>JAHTLZ010003542.1:8347590-8409578 GCA_023846285.1 Phrynocephalus versicolor | reverse complement strand
GAGAGAGAGAGAGAGAGAGAGAGAGAGAGAGAGAACCAGGACGCTACAGATTTAAGACTAGATCGGTTCTGCTCCGTCATATACAAGCAAAGGATACGTCCCTTCCTCAAGTAAGGCAGCAGCATCTGCTCAGGATCCGCGTTCTTCTCTACCACCTACAGCATGGAATAAAAACACAATGCTTGGGAATCAGGTGCACAGCGATATCGAGCCAGTGCAACCAATCAAGGATCTCTTCTTTGGAATATAAGCTACAAATCTTCCATAAATGAGCAAAAGAAATCATATTTGATGAATGCGGTATGTGACCATTTCCAGCTAGGCCAGTGATGACAAACCTTTTAGAGACCGAGTACCCAAATTGTGATTCAAAACCCACTCCCCCCCCCCCGCATCCCAAAAGCGACAGGGCTGGAGAGTAAAGTGGGGCTATGACGGAGCCCACGAACTGCTACTTTCCTTTTGCCCACCTCTCTGCAAGGAGCCATTTTGAGACCGCTGGAATAACTCCATGAAGAGAGCTGGGCAAAAGGGAGGCAGAGGTTTGTGGGCTCCTTCATAGCCCCAGATTACTTTCCAGCCCTGTCGTTTTTGGGGTGCCCAGAGTGGTGTGGCTGGAGAATAAACTGGGACTACAAAGGAGCCCACAATGCACTACCTCCCCTTCACTTGGCTCTCTGGATGGAGCACAGTGGCGTGCTCCAATTGGAGGGGGAAGTCCCTTGGCTGCGAGGGAGCGATGTTGGGTGCCCACAGAAAGGGCTTCGTGTGCCACCTTTGGCACCCATGCCATAGGTTCACCAACACTGAGCTAGGCCATTGTGATGAGTATTCAGCTTGTTCTGTCAGACTAATATCAGCTGGATGCTCTGTCACTGTGTTCCAACATGAAGCCGTTTTAGAAAGTGAAATCAAAATTGCTGCTATCTGGTTCACAAACGAACATGCTCATTAACGAATGGAACTAGTGCTGTCACAGGCACTATTCAATAATACTTGTGCAACTACACCAGATACTAGGAAGAAACTAGAAAGAACTTTCTGGTAGCTAGCCAGCTGCTCTGGGGCTTTTTCCAGTAACCTCTATTCTCCTGGTCCTTTTCACCCTGAGGTACATTCTTTCTTACTTCAAACCCTGGCAGGTTGGCAAACTGGTTGCAGACACCAGAAAGTGTACTTAGGCTTCCCTCCCTGCACGCACACACACAACCCACCCAAACCCTGGATAGGATTATATGTATTTTATTAAAAGGGAAAAAAAGAAAAGCCAGAAAAAGTTTACAAGGTTACTTAATGAAGGTTACCAAAACAAGGTTACTTAATCAAAGAAAGGCTTGCAAAGTCTTGGATCTTCCCAAAGGGGACACACTCATAGAAACATATAATGGTGATCTTAATTGGGCCTACTTATTCCTGTCTCTAAGCTGCCTAGATTCCCCAAGCACATCTGATCCCGCTTGATCTCGGAAGCTAAGTAGGGTCAGCCCTGGTTAGTACTTGGATGGGAGACCCCCAGGGAATACCAGGTGCTGTAGGCACTTGGAGTAGAAACTGGCAAGCCACTCCAATACTCCTGCCAAGAAAACTCCATGGACATGGGGTCACGAAGAGTCGGTCATGACTGTAACGACACAACACACAAATTCCTATCTCTACTGTGACCTGAATGAGCTTAACTTTCTTGTAAGCATTGCAGGCAAAAATCAAAACTGCTGCTATATGTCTGAAGAAATGGGCATGTCCACAAAAGCTTACATTAAAATATAACAGTTAGCCTTTAAGGTACCACATATTTGTGTCTTTTGTTTTGTTTTGTTTTGATTTTGGTCTGCCTGGAATTCTTGTACAAACTAACATGGCGACCTCTCACAAAACTTTATCGTAAGCAGACTATCTCCTAGAGATTAAAAAAGGAGTGCTACCCCTAATTGGCCTGGATGCTCTAACCCCATCTCCCTGTTCCGGACGTCTTATAGAGAAAAAAAGCCTAAAGTTACAGAACCTCTAGTGCCCGGCATTAAGGTTTAATCCTTTGAAGTCACTCCTAGCAAACAGATTATCTCTTTAATAGGGTTAGTCTTTTGATAAGATTTTTCACTGCCTCTGGACAGGAAGACCTTTCCTGGAGAACCAGATATGCACCATACAGTACATGTAAAAGTTTGCTTTGAACCATCTCCAAACAAACATTTGACAGAACTAAAGACCTGTTTCTCTTTCAAATACAGTACATTCTGGCTACTGAAGTTACGCTGGCAATTCAGATATTCATCCGTGTTGTTCCTCTGTGCCAGTCACTTCATGACTTTTCCTACTACACAATTTTATTTCCTGCAGACCTGCTTCATCACTTTGCAGACCTGCTGGGTTGCTCTGGAGGCTCACAGTCAGCACAGCCTGCAAAAATCTATCTTCATGCAGGGACTCAGGAAAAACTCAACCTAAAAATCCTATGTTTAGGCAACTTCAATCAGCAATTTAAATTCCCGAGGGGGGACCTAATTATGACAATTATTTTAAATCAAGTTTCTTGCTTGTGCTTTACATATAATGTGACTCCTTGAGTATGGTCTGAAAGCACATAGTGGGGCCATTTGGGTGGGGGTGGAACACACACTGAGCTGAATCTGATCAATAGAGATGGGCACGACTCAGCGAAATTTTCATTACGCAACGCAAACGAAAAACGAATTTTTTTCAGAAAACAAAACGAAAGCGAACCGAAAAATTTTGCCGTGTTTTTCGTTTTCGTTATGACAGACACATCACAATGAAAAGAATGCTAACGAAAAATGAAAATTTTTCATTTTCGTTGTTTTTTTCGTTTCGTAACGAAAACGAAAACGAAAAATGCGCAACCCCCCCCCCCCGAAAAACGGAAAGGAGGCGAAACGGGCCCCTTAACAAAAAACGAAAAATTATTTTTTTGAGTCCTGCCCATCTCTACAAAGTAGATCTGACAGGAGGTTGTCCAATTTTCTCTTGAATGCCCCCAGCACCAAAGTTTTCACCACATTCTGAGGTAACTGGCTCCACTGTTGTATTGCTCTAACAGATAACATGCTTTTCTGATGTGCTGTTAAAATTTGGTTTCCTGCAGGTCCAAATCATTATTATTATGCTCTGCACTCTTGCAAAATGGAGAATGGATCCTTCCCTTCCTCTGTAGCACTATCTTTCAAGTATTTGAAAATATTTCCCCTCATTCTTCTCTCAAGTTTAAACATGCCCAGTTCTTTTACTCTGCCCTCATGAGTCTTGGTTTATACCCAATTTTGTGTCATCCACAAATTTTCACTCTCTCATCCCCCTGGCATTTCTGGGTTATGCTGAGAAAGACTCTTGCCACACTATGGCTAGTGCAGTAACTGGATATATATGCCTATTTTATGCATGTAGCTGAATGTCGAAGCAGAAGAGTATCAGGGAAAGAGATTTCAGTGAAACACTGCGAAGAATGTTCTGGCAATTAGAGCTTATTGATTACGGAATGTACAAAACACACAAAGTGTTGGGCTCTCTTCCATTGGAGATGTTTAAGCAGAAGCTTAATACCCATCTGTCAGATCAGATGTTTTTGCTTCAGCCAGGAAATAGAGCTGAGGACACATCAGGTCTCTTTCAGGTCTCTGGTTCTATAATTCTGCGACCCGAGTACCCTCAACTAAGCATAGCTTTTAAGCAAGGGGGGGCACCTCCAGAGGCCCAGGGGGTACACAGATCGATCTCTGAACTTCTGAGGGCTGCATCCATACTCCTGTTCCCCCCCCCCTTGGGCACAGGTAAAATAAATTCTTACAAAACATTTTTTAAAAATCCTCTGATGATATCTAGCAGCTGTATTTTAAAGGGGGAAAAGTCAGAGAGAGAGAGAGAGAGAGAGAGAGAAAATAGTTGGGTGGGAGTGCTGGAACCTTTCAAAATGTGTGAAATTTGTCCCTTATGCCCCCTTACAATACATTTTTTTTTTTAAATCCAATTCTCTCTCCCCCCCACCATCAAGTTGCAAGAAGTCTTCAAGAACTACTAGGGGCCTAACTCTGCAAGCAGACCATTCCCATTCCTGATCTAAGGGGGCTCCACATTATTTTCCTCGGCAACTCTTTCCCAGAAAGAACTCCTGGTCCTCGGCAGAGTTCCGAGAAAGGGAAAAAAAAAACCCAAGCGAGAAGCCCCTTTCTTGCTCGTTCCACGGCCGCCGCGTTCCGAAAAAGTTCCTTTTGGGGCTGCCGACTCCCGGAGCCTGCAGCGGGCGGGGCTTTTCGATCGCCCGGCCAGGTGGTGGTGGGGGGATCCCCGAGAAGGAGCTTCCCGAAGCTCTGAGTCCCACGGCTCGTGTCGATGGGTCTCCCCCCCCCCAAAAAAAAGGCAGCCGAAAATCCTCCAGTCGCAACTTCCAGGGAGCCCGAGTTGGAGGGAGGCGGCGCGCGCGTGTGGTGGGGGGTGAGCAACAACAGCAGCAGCAACAACAATTGTGCAGCTCCGCGCGACCTTGGTGGCAACGCAAGAAGGGGGAAAGCGCAGCCCTTGGGATCTCGCCGCCTCCCGACACACACACACACCCGACCCCCGGCCGCTGCTGCGACCCCGCCGGTCTCCGCTCACCCTCCGGCCGTTGACGTAGAAGAGGAGCTCGTCGGCTGCCTGGCCGGCTTGTGGCGACGCCATCGCGGGGAAACCGCGGAAAGAACCGACCCCCTCTCCCGCCGTCCCCCTCTCTTCGACTCAGGCGCCCGGAGAAGGAGGCCCCAGCGGGCACCTCAATCCGCCAGGCGGCCCTCTTGGCCCCTCTGCCTCAGCCCGTCCTCCGTCTCCTCCTCCTCTCATGGCCCGGCCTTGGCGGTCTACTGTTGTTGCTGTGGTGGTGGTGGTGGTGGTGGTGTCCAGGAAGCCACTCTCTCCTCTTCCTATTTCAGAAGGCTTCATTCACAGCTGGGACCTGATAGCTGTTGTGAGTTTTTTCGGGCTGTTTGTCCTTGTTCTGGAAGTTTTTCTTCCTGACACTCTCCCCAGACTCTGTGTCCGGCATCTTCAGAGGGCAAGGAGCTCCAGAGCACAGAAAGAACTCCTAGCTCCCCTGAACTCCTTGCCCTCTGAAGATGCTGGCTGCACAGACTTGCAAAACATTGGGGGGGGGGGACTTCCAGAACACAGCCAAACAGCCCGAAAAACCCACAACAGCTATCTTGGCAGGTTATCCTTTAATCCCATTTTTGTCAGCATCTTCAGAGGGCAGGGAGCTCAGGAGAGCTAGGGGTTCTCTTTGTGCTCTGGGGTATAGAATAGAACAGCAAATTCCTTCCCTTTTGATTCAGGAGGAACAAAATAATTAAGTGAGGTCTCATTTCTATACCCCAGAGCACAGAGAGAGCTCCTAGCTCTCCTGAGCAGCTTGCCCGCTAAAGATGCCAGCCACATAAATCTGACCAATCTCAGGAAGAAAAACTTCCAGAACATGGCCAAAGAGCCCAAAAAACCATCTCTCCTCTTCCCTGACCACTAGTGCTTATCCTCCCCAAGCCTGCGGGTGGCCTGAGGCTGACCAAGGGAGTGGCCAACTTTCTGGACATCATTCCTTGGCGGGAGAGCACACACACACACCCCGCCGGAGCTCCACAGAGGCCTCTTAGAGTGGCACTTTGGAGACTTGGTTCTTGCAACAAGAGGAGGCTACAGGCAGCACCTGTAACAGGGTGCTAATAGAAACAAACAAGGAATCGTTGCAAACTTTCCTGGGCAACAAATACCCACTTCTTCAAAGCACCTACCAAAAGTTCCAAACATGGCAACAGGTGTGGTTCGCCAGGAGATCGTTCTTAGATGTCAGGTTCTGTAGTGGCTCTTCCAGTCTCTTCTGGTGGGGGAGAACTCCCAAAGCTGCGCTGGCTGGGAGACTCCTGCTTGAAGCCCCAGGAGTCGCTGGCTTCTGATGCTGCTCAGGGTTCAGGTCCCCACCCCCCTCTTGCTTAAGCTATAGGTGAAATCACTAGCTGAGATTATTTGGGGTTTGTATCAGATGTCAATGACACCCAACTCGGGCTCTCCTTTCCATCCTATTATCGTTTAGTCATTAATGGACTGGATGAGAGCAAACCAACCTAAAAAAACCTAATCCAGACAGGGCAGCAGTGCCCAGTCGGGGCTGGATGAAATGGCACCCCCCACCACCACACACACAATAAAACAGGTTCTTAACTTCATTGGGCAAAGGGGATTTTCCCCTCAGCCTGGATGCCCACATTTCAGTGGTGGCCAGGAGTCCTCTTCAGATGTGCCCATTCCTGGAGATGGCTGATCTGTGACACACGCCTCAGTTGCAACCCATTTGGATTACGGTAAAGAGTTCTGCGTGGGTCTGCCTTTGGAAAATGTTCTGAAACTTCAGCAGGTCCAAAATACTGCTATCAGATTGTCAACAATCTGATAGGGACCGTGCAACTCTAGAATTGTTGTGGGTTTTGTAGTACTAGCAGCAGGAGTACCTTTAATTCCCTTAATTGTTCAATGGAAGGCCAGTAACCTAGGAGACAGAATTAAACAGCATGATTCCCAAAACACACAAAGCCCTCACTGAATTGACCACCTCAAATAATTACTTAGATGCTGCTTTAAAGGGTGGGGGGAGTTTTATGTACCGCTGTTTGTGACTTCATTACACGATTACAGAAGTCATTAAAGGTCCATTAGAAAATACTGTACTTTTAATGTTATAAACAAGTAGTTTTGCTTAATCAAAACTATTCCAGCTTGGATGAATTGCTGGCATACTTGATAGCCTTGGTGTAACCTTTGCTCAGGGAAGCTGGTGGTTATATTATGTTTTAAGAGATAACTTGTTCTCAGCATTTAGGAATGTAACAATAGCAAGATAAGTAATGTGGTAACACTTTTTGTATGTTCCAATTCCAGCTAGTTTTGGAGTTCAAAGAGTCTTTTCAAACTGTATTTAAAGGAGCGAGTCTTCCTTGATTGGCGAAACACATATCTTTGAGCATTAGCTCCCATGTGTTCTCATGTTCTGCAGAATAAAACTTTGAAATCCTAGTTCACTTTTACTCTCTGGTTTCAGTGGGTATTTGGTAAGATGGGATTAATGAGTGCAGCTTTTGCAACATGGCAATCTTCCACAAAGACCATTTTGTCACCAGAGAGGCTTATAAAGATCAAAATTTATTTATTCATTTTTGAGAATTTTTACCCTGCTTTTCTCTTTGGAAAAGGCGTCTTACACTAAGGAGATACTATATACTAAGGTGCCCGAGGGGGGATATGATTGAGACGTACAAAATAATGCAGGGCATGAGTAAAGTGCATAGAGGGAAGCTCTTCTCCCTCTCACAAAATACCAGAACTAGGGGACATACACTCAAATTGAGGACTGGGAGAGTAAGAACAGACAAAAGAAAATATTTTTTCACCCAGCGTGTTGTTAGACTGTGGAACTCCCTGCCACAGGATGTGGTGATGGCATCTGGCCTGGATGCCTTCAAAAGGGGATTGGACAGATTCCTGGAGGAAAAGTCCATCACAGGTTACAAACCATGATGGAGATGTGTAATCTCCAGGCTTAAAACCGGGGTACTTCAAGGGCCAGATGTAGGGGAGTGGTATCAGGAGACAGATATCTAGTCTCATGCGCTCCCAGACTCATCTGGTGGGGCCACTGTGAGATACAGGAAGCTGGACTAGATGGGCCTTTGGCCTGATCCAGCATGGCTCTTCTTATGTTCTTATGTTCTTATATAGTCCATTACATTAAGACACAATCAGTTTCAGCAACAGGGAATTGAGGGGCATCTTACATCACAATAAGGCAACATTAAAGCTAACAATTGATAACATAGTGTCAATGCAACTGCACAAGGATTGATTTAAACACAAAGTTATAACACAGTCTGTGTAGCATATGGTAGATTCATAAAAAGGCACAGTAGGTAGCCCCTCATTCAGGGAAAGCTTGCCTGAAGAGAAAGGTCTTTGCTTGTTTCCAGAAGGACAACAGAGATGTGGCAGCCCTGGCCTCCAGTGAGAGGGAGTTCCAGAGTCTGGGCACAGCACTCGAGAAGGCCCTTTCATGTGTTTCCACGAGACGTACCTGTGGGGGTGACGGGATGGAGAGAAGGGCCTCTCCTGCTGACCTTAGCATCTGAGTTGGTTCATACAGTGAGGTTTGATCTTTGAGGTGGCTTGGACCCAGGGCATACAGTGCTTTGTAGGTCAAGGTCAGCGCCTTGAATTGTGTCCAATCGCTGATTGGCAGCCAGTGGAGCTGTTTTAATAGGGATGCAATGTGATCTCTGTAACCCGCCCCAGGCAGCAATCTGGCTGCTGCATTTCGGACTCATTGAAGTTTCCTGAGGCTTTTCAATAGGAGTCCCATATAGAGCGCATTACAGTAGTCCATCTGGGAGGTCACTAGGGCATGTGTCACTGTGAGCAGAGCAGGTTTCTCCAGGAATGGGCATAACTGGCATACTAGTTTTAATTGTGCAAATGCGCTCCTGGCCACAGCTGTGACCTGGGCATCCAGGCTCAAGGATGAGTCCAGGAGCACCCCCAAACTACGCATCTCTTTTTTAAATTGGAGGGTGACCCCATCCAGCACAGGTTCCATCCCTATCCCTTGTTCTCCCTTTTGACCAACCAGCAGCACAATCTTGAGCGCTGCCAAGCATTTAATGCAGCTGCCTTAGTATGAGAGGCTTGTAGTAAGCAATTGTATATGTCTTGGGCTTTCAGGTAAGTTTCTAACCTCTTTCCATAATGAAAAATTGTGACAGTCAATGTAGAAAATGTTACTGAGTCATCACGGTTAGCATCCACCCTTTTTTTACCTGTGAGTAAAACAGAATTGCAGTTCTATTTCTTTAGCAAACAATGCACTTATTTGGGGTTGGAGAAATAGTGCAACAGTTAAACGTCAACAAAAGCCTGACAAATTCTTGCTAAAATCAATGTTTGTATTGTGACAGAGGATTTCTATCATTCCCTTGATAGCACAATGGGAAACCAGTACCGTAGGAGTCAAAATTAAACAGTGAGTTCCCAAACACATCTACACACTAATGACTCAAATGCAGTTTAAGAGTAAGAAGGAAAAATACTTTTACTTGCTGCTGTTTGTGGACCTCAGCACAGTATAGGCTTGAGAGCCTTAGCGGAAGGAATGAAGAAAAGATCAAAAGAAACGAAAACAAGATTGGATCCTCTCGGACTACATGGCTGAGTGAAAAATGGTGGACAAGTGACAGAGGCGCTGTAAAGCATCCGTGCCTTTAGGTGCCCCACTTGGAAGGAGAGAAAAGCTTCTAAATACTGTGGACCCTCATATAACAAGCAGTTTGTTTAACAGAAAATCTGCTTAAAGGAAAAAAAATTGGAGATAGGGGAAAATCACTTAACCGAATTGCCTATGGAGTGAATCCGTACAACATAAAAACAGTTGCGATTAGGGATTCAACCATTTTCAATGCATTCCTATGGGAAATTTGTACAAAAGAAAATTTGCTTAACAAAATTTCATTTGGAATGAACTAATTCCTTTATACAAAGTACCACTGTACTGTAAAGGCTATACTTCTTAATTTACTATAGCCTTCCTAAGATCCCTAAGATCTGCTGGCAACTTAAATTTGGACCAGATATCTTGGGGGTTTGCTCCTCTTGCTGTGTGCCCACCCCTCCGCACTCCCTTGCTCCTGTCTGCGTGAGGGGAGGGAGAAAAAAAGGGAGAAAAGAATGCAGGCTCACCTCCGCTCTGCCGTTGGGAGCTGCCCCAGGAAGCATTCCAGTCTCTTAAAGGGGTGGGTGGGGGGCAAACAACAACAACAACAACAAAAAACACAGAAGGCTAGGAGAGCCCGGCACTCACTGCTTTGCAAGCCGCATCAGAAAATTTTCACCTTCGGACACCAGGTACTTGGAAAATGCACTGGGACGCGCTTAGGTGGGCGTGGTCGTACTTAATTTTTTTAAAAGTCCGGAGCTGGTGGGAAAACAATTTTAAGCTCCGCATCTGGGAGCCCTTTGCCTCAGATTTTAGGGGTCGTGTAAAAGCGCCCTTGGAGAGTTTTATAGGTGGATGTGCTTGCCTTGGAAACATGTGATAATAGCTGCTGCTCTACAAGGTCTGTTAAGACCAACCCCCCCCCCCAATCTCCTGTGTTTCAAATGGTTTTACAGAAGTAGGGAGCTGAGAAATTATATCATTTGTCTCTCTGCTTGAAAAGGTGCATCCATCGCTGTTCTCACTTCTACATCAATGATTTTCAATCTTCAGTTTTCTGATATTGGACTTCCCATTCCCAGAAGCCACAGCCAGTATGGCCAATGATCAGAGATTCTGGGAGTTGACCTCCAAAACATGTGGAGGTCAAAAGACTGAGAATGACCTTTCTAAAGGGAAAAGACTTTTGTTCTCATTTGTCCTTTCTTGTTACACAGGCCTCTATTTGACTCACATGCATTTGAGCTGTTGAAATGACTGCTTTTCTCAACAAATGGAAAACTTCTATTTCATGCTGGGGAATTTTTATTATTCATTTTCAAAAGGTAAGCAAAACCTTTAAATTTGCACACATCATATAACACTTAATTCAATTGTCTCAATACATAAATGATACGTATTTTTGAAAACTTTATACATACTCATAAAGGTTCCTAATAATTTGATATATATATTTTGGCTTAGTATTGCTAACTTTTTCCATTTTTAATATAGTAAAACTGTCCAAGATAATAATCAAGCTCAATAGAGAATGAATTCTGTGGAACACACTATGGAAGAAACTATGTAATGTATTTAAGAAGCAGATATTTATACAGCTGGTTGTATTTCTGTGTGTTCTCCTTAAAGTAATCTCGATTTACTTTTAAAAGTTGGCTTATTTTTTATCTTGAAAACTGGAGAATTCAGAAAACTTTTATCTGTTAACTCATCTCCTCTCCTCAGTTTGCTGTAAAACAAAAATGAAGAAGTCATATACATAATTAATGTTGGAATTTATCTACCCATATATCCAATGTAATGTGTACTGGCACATTTCTAACATCTAGTAGAAGCTGTACATATTGTTTGGTGTTTCTGAAATTGCAGATTTGCTTATGCCACCAAAATTACTAGTTATTCATATCTAATGGAGTGTGTGGAAAAGAAGCAAAAATCTTTGAAACTTCAAGTCTCTAGGTTTTATTCAACCATTGTTAAGAAAACTGGAAGACCCTTTTTGGATCTAGAGCCGGGGGGGGGGGATTATCTCAAAAATAAATGTGTTACTGTTGTTTTTAAAATAAAAATAAAAGATGTTGCTCGGGATATATTACATATTAGTGATACATTGCCAACACAAGAGCCAGAATTCTATTGCTAGTGTAAATGCAATGACATAAATCACAGTGGCAGATGGTCACTAGATAACAAATCACCTCTTTTATTTCTTATTGTGCACTAGCTATGTGGCTTAGTACACAACTGGAAATACAAATAGCAATTGGTTAACTAGTAGCAATTAACTGCTGCAATTTATGACACTGCACTTGTACCACAATATATAATCAAATAGAATTCCAGTTACAGTACTACTTTTTCCATAAGGAAACCACTTAAAATATAAATATAGCTAAAAGTAGCATTTGGAATAATAAGAACATTACCTCAGTAGTTCGAGTGCAACCCTTGGGACTAAATAAAGCCCCAAGCCCCTTGCCCCTTATTAATCATTCTAGTAATTGCAACATCATCTCAGGGCATCCTTGTGTGGTTTCTAGGGGACATGGAAGGGAAGTGTGTCATGTTTCTGTCTATCTCTAGACTGGGAAGGGATTTCAAAATCAAAAGTCAAACAAGACAGCTCTGGAGAAGGTGAATTTGCTTACAGCAGCCATTAAAGGGTAGGCTGGAAGCTTCTTCAATTAAAAAAAAAAACAAAAAACAGGGAACTATTTCTGGGGAAAGGACATTAAAGCAGGACAACCTTCTGTGTTCTAGGGAGTATGCACATATGGCCCCTGTACGCCTGGAAGCTGTCCACTCTGCATTATTTGGTTTTCTCCTGCAAGGAGAAAAAGAGTGGATCACTATTGCTAGATGGAAGTCTGTGGAAATGTTTATTCTCAAACAGATACCTATTTTACACCTTCTCCAAATGTATTCTTAACGTAATTTTAAGCTTGAAATCATACAGTCAAGTTTCCTGCATTTAAAGAAATCACAGAGGTCAGAACTCCTGGAATGTAATGGATGAGCTTTATCTCTGGGGAAACCATATTCATTATCAGGATGTCACATCACACTCAAAGAATTACAGACCCGTGGATTTTCTTTGAAGATAAAGTTAGACTAGTAAGATTATTAACATGTGTAGATGTCTGCTAGTGGCAGGTTATTTGTGTGGAAATCACTGAGGCAGCACACTACTCAGGCAAATGATGCTTGCATAACAAGACGTCAATAGCAATTGCAAAATGAGGTATAAATCGTACTTAGACATATCTGTCACTAATAACAACACAAGAAGAAAATCATATTTGAAGATGAGTATTACATACTAACCTCTTGATGCTCGGTTCTTTGTAGCAAACTGTTGTTCGCCTGCGTCTAACAGGTGGTGTGGCCTTTTCTTCTAAATCTTTCTTGGGATTTGGAAGGCAATGTATACTGATATTTGTAAGTTCTTGGAGAGGTTTATTCCCTACAAATACAGCTATACTTGAGCGACTGATTATAAATAATATTGAAAATAATTCAAATGTTTTTAAGACACGTTTTAATGAAGTGGAGAAAATGCCAATTTTTTTTTGGAGAAGCTTGAGTTTTAATCTTGCCCAACGGTGATATTAGGCAATTTGGGACTATTGTTATCTTTTATTAGCCCCCCATCAAGGAACCCAGTGGGGAATCAGACTCCAAATTTAGGCTCCACGGCCAGATACCTAAATACACTGAGCCCTCCATCAGTTTTGAAGAAAATGAGATGGAAATATAACTTATCAATTATGACTGTCGTCTTGCTGATGTTATCCTTTTGGATAATTACAGATAATTAGCAAGGTGCCAGGAGCACATCTCAACTGTGAGACATGCCTGGTAGCTCACCAGTTGGCCTGAACTAGCTGTGGCAAGTTATAACACAGACAAACAGCAGCAGGATTCTGTAGAGGCAAACATCCTGGTGCACAGGACAGTATAAATGTATTTCAGTTAAATTTCTCAGGCATAAATCCATTAAAAGGCAATCAACTAAAATTCTAGAATTGGTTGATTCTGATGGCCTTGAAGACGGGCAATACATAAGTATTAAAATAAATACAGTGGACCCTTGTATAACAGACAGCTTGTATAACATAAAATTTGTACAACATAAAAAATTCCGGAGATAGGGGAAATTTGCTTACCATAATCGCCTATGGGGAAAATCCGTACAACATAAAAATGGAATTACTCTGCTTTCAATGCATTCCAATGGGAATTTGTATAAAGGAAAATTTGCTTAACATAATTTCATTTGGAATGAATTAATTTCTTTATACAAGGTACCACTGTAAATAAAATAAATAAGCCAACTGCTCACTGTAAAAGAAATTGCTCCCCAGTGTCCATAACTATCTGAGATCAGTATGGTTGGAGCTGATGTTATACTGAGATTGGTGGGGGTTTGTGTAAATAATAACTGTGTGCTGTTAACTTGACTCTAAGGGCCTTTTTACACGACCCCTAAGATCCGCTGGTCCCTTAAATTCGGACCAGAGATCTTGAGGGTTTGTCGCTCTCCCTGCGTTCCCACCCCCTCCGCACTTCCTTGTTCTGTCTGCGTGAGGGGAGGGAGGAAAAAAAAGCCTTAACAAGGGACAAAAGAATAAAGCCTTACCTCCAGTGCCGGTGGAAGTTGCTCCGACCCCCCGTTACTTCCTGGTTCCTCTTAAAGAGGCGGGAGGCAAAAAAAAAAAAGAAGCGAGGAGAGCCCGGCACTCTCCGCATCAAAATTTTTCACTCTCCCAGAGCAGTTACTTGAAAGGTGCGCTGGGTCGCGCTTAGGTGGGCGGGGTCGCACTTAATTTTCTGTTAGCTCCGGAGCTGGTGGGGAAACATTTTTAATAGACATGGGCACGACTTGACGAAATTCTCGTTTCCGTTTCCGTTACTCGTTTCCGTTACGCAACGGAAACGGTAACGACAATTACTCCCCCAGAACTCGAACTCGAACCGACAAAAGAAAAATTGGGTCTGCTTTGTCGTTGTCGTTCCTGGCATCGCAGCGATCGCGCAATGCCAAGCGGCACAGAAAAAAAGTTTTAAAAATAAAAAAACCCCGATTCCCGGCCCAAAAAGCAGGCGAAAATATGCCTGCCTGAGGGCACCTACCAGAGGGGTGGTTTCTGGGTGGGGTCCCCACTCCAGCCTTCCCCCCTCCTGTCCTGGGCTGCTGGTACCAGGCTGGGAGGGGGCATCCTTGGCGTCTCCATTTGCCATGTGGTGCGGGGGGATCCAAAATGGCGACCACAATTTTTTTTTTTAAATCGTGGTCCAAAAACCCACCAAAGCACCACAGAAACATGTGAAAATTAGGTATTTTAACTGCCTGATTTTTATAGTAGCAGCAGTGGATTTTTCTTGCAACAAAACATCTCCATTGATTTTATTTTATTCTATTTTTATTTTTTTACACCTGCGCATGCGCAATGGGACAGGACTATGTAAATTTTTGGAGCCATTCCACCAATCGCATGGCCAGGTTTTGCTGAGACTTCTGGATGTGCCAGAGAGGGCATTAAAAGCCCACCAACCCTAATCCTAATCCTAATCCTAACCCTAACCCATACGCCAGTACACTGTGTTCTTAGTGGGCCAGAGGCACCCAGAGGTACAGCCCACTAATCCACCCTAACCTTAACCGTTACCCTAAGCCTAGCCCTTACCCCCTAACCCCATGCTCTGGGAACTGGAAGTCAAGTCGCGTTAAATCGCGGCGGTAACGACAAATGACAAACGACACGACGAAACGACAAATTTTTGAAAAATTTCGCAAAAAACGGAAACGAGCCAAAACGGACCCGTCCCGAAAAAAGGCAACTCGGAAAAAAATTTTCCTGGTCGTGCCCATCTCTAATTTTTAAGCTCTGGAGCTGGGAGCCATTTGCAGCGGAGCTTAGGGGTCGTGTATAAACGCCCTAAATTAAGGCGACTGTTTTTAGTGGAACACTCTGGGAATGTGCAACTTGCCCTATCCTAAAGAGGCTGGCTCTACTCCTCCAAGGTATGGGAGGGAAGTGAACTCCTAAAATTTGGCTCTGCAGCATATCCGGCTGTGATATTACCAAAAGGTCAGCAAGAGCATCTGTGCGTAAAGCAAGCAGAGAAATTCTGGAACTGATAACAACCTGTAATATGTGGTGTGTGTGTGCTGCTTGTGCTGTAGAATTTGGTGTCAATAAACATTTCTACTTTTGCAGGCTCAGAAGATTTCCCCAACTGTGCCATTCTGAGACAGAAGGTGTGGTAGAGAAAAGATGTAATGAGCATATGTGTGCGTTTAAGAAAATGCATTTATGAGAATAGATGGATTAAAACATGTAGCTATTGAGAGTGTGAAGAATGTACAGGGGGAACAGAAAAGCTCCCTCTTTGCCAAAAAGCATGGAAAACCTAAGGTAGCAATACAGAATAACAATCCTCAGACTGTGTTCTATGGTCACACAATGCATGTCTCCCCTCCACATGTGGAGAGTTAGTTAACCCAGTGAATTGCTCTATACCCATCAAAATTAAATTTATACATACCAGAGTCTGATATTGATGTCTGGCTGTGAGACTCTTCACAAACTTTATCTCCTTTTTGTATAGATGCACATCCTTTTCTCCCTTGATCATGTCTTTGTAAAATTTCAGGGCTTTTCAGAACGGGATTGTTTTTTTGAACTCTGTAGATTCCAGTGGTATCTTCAGTACTTTTAGAAACAGCATTCTCTATGCTTCTACCTGTACTTTGATCACATGAAGAAACAACATAGGTCTTTCTGTTTGACTTAGATATATAACAGACCTTTGAAGGAAATAATTCAGCACAAAATTCAGTCTCCTGTTGGGAGTGTGAGACTTGAACATTCTGAACATTAAAAGTTCTTTGCTTGTTTTCAGCTGCCTTGTGGCAATCAGTTGGTGGAATGTTTTCATCTTGTAATTCTTGTTTCTCAAAAGTTTTTCCTCGAGAATGAGACTTTGGGTATATAATATAGGTCTTCCGGCTGGCTTTTGCAAATATTCTCCGCTTATCACTTTGTGACAACTCTTTGTGACCGTTCTCTTCATTACTTTCATCTCCTGTTGTTATGTTGTAGTTACAAATGATTTCTTTACTGTTGTCGCTACTTTTTGCATTAGTCTTTCCACTTTGTTCTGTCTGATAATTTCCTTGGTTGGTTTTAGAGGAAGGAGAAGTCTCTATAGCTGCACATAAATGCTGCTTTGTAACCATTACATTAGAGATATCCCTCTCTATCAGAGGTAAGCTTTCAGTACAACAGGTTTTTAATAAGTCTTCATTTCTAGATGCACTAATGTCACGTTCTGGAGCCTGGTTGTCTAAATTTTGGACTGTTTCAGAAATAGTATCTTTCACTTTTTCTGTTTGTAAAATGTTTGTAGTTTGCTTATGGTTTTCTAGATTTACTAACTGTATTTGTCTGTCATTCTTGTTACTGCTCCTGAAATCCTTGCCAAAATTATTACATTTGGTATTCTTCAGTTTTTCACCTTGAAATGTTTTTCTTGGGGACAACGGCTTTTTTGGTGATATATTTTCTTTATTTTCAGTTGTTCTGGTCTGTTTAACTTTCCCATGCTTTTGAATATTTTTGTTACATCTTTTAGTTTTATAATTGTCTTTAATCTGTTTTTCTGAATTTGAATATTTCATTTCTCTCAAACCTGATGACTTTTTACTGCCTTTAATTATATTAGTATTCCTTTCTTTCCCTTTAGATTTGATTATGAGTATCTCACCCAGATCACTAGCAGTCAATTCCATATCAGTGTCATATACAGTTTCTTCTGATGTGTGATCATTTGAAAAGGATACTTTTCCTGTGTGCCCAGGCTCATTTCTAGGCTGGGAACATAATTCAGTGTGTGAAGCACCTTTTGGGGCTATTTCATTGCATATCTCATTGGTCGTGCTGACTGTGTCTGTGCTACAATCCGATGTGATTTTCTGATCTGTTTTTCTGTCAGAATCATCTGGTGTAATTGATTTGCAGACCATGTCTCGTTTCTTTCTCTTTGTCACATATCCACAGATTGGAAATGGGCTATTACCTGCTTTTGAGTGCTTTTCACATTCTCCTACAGAAGATTCATTCTCCAGACCCACATTCAAGGCGTTGCTAGAGAGTTGCTCTACACTTGACTGATTTTCTGCAAACAAAGCAAAATCAGAAACCAGGCAAGCTTTCATGCTTAAATGAATATGCTTCCAAGATGCCCTAAGCACATCCGATCTCGCCTGATTTCGGAAGCTAAGCAGGGTTGGCCCTGGCTAGTACTTGGATGGGAGACCACCAGGGAATACCAGGTGCTGTAGGCGCCTGGAGTAGGAACTGGCAAACCACTCCAGTATTCCTGCCAAGAAAACTCCATGGGCATGGAGTCACAAAGAGTTGGTCATGACTGTAACGACAACACACACACACAATATTTATATTGATAGCCATTCCAACTAGTCTCCCACTATCGCAGTTTGGCAAACATTGATTAATACATTCATTTTTCTAAGTAAAAACCCTAGAACAGCGTTGGCGAACCAATGGCATGGGTGCCAAAGGTGGCATTTGGAGCCGTTTCTGTGGGCCTCCGACATTGCCCCTACATAGCCACCTGTATTCTGGTTAAATTGCTGTGTTGGCAGTTTGTTTGTTTGTTTGTTTGTTTGTTTATTAGGCTTATATCCCACCCATCTTCCCAGGAGGGAACTCTGGGCGGCTTACAGTAAAAGCAGTAAAACAAACAAGGCAATAACAGGACACAAAAGGTGGCATAATCCAAGCAGAGATCGCAATGGGCAAAAAAAGAAAAGAACTAAATAGAAAGATCGCCAAACACCTCCCTGAACAGGTGGGTCTTCAGGGCCTTTTTAAAGGCAGGCAGGGACTCTGCTAGATGCAGCTCACTGGGGAGATGGTTCCAAAGCATGGGGCCCACCACAGAGAAGGTGCGGTCACACGTACACGATTTCCGCACCTCTCTGGGTGTGGCCACCCTCAGTGAGCGCGCCTGTGCCAATCTCGTGGGTCTGGCCCCAGTTGATCTCTGAGAGATACGCTCCACCAGATACTCTGGTCCCAGGCCGTGGAGGGCTTTGAAAGTCAAGACCACGGGTAACCAGTGCAAGCGAGTCAGGACTGGGGTGATGTGTTCGAATCTACGAGCACCCACCACCAGCCTGACCGCCACATTCTGCACCTGCTGTAGCCTCCGGACCAGGGTCAAGGGCAACCCCACGTAGAGGGCATTCCAATAGTCAATCCTCGAGATCACTAGGGCCTGCACGACTGTCCTCAGGGAGGACTCATCAAGGTACTGGTGGATCTGGGCGATCCTGTGGAGATGGATAAAAGCGGCCCTGGAAGCCGCCATCACCTGGGCTTCCAGGAAGAGGGCTGAGTCCAGAACCACGCCCAGATTCCTGGCCCTGTCCGTAGGATGGAGGGAAACACCCCCCAGTTTAGGGAGGGGGCCATTGTACCCAGACGAGGGCGCCCCGAAGAACAGAACCTCCGTCTTCTCCAGATTCAGCTTGAGCCGGTTATCTCTGGTCCATTCCAGGACTGCCTCCAGGCACAGATTGAGGGAGCGAATTGCCTCCTCAGCAGACGACGAAAAGGAGAGATAGAGCTGCGTGTCATCAGTGTACTGATGACAGCGAACTCCAAATCTCCTGATGACCTCCGCCAGCGGCCTCATGTAAACATTGAACAGCATGGGTGAGATTGCCGACCCCTGGGGCACCCCACACGGGAGGGTCCAAGGAGCCGACAAGACATCGCCCAGCTGAACCCGCTGCATCCGGCCATCAAGGAAGGAACGAAGCCAGGCCAAAGCCTGACCCCCATTTTCCGCCTCGGCCAGCCGGACCAACAGGTTACCGTGGTCGACGGTATCAAAGGCAGCTGACAGATCAAGGAGAACCAGCAGGAACACCCCCTGTCGGCTTCCCTGAGGAGGTCATCCTGCAGAGCGACCAGGGCAGTCTTGGTCCCGCGAAGAGGTCTGAAACCAGACTGGAAGGGATCCAGGATACGATTTTCCTCCAGATACGACTGGAGTCTGACAGCGGCCACCCTCTTGACAACCTTGCCCAGGAAGGGAACAATGGCAATCGGATGATAATTAGATAAATCGTCCGATGCCAAGCCAGTTTTTTTCAGAGTGGGTTTCACCACGGTCTCCTTCAATTGGGCGGGAAAACATTTCTGCCCGAAAGAGGCCGTGGCAATGGCCGAAACCCACTCAGGCATGTTCCCTTTGGCAGATTTAATAAGCCAAGCCGGGCAAGGGTCAAAGGGAGTGGCCGCCAGCTGGCAGCAAGCCATAGCTCTGGAGGCCTCCGCTGGTGACACTGGCCCAAACTCATCCAGGAGGGGAGAACGGAGGGGTGAGGCCCCAGGGATATCAGGGGACGGACTAGGGCAGCCGGGGGGCAAGTCGGAATGGATGGCCTCTATTTTAGATCTAAAATGGGCTGCAAATTGCTCACTAGTGAAATCACTAGGAGGAGGCCTCAAATGACTAGGATTGGAGAGGTCTTGAACCACCCGGAACAACTCCGCCTGGCGGTTCGAGGCCTCACCAATTCTCAGGGAGACATAGGATGTTCTAGCGTCCCTGATCGCGCGAAGATAGCGGCCAGTCAGTTTGCGAAAAATAGTGGATTTTGAATCATAGTTTGGACACTCGGTCTCTAAAAGGTTTGCCATCACTACATTAGTATATAAAAAAACTTTTTTAAAAGGCCTAGGCATATCCAACATAGTAAAATATCATGAGACCTGTTAGCTTTTGCATATACTATTTGTTTCTGAATAATTTGAGATGGAAAATTGATCCAAATGGATTTTTATCCTAATAATCAGAAGCATTTCTTTGTATACTGTTCAGCCTCAGATTTCAAGAAAGCAATAAACTCAATTCTCTCTCGCACCATAATATAGGAAAAATGGTAAAATTATTTTAGAACCTTCAGTCTTTCCATTAATACCAATTTGGTATCACCCATTATTGTATTACTGTATCAAGATAATGTGTAGCCTGCATCATTAACCTGTGAGAATAAAGTAGATTTGTGGAATATGAAGTATTTTCTGTTCAGTCATAGATGGGTAAAAGCAGAAAGTCACCAATATGAGAAGTAATGAAATACATGTTCTCTCTCCCACTGTATGTCCTTTGTGACTAAAATCTGGACCGTTGAAGCTGTGTTTTTGTTGTAGGTTAAGGAAACAATAACACAATAAATTAAATTATCTTTCTTATAGTATATGTTTCTTCTCTGAAACTTCTATATATTTCTTCTAATCTTCAAAGAATAACTTGTCAGTCTCAACATGAAAAAATACCGATTGATGTGATAACGGCTACAAGTATTTACTTTTGATAATTGGCATTCATTAAGAACTAAGCACATCTGATCTTGCCTGATTTCGGAAGCTAAGCAGGGTCGGCCCTGGTTAGTACTTGGATGGGAGACCACCAGGGAATACCAGGTGCTGTAGGCGACTGGAGTAGGAACTGGCAAGCCACTCCAGTATTCCTGCCAAGAAAACTCCATGGATATCGGATCACGAAGAGTCGGTCACGACTTTAACGACATAACACACACACAAGAACTATATCATCAAGACATGCCCTGAAAATATTTCCTTGAACTATATGCCTGTGAAACAAAAACTGTTATGAGTTTATATACTGTATCTATTCTATATTATTGACATTTAATCAAAGCTGCCTACTTGATGCTAAAGTTATGTTGTTTGGATTGTTCTGTAACTAATAGCTTGTGTGAAATAATCCTGTTTGTTTAGTAGTATAAAGTGTAATTGAAAATAAATATGAGACAGCGTAGTTCCTTCAGTGAAATGTGGATGCTTCCAATGTGTGTTTTGTCTTCTTTTGTTAATTAATAAGGGTCAGAATCCTATTACTCACTCCTGCTGCATAAATTCTGCAATGTAACTCTCAGAGGCAAATTGCTGCTAGTTAAGAAGTCTGTGTAAGCATTTGCTGTTTCCCACAACTAGTGTGACTTAGCACATGACAACAAATGCCTACATTGACTTCATTTGTGGCAATTTGCTGCTGAAATTCAGCCCAGTGGTTGGTGTAATTTTTCAGTTGGGCTTTGGTCACTTATTTCTGCATTTTGCAACAATAGATTGACTCATCTGGCTCAGAGATACGTAGTGCATACAGTTAAATGCAGCATACCTTTTGCAAATATATTTGTGACAAGTACTGTTTCCATTTTATTTGTTTCACTTGAGTGTTGCATTCTCTCAGCAACTGATAACGCAGGACTCATTTGACCTGCTGCAGCTTCAGCAGATAGAACAAAGATCTGTTTTAAATGGTCTTCTGCTTTACACATAACTATTTCATCTTGCTTTTCTCCTTCATGTTTTACAATATATGGAAGATTCCCATGTTGCTCAACAGATCTGAAACAAAATTTAATTGGGAAAGAATTAAGAGAAAATAATGGCCTAAATCCTCTCACTTTCAAAAGGAAAATACAGTAGATCCATCGAATCAATGGGGATTTAGTGAGTTCTGTTGAGTTTACCGTAATTAAGACTTACTACACTAAAGCAGGGATGAGATTCAAGTTGTGGGACTCACTGTCTAGTCAGACTTAAGTTGCACCAGTGACTAGACTCAGATTTTTTTTCAATGACTCTGACTCTACTCTTGACTCAGAACCCACCTACCACTCCTTTTTTTCTGGGAGGCGGGGACCTTATTTTTAGTAGGGACTCTGACTTAGGACTTGGTAGCAAAGACTCAGACTCAGACTTGGGACTTGACCCCGAAGACTTGGCAACGTCTCTGCCCTGAAGTAAGTCACAATTAGAGTAGGCCCACTTGAATCAATGAAACCTATAAAGGAATTGGTTCACCAAATCCTCACTAAGTGTCCAGTCTACTGTGATTTATTATACTAAGATACAGCTGGAAATTTTTTTCAATAGCATGATAATTTTTTTGTTTTGTTTTAGTTTTTGAATATGTAGGTCTCTCCCCTGCCCCCAATTTTGAAAATACTGTCCAAAATCTTATTGGAGATTTACACTGCCTTGAGTGTAAATTGCAGCAGCTGATTGTAACTAATTAATGAGTCATTTCTCACATTGTTGGCCATGCACCAGTTATGCAACTTGGCACATGAACAGGGTTATAATGGCAACTCCATAATTAGTGGTAATTCATTAAATTATGTCTACACCAGTGTAATACTCCAACAGGATTGTGGCCTTGTTTTTTCAATTGGCACCCAGATATCACTAAAGATTGTGGTAGGGAAAGGGAAGGAGAAGAAAATTATGATATGGTGGTGCTGTAGTGTTAGAACAACATTATGTTTAGACTTATTGATTAGCTGCATTTGTGTTCATATTTTTCTCTTATAAAACCCCCTCTAAAGTAGACTTTAATGATGCTCTTCACAGCACTGATCTATAAATATTTCATATACAGTACTGATTTATAGCAAGTTTAATTAATAAATAGAAATATTACCTAATTTGGTGGTCAGAACTGTTACACTGATCTTCCAATGTTACAGATTTTGCAATATGCTATTTAGAAACAAGAAGATTATATATTCATGCTTTGAGATATTAGAATTATTTCAAGAAATATAATAATTAATGAATATATTTGGTAATATAAACCTCAAACCTTAGCATGTGTTAGCTAGGCAATATATGAATGCAAAACATACAAGTGTACGCTCATTGGAGGGGGAGTTAGTTCTTAATGGCAACAGCAGCATAAACTGATTCATTTCTTCCCTCTTTGCTAGTTTCTATAAAGGAATCTTTCCAAACTACCATAACAAACTTAAATAATATGTTGGCTAACATCCTGTTGTTTAGTATAGTAAGTCACACTAGAGTAGGTGCATTGACTCAGTCGAACTTTGGCAGAATTGGTTCACTCCAAATCCCCACTCATTTAATGGGCCGACTCCAGTGTGACTGCTACACTAAATGTGCCTCAGCTGAAATGTCCTGTGGAGGTATGCTCAGAAAGAAGCTTAAAATAGCATTTTTGTACAAAAGAACTGATCTGTGAAACAGCATTAAAATAAGACACTGAATTAAATATGATGCTGAGGGCTGCACAGAGTGATACAAAGTGAGAAAAGAGAGAGAGAGAAAGAAAGCAGAAACTGAGTAATAAACAGAGCTCAGAAGCTGCTGCATGGCTACAAGATCTTAAACTTTAGACAAAAAGCTCCCAGAGGACTGTAAGCAAGCAGTGAAATCAATAGATGTGAAACTAACAAATTTAGCAGAATTAACAACTAAAGTAACAATGACAGGGAATGAAGCAATGTAGATGCACTTTTAAAAAATGGAAATAAATATGTTACAATAAGCAACAAGTATACACTCTACTGGCCACAGTCCTATTAGTGTTCCTAAATGACTGGCATAGCTTGGTTAGCTAAAGCAGCTAACTGACAAGGTGTTGAAATGCCAATTGTGCAACCCCAGTGCACCTTGGCTTCTTATCGCTTATCTACTGCCCACAAATAGTTAATTGTGCAAAACTTACATGAACAGCAATAGAATTCTAGCTGTTGATCAAAATCCTATTCTGCAGTTATGTTTGTGTAAGGTATACTATGTAACTTGTGGTGGCTCCTTGCTGGTAATTAATGAGTCACTGTTTGGATTTTCAGGAGCCCCATAGGACAAGTGGTTTTTGTCAGAGCAGGGATACATTAATTGCCAATAAGAATCTGCTGCAAGTTATACCATTTATTTTCTGCAAATGTACCTATGCAGTACTTGTAAATTAATACATTTTGGGTAAACAGATAAACTGGCCAAAAATATTTTTCTCACCATAACTGGTTCATAGAAAGTTATTATCTTGTACACTTATTGACCAATATTTTAAAGAATATAAAATATTCCTTTTGAGAAATTATGAAGTATTCAAAATCATGCAGCATT
Source organism: Phrynocephalus versicolor (assembly GCA_023846285.1). Lineage (NCBI taxonomy): Eukaryota > Metazoa > Chordata > Lepidosauria > Squamata > Agamidae > Phrynocephalus > Phrynocephalus versicolor. Next base: position 8,385,350 of record JAHTLZ010003542.1, on the reverse strand, counting down.
ATTTTTATATAAGGTATAATTTTACCTTTGAAAAAGCCATAGGCTATTTTGTATGGCAATATCACATGTGTTTGTTTGTTGGTCCACATAGATAGGTCACCACTGGGCAGGACATCCAGTATTTTAAATAAACAGACCCTTACCTTAATTTTTTTTAAATCAGAAGCTAGCTTCTAAAAAATCAGATAAAGTTTAATATTGATCGCATTTGTTTGTTTGTTTGTTTGTTTGTTTATTTATTTATTTATTTATTTATTTATTTACCACCAGATTTTCCCAAATGGAAACTCATGGCGGTTAACAAATGTAAAATACCACAATTAGAGTTCAAAGAAAATAATAATCAGTTCCAGAGAGTAAACACAAAAAGAATGAACAGCAAACAGCGGAACCCAAAAATATTGGTTACCTACCTGTAACTTTAGTTCTTCAAACGTGCATCTGTGAATTCACACAAAGGGTTAAACAGCGCTTCTGTGCTGGTCGCTGGCAGTAACAAGCTCGAGTCAGTTAGGACCTTCCCCTTCCAGCGTGCATGCTCCTCTCTTGGCACCCTTTTGCTCGGCAGTTCCCCTGGATCCGCCGCTGTAACGAGAGAAAATAGAGAGACGTGACGGATAGAGGGGAAGGATGGGTGGGAAGTGTGAATTCACAGATGCACGTTCGAAGAACTAAAGTTACAGGTAGGTAACCAATATTTCTTCTTCCGTGCATCTGTGAATGCACACAAAGGGTGATTCCCAAGCTAACTTACCGGTGGTGGGTAGTCACGGAAGCAAGGAAGAGAGGACTGCGCACCCAACGGAAGTCTCGGACCGTGCCCTGACGTCTAGTCTGTAGTGGGCAACGAAGGTGGTAGAGGAGGACCATGTAGCTGCCCTGCAGATGTCAGGGAGAGGGACACCCCTGAGGAACGCCATGGAGAAAGCCCTAGCTCTGGTGGAGTGAGCTCTTGGGGTGGCTGGCAAGGGATGTCCTGCAGAGGAGTATGCAAGTGTGATCGCTGAGCAGATCCATTTGGAGATGGTCTGAGATGAGATCGGTTCACCCTTATGAGGGTCAGTGGTTCGAACAAAGAGACGTTTAGTACGCCTAAAGGAGGCTGTGCGGGACAGGTAGAAGAGGAGAGCACGGCGGACGTCCAGGGTGTGGAGAGTGCGCTCTAGGTCCGAGGCTGGAGATGGAAAGAAGGTGGGGAGTACTATAGGCTGTCTCAGGTGAAATTCCGACACCACCTTAGGGAGGAAGGAGACATCCGGGAAGAGTGTAACCTTGTGAGGGTGAAATTGGAGAAACGGGGGGTCTATTCGGAGAGCCGCCAACTCGGAAGCACACCTGGCCGATGTTATAGCAATCAAAAAGGCTGTCTTGAGGGATGCCATATAAATTGGAATCAAAGCCATTGGCTCAAAGGAGTGAGTTGTAAGTGCCCTGAGTACAATGGTAAGGGACCATTGTGGAGTGGGGGGTGCACGTGATGGCAACGTATTTCGAAGGCCCCTAAAGAACTGTTTAAGAGTGGGGTGACGGAAGAGGGCTGAGCTGTCGGAGCTAGGTGGTTGGTGGTAGACCACAGCTGCAACGTAGACTCGCAGTGTAGAGATGGAGAAGCCCCTATGGAAGAGGCTGAGGAGAAACTGGAGCAAAGTGTCCAATGTGGTTGGCAGGTGAGGAAGGCTGGACTGGCTAGTGTAGGAGACAAAAAGGGACCATTTTTGGTGGTAGAGGCGTACAGTGGAAGGTTTGCGTGCATTGGCTAAGATGTGTTGCACGGAGGGTTGATTAGCCAGGCCGTGAGATGCAACGAGGGAAGGTCTGGGTGGAGAATGCGGCCCTCGTGTTGAGATATGAGGTCCGGGAGGAGAGGCAGTTTCTTGTATGATGCTGCCATAGAGGTTAGCGTGGAAAACCATGGCTGGCGTGGCCACCACGGTGCTATGAGGATGACGTGTGCTGCCAGGTGACGGATTTTGGTGATTGTTTTGAGAAGCAGTGGGATCGGTGGAAAGCCGTAAAGTAGGATGTTTGGCCAAGGAGTCGAGAGAGCATCTCCCAGGCAGCGGTGACCCAGGCCTGCCCTGGAGCAGAAGGTGGGGCACTTGGAATTGAACTCCGTGGCAAATAGATCCACTTGTGGTGTGCCCCATAGTTTGCAAAGGTCCAGAAAGGTCTTGTGATGCAGAGACCATACATGGCAATTGCGGCGTAGACAGCTGAGATGGTCTGCTAGAACATTGTCGTGGGTGGAGATGTATACTGCTATTAGAAAAATGTTCCGGTGATAACACCACTCCCATAGGTCCAGGGTGATGGACAGGAGTGTGCGGGAGTGAGTCCCACCCTGCTTGTTGATGTAATAAAGCGCGGTAGTGTTGTCGGTGACAACTTGTACCATTTTGGAGGTCAGGGTGGGCTCGAACGCACGGGGAGCATTGAACACAGCGAGAAGTTCTAGATAATTGATGTGACGTGTCCTCTGTTCCTCTGTCCACAGGCCATGAGTCCGGAGGCTGGCGCAGTGTGCACCCCAGCCAATGTCGCTGGCATCTGTGGTCAGTTGAATGGAGGGTCTGTCGGGATGGAATGGACGACCGTGCTGAAGATTCCTTAGGTCGGACCACCAGCGGAGGCTGTCATGGACTGCCAAGGTAAGTGGGAGGCGCATGGATTGAGGGTGAAGCTGAGGGTTGACGTGGGTTAGAAAGCAGGCTTGAAGGATCCTCATCTTGAGATGGGCGTGTGGTAGTATGGCCGTGGTGGATGCCATGAGGCCTAGTAGGCGTTGAACGAGATGAGCTGTCACCTCGGAATGTCAGAAGAGGCGAAGAGTGGATAGGATTTTCTGTTGCCTGTCTTCCGAGAGAAACGCCTGAGCCCATATGGAGTTGATGGTGACTCCTATATATTGAGATGGCCGATTTGTCATGATTGACCTGAAGGCCGAGGAGAGTAGGCGAGAGTGTAATGCAAGTCCTGTGTTGCCCTTTGTGCCGTAGGAGACACCAGTAGCCAGTCGTCTAAATACGGGAAGATGTTGATCCCTTGGAGGTGGAGATAAGCGGCTACTGATGCAAGGCATTTTGTAAATACATGAGGAGCGTTGGACAATCCGAAAGGCAGAGCTTTGAACTGGTAAGTATTGTTTCCTACAATGAACTGGAGATACTTGCGATGGGCGGGAGCGATAGATATATGAAAATATGCATTGTGCAAGTCGATGACTGTGAACCAATCGTTCTTGCTCAGCAGAGGGAGAATGGCCTCTAGAGTGGTCATGCGGAACCGGCGGTGGTAGATGAAGGAGTTCAGATTTCGTAGATCGAGAATAGGGCGGAGACCGCCATCCTTTTTCGGGACTGTGAAATATCGGGAATAGAACCCGCCAATGTCTCCAGGAGGAACACACTCTATGGCTTCCTTGAGCAAGAGTTGATGAATTTCTTCGAGACGGGGGGGGGGGTGTAGGTGCTGTGGCGCATGTGTAGCCTAGTGGAGGTAGTTCTTGGAATTCGATGGCATACCCTCTCTCGATAATAGCGAGGATCCATTCGTCGGATGTAATACTCTGTCAGGCTCGAAGGAAGGGTCGCAGTCTGGTGTCGGAAGGAAGGAGGGTTGGGGGAATGTAGTCAGGCCTTCTGTTTGTGGTCGAAGCGCTTGGTTGGCTGTCGCTGTCGCTGGCGAGGCTGGTTGCTTGGGCGCTGGTAAGATGAAGATGTCGTTGAGTGCGAGTATCGTGTCGAGGTCGGACATTGCTGGGAGGAAGGGTTGCTGCGTCTCCAGGGCTGCTGGTGTGCCCAAAAGGAGCAATGTGTGGAAGCCCCATGGTAAGTGTAGGACTTCGCCGTCCGATGCATTTTAAGAATGGTGTTGAGAGACTCATCTGTGGAGGAAGCAAAGAGTCCTTCCTCATCAAAGGGAGCATCCTCAATGCGGTTACGGGCGTCATCTGTAATCATGGCTGTGCGTAGCCACGCGTGGCGTCGGAGGAAAACTGCCGTGGCAAGCTGTTTGGAGGCCGCGTCTACGGCATGGCATGCGGCCTCGGTGGCATAGTCTATCAGAGAGAGAACCTATTCATGGTAGGACAAAGCCTTGTCCCTGAGGTTGTCAGGCAGAGTCCAGCATCGGCAAAAGTTTAAGGAGGACGCGTCGAGAGTATATTTGCATGGCGCACATATAATTGGAATTACGGAGTGAGAAGGAGTCTAAGGAATAATGCCTCCTGCCTATCATGTCCAGTTTCCTGCTCTCTCTATTACTAGGCAGTGACGTAGAAGAAGACTTCGCTCGGTTCTGAGATGCATTTACGATCACAGAATTAGGGAGTGGATGCTTGGATAAGAAAGTGGTGTCCTCGCCATGCGCCCTGTAGAGGTTGTCAATCCTACGGGGCATAAGTGGAGTTGAAGACAGTTTAGCCCAGGCAGCCTTGGATCTCTTAAGGAGCGATGGGATAAACCCAAGGCGGACGGGTGGTGAGCGGCCTTTATCAAGATGGGCAAAATATTTACAGGAGCCATCCTCAGAGAGGGCAACCTGAAGGTCCATACTTTTAGCAATCCTCTGTATGAGTTGGAAACATTTTTTAAAGTTCTGAAAGGGTGCAGAGGTTTCAGCCTGCGAATCGTCGGAATCGTGAGAGCAGTAGTCGTCCCTTGTGGGTGAGGAATCAAAGGTATATTCCATATTGGAGTCTGAGTGGTCAGAGGCGACTGGCCGGTCCATTGAGGCTGGAGAATCATAGTGAGAGTCGGAAGGCGTTCGCTCTCTCTCTCGATGCGAGCGCTTGTGGGGCGCTGGTGATAGGACTGGCAAAGGGGCTGAGGACTTCCTGGAGTGTTTAACCCAGGGGTCCTCAACCTAAGGCCCTGGGGCCGGATGCGGCCCCCCAAGGTCCTGAATCCAGCCCCTGGGACCAATTGCAACCCCCCACCTACCCCATTCTGTGAGCAAGCCAACCTCCGCAGCTGCTTTTGGACTGTGATCCGGCCCCCAGTGGTGTCTGGGCGGTGGTGGACCGGCCCGCTGTTTGAAAACTTTGAGGACCCCTGGTTTAACCGGTCTAGCAGAAGGGGACTGTCGTCGCTTACGACGTTTGCCTTGTTGGTTCGAAGCAGAGTCAGTTTGAGATGAGCAGGAGACCACTTGAATGAAACAATGGCGCCTACGGCCGCGGTCTTTAGCACGAGCCTGATGAGGCGAGGGGGAGCTAGAGGAAGAGGAAGCTGCATTCGATGTGCGGCGCTGTCGTCGGGGTACCAGCGTCCGAGATCATGGAGATGCAGGGGAGTGGTGTCGGGAGACAGATATCTAGTCTCATGCACTCCCAAACGCACCTGGTGGGGCCGCTGTGAGATACAGGAAGCTGGACTAGATGTGCCTTTGGCCTGATCCAGCATGGCTCTTCTTATGTTCTTATGTTCTTATGAGATCGTCTGCGAGATGGGACGGGTGGATGAAGCAGCCACATTGGCCCTATGAGATGGAGAGACAGAGCGAGAGCGGCGGCGGCGATCGTGCCGAGCAGGGTGCCTAGGTGGCGTGTGGGAGCGGCTGGAGCTCATGGTGCGGCTGTGGTTCGTGCGATGTCAATGGGATTGGTGACGGCCGTGCGAGCCTGTCAGCTGTCCTTTTGAACAGGGCTGCCGGTGTGGTGAAGTGCCGAGATCAGCTGAAGCGCAGCAGTCCGATGGAAGGGGGAAAGATTCCCCCACAGCGCGATGGGCGCATTGTCCGGAAGGCGCAGGGCTTTGAGAAGCAGGAGTGCGCCGACGGGGTAGAGGTGGGATTGTGGCAACCGGCGAGCGCGAGCGGACGTGAGCAGCTGAGTGGCGGTGGCGGTCAGGTGTAGGTGAAGCCTCCACATCGGTGCGGGTTCCGCGACGGGCGCGTTCGTGGCGACGCACGGGAGGAGAGGATTCCACATCAGTCCGGGTGCCTCTGCGATCATGGCCCTTGTGGCGACGCAGGGAAGGTGAGGAATCCACGTCCGTGCGAGCCCGCTGGTCTGTTTGGATCTGGGGGGCTTGTGGGTGCGACGGCTCTTCGGTAGCAGCTTGACTGCGATGTTCCCGATGTTGGGGGGAACGATCTTGAGTATCGCCGTCATGGTGGTGACGGTGGCGTTGCACGGAGGGAGATTGGGAGGCATCCCTGTCCCTCTGGCCGTCACTCTGGAGGCGAACACGCTTGGTTGGGAGTGAGCGTGATCTTGGGGAGGAAGAATGGTGCCTTTCCTCCACAGCTGTTAAGGCAGGAAGGCATTCGTGGCGTGGTCTGGGTGAGGCTTGGACGCGGGGCGAGCCCATCACTCTCGTGGCTGCTTGCAGTGCTGTGGTGCGACCGGAGGAATCGTCTCCTCAGTTCGGAGAGCGGCTAAAGCGAGGGGAGGAGTGGAGGTGCCTAGTCTCAAGGGCATCTAGCTGTGGATCATGAGGCGTAGGCGGAGCCTGTTGAGAGAGCCCAGTAGCGGTGGCAGACGGGCTAGACGTAGACAGGGATCTGGAGCTAGAAGTGGGGGCTGATCCTGATTTAGATTTCTTTTTATCCCCCGGCTGAGATTTTTGCACGGCCTTGGTCTTCGGAGGGCGCGAGGCAGCCGACTGATCTGACGAATGAGCCAGCGAATCCATAGGGAGAAGAGATTTCTTCCAAAGATAGGCAGTGAGCCTATCCAAATGGTTTTTTAAAGCAGGCTTTGTCAGGTTTTTACAAGCTGTGCAGCGAGCAGGTTGGTGATGCTCGCCCAGGCAGAAGAGGCAGCAATCGTGCCTGTCAGAGACGGGGAGTCTGTTCGAACACTCGGAGCACTTCTCAAAAAGCGCTCCGGATGCCATAAACTAAGAAAAGAACTAAAGGGAAAAAATAAAAAAGGGAGGAGGTCCAAGAGATATAATTTAAAGTCACTTTCCTTTTTATGTGCAGGAGCTGTGAAGTCAGGCAACCGTTAGCAGCGGCGGTAAAAAGGAACTGCTGAGCAAAAGGGCGCCAAGAGAGGAGCATGCGCGCTGGAAGGGGGAGGTCCTAACTGACTCAAGCTTGTTACTGCCGGCCACCAGCACAGAAGCGCTGTTTAACCCTTTGTGTGCATTCACAGATGCACGGAAGAAGAATTAAAAGCAAATCTAACAAAGAATCAGAATAATAATACTAAAGTAAAATGGCGGAAAAACAGATGGACATAAAACTGATAATTCCTACTCAAATAATAAACATGTCTGCATTTGTAGTAGAACATAGTAAAGAACACATAGAAGAATTATAGCCCCTTGATCTATGAAAACACACAGTGAAAACATACCTCGGGTATGGTGGTCATTTCAATTGCAGTTAAAAGGTTATTATTCAGGAATGCTTCTATTTTGATGAGTGTTTTATTCTGTTTATAAAATATATACATTTTAGAAGACTTTAAATGTAAACAACTTTTCTTTTATATATTTAGCCAGTTAGAAAACCAACTTTTAAAAGAAATCAATTCCAGTGAGGCAACTGTGTTAGGGTGCTGTCAGATTGAAAGAAAGGATCTTGTTTGATCATATCAGAAAACTATGAGTAATCTCTCTTAAAGCAATCCTTCCATTTGTGCAGGAATGGCTCCAGTTCAGCCCCCAATGTGCATTAGCCCTGCCACTGTAGCTTGGGCATGTGTAAGGGTCAGAATTTTTTGCAATCCCACTTCTGTTGTTCGATCGCTCGGAAATAGCTCATACCAGATTGTGCTACAAGTAGTCCAAATAAATACAATTTTTCCTCCATCTGATTGCACCCTCAGTTTGTTTCTGCATGTATAACAAAAATAAGAACAACAAAATTTGTTCACAGAGAGAGAGAGAGAGAGAGTCTACAAAGAGTATAGTCAAGGGGTAAAGGTCAAGTGAGATGAGAAAATAGAAGATGACCATTACATTTCTAATGAGCATCTAATATGTGCCTCAAGTAAACTGCCTGGCTTTTTTCCATCTTGCCAAGGACCTTACATCTAAGAAATAACTCCTGGCAAATCCATATTTTGCCATGTTATTACCTCTTGGTACTGCTCTGAGGAAGGGGGTTTCGCCCTCGAAATATTAGCAATGTTTTTGTGAATTTTCTAGTAGCCTAAAGGTATCACCTGTTCCACTTTGGTATTTGTTTTTTGTGATGGCTACACGGCTCCTCAACTTGTTTTGATTCAATCTAAAATGAAAGTGGCTCAGCTGAAGTGCTGATTACATAGGCATCCTGTTCTGAGCAATGAAATAATTGTGCTGAGGTGACATCATTCAAGAAGAAGGCCACACCTTCTGATATAATTGCATCTGTCCTGATCCACAAAACAGAGATTCAAAATGATAACAGCATTGTATCAAACACTGCACTCCCTTAACAAAGACACAAAACAAACTGATAGGGCAGATTGGGTACCCAGAAACTCTATGCCATTAGACAGACCCACAGACAAATTGACAGAATACAACTGGAAGTCACCTATACTGTAGTTCCAAAATGAGGCCATTCAAACATATAATCAACAATCTACAGCCCATTCTGAACGTTAATACTTTTCTCTGTCAGGCTATAGGTGGCTGGTCTATACCCCCCCCCCCGATAGCCCCCCATCTTTTCTGACAGCACTATTACAGGTCCCAAAATGTCACCTACAGCATTTGGGGCTTGTTTTCTTGTTCATCTGCTAACGTGATCCAGGCCAACCACTATAGAAGATAGTCTGGGACTTGTTATTCTGTATTGTACCTTAGGTTTTCCATCCTTCTTGACAAAGAGAGAGCTCTTCTACATTCTATGTAGAATGTAGTGGATGTTGTATCCACTGCATTCTATGAAGGGTAAACAGAATGATAACTATACAAAAGAATTAATGGACAGAATCTGACATGAGAAATGGTAAAAAAAAAACAAATTTATAATATTTCAGCCTCCAAGAACAGTCCATTGCAAATCTCAGAGTAATTGTTATGAAGCAGTAGAGCTACAAACAAAGGTTCAAAAATAAGTCAGCTGTATATTCATAGATTGCACTGCACTTCAAAAGGATTCTTACCACATAATGGCTGGAATCCTGGTATTGTAACTGAACGAACATAAATGGTGATGTCATAAGCCCACAATGTTACTCTTTAATATTGATCTGAAACCTTCGTATCTGCCCTGTCTTTAAGGCTCTGGGGCTCCCTAGGAAAAGCCCTTGGAAACCTCAACATGGTGGCAAGAGGAGCCCTTAATATGTGAAATTGCTGCTAGATTGCCACTGCTGGGGTTGGGAACTGCTTTCAGAGAGCTTAAATTAAATTAAATTAAATTGTAAATTAGTGATGCCACTCGGTTCTCCCCAACACATATTCTGCATATATACACCTGTGGCCTAACCATTGTATCCCATGTTTCAGAAGAACTGGATTTTGATCAACAAAAGTTCCAGCTGAAATCGACTATGAGGCATCATAACTCTATCGTTCTTACCAAAGAAAGAATTAATTGCATTATTGCATGTGTTGTGTGCCATAAAGATGTGTTCAACCTACAGTGACTTTAATAGGCTTTTCAAAGTTAAGTGAGATATTTAGGGAGTGGTTTTACCAGTTCCCTTCCGCAGTGATTTTTTATGACTGAGCTGGGGAATCACACCCAAGTCCCCAGAATCCTAGTCTGTTCCTCTATCGGCTACCCAACCCTGGAAGTTGTTTGTATTATGCTAAGAAAATAAACAGTGAGTTTTAAGAATTAATATGTTTGATTTGACCCGGGAGCATTGTGAGAAGAAAGGGCATATTTACAAACATTTACAAGCATAAACAAAATGAAGCACTAAAATACTTCCGATGAACCTAAACAGCACTGCTAAATTATAGTACTGTATGTCTGTATTTCCCTTGCCTGTAAGATATAATGAAAAACGTTGTTACAATGGCAGAAAGGTTCCAGTATAGGCAATATGTGCTTACTACCAAAGTGCGGGGGGGGGGGGCAAAGGGGAACAAATAATCAGAAACCACAAATGGCTGTATAATTGACAGGTTATAATCCAGAGGTTCCATGCAGATTTCCCAAATGTCAGCTGCTCAAGGTCTATGGTGTCAGGGCCCTCAACAACTGGCTGTAGAGGAAGCTGGCTGAAAAAAACCAACCATGAAGATATACTGTACATTGAGTGGTACCTTGTATAAAGGAATTAATTCGTTCCAAATGAAATTATGTTAAGCAAATTTTCCTTTATACAAATTCCCATAGGAATGCATTGAAAATGGAGTAATCCCATTTTTATGTTGTCCGGATTCTCCCCGTAGTTATGTTAAGCAAATTTCCACTATATCCGGATTTTTTTATGTTGTACAAATTTTATGTTATACAAGCTGTTTGTTATATGAGGGTCCACTGTATACACATCTCTGCACCCTGATCTTGAGAAAGCTTGAGAAAGTCTGACTCTCAGAATGCCGCGGCCACCATGCATGCTAGTAGAAACACCAAATGGACAAGATGACAGCATAAGGGACCAATTCCATGAGTCCCAGAGCCAACAATTACCACCTGTGTCAGAAAGCTACAAATGTGCAATTGTTCAAGTAAATGGATGGTAGGGAATCAAACATGGATTACTCTTAAAGTACTGACACCCCCTATTTGCATTCCGTATTTTGGCAACCTGAACTATATATCAAACTAGTTATTAGAGCCTACAGGGTGTTTTTTTTAGTGTACCAGACAGATTAATTTTTCACGCAGTGAGACGTTCTGAAAATGCAGCTCATCCACTTCTCTCTGCAACAACAGATTTTCATTTTTTAGCCTTCGAGAATTTTCCTTTTCAGCACTGAGGGCCACGGCCAATGCTTTATTATTGATTTTCAGTGACGTCTTTAAAAGTGAGGAATTATCTGTGTAAAATAAAAAAGACAAAGTAGTAACATGGATTTAAAGTACAACAAAACGGGTAATTTCAAGGAAGTACCTCTAGTAGTTGGTACAAAAAAACAAAAACTTTATGATACAGTATCAAGCTTTTATATTTCTGACAAGATAGGTTTGACCCACAGAAGCTCACATTCAAATATAAAAGTATTTAAGGCACCACATTTTTTAAAAATATGTGATATATTCCAACAATATGTGTTATCTTTGTGAATTTGTAACTCTTGTGTTGAGGGTTATGTGACACACACTCATAAACACAACTTAGGGCCTTTTCACACGACCCCTAAGATCCGCTGGCCACTTAAATTCGGATCAGAGATCTTGGGGGTTCGTTGCTGTTCCTGCGTCCCCACCCCTCCGCACTTCCTTGCTCCTGCCTGTGTGAGGGGAGGGAGAAAAACAGAGAGGAAGCCGCCTGTCGTCATCCTGATTCCTTCTCTTAAAGGGGCGGGAGGCAAAAAACAAACAAACAGAAGCAAGGAGAGCCCGGCACTCACCAGATTACATCCGGATCTGGGGATTTTCACCCTCCGAGAGCAGGTACATGAAAAGTGCGCTGGGACGCGCTTAGGTGGGCGTGGTTGCACTTAATTTCCTGCAAACTCCGGAGCTGGTGGGGAAACAATTGTAAGCTCCGGAGCTGGCAGCCATTTGCGGTGGAGTTTAGGGGTCGTGTACAAATACCCTTAGTCAAAACTACTCTTATGCCACTGAATTAGATACAGTCATGGTTATGCTTGTAATAATTTTCACTCAAATTGAGGCTACTTTTGTCAGCCATGGTTTACTTTTAGAGTGTTTTTTTATTTGACATAAAGAAATAAGTGCCTTGGATCCATCATAGTCTTGTGTTCCAGTCTCATCAAACGGGCTACAGTATTTACAGTTCCTTGATCCTTATAAACACTATTGTTCCAATAGTTTGGGCCAGGAAAGAAAACAGATGCTTGTCCACCAAGCATTTTGTTAAATCATGAGTAACTCTTGGCACAGTGGTTAAGCTGCTGTACTGCAGCTATAACTGTGCTCACAACTTGGGGTTCAATCCCAGGTAGCCGGCTCAAGGCTGACTCAGCCTTCTGTCCTTTTGAGGTTACGGGTGGGGCAATGTATAGCCTGCATAAATAAAGGGTAAATCACCCAGAGAGTTATTTAAGCACTATGGGTGGTATCTAAACAGAACACTTTGCTTTTTGCTTTTACTGTGCCCTTAAAAATCATTTTTCTTATTTCTTCAAATCTTCTGATAACTATGATAGGAATAACTCTCATTTATTTTAACAAATAAACTGAATTTTCTGGAAGTCACTTCCGGTTCATCAAGAAGTACTCCCAGGGCCTCTGACGGGCCCAGGAAGACTGCTGGAGGCGCGTTCAGGGCAGCGCCAGGCCTGGGGTAAGTGAGTCAGACCCCAGGCAGGTTTGGAAGCAAAGCACACCTTTTTAAAAAAGTCCTCCGCCTCCTCCTTTTTTCTCTTCCAAGGGACGACCTTCCAAGTGGCGACCTGCTCGAGTCGGGTGCAAGGGGTGTGTGTGCATGGTCGTGTGGATCACCCCTTGGAAGGGGCAATCTGTGCAATCATGCACATGTCTCCCTTGTACCCACCCACACCGGCTCAAACGGGTGCAAGGGAAGCATGTGTATGGCCAGCCTTCCCATAGGAATGCACTGCAATCCGTTCCAGAACGGATTTCAATGCATTCCTATGGGAAACTGCTGCTCTACTTACAATTTTTTCTACTTATGAGCATGCCCCAGGAATGGATTAAGTTCATAAGTAGAGTTATTAGCGTAGTAGCCCTTAGGCACTTTGTGGTTCAAAGTGGGACAACCCTGGTCTAAAGTGTAAAACAAGAGAAGATAAGGGCTTGACTCAAGTCTGAAAAAAGGAGTTTGCTATGTAGTTAATACTAAAAATAGACACAAAATGAAGACCAACATGCTATTTCATCATTTTGTAAGGTTATAAAATATTAAGAAATGAAACACAACCAAACAATCCTTCAAGCAGTGAAAGGAAGAACTTTTCAGTTTTGGGAATAAAATGTTTTTTCACTTCTTATTAAAACATACCAGTACCAGTACTGGATTAAGACCTTTAGAGGCCCTAAACACTTAAGATTTTGGTGCCCCCCATATATACGTAATGTAAAATATAAACAATAATAAACCATAAAATAAAAATTTAATTAAAATAAAATGGAAAATAATGTTTATTTTTGTATACTTCCACCTTCTTTATATCTGAAAAGGTTTCTCCTACTTTTTAAAATGCAGTCTTTGATCAGATCCTGAAAACTAATCTTATGAACATTCATTTTTGCCAACTTGACCGGGGTCATATACCACCTATAAAATAATTTATATATATTGCCCATTTAACCATACATTCCTTCACTGTCTCTTCCTGAGTATCAAAGTTGAGTAAAAAATTATATAAGCACTTAATATGTTTTTCTTTTGTTTCTATAAGAATTCTGTCGAAGGGTGTATTTTCTAAATAAAAACCTTGTTGATTATCTTTTGCATATCTAGATATTAACTGAGATCTCGTCCACCAGTTCATCTCCACTCCCTGCATCTCCAATTCTTGTTGTGATTTTAAAGTTCCGTCCAATTTTAAAAGATCTCGATACCTCAAAGTATTCTTGTCATCTCTGAAAGGTGGAAGAGTAAATGCTTCTATTGGTGTCACCCACCAGGGGATTTTCATATACATCTGTTTCTTTATTTTACTCCATGACCATAACAAAGCTTTCCTTATTATGTGGTTATTGAATTGTTTAAAGTCCTCTACTTTGTTATACCATAAGACAGCGTTTTTCAACCACTGTTCCGCGGCACACTAGTGTGCTGCGAGATGTTGCCTGGTATGCCATGGGAAAAATTGAAAAATTCTAAAGAAATTCAACCCAGGGCCGGTGGGCGGCCCAAAGCTGGGAGGCGCTATAAATAGCATCCAAGGGCCAGCTTGGCTCCTCCCCCCGAGGCCCGCGGCGCTGGCGTCACTTCCTGGCCCCGCTCATTCTCTTTAGTGTTTGCCCTGTGCCTGCCGCCGCCACCGCGACTCGCTTGCTTCCCTCTCCCCCCTCCTTTTTTTACCCTGGACCACCACCACCCCTTTCCTGGGAGCTACCAATGGACTGAGCCGCCCGACAGCCCGCCCGCCGACACGAGCCGGCTTGGGAGCCCCAGCCCAGAACAAACCACCAGGTGAGGGGAAGGGGAGGAGGGGCGCCCGGCTACCCCACGAGCACCACAGCAGGGCTGCGAGGAGGAGGGGATGGAGGAGGCCTCCGCCGGGCCTGGGCTGAGGAGGCGGGGGGCGGGGGGGCTACTGGCACGGCTGGACGGCCAGATGGCCGGCCTTTAGAGTCCAGGAGGGGAAGAGCCGTCTCTGAGTGGCCCCGCGATGGGTTCCTCATCAGTGTGGGGCCGGCGCTGACAAGGTCTCCTCTTCCTCTTCATAGATTGGGGGGGGGGGACGGTTGCTTGGGGTCCTCCTTGAAGTCTTGCCCCTTTCTGTCTTGGGTCGCCCTCTTCTCTCTGTCTTTTCTTTCTTTTTTTCCCCACCTCTCTCTTTCCATTCATACCCTTTCCCCTCTTCATAGAAATGTGCTCATTTCTAGCCTGCATATGTGTATCTGTAATTAAAACTGTAAACCGCCCAGAGACTGCCTTCTTTCCTTCCTGCCTTCCTTCATCCTCCTCCCCTCCTGTCGCTGGACTTGCTGAAGGCATCTGCACTTTCGTAAAGTGGCAATACAGCAATTTAACCTGAATACAGGTGGCTGTGAAGGGATGATGTCGGGTGCCCACAGAAAGGGCTCCGAGTGCCACCTTTAGCACCCATGCTATAGGTTCGCCTACAGAGCCCTACTGTTAATGTTTTGCAGCCAGTTAATGTTGCTAGTGCTATCCAGTGTACACTGATGGACGGAGACATTTTCTAATGGTGGTGTGCCTCGTGATTTTTTTCATGAAACAAGTGTGCCTTTGCCCAAAAAAGGTTGAAAAACACTGCCATAAGAAACTATGCCATCCCCATTTCAGATCATGTCCTTCTAATTTTAACAATCTTGTATTTTCAAGTGTAATCCACTCTTTAATCTATGTCAGGGATGCCGCTCTATAGTAAAATAACAGGTTTGGGAGCCCCATTCCTCCTCTTGATTTATGATCTTGTAAAGATTTCTGCTTTATCCTCGGTCTCTTGCCCTGCCATATAAACTTGGAGATGCATTTCTCTAAATCCTGGAATATTGATTGTTTTAGTACTATTGGAATTGTTTGGAACAGGAATAATAATTTCGGGAGAATGTTCATTTTAATTGTTGCTATTCTTCCTAGCAGTGATAACTAAAGATGTTTCCACTTTTCCAAATCATTTTTAATCTCTTCCTTTACTCTTAAATAAATGATTCTAAGGCAGGGAGTTCCACAGACTAACACGCTGGGTGAAAAAATATTTTCTTTTGTCTGTTCTTACTCTCCCAGCCCTCAATTTGAGTGTATGTCCCCTAGTTCCGGTATTTTGTGAGAGGGAGAAGAGCATCCCTCTATCCACTTTACTCATTTTATACAATGGCATTATTTTGTATGTCTCAATCATATCCCCCCTCAGGCGCTTTTTTCCAGACTAAAGAGCCCCAAATGTTTTAGCCTTTCCTCATAAGGGAGGCACCCCAGCCCAGTAATCATTTTTGTTGCTCTCTTTTGTACCTTTTCCAGTCCCACCATGTCTTTTTGAGATGCGGTGACCAGAACTGTACGCAATACTCCAGGTGTGGCCTTACTATCATTTTATACAATGGCATTATAATGTTGACATTATAATATTTTCAATCCCCTTTTTGATGATTACTAGCATGGAATTGGCCTTCTTCACTGTTGCCACACACTGGGTAGACACCTTCATTGAGCTGTCCACCATTGCACCAAGATCTCTTTCCTGATCCATCACAGATAGCTCAGAGCCAATGAGTTGATAGATAACGTTTTGATTTTTTTTGCCCCAATGTGCATTACTTTACATTTTCCTACATTGAAACGCATTTGACATTTTGCAGCCCATTCTCCCAGTTTGGAGAGTTCCTTCTGGAGCTCTTCACAATATTCTGTTTTTTATCACCCAGAAAATATACAGGACACAAATAAGGAAAATCCTCCATCTGGAAAGGCAAACGGCCACCTCACTGCTTATCCCTGTCATTTCAAACTGAAAAGCCACAGGTCCAGTCCCAGGACAGATCCTTGGGGCACGCCGCTTTTCACCTCTCATTGTGAAAATTGCCCATTGACACCTACTCTCTGTTTCCTGGATCTCAAACAATTCTCAATCCATAAGAGGACCTGCCCTCTTATCCCCTGACTGTGCAATATTCTCAGCAGGCTTTGGTGAGGGACTGTGTCAAAAGCCTTCCCTCCAGGCTTCCAGGTGGGCCTCATGAGTGGCCTAGTAGCTGCTGCTCAGGCCAGGGCTTCATCCTGCAAACATCAGGCAAATTCCTGGGGCAGGCTCAGGCTGGCCCTTGATCCTGCAGCTACCAGGGCCATGTAGGCCAGATCCTGACACAATGTTACAATGTTAGCACATGTGTTGTTGCCTGTTGGCACTCTGGACACTGAGTGAACTACTAGGGCACCTGCACAGTCTCATTCTCAGTGCACAACTGACTGCACTCAAAGTTTTATTTATGGGGGGAATTATTTCCCCTTTGATTTAAAAACCCTTGGCATAAGTCTACATTCTCTGAGTGTATTGTTGTAGATATCTGTATGTAATCTTTTCATTTAATGTGGGGGTCCCTTTTTTAGATCCTGGTTCAGCTGCACCATTTGCAATATTGCACCATATGGCCCATGGTCCCTGGTAAATTCAGCTGTGGAAAATTTCTGTGGTGCCCCCTCTTCTCTTGATGTCGCTAAGCACATGCTTATTGTGCTTAATGGTTATTCCACCCCTGGCTGGAAATTACAATCTGTGCGCATAGAGGTAGGACCTAGGATTGGATGATGTACTAGTAAGATACTGTATAGTGATCTGTCTGGGAAGAGATGGGCTGTGAGATCTATCAATGTGGAGGATGATCTAATGGTAACTGGGAAAGATCCCAAGGGAAAAAACTCATATGAAATCAAGAAGATATGGTAAGATTCAGCTTCTTTTACCCATAAATCTCTTTTATTTGAATTTAAAAGGAGAGGTTTGGCTGCTGGCTATAAAAAATGGGGATACATGTTCGAAATTTGGGCACCCATTGTGGAGCTGATGACGTTGCCTTACTGACTTCAAAGGCGACCTTGCATCCATGTATGGTATTAATAGTTGTCTAAATTTTAAAGATCACCAGCACAAGGTGGACCACCGTGGTTAGACCTACAATATTCTTATCCAGGAAAAGGTGTGGGTGGGCCACAGGCTGAGATTTGTGCCTCCCTAGAAGGAGGAATAGAGGTGCCTAGATGCCCTAAGCACATCTGATGTCACCTGATTTCGGAAGCTAAGCAGGGTCGGCCCTGGCTAGTACTTGGATGGGTGACCACCAGGGAATACCAGGTGCTGTAGGCGTCTGGAGAAGGAACTGGCAAGCCACTCCAGTACTCCTGCCAAGAAAACTATCTGGACATGGGGTCACGATGCAACACACACAGACGGAGGGATGGTGGGTCCAAGAATAACCCCCCTGCCACACACACAGCCACCTGCAAGAGATTACACCGGGCACACTGTATAAAAAACGGCCTGGCTAAAAAGGGAGCCCCCACGGGGGGGGCTCATCTCTGGAGCGACTGGAGATAATAGACTGGAGAAAAACTCACTGAGGATCTTGGCTTTGATCTTGGACGCGAGGAGGGAGGCGTTCAGCTGGGTGGCTTTTGGGGCTCCGCTCCTCTTCTCCCTCCTCGCGCGCCTTTGGATCCCCCCGAAAATACGGAGAGAAGAAGACGCTTCGGGGGCGCCGCTTTCCATGGTTGGGGGGGGAGGGAATAAGCGGGGGGGGCGACTACTGGGGGTGGGAGTGGGGGTCTGGCACACGCGGACCTTCGTTGCCAGGGGGGCACAAAAGTGTGTGTGTGTAGGGGGAATGCCCTGCCTCCTCGCCTGCCCCCTCCCGCCTCAGGGCACCTTCTCGAGCTCCCCTCCCCACACACAGAGGGACAACTGCGGCGCCCCCCCTCCCCCCCGCGCAGCGTACTGGGAGGGCGCCGTTTAACGGCCGCCGAGTGGCGCGAGCCGCCCACGAAGACACAGGAGGGTCCCAAGGAGGGCAGGGGCGGCGGGCTCGCGCGCGCCCGAGAGAGGGGGGGCGACTGGGCGGCGGGCGACGATTCCCCCGAGGGTGCCTCCCCCCCCGCGCGTGACCGTTAAGAGTGCCCGCTTCGTCACCAAAGCGAGCCCCCCCCGCAGCCGCCGCGTCAAGCGGGGTGGGCTCTCCCAATGGTTCCCTCCTGACCCCCTTTTTTTTCTCTCTCTCTCCCCCCCCCGCCGCGGCTCTAGGCTGCCCCCCGCCCGGCCTGCCTCTGGTGAGCTGGCCGCTAGCCCGCGGGATTGGTGGACGGGGTGGGGTGGGGACCCACAGAGCGCCCCATAGGGCGGGAAGAAGAAGAGGGCTGTCGGTCGACGCAGCCAGGGAGATCAGCCCTCCCAGACTGCAACCCCCCCCACCCCCGTGGCAGAATTCCTACTGACCAAAATATATAAATGAAACATAATTGATTTTTAAAAATTTTATTATCCCAGCAGCTCCTGCCAACCACGCTGCAAGCCATGCGGGCCAGGTGGCCAAGAGGACTCGCACAACACTGGCTCTTCGAGCGCCGCCCCCTAGAGTCGGACACGACTAGCACGCATATGTGGCAGCGGGGGGGGGGGAGGACCTTTACCTTAGGAAGGCAGTCTATCAAAACAGAAAATGGCACTTGCTTTCTTGGTGGAACACAAAATGTTCAATAATGACAGGGGCGCCCATCTCTGGCCTGTTCCTAACACGGACTCAATCACTGTTTCCACCTGCTGATTTTGCTACCTCTCCATCCTGTCTTCCTGGAGCAAGTTGCCATTTTCTCTTTTGCTGTATTAAAAGTGTTAGTTTAATTATAGATAGTAAATATCCCAAATAAAGATTTTTTTAAAAAAATAACAGCAGTTTGATTTCATTACAAGTTTGCCAAACATGTTAAGATTGACAATTTTATGATAACTTGTGAAACTTATTTTTAAGGAAAACCATAAAATATTACAAACACTTGTGCTAATGCTTTGTCGAACTAGTCTATATTTAGGCTTAGAACGCATACTCAGGCTGTTGTGAAAGCAATTTACATTGTAGACCAACCTAGATGCCACAACTGAAAATACAGAAATACTGCCAAAACCCTGCTTTATTGTGTGTGATTTATTTATTTATTTGATTTATATACTGCACCATATTACTAAAAGTCACTGGGCAGTTTACAGAAGATTTGAACATATACAATAAATACAATTAAACAATATACAATATATAACCTAATATTAAATCAATCAATCATATTTAGAGCAAATATTTAGAGCAAATATCAAAGAAAAAATAATAGTTCAAAGTATATACAAAAATGGGCAGAGGTGGAATAGAATGTAAAACCGGATCAGCGAATGAGATGATAAAGTTATCCTATCTTTCTTACAATAATAACCTCTTTGGGTTTTACAGCATACTACTATTATGTTCACCAAAAGGTTAACTAAAAAGCAAGACTATAATGGCATAAAATGTGAGAAATGCTATCAGACTGGGTTGGTCTGATACATATTTCTCCTGGTTGACTGGATGATGTAAAAGCCAATGTGAATCAGGTCAGACTCTCCTCGTCAAGACTGCATTTTCGGTACAATGCTTTGATAAAGATAACAAGTTGTTATCGAAAGCTTAGCTTACATTTTTTTGTTTTAGTAGTGACCAATAAAAGGTATCACCTAACCTCCTTTTAAATTTGTTGTTCTGGTCACATGGCTCAACCCAATTTTTTACTTCTATGGCTTGCTGAGAGCCAACTGAGGAGGAATTTATAACCTGTGAGTTTACTACCCAATTTTGTTGCAGCTTGAGTTCTTGAACGCCAAAGAAACTGTAAAGCTGTGAATTTGGGACATAGTCCTTGAGGTGGACACAGCTCTAGTCTTGCATCATGTGGACTCTAGGAGCTACAGCAGGGGTCTTGGAATGTTACCTCTATGGTTTAGGAATTTTTAAATTAAATGTTCATATTTTGACACATAAGGGAATAAATGGGTAGTGGTTCTAAAGCAGAGGTTCCCAAACCTTTTTGCCCCGTAAACCACTTGCTGGTTTTTTCCCCGTATGCCCCCTGTCTGCCTACTATTAAATTTTCCTAAACTTATTAACTTCAAATGTGTTTTGACAGCTGACACAGTACTGCTTTCTTTGATAGGGTTTTTTGTAGCGTGAACAATTGTAAAAAAAAATGTACCATTTATATTCTTACCTTTATTAAAAAGACACAACGTGCAAGTAAATATTTAGATTTGGAATGAAATAAATCAGAACCTAGTAAAATCCTTACACAAAATTACAGTAGGGCCTCAGTATCCGCTGGGGTTGGTTCCAAGCCTTCCCGTGGATAATAAAAACCACGGATAAGAGAGAACGCCAAAATGTCCCCAAAACTGCTGTTTTGTGATAGTAGCTTGCTTTACAGCTGCTGTTTTATGACAGTAGCTTCCTTTACAGCTGCTCTTTGTGACAGCAGCTTGCTTTGCACCTGCTGAATTATTTATTTTTCCTCTGCCAAACATGGATAACTGAATCAGTGGATAAGGAATCAGTGGATATGGGGGTCCTACTGTAATACACAAATAAGGCTGTTAATGGGAGGGATGAGCCCGATGCTCTGACAACAATTGTTCAATGTTTGGCTTCAAATTAGTGAGGTATAGTCCTAAAACTCCATCTTTAGTTATTTGCAATTGATTTTTTTTCATAAGAAGATTGGCAACCGCGCTAAAACCTCTTTCCATGAGGTATGAAGAAGGAAAAGCTTACAAAAACTTTTTTGTGATGGTCCATAATGCAGGATAAGCAACAGGTATATCTTTCTGAAGCCAGAACTGCTGATATCTCTTTCTGAACTGCACCTTAAGTTGTTTGTTAGTGTGATCAGTTCTTCTTGTAATATGACATCCAATTCTCCAATGTCACCATATTCACTTTGGTATTTCCATAGTAAAAAATCCTCAAACCTGGTTTTAAAGTCTGTGTGAAGGACATTTAAATGTTGTCACAAAACGTTGTCATCCTGGACATTTGTCAATGACTAGTTGGGGAACTGGGATAATTTGCACCATCCAATGTTTTGGTTCATTAGATTAATTCTGGCAAGAAGACCTGCAATGATGGACTTGTTTTTTATTAAATTCAGACCGTCACCTTGTAACTTCAAGTTGATTTAATTAAATTTAGTTAACAAATCTGTTAAATAAGCAATGTCTGGTTTCCATTTAATTAAATTTTCTTCAGAATGGGATCTTTAGCATCCAAAATCTCTAAAATGGCCTCAAAAAGTGATAAAGATATTGTCAAACATAAGCCTTTCGAGAGCCAGTGTATTTCAGTGTGAAGGAATAATTGATGAAAGTCCTCGTCTTCACACAACTGTGTAAATAACCTAGAATTCAACACGTTGGTTACAGATCTTGTTTACTGTATTTATGATGAACTGAAGAGATAACTGAGCATAATTTGAGACATTTAGCATTATGATAATACATTCTTTAAATATAACAGGGATCATCAATGGATTCAATTACAGTACTGAATTCTTATAGAATAGTCTTCGAAATTCCAGGTTTTAGAAAACATTTGTGTATTGAGATTTTTAAAAATAAAATAAAAAGCAACAGTATAGCAAAGTTTTTGCAAATGCACCATGAATCATTGGCCTTTTGATTATGTAAACATCAGTTTTGTTCCTGGACTTGCTGGAAAGCCTTCTGGGGTGGACTGGTCCTATTTTTTCCTTGTTTTCTCTGCTGTTTTCTATACATCCTTCTAGAAACAGCCACTTGAGTAAATGTTAACTTGGCGTGGCACAGGGATTTCCAGAGTCAGGCTTATTATTTGAAACCTATAATAGTGTATAATAGTATCAGTTAATATACTTCACTTCAGAGGCATCCTTCACATACAGCATTATCATCTTCATAAATGAAAGCTGGGAATTAACAATATTCCTTCCTCACCTCTCTCATCCCCCCTTCCTTTCCACACTAGCTTTGGTGTGGAGATCATGGTTTCCTTCAACCCAAAGTCTCTGTTCTGTCAACAGTAACGTCTGATTTAATGGTGGTTTATTAATCTAATGTAATGGTTGTTTCAAAACAAGACTTTAAAGGTACATTGTCCAGAGTTCATTATGGGAACTCCAGGGAACATTTAGGTAATATTATTTAGGCACCAGGCCACAATTTCCACTTTATCTGCCCCCCTTCGTGATAATAATAGGCTGCATCCTGTATAACATTGCCAGAGCAGAGAGCAATGCCAGCTTATTAACATGGGTACTCCAAGGGGAAAGAGGCCCTACCAGCATTTGGAAGAATTTTGGAATGTCCTGACATTTGCAAAGTCACCTTGGAGCCCCTAGGGCAGTGGTGGCGAACCTTTGGCACTCCAGATGTTTTGGACCACAACTCCCACAGTCCTTTGTCATTGGCAATCTAGCCTCGGAATTCTGGGAGTTGTGGTCCAAAACATCTGGAGTGCCGAAGGTTCACCACCACTGCCCTAGAGGGTCCTTTGTTGGCCTATCACTTGCCCTCAAAGTTTGGTGTGGGAGACAGAGGTGCAGCTTCAGAAGTGTTTGCGAACTGAGGT
Source organism: Phrynocephalus versicolor (assembly GCA_023846285.1). NCBI lineage: Eukaryota > Metazoa > Chordata > Lepidosauria > Squamata > Agamidae > Phrynocephalus > Phrynocephalus versicolor. Next base: position 8,362,556 of record JAHTLZ010003542.1, on the reverse strand, counting down.
ATCAGTTGCCTCCTTCTACAAACGTTTTTTAAAGTTACATTACTTGTACAAGTACAAATACATGAAAAGAAATCCAAATAGGATCTTCACCAATCTGGTTAACTGAGAAAAACCTAGACTGGAAGCACAGTTCCATTCAGTTCATCATCAAGTGATTTATTCATTGCAAATAGCTAGAGGCATCTTTAATTTTCATTGATTATCAGCATTTTCCGTCCATAAGACATACTCATGTATAACAACCACCTTTCAAACCTAAAATTAATAACATTAATACATCTTGCTGGAAAGGAAGGGGAAACAGAGGGGTGTGGGCGTGTGGAGGAGAACCCAAAGTGAGGGCAGTGAATGACCTGGGCAGAGACCCTGCTCCACTGAGATGTTCCTTCCTCCCTGGCAGCTCATTCATTGGTCTCAGTTTGGGTTCTCCTCCACCTCCCCACCCCTGCTGCCTCCCTTTCTTTCTGGCAGCCTTTGGCTGCCCTCCACCTTCCAAAGATGCCTCTCTGATTTGCTTTTGCAGTTTTTTTTTTTTGGTGGGGAAGGGCTTCCTTCTATGTATAAGACAACCCTCAATTTTAGGCTCACAAGTCTAGGAAAAAAATCTTATACACAGGAAAATACTACTTTTTTAAAAATCATGTTTATTTTTCTTGCCTCTTATTAGGTGCTGGAACAATCTTATGCATCTAGATAACCATTCTTAGGGATTAGAGCAGAATAAAGTCATCTTCCTTATTTATTTTTAAAAATACAGTTCTCACTTCAAAATCCATGTAAGTGAGATTCATACAGTATATAGTGAATGATTATGCAGCAGAAGGAGATGAAGAACACAAATCAGTAATAAAAAGTAATTGAGCAATTTAGAAGATGAGATCTAAGCTTTAGAACATATCACCTTCCCCGACTCGATGTTTTTGAGCCAGCAACTGTTATAGTCTATCAAGAAAAAAAAGTGCTAGCTTCAGGAAGGCAATTCTGAAACAAGAGGAACACTTTTGAAGGCTCCAGTAAGAAATGTACCATTAAAGATCAGCGATGGCAGCCAACGGCTTAATCCAGAAATAACAATTTGATCAATGAATTAACACCAATTCAACAAATTCAATGATTTTACCACTCAGAGTTAACTGTCACCACCACCAATTACTCCCAAGTCCTTAATCATGAACCCTAATAAACTGATTTTCAAACCCAGCAACCCTGCAATGACAGCATAGTATCCTGTTTTATGATGCTCATACACTTGTTTAATTATGCAAAATGTTTTGGGACAGCCTTTATAAATATATCAACACCAAGCAAATTAAGGAAACCAAACAACCCTCTTACCATCTCAGTAAATTGATCCATACAGGCCATTCGGATGTGCTCAGGAGTTGCTGGACTATTCAGGGTAAATATCCTGGGTGATCCTCTTTCTTCACGCGCGGCAGCAATAGCATCTTTTATAGCAAAAAAGACAGAACTTCCCAGGAACAAAGCGGGCTCACCAATTGCCTGAAGGTTACAAGAAACACGAATGCATGTGAAATATATAAAAACAAAAAAGTTGACCGTTGTGAGCAATTGCAGTGTCATGTGCATGAAGGGGTGCAGAGATTACTACAAAAGCTAAATAATAAGGGAATATAATACGGGAACACGAACCTATGGTCTGTCACCCTTCTGTGGAGAGGAATCTCATGGAATCTCAAGGAAGACCAAAACCTACCTTGGTCAGGTATACATGTCCTGAATTCGCAACCACTCCAGACTTACATAAGTAAGAGCTACACGCTACACAACAGGAATGGTTGTGGATTCAGGGAGGATTAAACATGACACATAAATTTAGTCCTTGTCCTACCAATTAAAACCATGAGAAATGAACTGGTATAGGAACATAATGATGTTACACACTTTTTTAAAAAGAGAGAAGAAAGGATTTTGCAACATTATTTGTTATTTGGCTGATCCATGGTTAGGGCAACTGTGACACTGCTCCCTGGCAGGCTCACCTTATTCCCAGTAAGGCAACTTCTGCCACTCCTGGTTTTGCCCACAGTTGGCTACTGTTCTTCAGACCCCACCGGTCACAATGGGCACCAGCTGTAGAAACACTCCCATTGTAGAGATATGCAAGTAGGGGATCACATAATTATTTTTAGAGGTTCCCCTCCTCAAGACTGAGATGCAGGTCATTTTGAAATGTGCTTACCTGCAGATGCCTGTGAAGATTTCCAGTCATCCAGGTGAGGTTATCTGGAAGTTGAGTCACGGACTGAAGAAGCTGCTTGGTTGAGTAGCGAAACATTTTGATCTTTCTCAAAAAAAAGAAGTCTAGTTGCCATGACTCAACTTCCAGCTTACCTAAGGGGCCTTTTTACACGACCCCTAAGATCCGCTGGTCCCTTAAATTCGGACCAGAGATCTTGGGGGTTGCTGCTGTTGCTGCGTCCCCACCCCCTCCGGAGAGAAAAAAAGGAACAAAAGAATGCAGCCTTACCTCCCTGCTGGTGGAAGCTGCTTCCAGCCCCGTTGCATCATGATTCCTGCAGGGCTTTTTTACACGACCCCTAAATTCCTGCTCTTAAAGGGGCGGGAGGCAAAAAACAACAACAAAAAGAAGCAAGGAGAGCCCAGCAGATCCAGATCAAGATCTTTCACCCTCCAAGAGCAGGTACCTGAAAGGTGCACTGGGACGCGCTTAGGTGGGCGGGGTCGCACTTAATTGTCTGCAAACTCCGGAGCTGGTGGGGAAACATTTTTAAGCTCTGGAGCTTGCAGCCATTTGCGGCGGAGTTTAGGGGTCATGTATAAACGCCCTGATGTGCTGAATACATAAAAAGCCTTTCATATTCCGTTTGATATTGTGATACTGAGACACTAAATATCACAGTACAGCTGAATAAAATTGACTGAAGCATACAGTATATTTAATTATTTCAAAAACCTCCAGTGGGATGATGTGCTTCTCTACCTCCAGTTTTAAAATGCCAGGAAACTTTCCCAAATCTGGCAAACAGGAAGAGCAGAGTGCCTGCTACAACTGGGGCAAATCTGGTGTTCATCTGAAGCCCAGTTTAAAAGCGATAACTTTTTATTTGGGCTGCCTCATTTTTAGACCTGCCATATAGAATGTCAATTTGCTCTCGTGCAGCAATGGCAGAAACACCTAAAATCCTGTTAAATAACTGTCAAAATAAATCTACAGTAATTGTTAGACTGCAAATACTATTAGTCTTAGCCAGCATATATAATGATAAAGAAATGTGAGAGTTGTATTTGTACTCTGACAACACCTGGAGAGACGCTGTCGTCCAGTGGTGGCGAACCTTTGACACTCCAGATATTTTGGACCACAACCCTCAGAATTCCTATACTAGATTGCTAGTGACAAAGGACTGTGGGCGTTGTGGGCCAAAACATCTAGAGGGCCAAAGGTTCGCTCTAATAAAATCTCTTAAACCATCCTCCCTTTCCGTGCACTGTCCTGTCAGGAAATGTAGTGGAGATACCTTAGCATACTGAGCAATGCAAACCAAGTATTAGTACAAGAAAGTATGTCATGTTTTTATACAAGGTTTGCAATTAAAGAATCTTGTTACACAAGGTCTGGAGATAGGGATTGGTAATGTGGTGGCTGCATTTGCTTACAGTACTATATTATGTAACGTGTGTGTGTGTGTGTTTGTGTGTACGCGCGCGTGCATGTGTGTGTTTTAAATCAGATTGTAAAGAGCCCCAAAAGGATCTTTGCAAACTGGAAATATAATGGCAAAAGTCCATGTAAGCAAGTGCACAGTGATGCACTAGGATGTGTGTGCCAACTTTCATATATATTGGTGGTAACTGAGCTGGTAGCAATTGGCCAAAAAAAAGATCTTGGAATTGTCCTAATAATAACAATAATAATTATGTGTCATTAAGTCAGTTCCCTTAGACTCTTTTATGTAACAGGAGATTAAAATAAAATAAAATAAAATGGTGAAGGGGAATCACATTCCTAACATCCAGCTTCTCAGCCATATACCTGAACCACTGAGCCATCCAGCCAGTTCTTTGTCATAGGCAGTTGATGAAAATCCCAACCAAACCATTATGTGACTGCTATAAAAAAGCCAAGTGTTATGTTGGTTATGATAGAAAATGAAAATGAAATAAAATAGCTGATATAATATATTAACACCACCCCACCACCACCACCAAATCTCAAATCCATACCTAGAATACAGGTCATTACAACAAAAACTAGATACTGGGCCGCTGAAGAAGATGCAGAAAAGGGCAGTCAAAATGACGACAGAACTGGAGGAACTCACCAAGGACAAAAGGCTGCAGTAACAGTAGATGGCAGAAACTAAGAAAATAGAGGAAATAGATTGTAGGAGGTTTTTCTCCCTCTTTCGGATTAAAACATGGGCTCATCTTCCACAACGGAATTGTGAGAGCTAGAGGACCGAAAAATAAAGGACCTCTTCACTCATGACACAGTTAAGTTGTGGACTTCATTGCCATAAAAATGAAGGAATGGCTACCAATGTAATGAGTTTTAAAACAGGATTAGATACAGGAAGTTCTGGCTATTAGTCAGGATAATGATGGATCACCTTCAGAATCAGAGACAGTGTGTGTGTGTGTGGGGGGGGGAAGGAATACAAAATGGAGAATGCAGTGGACTTCCACACGGGTGGGGGGGGCTTCACAGAGGGGCCTGGCTGGCAACGATGTAATTAGCATCTTGGACTAGGTACAGTGGACCCTTGTATAACAAATGTATAACATACAATCTGTGTGTGTGTGTGCGTGTGTGTGTGTGTGTGGTGTCATTACAGTCGTGACTGACTCTTTGTGACCCCATGTCCATGGAGTTTTCTTGGCAGGAATACTGTAGCGGTTTGCCAGATAGGGGAAATTTGCTTAACAGAATTGTCTATATGGGGTAAATCCGTACAAAATAAACAAATTGCAATTAGGGATTACTCCGTTTTCAATGCATTCCTATGGGAAATTTGTATAAAGGAAAATTTGCTTAACATAATTTCATTTGGGATGAATTAATTACTTTATACAAGGTACCACTGTACATTCTTTGTCTGATTCAACACGGCTATTGCATTCTTAAGTCAACTCAAAGTGATGGAAAATCACAAACATTTCAATATCGGGAAGGGGGGGGGGAAAGCCACACCAGAAATACTTTTTAAGATGGTGAGAAAGGATAACCTCTGGTCAAGCTGAAAAGAATCACTTCACTCGGAAGGATCCCACTGAAATCCTTTCTTCTGTCCACAACTTCAAAAAAGAGAAGCCATGTCAACAAGCAGAGTGGAGCTGGTGCATGATCTCCTTCGTGTTGTGTGATTGCTTTAAAACAACCCACACTGGACTGTGCCACAAGCACCACAAAGATTAACCTATTTTTTTTCCTCCGATCACACCCTAAAATTCAGAATGCATGTATAAAAGTGCTTTGAGATCCCTATTAACTGAAAACATTTTTAATTTTTTTTTTTACCTTGGATGAGTAAATTGCACTGGTATTTTGAGATGAAGAAAGCAGAGACACATAAAATTGTTCTGGAATGTCACATAGAGCTGGGATTTTATACTGGTTTGGGCCATAGGCCTTCAAGATTCCTTCGGGAGAATATTTTAATACTTCCATTGTATAAAGTCCAAGGCCTTGTACAAAAGCACCTTCAATCTGAGAAAATAATTACATGCATGTCAGACATATCTCCAAATAAGATGTTAATGTGCTAAGATAAAACAAGTTATTTTATGTTTAACACTCAAGGAATTTGTTGGCAGATGCAATACTAGATGTTGCTGAGGATGTTTTTATAAACGCATGGAATATCTGTTTATAAAAATAGAGTACCTCAATGAGAACATGGACTTTTTATTTATTGAAGAAGATATCTCTCCTAAGAAATGGTTCACAACACTGCATCAGTAAATCCCATTTTTCATTTTGAATAGTTTTATAGTAACATATTTTATGTTGTTGAAATGTAGCAGATTTAATAAGTTTGAAGAGCCAAACTGGATGTGACATCCGCCATAGGGGCAGACTGTTTGTTGTTGTTTTACGCTATGTTGTAAACCAGGCAGAGTGGTCTCAGGACAGATCAACAATATATAAACAGAATGACTGACAGACTGACCAACAGAACTAATGAACAAACAAACTGTCCACAGGTATGTAAAATATATGTTCTTAAACATATGTACAAAAATCAAGGATCTGAGCTAATCAAATTTACTACATTTATTTATTTATTTATTTATTTATTTATTTATTGTTATATTTATATCCCGCTTATCTTCTAGACATACCTGATTAATATGTGTTTCTCCCCCGCCCCCCCCTTTTGTTCAACATTATGCATCCATAGTAAATATATTGTAGGTCTAAGATGGAAAAATAACAGCAGCTCTTCAAATCGGAATAAATGGCCGATACATACCTGTCCTATATCTATCGCTGGATTAATGCTACAACCGACATCCATCACTATGTCAGTCCTGATGTTCTGTTTATTTGGAAAGAGACAGTTGCATGAGGCCATTTGCAGGAAACAAATTGAAAAACATCAAAACAGCAGCACAGCATTGCAGAAACCTACACCGGTGCAGTTGTCAAGTGTAGTCTAGTCCATCCATCCATTTTAAAAATGTGTGGCAATGAAGAAAGATCCATCTGCAATAAGAATCTGGACCATGGGGTTATGGGGAAAAGACCTTCACTCTTCTCACATGGAGAATGTGAAATTCCCTGGCTCCAGATAGGTGCTTATTCTCCCTTATCTGGTCTTCCATGCTTGCTGAAGGTCATTGTTTCAATGGAGTTTTGTACTGAACTCTGCTTCAATGCAATGGCCCGTATCCTGTTGCACAGCTCCAGCTGTACAATAAGAATGATACCATAGTTAAGTGGTTGATTACCTCTAATTAAAGGCTTCCTTGTTCAATTTCAGGGTGCTGGTATCTTGTTGCATCTGGTCACACTACTTCATCTTATTGCATGCAGCCCCGAGCAGAAAAGTAGAAAAAGAAAGCCTTTATTTAGTGGCAATCCGCTGCTGGCGATGATAGCATTTCCATGGTGGTGCAGGTGGAGCTGAGCAGCAAGATACTGGCCATTCTCTGCTGCTGTTCTTTTTTTAAATCTTCAAATTATTATATCTTAATGCGTGGAATTCTTTCAATTAATTATCTTAGCTGTTTTGAATGCTTTGTTACAGAGTGGAAAGAAGTGTTAAAATACTTTATGAAATTAATGAAAAATAAACCACGTGAAAACAACACCACTTCTTTCTTACTAATCCTTCACCTGTGCAATCGATCAAAGAGATTTTAAGGGAATTACGTTATGGGATTTGACATGTTGTGATTTCAAACCTCCTCTGGAATTGATCTGTGCAGGTCAATTTGTTTGAACAATAGCAATTATTTGTTTGAACAATAGCAATTATTTGTTTGAACAATAGCAATTATTGACTGACATTCATATAAGAACTGAACCAGAAGCGCTTGACTGGCAAGATATTTCTGGGTGTAGTGGTAAAGCCACTAAGAGCTGTTTGTGGTGCTGATAGGAGCACTACCGAGTCCATAAATCTGCAGCTTCTAACTAGCCATCAGTCCAATTTACTGCAAACTTCTTTGTGAAGTCTATTGTAGTCAAGGCTTGAAGTGACTTCACTGTGTCTCATAATAGACACACCATGCTTCCAACCCAAGGGTTTTTATTCCAGCCACACTACTTATTTCACCTTATTGCACAAACCTTTTGCACCACTGTCCTTCCCTGATGGTGCCATCCATGCTTAAAACATTTTGTTAAGTCAATAGGAAGGCATAACTTATGTAGAGTGCATGCATATTATTTAATGACTGTAACTGAAGTGACGGTCTGCAATAGACCAAACATTACAGCAGAAATCCTGTTATGCAGTTCAGAATAGTTAAAGAAGAATGGCCATAAGCTAAGAAATATCCACGTTACATGCCAAATAACACAACTCAGCAGACAACAGATAATGTCTACGGAGATAATTTATGCAGCAGACAACAGATAATGTCTACGGAGATAATTTATGATCGTTGACTTCCAAAGTTTACACTATTTGCCTGTCTGCACAATAGGATTTCAGCCTATAAACAGCTTTTACATCTCCTACATCTGAAACAGTTTACATGTTTAAAGACATAAAATCTAGTACGTTTAAGGGATTGGATACTACACTATGCAGATATGCTGTTCTGTCCTCTCTTTAGGACAGCTATTTCTTCTGTATGGGTACGGATACAGTCTTGCTGGTAGTTAGAGCATGGGCACAGAACTAGGAAGGCATACATATTGTCTCATAATTGTTCCTCTCTCAGGATCTCAGTGCCATATTTGGTTTTGCAATCAATGTAATTATAATGTTATGCTCTATGGGTATTTACTATAGAACTGGTGTGTGGAATGCATGGCTTTTATTATGCGAGTTGGACTACCATTCTCATTGGTCCTTAGCTACCACAGCCATGGCAGGAGTTGTCATCCAGTAACATTTGGAGAATAACATATTCTGCCCTGCTGCAGAAGTTCCTTCTATAGACAGGAAATTCTTTTTTAAAAGAAGATACTGTATAAGTGAGGTTTGCAAGAGATCTGAATGCCAGCAGGTAACCAGCCTTTCTTTTCAGTGGACTTTTGAATCGCCCAAAGGGACAGTGCTATGTTTACCTTATGGTCTCCTGTTAGGCAATCGACTTCCACCTCTGAACAAGCAGCTCCAAAAACGAAGTACTCATACGGCCGGCCTTCTCCCTTTTCCCAATCCATGTGTGTTTTATAGCCTCTGAGGAGGGGGTGGGGGAGAAAGGTGTACGCCATGTAAAATTCTGATCATATGGTCTTATAAAGGCATCTTAAATAAATATTCATCACTAAGCCTTGTATGAATCATTGAATAATAGCGTTATTATAGTTAGAGCCCCGATAATAAAAGGGACAAATAAATTTCTAACAATCACATTTATTTTACTTGTGCCTTCTTTTTTCTTCTTCTACAAAGATATTTTCATTCAAGCACATTTTGTTATAGCAGGGGAAGCCTCCCATGAAACAGTTTCCATTGTTTAAAATCAACTCCAGATAAATCACAAAAGGCATGGTGACTGTAATTATTTGTAAGGTTATTTTATGTTAAAATGATGCTGGAAGCAGACCTCGAATGGGAAACCACCGATGTAGCTCCTTGATACTCAACCACATACAAAAGTCATCCCAACCCTGTCCTTCAGAACTGGCATGGGAGGAGGCCATTTTAGTGATCCCATTTATACAGGTAAGAAGTTGTATTTGGATCATTCCTGCTGGCACCTTACCAGTGGTGAGGGTTTTCAGACATGAAAAGGCTGCCCCATCATTCTAAGGCTCCCGAAGGCTTCCCCGGGTTGAAAAAGATCCCCAGAGAGAGCCTTGGAAAAGGGTATAGGAAACTTTTAATTAGAGATAGAAGATCGTGGCTGATGGCATCACCGGCCTTACACATGTGAGGCTGTAGCAACAGGATTCTGGCATCATCCTTAGAGACACCTTCTAAGGTGCCGGCCATTATTCTATCCAGATTGTTTTATGTATTCCTGAAGCAGCTGCCTTGCCAGTATCCTCCAAGTGTATTTTAAGCCCCATCTCCATAACCCTTCCTGGCGAGATCTTCCATTTAACTCGGGGCTGTCCAAACTTTGGCCCTCCAGATGTTTTGGACCACAGCTCCCAGAATTCCAAACCTGTATTGCCAATGACAAAGGACTGTGGGAGTTGTGGTCCAAAACACCTGGAGGGCCAAAGTTTGGACACCATTGATTTAACTGAAGTGTAACACACGAAGGAAGGGAAATGCACATTAGAGATGTTCTGAGGTAATCTCCCTTTACATTTTATATTATGTTCTGACTGTGCCTTGTCCAAGCTTGATTTTGGTGAGAGCCTCTGTTTCTTTTAGCTGCAAGAACAATCCCCTCTTATGATGCACTTTTAAAAAAGCATATGAACTGCAGGACAACTGGATTTCCTTTGCATTGACAGTGTATTTCGCACCAGGTGTTCATCACAAGAATATAACAAGAATCCTATGGAAGAAGCATGCCAGTTCTGGAAGGCATGACGCTCAGGATGTCCATCATGTGAAGACTAGAAAGAAAAGGATACCCCCTTTAACTGTCCCCCTTCCCCGTGCCTTTGCTCCTACATGCACAAGCCTTAGGCACTCTTAACTGCAACACCACAGACATTGTGCAAAAGGCAGGAACGGGTTTCTGTGTTCAAAGGGTTCACATTTTCCTTTTAAAAAAACAAAACATAGGCAACTTGATGTACCTGAAATAGCCAGTAGCTGAAAGACTAATGCTTTGACGAAAAGCTTCTCTGATCTGTAAAAGAGATGTCAGCATGTTGTATCACACTTCCACGTAGGTTCCACAGCTTTATAATACAGCATTTACTGAAATAATTGTGATGAGGTTTTCTTGACACAATTGTAATACGATTACATCTTTAGATTTTTTTTTTTAAAGCCACAAATAAGCGGGAGACAGTGAAGACCATCCTACATTCATGTGCAATTCTTATTGATTCCAGCAGAATTTTAAAGTGATGGCTGCAGTTCTGGTTTCAAGAAGGGCAAGAGGGCTACTCTGTTTTCTGATAGGGTACTAACTGTACATTTTGGCAGTAGACACCAAACTCTTACCCAGTCTTTCCAAGTTCCTTCGGGATTTTCGTTCATGACAGGCTTAAGTCGTTTCATAAGTGTCTCACAGGCATTCTGAGAAGGAAAAGCCACGAAACAATCAGCAATGCAGACAAAGCCTTTTGCTTTAAGCAGCAGGCAAGGGCGGGGCCTTTCACTAGCCTTAAAACAGGGATTAAAACAGGCATTAAAGCAGGAGAAGGAACTGCATTCCATTATTATATCAGCTTCACTCCACCAGGATCACAACAGCTGAAGCCATTTCAGTTTCAGGGGATTACAATGCCATCTGCACCAGCCCCATGTAACAATGCGGGCAAAAGAATATGGATGGCATTGATGAGGATATTTGGCGAGTGCCAACTACCAGACATGATACATTTCTAACACGCCCCTGTAGAGGATTACCTGCGACTCTTAGACACGCGTCCATTACACCTCAAAAGGGATGAGAAGTCCTAATCAGACTTCCCTATATAAGCAATACACACAAATGATGCATTCAGCATCCTGTGACTTTTACCTTTGCCCGTGCAAAGAAAGGCACAAAAATACTTCCGCACCAAAGCAGCCAACTGGCAAGTCAGCCTATTTCAGGGCAGCGGACCAGAGGCCCACATTTTGAGCCTTTGACACCAAAATTACAGTTTCACAATCACATGGTTCTATCCTCGGCTTACCTCCGTGTACAAGACAACCTTCAATTTGTAGCCTAACAAGTGTAGACAAATATACAGTCTTATACATGGGGAAATACAGTATTTGTTTTCATGACACCTCTCTAATCTGTGTTTTGCCCATGTTAAGTATTTAGTGAATGAAATGGTCAGCAGAAACATACCATATGTTTCATTTTCTAGATGTATGTATTTCTTTAGCAAGGGCAGGCCATTTTCATCCAGTTTGGTAATGGGTTGCCAATTGAGTACTACAGCATTGGTACTGCTACAGTGTATTAAAGCATCTTGCAATCTACATCAGTTGTATAATTGTTAAAAGCGAGAAAATGGAAACATTTCCAGTACATTCCTCATCTTTCACTTCCTTACCCTTCACATACCCATTAATTTAATTTATAGTTGCCAACAAATTTACCCAAAGTACTTCCTCAAAGCCAACCAATCTCATTGCACATACTGTACTGTAATTTGCAGTCCTTGCCCAAGAAAGATACAAAAAGAGACAATATTGCACATTGCTTTAAAAAAGAAGGGAAAATATATGTAACCTTAACTGCCATCCCATTGATGTCAGTACCAATAGAGGCTGCAGTAGGTCCTGTGTTAGGCACAGTCACTGTACTTGTTTCACTGATATAAATATAAGATGTTGGTATCCTCAATTCACGACTGGCAATCTGTTGGAAACATAATGGGTGGTGATTTGCATTTAATTATTTCTTCAACAAACCCACTGGAGCTTTGGTTACTTATCATGAAGAATTGTTCTGATCTGTAAGAAAAGAGGCATCCAGCAGTATGAGATGTTTCCCTTTGCCGCCCAGACTAGGCAGAGTTGGAAAATGCCTCTTTTTAATTGTCCTGGCTCTTTATCTCCTTCACTTCTGTACCAAGCAAGCACAGACAGGCAATAATGCAACATGGGAAGATGAACAATGGAACCCCAATAAGCACAGAGATTAAGTGTGGTGAGCAGAGAGATCAGCATTCCACTGACTCTCTGGTTTGAGAAGCCCAACTTCAAGTATGAATTCCTTTCACATGGCTAAGCATAGCTAGCCTTGGATGAAGTGATGCATTGGTCCTTGCATCAGGAAGCAGAAAAGGGTAGAAGGGAACTAAGGACCAGCAGCTACTAGCTGAGGGGTGTCCCAAAACCACTGGTGGTGATGCCAGAAGTGAGCTGTGAGGACCCCCATGGCTTCGTCCCATTGAATCAGGCGAGTGGGGAGAAGAAGCAGAGCAAAGGTGGCGGCGGGGGGGGGGGGCAAGAGGCTGAGAAAGGATCCTGCTGTTTTGCAGGGATGTTGGCAAGTCTTCCTGTCTGAGTCCCAAATCCAAAGTCTCAAGTCCGATTCTTGAGCCAATGACCCCCACGCCCAGGGGGGTCATGCATGCAGACAGTGGGACTGACATGGAAGCCAAGCTGCCACATGGGCCCAGAAGGGAGCAGGCTGAAGTCCCGTCCCGGAGCAGTCCCCTGTATCTGGGCATGCGACAGTCCTATCAGCTGGATGGTGGGTGGGTGAGCGGAGGCAGCAGCTGGCTCCTGGAAGGGAAGCCAGGCCTGCTGCCTCTGAGGATGATGGCAGGAGCAGGAGCAGGAGCAGGGAGGGAGGGGCCCATCCCTTAACAGGGAGTAGAAGTGTGAGTCAGAAAAATGGGTCCGGGTCACGAGTTGGGTCTGAGTCTTTAAAGAAAGAACAACCCAAGAGTGAAGTTGTTAGTGCAACTTAAGTCGGACTCCACCGTGAGTCATGACCCATGAGTCCCCATCCCAGATATTTTAGTGGCCTGGTAGCTTTCTTGTGAGTCAAAAACAAGCCTACTTGCAACTGGTTCTGATCTAGTCTGAACACTAACGGAGCCAGCCTTTGTTCGCCATGATACACCTCCCTGTTGAAGACCTCTGGATGAAGGCATCCTGTCTATTCTCCACTGTGGTTGCTTTCTGCACACAGATACAGTACTGTATCTGCTGAGGGGAAAAACCTTGCCCCATCTAAGCAAGAAGGCTGGATTGCCAAAGTTCTTGCTCAGGTCTCCTGTATCAAGATCTTTCTTGATATGTTGAGTTGCTCTTGACTAAGTGTCCCTCTCTTGCCATAGGAGTAAGGAAATGGTGGATTCTGAACATCTGTTTACTGATAAAGGCCCTGGCCACGATGCTCCCAGTTCTCACTAACACATGTTTGCAGGGGGAAATCAAAACAAATGATGCAGGGCTGTATGGACTGCTCTCCGTTCCACCCTATTGGTACTTTTCAGAAATTCCTGAGTGGTCCATAGTCCCTGAGCTGTGCAACCCCCACTGAGTCAGGTGAGGGTCAGGGTCAGCGTGAGTTGTCCCTGTTGAACAACCCCTCTGTGGGATTTCTCTCAGAGGTCCCATTAACAGTGGAAGGGGCCAGAGAGACAGGGACTACTTTGCATATTCCAGATGCTGTGACCAGACTAGAAGAAGAAGAAGAGGGCCAAGCCTGTGATTTTGAGGCTTGTCGGGATTTTTTCCTCCTAAGACTGTTATGGTTTAGCCAGTTTCCAATGGTGTTTCTTTTAACTATGCAAACATGCAACCATTTTCTTTTTAAAAAATAAGTAAATATATCATTAAACTCACTGCCTGCTCTAGACTGAATAAATTGTTCAATGTGTGATGTGCACAGAGATGGCAGTTTCGTGGCACAGTGGTTAAATGCCTGTCCTGCAGGTAAAACTGTGCTCACGACCTGGGGTTCAATCCCCGGTAGCCGGCTCATAATTGACTCAGCCTTCCATCCTTCCGAGGTCGGTAAAATGAGTACCCAGCTTGCCTGGGGGCACTGTGTAGCCTGCATACTGTAATTAAAAACTGTAAACTGCCCAGAGAGTACCTGAAGTGGTATGGGGCAGTATATAAGCAGAACACTTTATTACCTGAATAATTTTGGTGTGAATCCCTTGACCTAGCTCAACACCACCATGAGTCACCAGCACATGCCCATCTAGGTAGACATGAACAAGGGCTGCAGCCTGTAAACATTAGATGCACAAAATAGTTAGAGTTCGATATAGCTTAAGAAGTATGAAGCACAATGGAATACCAATGATTAATTGTATGGTAGCCTAAAATAAATAAATTGCTAGCTTTAGTGCAGTTTATGCTACTGTTAACAGAATGAAAACATGCATATGGAATAATATAACAATGTATTATGTTGCAGGAGGGAATAACAAAGATGGAGCTGCATAAACTGCACCTCTGGGAGCTGAGTCACATTACGAAATGTTTTGCTCCCCATCTAAGTATTTGGATGAGGAGCAAAATGTTTCGATCCTACAAGAAAAGAAGTCCAGTTGCCATGAATCAACTTCCAGGTAAACTCACCTGGAGGACTGAGAATCTTCACAGACCAAAAAAAATATGCACATATTGATTTGTCACAGTAAAAACAAAATTATATCACGTGGTAGCTTAAAAACAACTCATATATCTTTTGTGGGATAAGAGTTGGTTGATTAGAGACAATTCCATCAGATGCTTAAAGTACTCTCATTTGACACAGAT
>JAHTLZ010003542.1:8326510-8343306 GCA_023846285.1 Phrynocephalus versicolor | reverse complement strand
AAGAAAGAAAGAAAGAAAGAAAGAAAGAAAGAAAGAAAGAAAGAAAGGATTTAGTCACTAGTTCTGTGGATCCATTTATACTTTCAAATCTGAATACAGTACAAATGTACAACGGTGCTGGCGGAAGACTCTCTTCCTCAGAGGAGACTCCATATATGACTTGAATACTTCACGGCTTGGGAATTGAGAAACTATTATGTGATCCAGCAGGTTTCCCAATGGAAAATGAGAGAGCGGGCAGTTATTATCCCAAATTGCTTAGTCTAAATGTTGATCTGATGCGTATTGGTCTTGTTATTGCTTGCTTCAAGGGTAGCAGTGATCATGCTGTCATTCAAAAAGATATCAACCACCTCTGAGGTCCATATCCCAACAGCCTGGATGGGCAAAGAGTTGGGGGACCCATGGTAGACTTCAACATCCCAAGCAGCATCGCTGAGAGAAAAGACACTGCAGCAGAGGCTGAAAAGCATTCATGGCGCTGTAACTTAAGACTGCACCCTGGCTCCACCTGGATCGGATTTCGTCACAAACTCTTGTCATTTATTTCAGGATGCACCTGAGCCATTTCAGTGGCGGAAGATACAAGACATTGACCACACCAGGGCCATGAATTGGGTGGTTTAACCATTATGGCTTCCCAGTTTTATAAAAATGATAGAACATACTGCAATAGATTCATCCGCAGTACACCCAGCGTTGCTGTAGTACTTCACGCACAGGGCCACAATTCTGCCATCGTTCATAAATCCAACCTACAAAAAAATATATAGTTCCATTATTGTTTGAACATGGAGTCTGTTTCCACATGTCCCCATTTATTTATTTATTTATTTATTTATTTATTTATTTATTTATTTATTTATTTACAACATTTTTTTAGCCATCCCACTACCAGGTGGTCTCTGGGTGGCCACCTGGTAGTGAACCCTTTGCAAAACATAGTATTTGTTCAGTGTCCTTTGGGTTTAAACACATAACACAGAGGCCCAATTCAGGCACCGTTCTAAACTATGGAAGTGCCTGTATGGTTTTGGTATGATATGCGCCCCAGATGTGGCAACCAAGGCTTGGAACCAGCCAGAGAAATTGGAATAGTCGATAAAGGCAAAGTTCCAATGTTTTCTTCCCTGAGTCTCAGAGCCCCCGGGCGCTTCAGCTACCTCACTGATCCTGATTTCCCATCCACTCTTTTCTGCCTGGCTTAACAGAGCACTCCAAATTTCACCAAAACCTGTCTGCTGCGGCATCCACATGGCTGTCCTGTGGCTTGAATGAATGCCTATGGCCCAGCCAGGACTGCAGACTGTGGTTTCATTCCAACGTCATGGGAATGCTTAGAACCATGATTCGTTTTCCAATCGTCTCTTCTGCCACCACCAAAACCTTAGCGGCAATAATTCAGGCCGCAGCATGGGACCGAGACAGCCCTGGTCATGTCGCGAGATGACCTCCTGGGGGTGGGGGCAACAGGTGATGCACTACCTTGCTGGTCCTCTGTGGCCTTTGATACCATTGACCATGGTATCCTCCTGGGTTGGATCTGGGACCTAGCTTTGAACTGGCTCCGCTCCTTCCTAAGAGGTCGTGCCCAGCAAGTGGCGCTGGGGGAGGGTGTCGGCCCCATAGACACTCTCTTGTGGGGTGCCTTGGGGGTGGCAATCTCCCCAATGCTCTTTAACGTCTACATGAGGCCACTGGTTGAGGTCATTCGGAGAGGTGGGACTTGCTGTCATCAGTATGCGGATGACATGCAGCTCTATCTCTCCTTTTCCACCTCTTGAACGCTGCTGGGCTGCAGTCATGGAGTGGACCAGAAATAACAGGCTCAGGCTCAACCCAGAGAACAGAGAGGTTCTGTTCCTGGGGGGGTGGGTACAGTGGCTGGTTGACAGAGTGAGGAGTCTGGCTAATGCCCAGATTCACCCATACCTTGACAGGGACTCCCTACAGACAGCTGTGCAAGCGCTGGTGATCTCAAGGATTGATTACTGTAATGCTCTCTCTTGACTCTTATTCGGCAACTGCAGCGGGTACAGAATGCTGCAGCCAGGCTGGTGGTTGGTGCGGGCAGGTATGATCCCATCACACCTGTCCTGGCCCACTTGCATTGGCTACCCATTGCCTCCTGAATAAGGGTCAAGGTATCGGTTTTGGTTTACAACTCCCCCCCCCCATGGCTTGGGATCTGAGTATCTGGCGGAGCGTATTTCCCAAAGGTCAGCTAGCCCTCTCACTCTGGGTTGCCACCCCCAGGGAAGCCTGCAGGGTTTCCACCCACAGCCAGACTTTCTCAGTGGCCGGCTCAGCACTATGGAACAAATTACCAAGCGAGATTTGGCTAGTGGAGTCTCTGCCAGCTTTCTGAAAGGCCTTAAAAACATGGCTTTTCAAAGATCATTTTGGTGATTGCTAATTGTAATTGTAGCTGCAATTGCATTTGTTTTGTCATCTTTGTCGTTTGCCTGGTCCTCCTGACACTGCCAGATGTACTTATTTAGTTATGTATGTATATTTTTACTGTTTTAATTTATTTATTTTCCCTTACTTTTGTTGTCTCTTGACTTACTTGTTTGTTCATTTGCCCTTGTTCACCACCCAGAGTTCCCTTTGCAGAAAGTCAGCGTGATCAATAAGTATAATAATAAATAAATAAGTAAATAAAGAACTGCTACACCATCATATCACCGGTCCACATGTCAATGGTCAGTTGTAGAAACAGGGTGTGGATCTCCCTGCATAATCTTTGGCAAGTCTTACACAAGCTTACCTCTCTTTTCTCCCTCGATAGGGCCCATGGAATCCTTGATCAGATACACTTTGTCAAGTTTTTATACTTGAACAAAGTTATAAAAACATAAATAAAATATTGAAACATACCTTACTCAGAAGAGTACAGCAACTCAGAGTTGTGGAGATTGTGAGGAAAAACTCTGAGGCTGCAGCAGCCTCGGGCAGGTGCTGGTGAGTGCGGCTGCAGTATGCATAAACGTAGCACAGAGGAGTTACTGGTCTTTGCTTAAAGCCAGTCACACTGTTCCTGTGTAAGGTTAGTCGAGTTTTTGCTGATCATGGTAACGTTACCAGGCATGTTTTTATATATAATATTTTTTGCTGAAGACAACCTCTCTAAGTTGAATGTTTAAATATGAAATTATTTTTCTAATACAAGCTGTCTGCAAAGCTTTTTGGTATCCTGAAAAGCACTCGGTTTCTGCTTGGTCTCAGGTCTGTTTTTCCAGTATGCAATTTTTTATTAACACTATGTTATAGTCTATCAGGATTTTTGAGGGGGAATGCGGTGCATCTACACTCCCTAAATTTTCTGACACATTTTCCCCACCATCAAAGTTGGCCGATGATTATTTTAACATTTCTAACCACATGGATGATGGATTTAACACAATGGATCTGTAGGGGTAATGCTCCACCTCATAAGTGCCCAGGATTCTTTTTTTTTCACCCCACAGAGGTGAAATGAGACACAAACAAATTGCCCTGATTCACAGAATGTTTCAGCATTTGGCTGAATATGGTCCTTTCAAGGATGGGTGGGTCCCAGTAACATTCTGAGGGGGACAAGGAAAGAAAGATGAAGGAGACATGCATCCCGGTCTTATCCTTACTTAATCTAAAGTGCTTTCTACAGAACCTTTGTTCAAGTTTGGAGGAACAGGACTATGATCTTACATTTTGTGTCAAGTTTTAGGGATGAGCAATTCGTTATGGAACCTACCAGTTCCAAAACAGCCTGTGCAAGCCCAGGTTTGAAAGCCTCCAACACGCAAGCAGCCAATCTCTTACCTTGTTCTGCACCCGCACAGAGATAAACTCCAACAAGGAAGCAGGCTCTTCCGTGGTGCTGGCCAATCAGACAGGGAGGCGGGATGGTACCTGTCCCTGCACAGCTCCTGACTGGCCAGCACCATAGAGGAGCAAAGATGACGTCGGAGCCTGCTTCCTTGTTTATTATTTTGAATATTTTTTAAAAATATTGTTGGAGCTCAGCTCTGTGCGAGCACAGAACAAGGTAAGAGATTGGCTGCTTGTGTGTCGGAGGCTTCTGAACACCACCTGGGCTTGCGCAGGTCACCCATCCCTAGTGTCAACACATTAATGGAAGTTTTCTGGGAATACACAAACAGATTAGGCTGGACTGAAGAAGGCTTTGAAACCTATCAAAAACAAAAATGCTTTTGCAAGTCGGTCAAAGTTTTGTTTTACCAGAGGACGGGATGACAAGTAACAATACTGGTGCAACCTGTTAATTTCGGGGCCCCCCCCGCCCCCCCCCCCCCCCCCCTTTGGCACATAACGCTCTCGGGCGCGGGGGGGGAAGGGAAGGCTATAAGTTACACACAAATTTACTTTAATTTTTTATTTTAAAAAAACTTTATGAACTATATTTTACTCACTTTATACTTTCCAAGGAAAGGATGTCTACCCCCAGTTATTAACATATCATCTGCTCGATCCAGAATGCAACGGACTGCACAGCCAGTTCTGAAATAAACGATAGATCCATGGTCAGTCATTGAAATGGACTTCAAGGGGAACCAAGGTGCTGTTTCTCAGCTGGATGTACTGTCACGTGTTTTGGCCACTTGCAACATTCACTGCCTGCTCATTTCTTCCCCCAGTAGGTTAAAGCAAATTAAGATGCTATTAAGTTGCTGTTGGTACAGATACAGGGGCACACGGGTCCTTTGGTTGATTTTTTTTTTAGATTATATTTTTATCCTAACAAAGTAGTGGCCTTGCCACTACTCTGGGCACCATACAAGTGACATAATATAAAACTAGAGAAGCAATAATAAAATTGACATAAGGCAACATACCAAAAATATCATAATCTGTAAAAAATGGATTACTAATCATAAAAGTAGCTATATGGTTGGGGGGGAGGTTAAGTAACAGAATATAATAATCATAGGTAGCAGACAACAGCAAGTTCACAGGCACAAGAGAAGGGGGAAAACAGATTGCTAGAGGCAGGATTAGTCTAGAGCAGTGTTGGCGAACCTATGGCACAGGTGCTGAAGGTGGCACTCAAAGGAGCCCTTTCTGTGGGGCCCTCTGACATCGCCCCTTTCACAGCCACCTGGATTCAGGTTAAATGGCTGTGTTGGCACTTGATGAAAAATTAGTGGGTTCTGAATCGCAGTTTGGGCCCTCGGTCTCTAAAAGGCTCACCATCACTGGTCTAGAGTTAACAAACGAATGGCTCGTTGAAATGCAACGAGTTTCCGATGCTTGTAGAGGTAGTTGAAGGGCAGCAGGAAAAGAGGACTCAACACGAGACGGGTCGATTCCCTAAAGGAATCCACAGGCTTGGCTTTACAAGAGCTGAGCAGGACTGTGACGCCAGCCACCTTTACAATGAGGTGTTTAAGACACACACTTACTTGTTTGCTGCCACAGCAGTGACAGCAGCCAGAATGGCAGCTTTGGTTATTTTGCCACCGAACCCGCCACCAAGTCGCTTCACGTGACACATAATCCTGTTGGATGGAATATTTAATACTGAGGCCACCAATTCCTATAAAGCAAAAGGAGAGAGGTACCAAGAGATGTTTCACACCAGCTCCTCAGACTCTTTGTGTTTCTGTGTGTGTGTGAGCGAGAGGGGAGAGGTTTTGATCCAACTCTTCTGGAAGGAGTTGTTGCCCTGCCTAACTCTCACTGGCTTTTAAGGCAAACGCCTGCCTCCCTTGGCACACAGACATTTTTTTTAAAGCTCAGGCAGTCGTCAAGATGTAGACAGGAGTCCGTATCAAAATCTATACCTACATCTGTATACAAACAGAAATAATATATTATTCATACAGGCCTCTCTTGCTTACTTAGCCTGGATCCTGGCAGAGGTTTATGATTTTCCATCAAAGAAGTGATCCTCAGTCAAGAAAATCCATATAATCATTTCCGACAAATGATGAGGATTATTATCTTAATACTTTTGTGAAGCAATTTGTAGTGAGCCAGTAGACGCATCTAGCCCACCTGCCTTAGCCATTTATGGACACACAGGACTAAATCCAGCTGTTAGACCCAAAGCAAAGTTCCATCAACTGGATTTGTGTATTTGTGCTGACCTGAAATATCCCATTCATTCAATGGGACTCCTCTTTGTTGGGCACTTAATTAAGGACTGGGCCTGGACCTCTGCTATTCCATCAGTGTAGAGGCTTCAAGATCTGGAATCTAGGAGGAAATACACAGTATTTTCCCATGTATAAGACTACATTTTTGTCTAAAATTGTTAGATTAAAATTGAGGATCGTCATATACGTGGCAAGGAAGCTGAGGAGAAAACAACAGTTGCGAAACTGTAATTTGGGGTTGGAAAAGCGGAGGTTGTCTTATAGATGAGGAAATGCTGTTATTTCAGATAGCGCAGTGAACCAGAAGACAGTTGTGTGAGGGGAGAATCCTACAGATGTTATACTGAATATCATGCATTCACTGTTACCTGAGTAAAAGTTGGATGCTGTGCGGACACATAAATATCCATTTCTTTGTCCTCTCCCTTTGGAATAACGAGCACACTTTGAGTTTCCAGGTAGAAATGCTCCTGTCCCCCAATGTGAACCTCACCTGTTCCAAAAAAAAGGAGATCAGAGCAAAAATGTGAATACAGCAGGGCCCCCATATCCACTGATTCATTATCCACTGATTCAGCTATCCACGGTTGGCAGAGGAAAAATTAAATAATTCAGCAGCCACAAAGCAAGCTGTAAAGCAAGCTGTTGTCACAAATAGCATCTGTAAAGCAATCTACTATCTCAAAACAGCAGTGATAAAGCAAGCTACTGTCAGGAAACATCAGTCTGGGGGTTGTCAGGCAGGCGTTCTCTCTTATTCACAGTTTTCATTATCCACAGGAAGGCCTGGAACCAATCCCCAGTGGATACCCGGGTCCTACTGTCAAGATATGTAAAAGTTGATAAAACATATGTTATGTATATTTAACAGAATGTGTAAAGAGAATTGTAAAATGGAGGCAGTTAGATTCTGCAGTGTCATGATGGTAATCCACAAGTGTTAGAGATAAGTAATCACAGGCATGTTAAGTGATGAAGTGCAGGTGGAACTGATTGTAACATCATGATTTGTAATGGTTAGATCAGATTGCATCAGATTGTTAATTAGTGATTGCATCAGATCTTATGAGTGCTGATTTGTATAAATAGCACTAGCTTGCCATTTGTATTTGGGGACTGTTATGGTGAGAACAGTTTACCCCACACTCTGTTTGTCTGTTTGCTATATTGTATATAATGCTTGCTTGTTATGCTGTGTATATTTTTGCTGTATATATGAATATATGAGTTTTTACTCTATTCATTGTCATTGTTTTTCCTGTTAGCCTAACTCTGCAACCCTTTATATCAATACTGACATTTTATCTACGTTACTGCTGCACTGCTCAGTGGCAAACATATTTAATTATATTATATGTAACTGCCCATTCAGTTATATAGTCTGGTTGACACCTACTGTATACTGCTCCCACGACAGCCACAGTACTACTCCAGGAGGGTCAACACCAAAATAATTGCCATATTTTCTGCTCCATAAGATGCACCAGACCATAAGATCCATCACACTCTTTGCTCGTTCTTCCGTTTCCCTTCCCTTTCTCTTTCTCGAATACACGTGCACCCCCCTCCCCAGCCACCGCATTTCCACCAGCACTTCCACAAAAGATGCGCTCCAAGGGCAGGTAAGGCTTTGCATTAGAGGCAAAGGGATTTTTTTAAAAAAAATGCTCTGCTATTGTGTGAGCCTTCCTGGAAAAGAGTCAAGGGGAAGGCCGGAGGATGGGTTCCAGGTTCCATGTTGGTTCCAGCCTGTTCTTGGCTTCTCTCTCTCCAATTTCCACTGCACAGTTAAGCATCACTACCGTAGGAGCTGTGTGGCGTATTGTTGAGGGCCAGTCTCAGAGCAACTGGGCCCCAAGGGAGGAGAAGGCCTCCTTCTCTGCAGTGGCCATCCTGGAGGCTCCCGGAGGCCGCCACCGCAGAGACCTCCAGGCCTGACAGAGGATGCTGTGAAAATGCCTGGAGGCCGCTGTTCTGGGAGCACCCACCCCCCGTAGCCCATGGCTCCCTTCGAGGGGAAAAAGGAGCCATGGGCCACAGCGGGGGGCAGGGGGGTATAGCCACCATCACCAGGTCTGAATGTCTCTGCAGCAGTCACTCTGGAAGCTCCCAGTGGGGCTGTTTTCACTCTATAAGAGGCACAGAGATGTCCCCTTACTTTTGGGGGAGAGTGCGTCTTATAGAGTGAAAAATATAGCTCTGTAGTATCATAAAAACCATCTATCAGTCTAATCACATAAAAACAAAGGGACCCAGGGCAATAATAATACTGCATAAAACAATATATGGGAGCATAATAATAATAATACCTTTATTGTCAATGTACAACATGTGCACAATGAAACTGGCTGAGTCTCCCTTGCCCACCCCCACCCCCATCCCACCCCCATCCCACTAGCAACCACTCAGTCTTATTGCACCCTGTGTACTTGACGCAGAATGCGCCAGCCCACAGGTCAGCTCTTCTATACTTGTCCTGGATTTATTTCCCATTCAGCAGTCTGACAGTCCATGGATAAAAACTGTTCTTTAGTCTGTTGATGCGGCAGGCTATACTATGATATCTTCTGCCTGAATGGTAACAAGGTAAAGCAAAGACAGAAAAAGCAGTTGCTAGATGGAGATGCAAGATCACCTACGGATTGGCCAAATTCTTGTTGCTTAGTGTCTGTGAAGATTCTCAGTCACCCAGGTGAGCTTATCTGGAAGTTGAGCCATGTCTGCCTGACAAGGCTACTGGGATGAGTAGTGAAACGTTTCAGTCTCTCAGGAAAAGAGGTCCAGTTGCCACAAATCAACTTCCAGTTTGCTTAGTGTGTAGTAAAGTGCATGGGACTAGGATGGTTACTTCACGTCTCTCTCATCACGATTCGCTGTCCCTCTTGGGACCGGTACGAAAAAAGGTTACTTCACGTCCATTGTGTGATGGCGGGAGTTCATCCTGACCATGCCCCCTGAACCGGGAACAGAGCATGATGAGACACACCTCTCCCTGGCCTCGGGAATTGTCTTGTCTTGGTTCTTGTTTCGAGACAACTGCCTATGAGGTAACGCTTGTCACGCAACGCATGCATTCTCCATCTAGTGGCAGGAGTGTGAAGTTGCATTCTCCAGTACAATCCCAATGGCGCGAACAATGCATCGCAGAGAGGGAAGAAGGCATGAAACCGGGAGTCTTGCCGCTTAACCCATAAAAGGCAAAATTGCGGAGATTCGAAATATCGAAAAATGGAACCAAAAAAAGGGGTGGGTGGGTAAATGAAGCCAAGAAAATTCAGTAATTGTCACAAAACAAGGACGTGAAGTAACAGTTGTCACGATAGCATCAATCACGCCCTTAGGTAAACGGAAACAGGGACAGAAGCGGGACAAGACCACGTGACCGTGAACAACGTTATCACAAAATGAACGTAATCTCAGAATGGGGAAGGACGTGAAGTAACCATCTAAGCTCACAGCAACAACAGGGATTTAATGGGGTCAGTTTCTCCTGAGGTTGTATTGATATAAATGGGCCTATTCTAAATGCAACTTACAATGTCAAATTAAGTCCGCGTTACAACAGGCCCATTTGAATGGTCAGAGGAGTTAACTTGTCAGATCCCCACTGACTCAATGGGCGCTAGCATGATTTACTACATTAAGCAACAGGATTTGGACCACTGTCATGACTAGAGGCTGTCAGAGGAACCAGTCTTCTTCTGCTAGTTTTTGTAATATCCCAAGCCAGTCATCTCTGAAGCATAGGGTAAATTTGGTTTCCTGGTTAAAAAGAGTGCCTTTCTGAGTGTTAGGAGCAGGATGTTCTGGGTAAAGAGCTCTCCTCTGTGTGTGCGTGCGTGTGCGTGCGTGCGTGTGTGTGTTCCCATTTCAATTGTGAGCACTGCTGCTCCCATACCCAGGAGGCCAAGTCCTCCTCACATATATGTTGAGTGGATGGAAAAGGGAGTAACTGTCCTTGTGTAAACTGTGCACTGTATATGCAGCTGTAAAGGGGAAAATACTTTTTAAATTTAATCTAAGTGAATCAGTGCACCACCAGTGGTCTAGCAGAGGCAATAACAACAACAACAAAATCACCTCTACTGCCCTTCTGCTGTGGAACAGGGGAAAGAGTGAAACTTGCTGTTATCCTGAAGCAGCTCACTTCTTAATTTACTCCACAGTACTGGAAATTGACACTGGAAGGAGCCTTGGCAACTTTTGACAGCTGCAAGGCTCCATTTTGTTCCCTTTCTAGCACTGCAGGTAGGGGTCCCCTGAGGGCAAATCGGTATGTTCCAGCTACTCGATCCTGTGATCAACAGAAAAAGGAGCGGATTAATTTGCCCCCAAAATGCATCAAGCATCAGGACAAAAAAAAAAAGCTGTTGGAAAAAGCCCTTAGTTCACTGGTACTTATTCCCAGGAAAAATAAGTAGGTACAGGATTTTAGACTTAAAAATATTGAAGGATTTCCCTTTTTTCTGAGTTACCTTCAAGAATATGATCTGCCATATCAAATCCCTCTTGTACATTTCCTTGCTCTAGTTTTCTTTCTGGACTGAAGAACGATGTGTGTTTTATAGCGTCCTGCAGTTGCAGTAGGAAATAATAATAATAATAATAATAATAATAATAATAATAATAATAATAAAATAGTAGTAGTAGTAGCAATGGAACCATCCTTTTGGTGCCTGTACACTTTGGTAGTGTCCTCTAGGAAGACTGGCATATCACCCCAAAACACCACTCTAGCCTAAATGTTGAGAACAATCTGAATGCAGCAGTTTTGAAATCTCACTTTTAACTTTTAAGTGAGCCGCAAAGAATTACCTCAATAGTCAGAACAACTGGTTCCAGGGCTTTATATGTTATTTTCACTTTTGCAGCAGCTCGCTTGGCACGAGCAGCAGAATCAGCAACTACAGCGCAAACGATCTGACCCACACAGGTTACCTGCAAAATATTAGAAATACTGCACGCTACTTATCTGTAGTATCGCATTAGAGGAAATTCACAGAAAATATTGGCCCCCGTTGAGAAAGTATGATGTGCATGTACAGTGATGTTGAATAATTATTTCCCTCGCTGCAAGGCAAATCCACATCTGACTTTTGGGCACTGGGTTTTTGAGGTTACAATAAACCTACCATTAAAGTTATCGCCTGGTCATTTCTTTCTCAGAGGGCAAATGGTCAAAATATTTATTTATATTATTTATGTATTTATGTATTTATTTTTATACCGCCCGTCTTCCCAAAGGAACTCTGGGCGGTTAACAAAAAAGAGTAAAAAAAATATATAAAATCATTACAACAATCAAAACGCACACGCACGCACAGACAGAAAAAAAAGTCAAAAGAATCACTGGCAAGACGGCAGCTCTGAGGGATTGGTCATCTGCAGGGGATAGAATACTGTATTTCTGTCCCTGTAGAAGCAGGTGCGTAAGGGAAGCAAAGAGACAGTTCCCTTCCCGGGACACCAACATCCAGCTGCGGAGGAGACATGCAGGGCTCCTTAACAAATGACCCAACAGGTCAGGAGAGTCCACTTGGTCTGGCACAGCGGAGTCCCTCTTGAGAGGCGGCAAGAAGATGTCCAAGAAGCAGGGGGTCCCAGGGACACATGACCTTGTTGCAGCATTTCCCCTGTGTAGCAGACTATGATTATGCCTAAAATTGCCTTGATTCAAAATGGAGGGTTGCTTTATACACAATAATAAGTTGAGGAGAGAACCACGCAGTTGCAAAGCTCAAAAGCAAAAACAGGCTACAGGCAATACAGTGATCCCCCGCCTATTGCGGGGGTTAGGGACCTGACCTGACCCATAATAATTGAAAATCCACGATATGTGGATGCAGGTCGAATTAGGCCTGGGGGGCCCTAGCTGGGGGCTCTTGCACTTACCCCCAGCCTGGCCCTACCCCAAATGGGCCTCTGAGAGCCTTCCCAGGCCTTCTGGAGGCTCCAAAAGGGCCTCCCTGCGAACCGGAGGTGACTTCTGATAAACTGGAAATCATTTCTGAGGCCTCTGACAGGCCTACAAAGGCTTTCGGAGGCCTCAGAAATGATTTTCATTGATCCAGAAGTCACTGCTGGAAGGCCCAGGAAGGCCCTCCCAGGGCTGTTCGGAGTAGCACCAGTCCTGGGGTAAGTATGGAAGGCTTGAAACAGGACATTCTCTCCTTACCCTAGGGGGTCTTTTTTCATACACTGTGGTCCTGTGATATAGGGCGGGGGACCACTGTACTCTATTTTTGCATTTGCTTTTTGTGATGGCCATGCGGCTCATCCCACTCTTTAGCTTTGATGGAGTTGCAAAACTGTAATTCTGGGTTGGAAAAGGGGGTCATCTTATACACGGGAGCGTCTTAGAGACGGAAAAATACAGTGTCTCTTGGCTGGATTACTGTAATACACTCAACGTGGGGCTGCTTTTGGAAAGTGTTCGGAAACTTCAAAAGGTCCAAAATGCCACAAATTGTTAACTAGAGAGGGTTAAAGGGATCATGTAACCTTCTCGTTACAGTAGCTCCACTGCTTGCCAATCTGTTTCTGTGCAGTTGGAGTCCACCCAAAATGCACAGTTGACATTAGAGGCAAAAATAAAGTTTACAGCTAGTTCATCATTAGAAGAGGAAAATCCTTAAGGGGCATTTGCCTATGCAGGGGCTGCTACTTTGGCCATTTGCACCTCAATTTGTTTTTGGATTAGTTGTAGATGACACTGAACTAAAAAGGAGCCGCTTGACCCAATTTCAAGATCTGGATCACAGCAGATCAGAATGTCTTATCACACCCCGATTGTAATAGCTAGAACTCCTCCTCCTCCTCCTCCTCCTCCCACTCCGAGTTTGAAAATTATCCCACTTTCTCTACTTTTTGGTCTTCAGGACTTAAATACAAGGTATCTTTGGTCTCAAGTTTCTCAAACACAAGATCTGCCTCAATTGTGTCTCTCTCCAACACTAATGTGCTGGAGAGACATGATGACCGTTTAACTTTCTCAATGAAATCAGTGGAATTTAAGTGTTTCCTCTGACCGTGTCCAGTACATAAATATTCCTTCCCTATTTCCCTGGGTCTAAATATTTATATCTGGCAAACAATTTTTGTCTCTGATTCATGGAGTATAAATGAGCAGTATCCTCTCACTTCGACCTGAAAAGGAAAATGGCTAGAGTGGTGGAGAGGCATGCTCTAGTTCAGGCAAAGCAATTTTTCTGACTCCTCCCTTCACTGTCGACAGCCAATAATGGATGCAGACCACTGGTTTTGAATCCATGAAGCCACTTTTGCAGAAGCTGGTCATGGGATTCCCGCAGGCAGCTCATGACCAGAATGACTGCCCCCCCCCCCGTGAAGGGCTTAATACCCCTCAGAGATCTCGGCCACAAGAAGCACTCCATTTTCTTTTAGAATACACCCTTTTCCTTTTAAATGTTATCTAAATGTACATCTTCCCACAAAACAAACTTGCATTCATTTGGGTATTAAAAGGCTGATAAACCACAATACCTTCTCCGTCGCAAACAAACTCTCTGGTTCTGTGATGTAACAGAATTCATTGGTACCTGGGACATCGTCAGCTGTGATCACATCAACCACTCCTGGCCAACTGAGGGCTTGTGATGTATCAATGGACCTGGGAAAGAAAGAGGGACAAATTCTCTCGGGAATGTTAAAAGAACTTAGAAATTCTTTCCAGAAATATGAATCCTTGATGACCCAACAAACCTCTAAGGTATATTGCAAAATGATGGGCGGGAGGGCAAGAAGAGGGGTTTTACTTCTTAATTTACTTGCATCATCATCATCATCATCATCATCATCATCATCATCATCATCATCATCATTAGTTAAGCCTTACTGTCTTGAAGGAAGAGTTAGGTTTCTTATTATACCATTACTGGGGTTTCCATAAGTATATGGAAAAATTTAACCAGATTGTAACTTCAAAACAAGAATCAACTCAAGATATACCATTTAAAGAAGCAATTGCCAGCTAAAATAATGAAGAACTACATGTCCCATGTGTATATATCCCTATATGTATTTTATGTTTCAGTTCTCCAATCCAGATGGATAGCGGGGGTGAATGTGGGCAGGCAAGTAACCTTCTGAGAAATACTTCCCAGCTGAGAGATGAGTAACATCTGATTATACGGGGACTGCTTTTGTTCTTCTGCCCTTTGGAGGCCATATACCCACTAATTTGACTAATTTGGGGTTTGTGTGATAAAATATTAAGATATATAGCACACGGCTTGGACATGCGAGTTATGAAGCAAACTGCTTTATTCCTCTCCCTTATTCTTCTGATTTCTTTAACTCAGAGGGTTTTTTGGAAAGCAACTCTTGGTTTCCTGTCTTTTCCCCAACCCTTGTTCTGTATTAGGACATGTATCCGCATGTCCCCACAATTGGTATTGTCATATATGGTTGTGGATATACAATTAAAGAAAGAGGAGGTGGAATTGGTAATTATAACGATAACGATGGCAAGGTTGATTTTTGCCAAGTATTGGAATTCCAACAACCAAATAACATTGGAAGAATGGTTACAGTGGTCCCCCGCCCTTTCGCGGTTCACATACTGCAGGACTGCTATATCGCGGGACCGCAGTACTGTACCCCGAAAGGGCTTCAGGGAAAGGGGAGCCATCGCTCCCCGTCCCCCCGCCCTTCTCTGGGGTTGCGGGGAGCGATCTTTGGAAAGGGCTCCGGCTGCAGAGGCAAGCGCTTGCCTCCGCTAGTCCGCCCTTCCCTGGGGGTTGCAGGAGATCGGCGGGGGGTTACTATATAAGGATTTATGGACTCTGGGTATTAATGATAAACTGACTTGTGAAATTAAAATTAGGAAAGGCTTGAGAAAGTCTAATAATTTTAATGGAATATGGGATAAACTGTTGGTATATGTATTTCAAAAAGGTAAAGGGTATACATCCAAAGAAGATGCAATGTATTTCTGGGGGAAAATGGGCAGGTCAATACCATAAGAGTTGTAATTTTGTTTGAGTCCCAAGTGGCGTGGGTGGGTTGCACGGGTTCCCCCCCTTTTTGTCATATTTGCTTGAATTTTGTTCAGTTCCCCCCTTCACTGTATATTGTTGTTTTATGTTTTGTATTGTAGTTTTATAATTTTAATAAATAAAATATATTTTAAAAGGACATGTATCTGCACTCACACAATCTCTGCGTGGGCTCTTGAACTTGTGACCAAGACCAAGGAGAGCTCCTTCTCCATGGGGTGAATGTCATCGCAATAGAGAGCTTCTCCTGTGGCATGTTTGATGCCTGCAAGATGCATCAAGGGACATCCCACTGGGTCGTAGGGGAGCTGGTCGGGGTTAATATCCTGTTTCATAACACAAAACACAAATAAAATGAAGAATGTGTTATTACAAAACAAACAAGCTGCAACAGTTGATTAGGCAACAGACTGTAGAATAGCAACTTCCTGCTTGTGTATCTTATGAGCCAAAACCCAGTGTACCCCTAAGTACATAATAATAAGCCAATAAGCCAATTTTATTTTTTTATGGATTTACAGTACGTACCCCCCCAAGTTTAATTCAAAGAACAACTCCAGGTGGTGTCCAAGTAAAGTTAAAACAATAAAATAAAAATAACATTTTGCATGTATTAAGTAAACATAATAAACGGAGCCATTTCGAGACTGCCAAAATGGCTCCATGCAGCTTGTGTACTTGTTCGTAGCCCCAGTTTACTCTCCAGCCACGCCGCTCTGGGCATCCCAAAAGCAGCAGGGCTAGAGAGTAAACTGGGGCTATGAAGGAGCCCACAATCCACTGCCTCCCCATTCGCTCGGCCCTCTGTATGAAGTCATTTCGGCGGTCTTGATATGGCTCCATGAAGAAAACCAGGCAAGAGGGAGGCAGCAGTTGGTGGGCTCCTTCATAGCTCTAGTCTACTCTCCAGCCATGTCGCTCGGGGCGTCCCAAAAGCGGTGGTCCCAAAATGGCTCTTTGAAGAGAACCAGGTGAAAGGGAGGCAGTGGTTTGTGGGCTCCTTCATAGCCCCCATTTACTCTCCAGCCACGCCGCTTTTGGGATGTCCAGAGTTGTGTGGCTGGGGAGTAAACTGGGGCTACGAAGGAGCCCACAAACCACTGTCACCCCCCTGGCTTTCCCAACTGTGTGGCGCCCCATCTGCCTCTCTGTCCAGGTAAGAGAGGCGGAGGGGGTGTTACCCTTTGGGAAAGCAAAGATCGAAGAGCAGGTTTTTGAATTTCCTATGGCCACAGTGAGGGTGCTGTGACTGCAGGAAATTCAAAAGCCTGTCCTTCGATTCTTACTTTCCCGAAGGGGAGCCCCCGAAGCATCTGTAACCCAGGATGCCACTGTATTCAGGTTAAATTGCGTATTGGCACTTTGTGAAAAATAAGTGGGTTTTGAATCACAGTTTGGGCACTCGGTGGTCTCTAAAAGGTTTGCCATCACTGACATAGAACAAACAAATCATAACAGGGAGTCAGGTAGGTGGCGAGAAACGTGCAGCACTGCCAAACACCTCACGGTCGAGCCAGGTCTTCAAAGAATTCTTAAACATTGCCAGCCACAGATGGAGCCAAATGGATGTCAACTAGCTATTTGTTTCAAAGAATGGGCAACCACTGAGAAAGCCCAGTTTCTCGTAACAGTTTTTCAGGCTTCCCTAATCCCCTAACCCTGAATGTTAAAGATAAGA
>JAHTLZ010003542.1:8295348-8326500 GCA_023846285.1 Phrynocephalus versicolor | reverse complement strand
CTTACAACCGAATTGTGTTTTCAGCTAAGTTCATTTGTTGGCAATTCAACAAGCAGTCGTACCACCAGCCTCAGCACTAACTCGAACTGCATGCACACAGGAATAAAAGAGGTTCCTTATTGGCCAGCATAGATCAGTCCAGGACAGACTTAGCTTTTTGTTGATCAAACTCATACATAGCAAAGTATTCTGCATATATACCGCCCCATACCGCTTCAAGCACTCTCTGGGCGGTTTACAATGTATTTATGCAGGCTACACATTGCCTCCTTTCCCAGCACGCTGGGTACTCATTTTACCGACCTCGGAAGGATAGAAGGCTGAGTCAACCATGAGCCTACTACCTGGGATTGAACCCCAGGTCGTGAGCACAGTTTTTTAGCTGCATTACAGCAGTTTAACCACTGTGCCGGGGGCTCCTCTTTGCCTAACTATGGGGGGGGGGGCGGGGAGAGAAACTGTATTTTTATGGTGCTCAAAATACATGCACATTATAGATTAGAAAATATCAGTGGTATCAAATGATTTCCCCCCATATTTTTATGCAAAGGAAACACATCCCTAAGAGACCTTGCTAACTTGCTCCCTGCTCAGCTAGCTCCAGCATAGCTGAACATACCTCCAAGAAGCATACAGTGCATTGATCAGGACTAGATTTTGACCTAATGTAGATGGTACTTGGAGTAACAGAAAGATACTGGCCCAACTGAAATATTAGCCGCCTCAAGGAGAACGCTCTTTTATATGTGATTTTGAAATCTTCGCAGGGTCTAAGGACAGCTCGGGGTGAGGAGCATACGACAAAGGCCATGATCCAGCCACCCCATGCTCCTTGTACGAGTAACCTAGGAAAGACCGGCTTGGTGCCCGTGTTTCCAAAAATAGAGCACAACTGTTTACCATCCAAATGCTTCAAGTTCCTTACCTGGTATTTTTGTGAACCTTTAGGGAGGCTGATATGGAACTCCTCCAGCATGCTCTCATATTCCACTGGTATAGCCTGATACCTAGATGGATGCTAAAGGGGAGGAACAGTCTATGTTATTTATAGCTGATCCCCTTTATCTGTTATTGATCATATGCGTAGCCTATCCTTGGCCCAAGCAGTGCAGGGATGCTCCTCACAATAACTTAACCTAAGGGAACCCAATGCAATTTTTATATACAGCAATGCCTTGGACAGCAAAAAACTTGAATTTCGAAAGGAAATCGACCCATATAGGGTAATTTTAAATTACAAAGAGGCTGATTTTTTTAATTAAGGAAAAAAATTAATGTATTTATTTTTTAAGGCATTTGTACAGGAAATCTGTTTCAATCCAGCAAAGCCTGTGCAGCCACCAGCCAATTCCCTCTCTCTAAATTTAAATAAAAGAGGTTTATGGGTAAAAGAAGCTCGATCTTACCATATCCTCTTGATTTCACCTGATTTTTGCATGGGATGTTTCCCAATCACCATCAAATCATCCTCCGCACTGATATTATCTGACCACCCATCTCTTCCCAGATAGATCACTATGGGTATTTGTACACGACCCCTAAACTCCGCCGCAAATGGCTTCCAGCTCCGGAGCTTACAATTGTTTCCCCACCAGCTCCGGAGTTTGCAGGAAATTAAGTGCGACCACGCCCACCTAAGCGCGTCCCAGCGCACTTTTCATGTACCTGCTCTTGGAGGGTGGAAATCCCCAGATCCGGATGTAATCTGGTGAGTGCCGGGCTCTCCTCGCTTCTGTTTGTTTTGTTTGTTTTTTTTGCCTCCCGCCCCTTTAAGAGAAGGAATCAGGACAACGGGGCAGCTTCGGAGGTGAGCCTGCATTTTTTCCTCTCTTTTTTTCTCCCTCCCCTCATGCAGGCAGGAGCAAGGAGGGGAGCAATGAACCCCCAAGATCTCTGGTCCGAATTTAAGTGGCCAGCGGGGTCTTAGGGGTCGTGTGAAAAGGCCCTATATCTTACTGGTACAGCATCCATTCCTACGTCCCACCTCTCTGTCCACAGATTGCAATTTCTAATCTTTTGCTGAATCTTAAATTACCATGTTTCCCTAAAAATAAGACAGTGTCTTATATTAATATTTGCTCCCAAAGATGTGCTAGGTCTTATTTTTCCATGAAGAAGAATATGGTACACATTTATTGGAATATGGTACACCCTTATTTTCAGGGGGATGCCTTATATTTTAGGAAGAGGCAAAATTGTAAGTAGGTTTTATTTTGGGGGGATGGCTTATTTTCGGGGAAACAGGGTACCTACAAGATTAGGTGCTTCTAGGACCTTGGGGAGCAGACCCATGTAGTATAACAAATCATTTGTTTCTCTTGTACTGTGAATTTTTAAAAAAAGTTGTTAATAATAAAATGAAACAGCAAAGGAAATAAAATGAAATACTATTTTTCTGTTTTGTGTCCATCTCTAGTTTTTTGCTGTGTTAAATGAAATGCCAGCACATTGCCTTAATTGGAAGCCTGATTGGTTGGTTGAAGCATGCATACAATGGGAACATTCTAATTAAGGAGGTAATAAGATTAGAAGTGATTCAGATAAAAAATAGCTCATCAGGAACAGCCAGCAGAAAGAGGCATAAGGAAAACAAAGCAAGGAAAATAGCAATAGGGAATATCTACACCTGTGGATTTTTTGGAATGGTTCAATTTTTTTTTAAAAAGAAAGCTAGGTTTTCTGCTAGAATTGTTAGGAAAGGCACAGCTGTTTACACAAGGATGAGGTGTGATCCTTTCGCAAAGAGACAGAAAGGGTACTTCCAGGAAGAAAGCTTTTTAAAAAGGCATCTAGTTATTAACACTGAAGCTTCGGCATTGAACAAGAAAATAGTCTTTTGCTTTCGGAAAGGAAGGTTAGCGTAGATTGATAAAAATCACACTGATGTGGCTTTTTTTTTTTTTTTTTGAGGTACATAATTTAGCATATAGTTCTAATTTCCTGCCAAAACGTTTGCCTAACTAATGGGGGGCCAGGGGGAGAGATAATCTGTATTTTTATGGTGCTCAAAATCATGGTCAGCCTAGCTGTCAGAGAAGATTACCATTTGGTTTAACTGCTTCAGTGTTTGTAAGTAGAATTTAAATATGAAACCGGTAATTAGAGTTCGCTTGTATTCAGACGTTCCTTCTGGAGTGGTGTCCAGGTCCAAAAGTTCCTCAGAAACAATCTGGCAAGCTTCTTCCAGGGTGTTTTTATTCCAGCTCCTGTACACACACACAAAAATGTATTAATGATTCAGAATGAGGAGGCCTTTGAAATCCAGGTTGTAGCTGTAGGTGTGCAGAAGCGGGTGAAAACAGCCTTCAAAGCAAAATAAACCAAGGACTAAATACAGTGTTGACACATTTCTGCTACTGTTCTGGCTGCCAAGCGGCGCTTCTTTCCTCTGCCTTCCCCTCTGCAGCCCTCAGATGTGGCCCCAGAAGAGGCTCTGGAGGGGTTCTTGGCACTCTGAGGGGCAGCAGAAAACAGTGGTGGGGACAAAAGATAACTCCCTAATTTCCAGTTCTACCAAATCCCATTGAGTCCAGCTCTTCTGTCAGAAGAGCTCCGGCGTTGAATGATGAAACAAGTCAGTGCAAGAACGGGACTTTTAAAATACTAGAAAATGTTTAATACTGAAGGATGTGGTGGGGAACCTGTGGTGCAATTTGGGCTGATATCACACCAGCACTGTCTAATGGACACCCGTGGTACCAGAGTAAAAGAATAACATGACAGGTACTGTAGCTGACTGAATAACTATTATTTACTGGAAGTACTGCTGTCTTTACCGGCAGCACAAACAGCTGTTTTTCCACAATGAAAGCACAGTGGACCCTTGTATAACAAATGGTTTGTATAACATAAAATCTGTACAACATAAAAAATTCTGGAGATAGGGGAAATTTGCTTAACAGAATTGCCTATGGGGCAAATCCATACGGTTGCAATTAGGGATTACTCTGTTTTCAATGCATTCCTATGGGAAATTTGTATAAAGGAAATTTTGCTTAACATAATTTTATTTGGAACGAATTAATTCCTTTATACAAGATACCATTGTATGCGCTTGAGCCATGTTGCACGGACCAGCTAGGCCAGCTCTGAAAGGCCAGCTGTTTTCTTTCAGTGAGGAAAACTTATATGGACACAGGCATACAAAGGCAACACATGCATTGTTTTCAAAGAAAGGATCTACTAGAAGATGATACTATCGGGAATTTGCTAGGCTGCTTACAGATGTTTCTACACAGCAAATGTGAATTATGAACCCCAACAAAAGTGGTAACATATTCATTCCTCCATTGATAAAGAGTTAAAACCAGTTCTCAATGAGATGGGGTGTGAGCTGGGGCAGGCTGGTTCAGTGGGCTAGAGCACTGAAACTGTCGGCTGCAGAGTCGGCAGCTCGGCGGTTCGAATCCCGGGTGCCATGCAGCAGAGTGAGCTCCTGCTGTTAACCCCAGCTCCCACCAACCTAGCAGTTTGAAAGCATGTGAATACAAGTAGATAAATACGTATTACCATTAAAAAAACATGCGGGAAGGTAAATAGTGTTCTGTATGCAGAAATGCATTCAGCCATGCCGTGTGTGTGGGGGGGGGGGAACAGGACCTTTACTTTAATAATGTAATGACTTTTCTACATGGAAAAACTGCACATGAGGAGAGCAGGCTGTAGAAATGACATATGAAGGGGTCATCAAATCTAGCTTTCTTCAAAAGGTAAAAAAAAGTTACATCTTTAACAAGAAGCAGAAAACAAAACAAAAGCAAACAAAACAACAAAATGGACTTGGTCACAAAATCTACTTTAAAATATAGCAACTAGCCTTTAAAGTACCACAGCATATTATTTTATTTTATTTTATTTTTTATTTTGTGTTTCTTTGCACAGACTCAAGGGGCCTCTCAGACGGTTACCTCACGTCCTTCCTTGTTCCAAGATTACGTTCATTTCGTGATAACGTTTGCGGTCACATGGTCTTGTCTCGGTTCTGTCCCTGTTTCTGTTTACCCACGGGCGTGATTGATGGTATCGTGATGACTGTTACTTCACGTCCTTTTTTCGTGACAACATCTGTACTTCCCTGCCTTCGTTTCCCCACTTTTTTGGTCCGACCTTCCATTTTTTGATATTTCAATTCTCTGTGACTTTGCCTTTCATGCACTAAGCAGCAAAGTTTGAGGTTGCCTTCTTCCCTCTCTGCGATGCATTGTTTACGCCATTGGGATTGTACTGGAGAATGCACCTTTGTACTCCTGCCACTAGATGAAGAATGTGCACATTGCGTGACAAGCCTTACTTCACGGTCTGTCGTCTCGAAACAAGAATCGAGACAAGAGAATTCCTGAGGTCAGGGAGAGGTATGGCTCATCACACTTAAATTCCAGTTCAGGAGGTGTGGTCGGGACGAACTCCAGTCATCACGCAATGGACATGCAGTAATATTTTTTCCTACCAGTCCCAAACAGAACCACAAATCACAATGAGAGGGACATGACATAACCGTCTAACTTCCCTTACATACCCCACCATTTCCACAGTCATCACTCAAGTGATGCTATCAAAGCCAGCAGAGGCCAACAGAGCCTGGGCATTGACACGTGCATTTCCAAAGAAACGTATACTTTACCTTCCTATAAGCAACTGGCAAGATTTCTTCACACAGACTGTGTTGGAAGCAATGCCGCCGTAAAAAATGCTTAAATCTGCGATAACAGCTGAGTCCGGTTTAAACGCAACTCGCATTCCGGCATTGACGAGAGACAGGGCATTTTCCCGGCGTTCGGCCTGGCGGAAGGCTGAGACAAACTCCCCCTGGGAAGGAGGGGAAGGATGTTTTATGAGGCGTTCCATTCAACCACAGTTTTCACAGCATTTATTTCCTCCAGGGTTGTGAATAAATACGAAACACCAACAGCAACACTCTTATCTGTCTTGTCGATCAGTGCTCAGTTTTACAAACACATTAATAATTTCCCCCTAGAAGGCACTGAAAGACAACTCCTTCCAGTGTGGCTTCACACCTTACAAAGAAACGACACGGGTGGGGTGGGGTGGGGTGGAAATTGTGGGAGCCAAAGGTGTAATTTCATTTATTCTTTGAAATGAAGAAATGGACGAATAAAGAATAGACAGACAGATGGGTCCCCCCGTGCATCTTCTCTGTCAACTATGCAGATAACACAGTCCTAAAGTAGAAGAACAGGCCTGTACAGGCCTGTCAATGGCTTTTTAAGTCAGTGGCTACCTGTGAAGCTGGATGTTCATGGCTCCCTCCTGGCTCTATGTCAAAACATCCCTTTCCCGATCATCACATTCCCTGGTTCTATATATTTATTGTTTGGCAAACAATGTTGTATATGAGTTATGGGGCAGGGAGGGAAGACTTGGTCGTGAATGATCTTTAGGCATATCTTCATATAGAAGAAAGGCAATATATAAAAAAAATTTAAAACGTTTAAGAATTATGCTTCTAATTCATTAAATTTTGGAAACAATTATTTTGAAAGGTGTTTTAATTATTAAGTATTAATTTGAGCATTGATTAAACTTTCTCTTTACTTTAGTTCATGACTGCCCGTATCTAGGAATTTCAAATGATCAGTTAGATTGACCAAATTAATCAAACTTTTATCTTTTTTTTCTGGTCATTTCAGTCTTCGCAGACTGCCTTCCTTTAATGAACCAATAGTAAATATTTTATCACTAATGCTAATTTTGTTGTTAGCGGCCTTGGATTTGAATTTGCACTTTGGTCAACACAAAAGGCCAAGACACCCAGGACAATAAAATAAAATAAAATAACTTTTTAAAAAACTAAACCCGTACCTTCTTTGAGTAAGGGATACAGACAGACAGTAAAACCTCATCTGGTAAAAGTACAGCATTTTCAGCTGCATTCAAAAAGTCTTCGTTCAAAAGAATTTGCCGGGTTCCACCTGCAAAATAATTTGCGTTAGTAGAAGACACACCATCCCTTTCCTATTTGAGATGTTGGTTTAAGGACATAGCTATACAGACTTGCAAGAGAGAAACCCTGGCAATTGTTATGGGGGTCCATCTTGTATGCTGTGAACAATATTCACAGAACTGATCCAGAAAATGGGTTGAGTGCATCAAATGCTGATTGGTTTGATGCTCTGGATCTTGCTAAGGGAGAAGGGGCCAGGGCCATCAGTACGTACGTAGTGATGCCACATTCAGAACACAGCGGCCAGCAGCAAGAAGCGGATTGAGATCTGAGGATGGATCTCTGCTGAGGACGTTGCCTCCTAAAGACTAAAGAGAGACAAGAAGGATGGTTATACTTCATTTCTCACAAACACAACCCGTCCTTCTATCTCAGAGGCCAACAAGAATGTGCATAAATTAAATAAAATGGATATGAGCATATTAATAACTCTGGGTGAAGAACTGTCAACCAACACATTCATTTAGTGACTGTTAATACCAGACCCATACAGCAATGTTCCTGATCTGTGGTCCACCCAGATGTTTCAATTGCTTCAGGAGGGTTTGGAAGATCCGTGTGTTCTCCAGTGGTAGATCTGAGACAGCCTGGATCAAGATGGCTTTCACGAAGGACAAACTGCAGGCTGCTCCTAGCGTTAGGCCTGGGACAGGAAAGACATTTTAAGCAGCGGCATTTCAGATATCTTAACCATAAGCCAGGGCTGTCCAACTTTGAACAGGCAGAGGTCTACTTTTTCCAGCCTAAAGTGGCTCATGGCTACTACTCTAATAACTCTACTCATGATTTAATCCGTTCTGGGAGCATGCGGTTTCCCATAGGAAGACATTGAAAATCAATCTGTTTTGGAGGGAACGAATTGCAATGCATTCCTATGGGAAGGCTAACCATGCACACACTTCACTTGCACCCGTTCGAGCTGGCGCGGGTGGGTGCAAGGGAGGCATGCGCATGCTTGCACAGATATTCTAAGGGGAGATTTATTTATTTATTTATTTATTTATTTATTTATTTATTTATTTATTTATTTATTTATATCCCACTCCCATTTCCCAAAGGGAACTCTGGGCGGTTCACACAAAGGTTAAAACAAACATCAGTAAAAACAATATAAAATGGCACGGGCAGGAGGCAAAAACTGGGCAACCATGAATTTAAAAACAAAACAAAACAGAAGATGAAAGCCTGGTGCCGCATTAGCCATCACCAAAGGCATCTCTGAACAGCCAGGTTTTAAGGGCCTTCCTAAAGGATGCCAGAGTGGGAGCCTGGCGTATCTCACTGGGTAGCTTATTCCAAAGAGATGGTCCGGCCACTGAGAAGGCCCATTTCCGAGTTGCTACTTTACGGGCCTCTCTCGGGGTGGCCACCCGGAGAGAGAAAGCCATTGAGGATTGGGTGGGTCGGGACAGATCATGCAGACACACCCCTTGCACCCGACACAGGTTGCCCCTTGGAAGGTCGTCCCTTGGAAGGAAAAAGAGGAGAAGGAGGAGGAGGAGGAGGAGGAGGAGGACTTTTTAAAAAGGCGTGCTTTCCCCCCAAACCTGCCCGGAACCCAACTCAAATTTTCTCCCCCTCCGGCCTCCTCTTCTTTCCCTCCTTCTCCCTTCCAGCCTCCTTGCCGCTGCCACCGCTGCCCCCTGCATCTCTCACTCACCTCCACCATGTTCGCCATGCAGCTGGGGCAGGTCGAGCCAGCAGCAGGGTCATGGTCTCTTTGAGGCGGCCATGGGGGTGGGAGGAGGAGGAGGAGGAAAGAAGGTCGAGAAGGAGGGATCCACCAGGGTGGGGGGAGAGGGGAGCCGTCACGGCACAAAGGAGGTGGGCATGCCCGTGACCCTGCCTCTCGCTATCCCCCCCCCTGCTCCTCACCAGGAACTCAGCTGGTCATGGGACAGCAGCATGCTGATCATCTAGCCGGCGAGGAGGGGCACTACGCTCTGGCCCTTGAACTAGTGGGCTTGCAGAGCCGGAACTTTGCTGGGGCAATGGTGGTCCTTGGGATGGGGCGAGAGAGGGGGTGGAGAACCTATCCCCTCACTTTTTTTTTTACTGATGGCTGGTGTGCAACTTTTGAACCTTTTGTGGGCTACTGGTAGCTCACGGTCTACCTGTTGTGCTGGCCTGCCATAAGCAATATATGTACATATGTCTCTTGCTGTGATGATCCAGTTGGGAACTGGCTTGAACAACACCTCCTGAATGAAGAAGTGGCAACATGTTGCCCAAGCAAGCCCTGACCAAGTAGCCTTTGAAACAGGCAGGGGGAAATGTGGCGCATGCAACGGGAGAGGAAACACTCACCGGTTTTTGAGAAAATCACAGCACTCAGATCAAAAATCCTAGCAGGAGAGATGATAACGGGATGACAAACATCTTTAAATTTCATATCGGGTCCTAATAAAAAAAACACAAAAAGAGTTACTAAAGATCGATTGATCTTCAACAGAAGATGGAAAATGAGAGGAGAAATAGCAGCCATGCCTCCGACATCCATAGAAACATTGCCAAAACTGAGCCGATGGGGACTGGGAAACTAGCAACAGCCTAGTCCCACTACAGTTCCTTGATCCACAACATAGGCCATGATACTGTAGGGTACACCTATGGCCCAGAAAGTAATGGCTCTGTTACAGTAAGACTGCAGGCACACCACTAGGCTTGACTGCTCTCACTCTGCTTACAGTGCAGTTCTGGAGCACCATACACAGCAGAGACCATAAAATGCAGCATGCACAGACCTTCACCAATATCTCATAGAGTGTGTGCAGCAACCTTTGGTACCAAGACTCACACAAGGAGGGAAGCAGCTAAAGGGAATGGCTCGAACATGCAGCAATGGGGTTCACTGCCACATATTTGACGATGATAACCTTCAGTGGTTTACTGCACTGGCCATGGTTTTTAGTCTGGCATGGCAGCTGCACCAGCGCCATTGTATCTGAGCACTGTGCTACCGTAACTGGGCTATGCCAAACCACCATCATAGTAGGCCTTCTGCTTGATTCAGTTAGCTCCTAGTCAATTTATGAACCATCTGATCATAAAAACAGGATTCTTTCTTTAAAAATGCTTTTTAATTGACTTTTCAAAGCCTTGCAACTAGAGATGGGCATGAAATGAAAATATAGTATTTTGTTTTGTTTCCTTTCTTTAGTAGTTTCGTTTTGTTTAGTTAGGAATGAATTTTGTATGAAAGGAAACAAAACGATCCAGAACTCTATGAGGAGGAGCTTCCTTGGCCTCTTCCCTGGAAGCTCTCCAAATTTGGAGCACTTTGAGTTTCAGACAGCACAGGGAAAGAAGATCGCCACCGCCACCCAGCTAGTTTTGACAGCTCGGGCTGTGGGGAGGGGGCCCTTGGGTCTACTCCAGCTGACGGATCTCACTGCAGCCCAATGCCTGAAGTGAGACCCCGCAGATGGAGAGAAGCTGCTGGCAGTCACTCGTCAGCACCACCCAGCTGTGGGGAGGGGGCAGCGGCTTCACTGACCCAGCAGGGGGCTAAGCAGGTGTGCTGTGAAGTTAGTGCTTGCCCTGTCAGCCGCTTGCTGTGTCGGGGAAGCCAGGATTCCTGCTGCCCCGACACAGCAGGGGTATCCTGGCTCTGACAGCAATAATCTGATTTCAAAAGACCTGTGTGCCTCTTGCAAAAAGCATGGATGCATTAAAAGCACATTCTTGCTGCTCCAGCTCCAGGGGGGAGAGGGTGAGGGGGGAAACTATCACCTTCCCCCCTGCTTTTGCTCCCCACCAAAACATAAGGGCAGCCAGTTTGATAGGGAGCAAAGTTTGGGTGGCTGGTTGCAAATCCTTAAAGTGCAAGAAAGGCTTTGTAACCAACCATCCGATTTTGCGCCCCGCCAAACTGACTGCCTTTATGTTTTGGCGGGGAGCAAAACCAGGTGGCTGGTTGCAAAGCCTTTCTTGCACTTTAAGGCTTTGCAATCATCCACCTAACTTTGGTCCCTGCCAAACTGACTCCCCTTAAATTTTGGAGTGCAGCCCATTGCCTGAAGCAAGATTTATCAGCTGGAGTAAAGCCCCCCGCCACCACCACCCAGCTGGCTTTGACAGCTCGGGCTATGTGGAGGGGCTCTGCGGCTTTACTCCAGCTGACGGATCTTGCTTCAGGAAATGGGCCACAGTGAGATCCGTGGCTGGAGTAAAGCCACGCCCCCTACAACCCGAGCTGTCAAAACCAGCTGAGTGGCGATGGCGATCGCTGCATCCCGCCACCTTTCCCCTTACCGTCCAAAACACCGAACCCCAAACCACTCCAAATTTGGGGAGATTCCAGGGAAGAGTCCTAGGAAGCTCCCTCAGTTCTGTTTCTTAACAAAAAAAGGCAGTTCAGTTCAGTTCGGGCCGACACGTTTCCTTTCGTTTCATTTTGTAACGAAACAACTAAGCAGTCTCATCCATCTCCACAGAATTTCTCAGAGCAATCTCAAACACTACTAAATGTCCCCCACCCCCAAAAGTAAAATAAGCATGGCTTTGAGGAGGCTACGAGAATTTGAATTGCAGCCAAGAATTGTTTTGTT
The DNA here is from genome assembly GCA_023846285.1 of Phrynocephalus versicolor. Classification (NCBI taxonomy): domain Eukaryota; kingdom Metazoa; phylum Chordata; class Lepidosauria; order Squamata; family Agamidae; genus Phrynocephalus; species Phrynocephalus versicolor. The sequence goes on along the minus strand of JAHTLZ010003542.1, from coordinate 8,314,989 downwards.
GCTGTTGCTGCTGTAATTACCAACAATTGTATTTCCCACTACCAGAGGTGCTTTGGGGAATTTGGATTTCAGCTCTAGCAGTTCTTTTAGAGTCAGTGGAGAAATCCAAGTCATTCTTTCTCCATGGAAAACCAGAGTTCTTTTATGCTGGTCAGTAGCCATTAACTGTAAAGAAAACATTACAGAATTAGTATTTAAAACACAAAGGCCAATTACCTTCTATCTCCATTTGGTCACCAAACATTCAGCCTGTGATTTATTGCACATGTCACTGAATTTGAGCTTGGGAAAGCCAGGAGAACATTTATTGGAATCAGTCAGCCATTTTTTTTATTATCCCCAGTGGAACCAAACATCTTCTGGGAGGGAAACTCACATTTTTCTCCTTCTCCTGGGGTGGAGTAGCAAGCAGCAAAACTCTGGAAATGTTAACTTCTTATTTGAACTAACTGCACTAACTTGGAACAAACTGTAGTCATTCTCAATTCTAGTTCATTGAAAGAAGTCTAGTTTAAATTACAGTTTATATCACTATTAACTGTCAATAAGATTAACCATAGTGAAAACACTGCAATCATTGGTTCATAGAAATGAGAAGTAAAAGTGTTATAAATGGATTCGGAGCATGCATAGAAAGAAAACCTCAAGAATTTTAAAATGAAAGTACAGTATTCAATAACATTCAATGTATTCTGTAGAAGAGCAACATGTTATCTGTAACACAGTCAAATTTGTATAAATTGTATTATGCCATAAATTTTGATATCAACCTCCCTTGCCAGTTCCCTTTTTAACCTCTTATAAGAATTTTTTTTTAAAAAAAGAGAAGTAACAGTTTATAATCTTGTTGTGGCTTTCCTTGAATACAGAAGGAATGCACAAGGACATAATTACCGTATTTCCCCGTCTATAGAGCACCCCCATGTATAAGATGACCCCCACTTTTCCAACCCAAAATTACAGTTTCACAACTGCTCTGTTGTCTCCTTGGCTTACCTCTGTGTATAAGACTACCATCAATTTTTAGTCTAACAATTTTAGACAAAAATGTAGTCTTATACATGGAAATATACTGTAACCATCAGCTTATATAGTTGGGAGCTGATAACTGGTTTAACCGTTTCTAGCTCAGTTAAGGGCTGAATTTCCACAGTTGTGCATGCCCACTATTTGCATGAGGGGTGAGGTATCTTTTGGTGCAGACTGGGGTTTTTCCTCCCATGCAAAGAGCCAGCGAAAAGTGACTAGAATAGTGCTATAACAGGAGCAGGACTGAAGCTCCCACGGTTGCAGCTGGAATCTGGATAAGGAGCCCTGTGCAGGTGACGGGTGAGAGAAACATCTTGCGTTCAAGGACAAAGGACACAACTATAACGGTTACTTCACGTCCTTCCTTGTTCTGAGATTATGTTCGTTTCGTGATAAAGTAGTTCGCGGTCACATGGTCTTGTCCTGGTTCTGTCCCTGTTTCCGTTTACCCATGGGCGTGATTGATGGTATTGTGACAACTGTTACTTCATGTCCTTGTTTCGTGACAATTACTGAATTTTCCTGGCTTCGTTTACCCTTTGTTTTGGCCCAGGGTTCCATTTTTTGATATTTTGAATCTCTGCAACTTTGCCTTTCATGTGTTAAGCGGCAAAACTCCCGGTTTCATGCCTTCTTCCCTCTCTGCAATGCATTGTTTACACCATTGGGATTGTACTGGAGAATGCAACTTTGCACTCCTGCCACTAGATGGAGAATGCATGCGTTGCGTGACAAGCGATACCTCATGGGCACTTGTCTCGAAACAAGAACTGAGACAAGATAATTCCCGAGGCCAGGGAGAGGTTTGGCTCATCACGCTCTGTTCCTAGTTCAGGGGGCGTGGTCGGGATGAACTCCCGCCGTCACACAATGGACATGGAGTAACCTTTTTTCATACTGGTCCCAAGTGGGACAGCGAACCACAATGAGAGGGATGTGAAGTAACCCTCCCTCCCTCTCTCTCTCTCTCTTTGGAACTGCCCTTGCCGTTGGCCATGCTGACGTGGGTATTCTGTAAATAAACAAACAGTAAACTAGCCAATCTCTTCCAATGCAGTGGGCTCTTTAAGCTTTAGATACTAAAGTATCTAGTGGGGAAGTGATACTAGTCATCTCAATTACTACTGCCTTCCTAGGAAAGCCTTGTGCATACTCTTGAGAAGAACCAGAGCTTAGTGGCACAGCCTGTATAAAACAGCCCAGTCTTCTAGAACTGCATCCCGCACACCCAAGTCCACAGATGGCAGGCACTCTGTGATGGATCAGGTTGTTAATGGGAACCACTGAAATAATTTAGGGTATATTTAATTCAGGTGATCCAAGTCAAGAGATTCTACTTTTTTAAAATAAACTCCCATCTTACTATCAGCTCAGGGGGGAAAGTAAGTTTCTGGGTTGCTTCCTGTGGCTGGAACTCTTCTGCTGTGAATAGCTTTCTGCACATCTGTAAGACATAGAAAGGATGTGTTATTGTGTGGACCCAGTAACCCATATTGCACTTTTAATTTCTCACTGTCAGCACCTAGCAATGTGGATGCCACCTCTGAGAGCTTTAGACAATTAGCCATGGCAAATGTCTCTTCCAGCAGAAACATACATCTCATGGATCTTTTAAGTGTTCTTTAAGCCACCTCCACTTAGGAAATGTAACTGCATCTGTCTCAGAAGTGTATTGACATTCTTGTACTGGAAGAGACAGCGCTATTTCAGGATTTCAGAAACAACAAATGGCATGGCTCTTCTTATTTTTTTTTTCTAAAAAGGCCACTAAAAGGAGTACAGAGTGCTAGAGGATAATATGCTTTATATCATCTAAATCAGTGGTGTCCAAACTTTGGCCCTCCAGATGTTTTGGACTGCAACTCCCATAGTCCTTTGTCCTTGGCAATCTACGCTTGGAATTCTGGGGGTTGTGGTCCAAAACATCAGGAGGGACAAAGTCTGGACACCCCTGGTCTAAATAAAATCCCGAACAAGGTGTGTCACGGTCTTTCATTCCAGCATCTAAATGCTACCATCTGGCCCAGTGTCACTAGTCTGGAAATTCTGCTTGAAATTCTGCTATTTGCACTGGGGGCGGTATTTTGTGGGTGGTTCTAATCTGAAAGCAAGACATTGATCATGAAAATCAATATTCAATCAAAGTGCAAGTTCATCTAGCTACTTAACAGATATCTCTAGAACAGTGGTTCTCAGCCTGTGGGTCCCCAGATGTTCCTGGACTGCAACTCCCAGAAAACCCTTCCAGCAAGTGGTGGAGACTTCTGGGAGTGGCAGTTCAGGAACATCTAGGGACCCACAGTGTAGGGATTCATCTTTGTATTAGTATAGCTCTATATAGCTGGGGAATCTGACATCACACTAAGGGCAATGTATCATGGGTAATCAGCTGACCAATCAGAGCTGAGAATAGCTGTATTCTTAAAATGGCCCCTGGAATACGGGGGAGTCGCAGTATGAAAGAATGTCAGGCATTCAGGGGTTCTACTGAGCATGCCCAAGAGGACGCAAGCTGTTAAGGATTTAGTGAAGGTGTACTGACGTAGCTGGAAGGGGTGTTGTGAATAAAGAGCCGAGCAGGAGGACGGGGGAGAGACTTTTCCACCTTCGAGCTGTAACATCAAGACGCTGTTTGCTTGCCTTGTCCTGATTCTGCATTCCTTCAGAGCCTTCAATAAAGAGCACCAAAGATCTCTGTGTGTAAAGAGGCCTTATCATTCCTTTGCTATACATCTCTCAGCTGGTCTGGGAGATTCTTTCATGTCTAATGACATCCCAGCAAAGAATCTCATCATCATTTGTTTGATCACAACACCACAGGTTGAAAACCACTGCTCTAGATGATCATTTTGATCTTAGCAGTTTTTGTTATATGCCACTAAGTCATTTTCAATGATGACTTACGAACTGGTGATCTCCAAAGAAATCCTATAATTTATAACCCTATTCAGGTTTTCCCAACTCACGGCTTGGCTTCCTTAAGCAAACTGAATCATTTCACATTAGGTCTTCCTGTTTTCCTACTACGTTCCACTTTTCCTAGGGCCATCTTTTCCAAGGAGTCCTGTCTTCCTATGGTATGTCCAATGTGTAATCGTTTCAATTGGGCTTTCCTAGGATATACAGAGAGAGTTCAGGCTTGATCTGATGAAGAATTAATTTAATTCCCCTTCTGACGGGTCCGTGGTCTGTCAAGCTCTCCTCCAACACCACATGTTGAATAAATCAATTTCCCCCCATTGGCCTATCCGACCTTCACCTCTGGACATAATAACCAGAAATATCATAGTATGTATGAACTTCACCTGGCTCTTCAACGAATACATTAAACCTTTGAACTGAAGCAGACCACCGGCCAGTGGAACTGCTGTATCGGGGGGGGGGTGTTATGTGACCCTTGTAACCAGCCACAGTTAACAATCTGGTTGCAAGGTTTTAGTCCTGCCAAAGTTTCTGAACACTTTCCAAAGGTGGCCCCCATGTAGAATGCTTGACAGTAGTAATCCAACTGGGATGTAACTAAAGCATGTGGCACCAGGGCCAGAACAGACCTCTTCGGGAAAGGACACAGTGGATGCACTCGTTTCAACTGTGCAACTCCACTCCGAGTCACCACCAAAGCCTGGGCATATAAGCTCAGCCATTAATACAAGGGTACACTCAAGCTGCATAGCTTGTTTTGGACCCCTGGTTTTTTTTCTTTTAGAACGATCCAAAGTTTTTCATAGCCCATCCCTCTAACACTTTGAGCAATCTACAGAGTACAAAAACATGTTCGCCAGAGTGACCTCGCTGCCAGATGGGTGGTATAAAAATCTAATAAATAAATAAATAAATAAATAAATAAATAAATAAATGTTCTGAAATTCTTTGGTGTGTTCCAGTAGCCAATTGATGTTTGCAGTATGTCCTCTCACACTTCTTCCTTCTTTAGCATTTAGTTGGGACATTTGGCATTTCTTGCCCCGTAAGCAAGGGAAACACTCTCTTATGAAATACTGACAATCAGCTAAACCATTTTGGTTATCAAATCCGGCAAGGGTCTCCAGAAGTCTCTGTCCCAGTTACCTTTTTTGCATAAAACTGCACTGAAGGAGTCTTATCTTTCTGAGACTTACTCCTCAGAATTCTTATACTGAACATAACTATTCAAACACAGGGACATACTTCATTTTGTTTACAGGGAGAGAAGCTTTCCTCTATCTCCAAGCAGCAGTTTCTTTTCTCCTTTATGTTACCAGATTGAAAGTCCTAGAGAAATAATCAGAATTTATTGTTAACATGATACATCAATGAAAGGTCTGATTTAATATTTTTGTCTGAAAGATTATGCTGAAATTCAGGTTCAATGTGGCCTTCCTGAGGAGACGTAATAGCTATTTTTTGATAGATGCAAAGGTGACATGCAGGCATGTCCAAACTTCGGCCCTCCAGATGTTTTGGACCACAACTCGCAGAATTCCAAGCCTGTATTTCCAATGGCAAAGGACTGTCTTTTACTGTTTAAAGATAGAATATACATTGAGACACCTCTGAATTATCTTATGTCTCATAACGCTGGCTGTGGAATAAACTAAAATTGTAGGAAACTATTCATCCTGTCTAATTGTTGTTCAAGATATGTCATTGTGGGATACTTGACTAATTTTAGAATTCCCTTGGCTTTAGAACATGGAAATGGCTACATGAATTTCAATCCTTATCCAGACGGACATGATATTATAGTACCACAGTGTCATATCTTGTTACGGGATTCACACAGAAATACAGGTAACAAAGAAGACATGTCTTCTTTTGTCATGTGAAGTGTGGTAAACAGTGTCCTTAAGTTTTAGCCACTTCCTCTGTACAGTAGAGTGTTTTTAAGAGGCAGTGTAAGAACAAAAACCATACATTATTGAGGGGAAAAAAAGTCATCCCAATGAAGTGTTTGTGTTTTGCTTTGGGGGTACTGTACTTTTTCCTTGTTGCCTGTATAATATATTGGGATACAAAATAACCCCATACCCTCCCTCCGAATTATGCTGCCAAAAAACAGAAGTGACATTCTGGTTGTCAGAATGTTTACCCCATTTGTGTAAGACACTGCAATTCTCACTGAAATGTAGGAACCCCTAACCTTAGAGGTCATGCCCTAGAAATCACTTGGCGTAAGCGTTTTCACTGGGAAAAAGCCATCTCCTCTCCTTTTAAAAAAAGCAGATCCCATTGTATCTGCTTATACACTGCCCTATAGCGCTTAAAGCACTCTCTGGGCAGTTTGAGAATTTAAAACTACTACACATTAGCCACCCACCCCCAGCAAGCTGGATACTCATTTTACTAACCTCGGAAGGATAGAAAGCTGAGTCAACTATGAGCCGGCTACCTGGGATTGAACCCCAGGTCATGAGCACAGTTTTAGCTGCCATACTGTACAGCAATTTAACCACCATGACATATGATATAACTTTTTTTCTTTTTGGAAAATTACCTCAATATCTGAAACATGTTACAATGTTACACAGGGACCAAGGAATCTCACCAGTGTGTGTGTGTGTGTACACACACAAACACACAAGAAGATCTATGGTTTTCACACATTATACTCAGTGGCTGAAGTACTGTTTTGTAAAAGTTACATCAATTCTGCAGATCATGTCATCAGCCACGGAGACTTTTTTCAGAAATCATACCTCCTCCTTCCACTGAATCTTCCCTGGAATCTCAAGGGGATTCCTTGCTGGCTGCAGGATAAGAGAGGAGTCTTTAGTTTCTGAAATTTGCAGCTTTATTGGGGATTCCAGGGGAGCATTGAGCCCTTCAAGGGGGAATCTATTTTAACAAAAATGTCCTGAAAAATTCCCAGCACTGGTGACTGTGCCACTTTTCCATGGAGAATCTGCTTAAACAGGATTTCAGTTTTTTTTTGATACATGGTAAAAACAAGCTTTTGGTTCTCTGCTAATTTGGAAAATGAATGTTTTGCTATTTCTAGGATGATTGCTCAGCTTACAAAATTTAATACTGTATATTAGTAATTACTAAAAGAAATAAGCAGATCATGTTATCAGGAGACATTCTCCCAAAAAAACTTACCTTTGTTTTACAGAAAGTCTTGCAGCCTTCAACTATTGGCCTGTATCCAGTGCAACGACAGAGATTGCCTTAAATAAGGATGGAAATAACAATTTTAGCAACTTAACTTCTTATTTCACAACATAACTCCACCTTTGCTAGATGAATCTTTCCAAGGGGGCATTTACAGTGTTCACTTACTCTGCAGTCTGCACTGAATTTGCCATGGGCAAAAATCACATTAAAAACGGGTGGTGACAAAACAGTCAGGTGGGACATGGCCTAGGGGACTAACAGGAGAAAGGAAACTTTATGAAATGTGAGACAAAAACATCTCCTACTTCATTTGCTGATACAAAGTCTAAACCCCAGGGGAGATTTTAAGTTAGGAGATATTTATGGCACTGACATTTCTGCTAGAATCAACGGCTATGGCAGTTGTAGCTGAAAGGAACCCTATTTAATCCATGTTGCAACTGGAACCGAAGGGTCTGATTTCTTTGAAGCTACAGGAAACATGGCATGAATCTGGATGCGCTCAGAGCACGGAGGGTTAAAGAGGCATGCATACATTCCTTTCTGGTGTCATTTTCCGTGTTTCGTGCCCAGAAATGATATTAATAAATACAGAGTAAATGAGGCATAAATAGTTTTCTTTTCATGAATAACAGTAGTTTTCTTTCCCTGCATAAGCAAATAATTGAATGACAGCTTTAACTTTTCAATTACTGCAGTAATCTTTGACAACGCATGTTGCCCTTTTTAGAACCGTACCTGCCAATGCTTCATATAGCTGTTCTGAAGATGGTTCCGAGTGGTTTTGTAATAAAGTGTAGACAGACATAACCATTCCAGGAGTACAGAAACCACACTGGGAGCCATGAGATTTAGCAATTCTTTCCTAGAAACCACAGTAATGACAAAATAGCAAAATATGAACCAGCCATGAATAACACTGGAAGGTCCCTTACTTGACATCAGACTATGGTTCTACTAACTAGCTCAGTACCATTGACGTGGGCTGGCACTGTCTCTCTAGGACAGGGGTCCTCAAAGTTTTCAAACAGCGGGCCGGTCCACCACCACCCAGACACCACTGAGGGCCGGATCACAGTCCAAAAGCAGCTGTGGAGGCTGGCTTGCTCACAAAACAGGGGGTAGGTGGGGGTTGCAATTGGTCCCAGGGGCCGGATTCAGGACCTGGGGGGGGGGCGCATCCGGCCCTGGGGCCTTAGGTTGAGGACCCCTGCTCTAGGATTTCAGAAGGCATAGATTTTTCCCATCAAGAGACGCCAGGGATTGAACCATAAGTGGCTCACGGGTTATTAGGAACAGCTCCCCGTTTCGTGGAACGAAGCCCGCCCTCCAACTTTGGCAGGGGCATTCTGCCTATAAAACACTGCTCTGCCATTCTGTGAGAGCCTTTGCCCATTCTCCATGAGAAAAAAATGATAAAATACAAATCTGTCCACATCTTAAACAAATCACCCAGGTCATCATTCTCTCACCTGAACTGGATGAATCCTGGACTTTGTGCTTCCAATGCCTTCAACAGTTGTGACCGCAGCGCCGTACAATGAACAGATGGGAATTAGGCAGGCATTGGCTGAATAATGTCTTGAGATCGGAATGAAAAGAATCAAGGGCAATACAGTCAGTTTGGGACATTGTTTCGTGTTAGTTAAAATCTGCTGCAATAATTTTGTTCTTCATTGGTAAAAATCTGTAAACTCCACAGGTCCAAAGTGGGCATCTCAGTGTTCTCTGTTTTATTTTGGAAACTGACTCAGTGCATTTATATACACCTGAACACACAACAGGGGTGTTTAGCCTGCTCTTTAATTTACTACCGGGAAGGGCTAGTTGGCTCTTAAAGACCTCAATCAGATGGCATCTTTTTGTTGGAGTGAATCAGCCTGCCCACGGAGTGGTCCTCCTGGCCCCTGTCTGGCCCCTGTCAGAAGTCTTCCACTATTTTAACGTAGGTAGGATTGCCCTGGTTGAGATCCAAAGCCAGCCTTCCGCTTTCAATTCACCGATATTGGGAAGTGGCTTGTAAAGGGAGGCACTTCAGAATATTGGGAAATGAAACACTTTCTTGGCTCCATGAAGGGGAGCAAAGTACTGAAAAAAACATGTTTAAAATTTTGTATTAAAGGTCCAGTAGAGAAATTGCCCTGTTTAGCTATTAAGCTTTGGACAGGTTCTTGACAGAACCTTTAAGAGAAAAGCAAAGAAAAATCTCCCTTCTTGTTTCTTCCTTACTCCTCCTGCTTTGTTTATAAGTTGTTGTTTTTTCAACCGATGGAGCATGTATATGCTGCCCTAATACAATTACAGTGGACCCTCGTATAACAAACGGTTTGTATAACATAAAATATGCACAACATAACCAATTCCAGAGATAGGGGAAAATTTGCTTAACAGAATCGCCTATGGGGTGAATCCGTACAACATAAAAATGGTCCTATGGGAAATTTGTACAAAGAAATTTGTACAAAGGAAAATTTGCTTAACATAATTTCATTTGGAACGAATTAATTCCTTTATACAAGGTACCATTGTAATTTCCTTGGCCTCTCTATGGAGCCGAGGAAATGTTTAATTTGCCAATCTCTCTTCTTCTTAAGCCACTTTACAAGAATAGCACATTAACAACATGCTGCTGTGGACCAAAAAGGCCTGTATCTCATTTAGAGGTGAGAATTGTATCAAAGGCCATACCAGTACTTCAGGCTATGTGGTTTAGCCCAATCCAGCTTGCTCTTTTGTGAATGTGTAGACAGGCCCAATATATTCTATACCACTATTCTGCAGTATTGCAATAAACATATGCCTCCAATAAAGAACTGAAGTATTATTGTCATGCCTTAAATTCGGGATAAAGGTATGCATTCTGTAGAAGGCTATGTACAAAACGTTAAGAGTTTAGCCCAGTTATCAGTTCTAACTAGAGGAGAATGAATAAGACTGAAAAATCAACAATTACTGTAAATCCCCTTGTTCTAATGTATCTACTCTAGGCTTAATCCAAAACTCTTTTGCTGTCAAGACAAATTTATTCTAGTATCAAAATTCTTAATCTAATGCCCTCATGTATGTGAACTCTGGGAAATATTACAAAGGATACAGTATCTTGTTGGAAACTGGATTATACATGGATATCATTACGGTGCAGACACCACAGCCCCCACTTCCACAACCATACTTTGTCCCTGTGAGACAAACTGAAAGCATGGCCGTCAAGGAAACAAAACCATTTATACATTAATTTAACTTCACATATTATCAATGAGGAAGTTAAGGCTGCAATCAAAGCAAATCAAAGTGTTCTGCTTATATACCGCCCCATACCACTTCAAGTAGTCTCTGGGTGGTTTACAGTTTTAATAACAGTATGCAAGCTACACATTGCCCCCCCCCCCCCAGCAAGCTGGGTACTCATTTTACTGACCTCGGAAGGATGGAAGGCTGAGTGAACCTTGAGCCGGCTACCCGGGATTGAACCCCATGTTGTGAACACAGTTTTACCTGCAATACAGGCATTTAACCACTGCGCCTTTGAAGCAGTTAATCGTGCATCTGGAGAAATCCATTTGCTGGTTGCAAATGAAGTTAAACATAACTGACAGTGGAACAACATTCCACAGGAGAAATTTCTTATTACCAACTCCTTCATGGGAATCATGTCACTTGATTCTGTTCTTATTGATGTCCCTCAAATTTACTATGAAGGATGGGGTGACCCTCCAGAGCAGATTAAGGGGTAGTTTGGGGTGGATCGGTCTATCTGGGGGAGAAGGAGTAATATTCTGCTACACAAGGGAAAATCTGCTGTAGCAATATTAAATATTTGCCACGGTAATTTTCTGTAGAATGTTGTAATGACCTTAGACATTGTATATAGACAATGCTGGCTACATACAAGAGATATAGCATGGCAAAATAATGCATTTTGTTGGGCCTGTATGCAACGTAGCAACAGGGTACAATATCCTTGGGATACTTCCGCACATTATTTTTTTCAGGCGGGGTGTTTTGACTTATACCCAAAGTCCCATGATCAAACTACCACCAGCATGCCAAATTTTTTTCTTTTGCCAATGAAGCCTCCTGCACTGCCTTTGAAAGGTTCTCTTGCTCTCCAGGGCTGGCTTAAAGGCTGCCTGGTTTAGTGGCTGCTGTAAGGATGTCGGCTGAGAGAAGCAATTCTCTGTCAGCAGAATTTTTCCCATGCTTGCACTCAGAGCACACGTGCTGCCTGTGGGTGATCCAGTGTTCAGCACAGACTTATCTGTAGACTAAAGAAAAAGATATGATTCCTTCTCAGGAAGGACAACAGTGTGGTTTCCGGATCAGCATTCTTCACTGATATCTGCAAAAACCAGAACATAACATTAATCACAAATCCACAACAGTTTCTTTTGCATTTATTGGAGAACATCACTGTGATTTTCCAGAAGTTGAGTCATCATGACAACTGGAGTCTGGACTTTTTTTTCTTGTGAGATTGAAATGTTTCACTGCTCATCCAAGCAACTTTGTCACCCAAGTGAAAACAGTTCACTCTCTCAAGAAAAGAGGTCCAGTTGCCATGACTCAACATCTGGATAACCTAACACAGGCTGCTTTTACATGACCCCTAAAATCCAAGGCAAAGGGCTCCCAAATGCGGAGCTTAAAATTGTTTTCCCACCAGCTGCGGACTTTAAACAAAATAAAGTACGACCACGCCCACCTAAGTACCTGGTCTCTAGAGGTAAAAAAAATTCCGATGTGGATTGTAAAGCTGTGGATGCCGGGCTCTCCTCACCTTCTGTTTGTTTTTTTGTCCCTGCCTCCCCTTTAAGAGACAGGAATCCCTACGGGGATGCTTCCATGGCAGACAGAGGTGAGTGGAAGTGAGCCTGCATTTTTTCCTCCCTTTTTTTCTCCCTCCCCTCACCGCGGACAGGAGCAATGGAGTGCGGAAGAGTGGGAACACAGGAAGCAGAACAAACCCCCACGATCTCTGGTCCGAATTTAAGTTCTCAAGATGACTTGAGAATCTTCCCAATCCGCCCCCCCCCGCTGCCTGCCCCCCCGCCTGCCGCCCCACCCCCACCCCCACCCCTGCCCCGCCCACCTGACCCCCTGCCCCTCACCTAGGGTGCAAAAAAAAATAGCGCAGGCCCTGTTCACAAGCTATTAAACATGAGAGGACTATTTGCAAAAGGAGAGGCAAGTCACTGTACTCTATTAGCGTAGAGTAGAAAGAGTCAGAGCAGCTTACAATTCAATTTTAAAAAGCCAGACTATTCCAAAGAAAAGAAAATGCAAGAAAGCAAAGTGGTTGTCCAACGAGGCCCTAAATAGCAGAGGAGAGAGGGACGCAAAATGCAAGGGAGAAAGGGAAAGATACAGAAAATTGAATGCAGACTTCCAAAGAATAGTGAGAAGAGACAGGACGGCCTTCTTGAATGAACAGTACAAAGAAATAGAGGAAAACAACAGAAAAGGAAAAACCAGAGATCTATTCAAAAAAATTGGAGATATTAAAGGGGCATTTCATGCAAAGATGGATATGATAAAGGACAAAAATTGTAGGGACCTAACTGAAGCAGAAGAGAGCAAGAAAAGATGGCAAGAATATACAGAGGAATTATATCAGAAAGATCTAGATGTCCCTGATAACCAAGATAGTGTAGTTGCTGACCTGGAGCCAGACATCCTGGAAAGTGAAGTCAAGTGGGCCTTAGAAAGCATTGCAAACAACAAGGCCAGTGGAGGTGACGGCATTCCAAATGAACTCTTTAAAATTTTAAAAGAGGATGCTGTAAAGGTGCTGCACACGATATGCCAGCAAATTTCGAAAACTCAGCAGTGGCCAGAGGACTCGAAAAGATCAGTCTACATCCCAATCCCAAAGAGAGGCAACGCCAAAGATTGCTCCAACTATCGCACAATTGCACTCATTTCACACGCTAGCAAGGTTATGCTCAAAATTCTACAAGGCAGGCTTCAGCAGTATGTGGACAGAGAAGTGCAAGCTGGAATTTGAAGGGGCAGAGGAACTAGAGATCAAATTGCCAACATGTGCTGGATTATGGAGAAAGCCAGAGAGTTCCAGAAAAACATCTACTTCTGCTTCATCGACTATGCCAAAGCCTTTGACTGTGTGGACCACAACAAACTATGGCAAGTCCTTAAAGGAATGGGAGTGCCTGAGCACCTTATCTGTCTCCTAAGACAGTGGTCCCCAACCCCCGGGCCGCGTACCGGTGCCGGTCCGTGGACCAATCGACACCGGGCCGCCTGAGGAAGCCAGGGAAACTCCTCCCCTTTTCCTCCGCCGCCCTTCTCCTCCTCCTCTTCTATCCTACGGGCAGCCAATGGAAGAAGAAGGCTGGAGGAGTGCAGGAGGAGCCGCCGCCTTTGCCTTTGCCTTTGCCTTTGCCTTTGCCTCCTTCCTCTGCCCGCCGGCGGCGGTGGCGCATCCTCCTCCTCCTCCGCCCTCCTCTTCCTCGCCCTCCACCACCACCACCAGCAGCAGCAGCCACGGTGGCGGCAGCGCGTCCTCCTCCTCCTCCTCCGCCCTCCTCTTCCTCGCCCTCTACCACCACCAGCAGCAGCATCAGCCACGGTGGCGGCAGCGCGTCCTCCTCCTCCTCCGCCGCCCTCCTCCTCCTCCCCCGGGGCGCGCGCCCTTTGGCTCCTCCCTGCGGCCGCGCTCCAGGGCAGAGCCCCCCGCTGCCGCCGCCGCCGGACCGCACCTGTGTTGAGGGGGGCGGGGGGGCGTCGCAGGCCGGCCCGGGTGTTTTCCCCACCGCCGCCGCCGCCGTGACCCCCCCCGCAATCGCCCCCGCCTCAACAACAACAACCGCCTCCTCCTCTTCCTCCTCCTCCTCCTCCGCCTCAGGCTTCCTCGCGCGCTGCCAGCCCCACGCGGCCGACGCTGGCCCACGGGGGCATCACCACTCCCGGCAGCGGCAGCCCCCTGGCGCTGGCCTCGCAGACGCCAGCCAGAGCCGGCCCGAGGAGCCCCCCGTGCCCCGCGGGCGCCACCGCCCCGCTGCCGCCGCCGGCGGGCTCGGCACGGGGCAGCCCCACACGAGGAGGAGGGGGAGGGGCGCACGGCAGCCCCCCTCGGGGCCCCCACCCGCTGCCTCCCCTGGGCTCTTCGCCCCTGCCGCCGCTTCCCCGCGCTTCCCCGGTGTCTCCGCCGGCGCCCGAAGGCAGCGCCTGCTCCTCCTCCTCCTCCGCGGGAAGGATCCGGCCCTGTCAGCGGCGGCGGTCCCCCGAGCAAAGCCGGGCCTCCCCGGAAAGGAACAGCCCCAACTCGCCCATTTGCAAAGGTGAGGGGGTGGGGTGGTGCGGTCGCGCGTGTGTCTCTCTCTCTCTCTCTCTCCCCGCCCGACCCCCCTTTTGCATTCCTTTATCTCCCCCCCTTCCCCACCCCCACCCCCGGGCCACGGAAAAATTATCAAAAATTTATTGGTCCGCGGGGATAAAAATGTTGGGGAGCACTGTCCTAAGAAACCTGTATGTGGGACAAGCAGCAACTGTCAGAACTGGATATGGAACAACTGACTGGTTTAAAATTGGGAAAGGAGTACGACAAGGCTGTATACTGTCACCTTGCCTATTTAACTTATATGCAGAGTACATCATGCGAAAGGCAGGTCTGGATGAATCACAAGCCGGAATTAAGATTGCTGGAAGAAATATCAACAACCTCAGATACGCAGATGATACTATTCTAATAGCAGAAAGTGAGGAGGAATTAAATAATCTCTTAATGAGGGTGAAAGAGGAGAGTGAAAAAATGGGCTGAAAACATAAAAAAAAAAAAAAGATCATGGCCACCTCCTGGCAAATAGAAGGGGAAGAAATGGAAGAAATGACAGAGTTTATTTTCTTGGGCTCCTTGATCACTGCAGATGGCGACTGCAGCAATGAAATTAGAAGACGCCTGCTCCTTGGGAGGAAAGCAATGGCAAACCTAGGTAGCATCCTAAAGAGCAGAGACATCACTTTGCCAACTAAGGTCCAGATAGTCAAAGCTATGGTTTTTCCAGTAGTGATGTATGGAAGTGAGAGCTGGACTGTAAAGAAGGCTGATCGCCATAGAATCGATGCTTTTGAGCTGTGGTGCTGGACTGCAAGGAGATCAAACCTGTCCATCCTGAAAGAAATCAAACCTGAATGTTCACTGGAAGGACAGATTTTGAAGCTGAGGCTCCAGTACTTTGGCCACCTCATGAGGAGAGAGGAGTCCTGGGAAAAGGCCCTGATGTTGGGAAAGATTGAAGGCAAAAGAAAAAGAGGACGGCAGAGAATGAGATGGTTGGACGGTGTCATCGATGCAACCAATATGGATTTGACCAAACTCCGTGAGGCAGTGAAAGACAGGAAGGCCTGGCAAGCTCTGGTCCATGGGGTCATGAAGAGTCGGACATGACTGAACAACTGAACAACAACAACAACATGCAACTGCACGCATGTTCTCCCTCTTTTCTGTGAGGGTTCACACCATCTTGAAATGCTACTATGCTGTTCACAATATTTAATTCAGTTAGCAAACCATAATAACTTCACAGGAATTTCAGCATACCATTGTATAGTGGACTCAGAAGTAACACCACGAGAATGAGGTAACTGATTTGATAGGATTTGAGTGCCAGTAGAAGCTGCCAAATTGTCAGCTTATAACTCTTTTTTATTTTTATTTTAATGAATAGACTTTCTCCCTCAGAGGCTAAAATTTCTAGGAGTGGCTATGATTAAATTTCTATCTACAGAGAAAAAAAATAGTTTACATTTCAGGAAAATATATTAAGAAGCTCCATTTCCTTAGAGGAGGAGGGCAACAGGAAGCATAACCTAATTAACCTCGTTAATAGTTAATATCTCAAAACATAAGTTAGTTCTAACAGCTTCTCTCATGTAAAGATTTTACACATCTTTATCCATATGCCAAAAAAAAAGTATAGGCCACGTGATTTTGCTGGATATAGCAAATTACAGAACAGAGGCCTGAAAGGGAAGGTAAAAATTATATTTAGAAAACCTGAGTAGAGGGACTACTCTGGTGCTTCCTACAGTAAGAAAATAATGTTCTTAGCTTCAAAGAACTTAAAATTGAATTTTTGCCACAAGTATCAATTTGGTGGGAAAGGAAGATAAATCAAAACATGAACCCCTTTCAGGTACCTCATTTCGGCACCACTGAAGTCAATGTGCTGTAACTTGGGGCATCCCCAATTCAAATTTTGTCTCAGGCACAACCTTATGACAAAAATCTTAGCGAAAACTGTAACTCAACTTCCAACAGTGATATGTTAATCACACTCTCAGAACAGTTGTAAGATAGTAACCACTAAGATCCCAGGTTTGGCCCTGTAAATATTCAAGGATCAAAACAGCAAGAGCTCTGTCTGAGAATCTGGAACAAGGCTATTGATTCCATAAAGAATTTGGGACTAGATTGGCCAGTAGGTCTGTCTTGGTAACCAGCTTCCTATATTCCTGTATGAATAACTGATGCTCGCTATACAGTATAACTTTTTTTGTCTTTTGAGAAAAGATATCTTGATTTTTATCTACTGCTGAGCCAAAGTTGAAATAGTGTATTACTAAAAGACGGCATTCAAGAAGAGCACTGCTAAAACTTTCACCACATACGCTGACTGTGTAAGACTGAAAAAAAAAAAGATAAATTCTAGAAAATAGAAATTCCACATGGAAAACACTCCTGATCTGTGGTTGCCATAGATTTAACAAATAAACTCTTCCTGGCTTAAAATATTGGTACAATTTGCATAGGTTGCAGCTGGAGAATGCTCATTTGAATCAATTGAAATGGCAGAGGAGTTCACTCACCAAACTGCCCCTGATTCAATGGACCTACTCAAGTTCAACTAGCTTTGTAAGCAACAGGATTTCAATCGTTGTTCCAAATCTGCATTTAGCTACACATATTATAATTAGCAACCAACATTGTTAAATAGGATGAACATTCCAAAGAGCCGGCATTAATAACTACTGTACTCAAATTCTAGACTGTACAAGACATTATTCCAGTTACAGATTTTGAAACACTACTATCCTTCTTAAATGGTTTGTTTATAAGCAGCAATGAACAAGCAAAGGATTATGTTATAGTAGCTGACTTTTTGCTAGCTGTTTCCAAAACACATACCTTTTCCCCATTAACGAAAAAGACCAATTCATGAGAGTCTGTTGCAGCATGGAGAGACATAATAGAATCCAAAATGTCCAGAAAAATAAGACACAATTTCTCTGTCTACTCTCAAGCAAATGATAAGTGCATGACCTGCTCATCTAATAAGTATGTGTCATCAACCTTGGAGGAGGAACTTAATGTAAAAAATATGGGTGGAGATAGCAGTTGAGAGAAGACAGCAGGGGGTGCAGCAGGGCTGGGAAATGCATAGATGTTGGACTGCAACTCCCAGCATAGCCAATTGTTAGGAATTATGGGATAACAATCCAACCACTTCTGGAGAACTGTGTGTTCCCCATTCCTGTGGTATCTGTTCACACTGCCCTGTCAAGTCATTTAAAGAGGTGAATGTATTTTACCAGTGCTAATCAATAGCATGCAATCCTTTTACATGGCATTTGGAGTTCCCAGTATGGTGACAGTCTTGGATTCCCTACTCAGCTATGGAAACTCACAGAGGAGTGGAGCTGCTAAAGTCATTCCTTAAATAAGCCTTTTTGGGGGTCACTGTACTTCAGTTTTGACTTGACAGAAGACAACTGTTGCAGCTTCATGCACTGAACCAGTCTTATCCAGGCAAAAAGCAGGAACTAAATCTAAAACCAACCACAAAAGTGTTGTTGCATTAAATAATGGCATCTTTCAGCGTGAGCTCTCACAGATAACATTCACTTCTTCGGTCAAGTGTCTGTCTGAACAGTGAGTCTGTAAAGTGCCACAATGCTTTTATTCCCTTTTTTGTTTGGTTCCGTTCTTGTTATTTTGTCTGGATATGACCGCATACTCTAAGGTGCCTACTTCTCAGAAAAGGGAGCTCGCCTTGATAGAGCTCGCAGTCTGCTCTAATGTTGATGAAGCATACACCAAAGAGACCTTAATTAATATATGAATATATAATTAGTAGTAAATTGACAATTAATGGTTCCCTGACCTAATGATATGTAACAAAATGTAACTGAAGCAAAACAAGTTGAGGAGCCCTATTAAAAAACAAAATACAAAAGTAGAACAGGTGATACCTTTAGGCTACTAGAAAAATAACAAAAAGTTGCTAATATTTTGAGGACAAAAACCCTCGTCCTCAGAGCTGTACCAACAGGTTAAAACATGGCAAAAGATGAAGTTGCCAGGAGTTATTTCTTAGATGTAAAGTCCTTGGCAAGATGGAATATATGCTGCCACGTAGTAGCCCCATGAGCTCACGGCAGTGATTTGAGCAGGGTCACCTGGAAAGCTCTGGAGGAGCAGGCATATTCCTACCATGGGTATCCAGCAGCCCTTAGCTTAAAAGTTCCTCCATCTCAGGCAACTTATATGAAAGCAAGGGTTAAAGTCAAAAGAGTTAAGTAAGGAATAAAAGAGACAAGAGCCACAACTTCAAATCGACGTCTAAAAGTCTCCGGGCGTTTATTGGCAATAAGCCGTTCCTTTCCCCTATGATGGGGCTGGTTCCAAGCGGGCAGGCGGGGCAGGAAGGGAGGGAGGGCGAGGAGGGGGCGTGGCTTCAAAGGGCGTGGCTCCCGGCGCTCTCTCGCTCTTGCTCTCCCCTCCCCCCCTCCAAATAATCAGGAGGAGGAGGAGCCGGGCTGGAACGGAAGGAGTAACGCGTAACGTGAGTGTCGCTGGGGGTGGCCTTAGCGCTCCCCCTTTCTCTTCTCTCTTCTCTCTTCTCTCTCTCTCTCTCTCTCTCTTTTCTCCTGGCCTTTCTTGCCCAGGGAAGGAGAGGGGGAGGGGAAGCGGCCGGCCGAGAGGCCTTCGTTACTTTCCCTGGCTTTCCTTCGGCGCTTTTCCTTTCCCGAGGTCCTGGCGGCTGCCAGTAACGATTGGGAAACGGGGTGGGGGTGCGGATTTGGGAAGGTGGGAAGCGCGCCTGAGAGCCCCCCTTGCAGGTTTGGGCAGGGAAGAAGATCCGCGATTCAAAGGGAGCTCCGCTAGGAAATTCAGAAGCACAGAAAATACATATATTTTCTCTCCCCCCCCCCAAAAAAAAACAGATGTCTTGCCGTTTGTGTAGCTGGCATCTTGTGAAGTTGTGTGTGATGTACACTCTAGCCGTCCTAAAAGGCGTTTCCAAGGTGCGCCCCCCCCCCAAGCTTCTATGGTCAAGCAGGGATTTGAAACCAGATCTCCTGGATCCGAGATCATCCTTTATGCCCGACAACATCCTAGAATCCTAGCATCATAATAGTTGGAAGAGACCTCCGGAACCATCCAGGCTAACCCCCTGCCATGCAGGAACCCCTCATCACAGGACTCCCAAGAGATGGCTGTTCAGCCCCTGCTTGTGTGTGTGTGTGTGTGTGTGTGTGTGTGTGTGTGTGTGTGTGTGT
>JAHTLZ010003542.1:8259141-8282152 GCA_023846285.1 Phrynocephalus versicolor | reverse complement strand
TGTGTGTGTGTGTGTGTGTGTGTGTGTGTGTGTGTGTGTGTGTGTGTTTTCATGCATTTTAGAGTGCAAATTACACTTCCCAAAGGTTTTGTACTGTCCCAATTATTAAATTGTCTTGAAGGAAAAAACTGAAACTTTATCAGGTTTTGGAACTGGATTGGGGTATGATGGCAATCCTTTGCATCATGGCCACACTCAGTCAGAAATGAACAGAAGCGCATTCCAAGAAGATGGAAGAGCTTTCTGCTGGAAGAAGATGAAGGGAAGCATAAATACCGTTTACTGCTAAGCCAAGCCAACATTTTTAAAAGACCACTGCCATTTAAACATGCTGCAACATTTGATTAGAGATTTTGTTGACTATTATAAAAGAGAATAAGGTACCCTAACGCTGTATCTCACTGGGTTAGTTTCTCCAAAACCAAAATGCTGTGTTGTGCAAACCAGTAATGAATTTCTAAAAGAAAATGCCTTTTATTTTTATCAAATGTCTTTTATATTTAAATGAGTTTTATGTGCTCAGGTTTGTACGTGCTGCCATCTTCTCCCACAGTCACGGGGGGGGGGGGCTGACTATCCTTTTACAAAACTCTTCTTTCTGATCAAGAAACATACCTTCAGACGTGATGGCTTCTCTTCCCTTTTCAAAGGGGCCTTGCCTCCTCTGGGCTGTAGGTTTCTGGGAAGGCATGCAACTGACAACTTCTTGCCAAGGGAAAGCCACCTTTTTCAGAGAAAGTCTCTGATGTGATGGCTCCCCACCCCCAACCTCAAAATCTAAGAAGAAGGCAGGTGTTGTGAAGCAAAGAGCGTTCTTGACGGACTAGTTCTCCAGGCCGAGTTTCCTGGCCTCAGCAGTCTCTCTCCCTTCCACAAGTTAGCAAAGCAGGAACTTGCAAAACTAGGAGGTTGGATGGCAGAGCACAGCTTTTCTAGAAGTAGCTTCAAAGAGGCATCTGGGAGTTGAGTCATGGCTACTGGACTTCTTTTTTGAGAGATAGAAACGTTTCGCTGTTCATCCAAACAGCTTCATCGGTCTTCAAAGAGGCAAGAACTTTTTCCTCTTGAGCATTGGAAGAAGAGGATGGGAGAAAAGGGCCACCCAAACTCAATGGCCTGGAGCAAAAGCCACACCAATACTTGCTCTTCTGCACTTCACAAGTGTGACCAGAAGCAGGGTGGTTTGCTCTAGCAGGCTTCCTCTCAATCCTTCAGTTGGACGCCCCTTGGTCTGCTGTCTCTTGAAGTGACAGCTCATCCTCCCCTCATGGGAATAGAAAGACCCCCCCCCAACCTCTGTGGTGAGGCTTGGAAAGCACAACCATGACAGGAATAATTGATGAGCAGGACACGATTGGAGGAGCGGGCCTTTGCTTCCTAAAAAGGAGTGAGTAGCAGACAACGGCCATCTTGGGCCAAGATTGGAGTTGGGCTGGAGCGCAATTCCCCTTCTGTCATGTGGTTGTTGTTGGGAAAGGGATCACACCCAATGGCCCCACAAACAATTTCCTTTGTGTGATCACACCCTCGGTCTCTATCAAGGGACAAAAAAGTAACAACTAAGGGAGGAGAGAAGAGTCCTAGAAAAGGGACCATCCAGGTCTGCGCCCTCCATAGACTGCTGCATTGCTCCTCGTCTTGTGAAGAAAGGAGGGGAAGCACTGATGGAACCACTGTGGTATTCAGTAGGGTGATTCTTGGCTTCAGAATTAGAACTCGTCAACACAACATTTTGCACAGGAGCAAGTCTAGCCGGTAATGGCAATGGAAAACCGGAACCCAAAGCTCGTGGGCTGCAGTTGCCAGGTTACAAGCATGTTTCTAACAATAAGATTTTTATTCTTCTTCAGCACCATTATTGTTGTAAGGTTACATTATTGAGCACAAGCTTGCAGCTTTTTAGATCTCTCCCTCTCTCTCGCTTTCTTATTCTAGAGAATAAGTACATGTCGACTTGACTCCAGTTCAAGGAAAGCATACTGGGTCACAGAAGGGGATGAACCTGCACAGGGCTTAAAAACACACAGAGAGAAAACACTTCCCTGGAGGCAACTGAGGTTAGACACACACGGTTTTGAAGAAACAGGTGTGATAAACTACCTGGCTCAGGACCATGTGTGTTTATTATAAAAGAAGCATTTCACATAGCACCTCGTTGGATCTTCAGTCTTCTGCAGGAAAGGAACTTGCCAGTTTAAGTTCAGAGCCGTTCAGTCATCATTTATTGGGGATTCCTGGAATGGTAAAAACCAGCCCTCTTCCCTCCAGCAGTTCACACTGGCAGGCTGGCAACTAGGCCCTGTGTCATCTGAGGCAAACACGGAGTCAGCGCCCCCACCACCCTGGGATGGCGGCAGCATAGAAGAGTGCAAAGTTCAAATGCTATTGGGTCATTTTGGTGCGCCCTCCAGCATCAGGCCTGGGGAACATGCCCCCACTCCCAATTGTACCCCTGCAAAGCACTAGTGCAATTTCTGCTTTTCCCATTAAGTGGAATGGGAGAAAACATTTTGATTTAAAAAAGGGCTGTAGAAAGTTAAAAGGAAAAGTAAACCACAGCCTCCCACTTTTGCTTTGAGTGTAGGACAAGGCAAGTTCCCTCATGAAATCTATAGAAAATAAAGGATGTCTACAGCAGAAGTAAAAACCAGCAATGCACATGAACTGGAGACAGAATTCGATTTTTAGTGTGCAAGGAATAATTTAAAAGTCACAAAAAAGAAGATAAGAGGCTGGGTTATGTTACCTGCAGAGTATTCACACTGATGAAATGGGCACCTGACCCAAAATTTTATAAACCTTACAAACACTGGTGCATAGCTTGTTGGCTAGTATTTATGCCTGACCTCAAAGATTATTCAAGCTGTAAATAAACTGTTCTGTACAGACCGCTTGGAAGTTGTACAATCTAGAAATGGTCATGGCTATTTTTATATGACGCACAAGAATCTGGACCGCAGAGCCGCAAGAGGAAAAACAGGGCCTCTCTTGCCAATAAACACAAAGTCATTTGACAAATTGCAAACTGGACAGTAGCAATAGCAAACATAACAATCTGTACTGATTTTGTCCTGCACTTTATTTCTTATATACCTTTTGGTTGTTCTACTAAGGACTGGTGGCTAGCTAAAAGCTGCACTGTTATGAACACACACACAAAAAATCTGAGTATACTGTGCAAAGCTATTAAGAGTAAGAAACGAGATGCAGTAGGTTATTACAGTTAAAAAAACATTCCTTAAGTTTGGTTTACCACAACTGTAAAAAGTTTTGCCAACTCTTTTTTTTTTTTGCCAGGATTCTCTTTTTGGTGGGAGGAAGAGGAGGAGGAGGAGGAAGAGGAAAGCACCTTCAAGTGAGAAACACAAGATGATGGCTGCATCCACGGTTGCTCTTCACGCCACCAAAGTCACAGTTGGGACGGAGAGGAGAGGAGCCTCTGCAGAAGCCTCTCTCCTTGGGGGGCATAAGTTACACTGAGGAACACGTGTCCTGTTGCTGCAGAGAGGCCTGGGCTGGGCGGGGCCAGGCACAAGATGCTCTTGCGGTGTCTTTTCTGCGCGTGCCAGGTTTTCCAGGCTTTGAGCAGGGCCCGGCGGCTCTGGGGTGTTAAGAGGGCCCTTATGTTTTGGGCGGAAGCTGCTATGATGTTGTCTTCGGTGCTCATTCCGAGAGCCTCCCTTTGAGGTGTTCTGACCCGATTCGGCGCTGGCACTCGGCGACGTGAGAGGCCCGTTGATTCGAAGGCTGTGATGCTGCGGATGAAACCTTCGTCTCTGACTCGAAGGCCCACGCTGTCAAGGAGAGAACACAGAATGCCTTCGTTAATTTGGGCTGGCCTACTGAGCTCTTTTTGGTTGGGTCCTCCTGTGGCTATCTTAGTGCAGTTATTCTTACATCATATAAAATATGTTATATGGTTGTTGATGTGCTATGTCTATCTTTACTTTTATTCCTATTCATATTTTATCATATTATTATTACTATTTTCTTTATTACTTGTACAGTAGGACTCCCATATCCACTGAGTCATTATCCACTGATTCAGTTATCCACGGTTTGCAGAAAAAAATTAAATAAATAATTCAGCGGCCACAAAGCAAGCTACTGTCACAGCAGCTGTAAAGCAAACTGCTCTCATAAAACAGCAGTGTAAAGCAAGCTACTGTCACAAACAGCAGCCAGAAAGCAAGCTACTGTCTCAAAACAGCAGTCATAAAGCAAGCTACTGTCACAGAACAGCAGGTTTTGGGTGTGTGTGTGTGTGTATGGGTGTTGGCGTTCTCTCTTATCCAAGGATTTCATTATCCACAGGTAGGCCTGGAACCAATCCCCAGCGGATACCAGGGTCCTACTGTATTTTGATTTTGTATGTCTGGGGTTTTGTATGTTTGGGCAAGTTGTTTTTTGCAACTTGTTGTACACCGCCCTGTGTTCCCACAGGAAAATAAGGTGGTTAGCAAGTATAAAAATAAAAATGAATAAATGAATGAATAAATAAATCATCACCCTCTGTCAAATAGGTTAGGTTCGGGACCCTGAAGGCAGTCTTAAAAGCCGTACCCACTAAAGGCAGCTTTCCCCTTGGGATCAGAGCTTGTACATTAAGATGTTAAAGAAATGCATCGCCAGCCGTATAGGACTTTTCTGATAAGACACAACTCACATAGCTGATTTTGAAAAGCCACACAACAGCTAGCGATGCCCATTTTGTGTTCCTTGTGGGTGGTGATAACTTCTGAATGTGAAAAGAACTTTGTAAAATATAAGGCTGATATCCTTTTGGGAACATTACATGTCTGCCTTTGACCCTTCCGTTCCCTGGTGGTTATACAAGCCAGAGAGTGCTACACCGGCAACCATGGGGACTCCCACTGGCACAAGGGAGGGCTGGGTTCTCCCTTGTACAAGTGGCTGGGAAAGAGGGACCCAACAGAATGCCAGCTAAGGGAGCAGACCATTTTACCAAGTCAGCCTTATTAGTGGAAGGTTGATTGTTGGAGATTTTAGAAGAACTGCTGTTTGGCTCAGTTCCATTCTGGAGGCTAACAAAATTGAAGTTTCAAGGCCATACCCGGACATCAGCCAGATCCAATAGCATTTAAGGCCACAGCACCCTTTGGAATGGATGGTGAAGGGAAGACCTATCACACTGGTTCGGATAATTGATTTTGATGACCCCTGAAAGTCAGTTCCTGGTTCCTGCTTCCAATGGCTGTTCTCATGCAGTTGTACACTTAGGGCACTTTTACACAACCCCTTAGATTCGCTGGTCCCTTAAATTCGGACCAGAGATCTTAGGGGCTTGTCGCTCTTTCTGTGTCCCCACCCTGGCTGCTGGCTGCGTGAGGGGAGGGAGAAAAAAAAGGAAGAAAAGATCGTAGCTAACCTTTGTTCTGCCTCCGCTTGCCGGGGCAACATTCCTGTCTCTGTAAAGTAGCTCTTAAAGGGGCGGGAGCCAAAAAAACAACAAACAGAAGCGAGGAGAGCCCCGCACTCACTATCCTTACACCGCATCAAGCAATTTTCACCCCGGGAAGAGCAGGTACAAGAAAAGTGCGCTGGGTCGCGCTTAGGTGGGCGTGGTCTAAACTCCGGAGCTGGTGGGGAAACATTTTTAAGCTCTGGAGCTTGCAGCCATTTGCTGCGGAGTTTAGGGGTCGTGTCTAAACGCCCTTAATCATCCTGCTTTTAAGGATGGAACTGCGTGTCACTATTATTTGGCTCTCACCTCTTTGTTTGTGGGAGGTAGCGGAGGAGACGATTCTGTGGTGCTGGAGAGAGTCTGGCTGGACGCTTTAGCTGTTGCTCTTTTATCGTCAGGAGTCTTGGCCCGAGTCCGAGTGGAAGATTTTCGGCTGGGTGCCTTTTGCGTACTCGTTGCTGTGTGCCAGCGGGCCGGCTGAAGCCACGTGCTTGTTGGTGCTCTTGAGGAATAATTGTTCTTTGGGTGTGAAACTACAAGGAAAAACAACGCCCACCCATTGATAGATTGAACAAAATATTGTCATTCGTTCATGCAGAAATCTCAGTGGCTGAACCCAAGCAGAAGACTGTTCCTTAGATGGTCAATTTAAACATTAAAGAAAACATTATCTTTTTAAAACTAGTTTCCCTGTTCATGGTGTGATCTCCAAGTTGTGTGTCTCAACAACAGGCCGGCAAATTAAGTCATTGTTGACCTTTCAGTGACTGATCACAAAACAAAGCCATACCATGGTAATCACAGCGCATTTTATTGCAAGAGAAATTGAATAATGGAAATCACAAGCTATGGAAAACATGCATCTTTCACCACTTGGGGAGTGGCTCCGTTCAAAAATCCAATGATAAAAGTGTAATCTAATTTGGTGAATGGTTAGCCATTAGGAAAATGGTCTGAGATACCATTCAAAATGAATCTTGGGAAGGAGCAAAAAATGTCAGTCTACAATCAAAACTCTTAATAGAATTACATTGGGACTATTTTTGATTCCTAAAAACATGGCAAGATGATAGAAGAACTTGAACGACACGGGTGCAATTGAGGATGAAACTACAGCCAGCTGCCACAAACTCTGTTGCTTTTTAAAAAAAAAAACTACATGTGACAACACATACCAAGTTACTCTTGATCAATTTCTTTTTCTTTTCTTCTTCCTTAACAACTAGCACAACACAAAAAATCTGTTGCTCCATCTACTTTCTGATCTGATGATACAGTGGGTTGCCCCCCCCCCGTTTCAATCATTCCTTTTTACTGGCCTTTTACTGATTCATTGTTCAAAGGAAGAGAGAGAGAGAGAGAGAGAGAGAGAGAGAGAGAGAGATGCTTTCGAATTGCAAGGTTGCTAGTTTGGCAGGATCTCTCTCTCTCTGTGTCTCTTTCTCTGTGGCCACTTCTTGTTTCCTGGAGAGAAAGGCAGGGAAGAAAGGCCTAGGTCTGGGCTTGAGCCAAAAAGGACCCCGTTGCTCTTTGGCTGCTATCTCACAACGGGGAAGATCGTGTGATTGTGAAAGTCCGGCTTTTCTCCTTTCCTGGTCACGTGACTGAAGATGTGGGTTCTTCGTTCGCACATACAAGGAAATTTTTAAAAACAAAAAAGTGCAGACAGGCCAAAGGCCAGCTAGTCAGTGCTGGGGGGGATTAATTTTTTAAAGCGCTGACCCGCCCCAGGGCCAATAATAATACACTAAATAATTTGTTTTAAAAAGCACCGAAGGTCAGCTGATTGGTGCTGGGGGGGAATAATTTTTTTTTAAAAAGAGCACCAAACAGCCCCAGGGCCAGCTGGTCGGCGCTAGGAAAAAATAAATAATTTTTTAAAAAAGCACCGAAGGCCAGCTGATCGGCGCTGGGGGACGGGGGGGGGAATAAAAATAAAATTTAAATTTATTTTTTAAAAAAAGCACCGACCAGCCCCAGGTCCAGCTGGTTGGTGCTAGTGAAAAAAAGCAGAAAATCCAGATCATATGCGCTCCTGCAGACTTCTGGCTCTGGAAAAATGTGTATTTTTAACCGGAGCAAAACATACCCAAGACCAGAGGTAGGTCTTGGAAAGCTCGCTAGAAGGGGTGTTACTGGGTTGTTTTGTTTAAAGCCTGGTGGCCGTGAGGATAAGATTTTTGGAAACCGTTTATCTGAGAATCAGATCAGGATTTTAAAGGGCGTGTGATAGAGCCCTTTTTGTGTCCAAGTCACAAGGCTTCCACAGAAGTGCTGTGGCTTACTTTCTCCGCACTGCAGAATCTGATCCTTGAGGTATTCAATGTCACAGGAAAAACGGGCAGACCGACCCAGTTCTTCATCGTATTTACGTTCACTGACAAAATGCTACAGAAAAAAGAGAACAAGAAAAAAGAAAAGTTACTCTGTTATAACTGCCCCTTGTGATCAGATAGAAAAAAAAAGCCACTATCAAGTTCACATGCATTATGGGAAGAGGCATATACTGTACCAGTTTTGGGGTATTTTTAAAAAAAATCACAGTATATAAAAACAGGTCTTGAGCAGGAAGGAGGACTTGCAACTTGTGAAAAAGATCCAACTGTTCACTATGCAGACTCACAGAATGTCCCCAAGACTCACAGAGGTGGGGAGAAAAACACCCCCTACCACAGTTGTGGTCCTCCTGGCTTCTAATCCCCATTAACACTTGAATGGGGCTCAATTCCATGCATAACATGTGTGAGAGATCCGGACTTCCATTTCCCCCCCGCATTAAGTCCAAGAGGCATACAGTTCAGTGAAGGACAGGTCTGCATGGAAATCTCTGCCCTGCATTTTTCTGTAGACAGATGCAATCTATTTCAGATTTTTTTTGGGGGGGGGGGATTGAAAAACCTTAATTTCAGCCCGCAGTTCTGTCAGTTGCGTCTCTGCCATCTGACTGGCCAAATCTGTCAGCCTCTTCAGTTCTTCTGCTTTCTTTTGCCGGGCAGTCAGGATTTCCACTGCAAAGCAAGAAAGAATCCTGCAGCAATGGGAGGTAGAGCGACAACACAAACACTTCACAGTACTAAGTGGAAGAGACACGCCAACAATTTAAAAATGAAACAAAGGGCCTGTTGGGGATCTTTGTTGGATCGGTTGTTGCAGATGATTTTTAGTTGCTTTAATGAGAGAGACTCCTCTTGTGTTACTAAATGAAAAAAACTATTTCTTTAGAAGAGAAGGGTACACGGGAGGTTTCTAACTATAACTATTCTAATAGCCATCTTGCTAGGCTAGGAACATGCTTCCCTAAGAATACAAGACACACACACTAACTAGACTTCTACCAGAACATTCCAAGTGGTGTGATCTCAACAACCAATCGGCTTCGCTCTTCACATTGAATCCAGCCCATTGCCAAATATTCCAAACAGGGCCTACCAGGGAACAAAAACAGTCTTCATACATGTCCTTTTTTCACTCCCTAAAAATATTTGGTACAATTCATTACAAGCCCAAGTGTTTTACATTTCCTTGCCCCCCACTCTGTATCCTGAGCAGCTGCTGGGAGAAGACAGGCAGACAGGCAGGATATCAAGATATGACTAAATTGTACTAGATCAGTGGTTCTCAACCTGTGGGTCCCCAGATGTTCCTGGACTGCATCTCCCAGAAGTCTTCATCACTAGCTGAGCTGGCCAGGATTTCTGGGAGTTGCAGCCCAGGAACCTCTCTGAACCCACAGGTTGAGAACCTCTGTACTAGATGTTATGGAGTAGTTGTAGGAAATCTAGACATCTTGTAAGACTCTTGCTCTTGTTTGGCTGTCGCATTTACATGTATTTACCTATATTGAATATTGTTACCCCACCTTTCTCCTTGGAAAAGGACCCAAGGTGGCTTACAATAACGAGGGACAATATACAACCCAGAACATTTAAGATATATTCAAGTTAAGAACAGGGAATTAGGACAGGCATCTTAGAACATTAAAAGGCAATGTCTTACTACAACAACCTGGTGGACCCAGAGTCAAAATTTTGATGAGGTTGCCAGTCAAATACAATCGCCTACAGTTGTAATTCTCATTACTTTTGGGGCATAAGCAGAGGGAAGGCAGGTTAGTCATTAAACCCGATCAAGGAGCCTAACCTTTGCCATGTTTATTTGAGCACTGGGTGACTGAATTAAACTTAAAATGGAACCCAGTTTTCAGTATGACCTTTTGCAGATGCCATGTGTTTATTTTATTTTTTTGAATGGTTGACCTAAGGGGTGGTGATTTGACTGCTTGGGTCTAATTTTTTAAATTTTTATTTTCTGTTACTGTGTTTGCTCATCCTCTTGTTTACTGGCTGGAAGAGCTAGACAAAATCACTTGGGCAGAGGAGATGGCAAGACACAAAATGGCTAGCACTTCTGTGAAGAAGAGACAATATAATTCAGGAGTGCCTTGGCTAAGAAAAACTGTCCTTGTGTCTTGCGTAGACTATGGACCTTATACCCAGTCCCTTGTCAATGGCATTCTCCTGACCAATCCTTGTGCCCACTTCCTCCTCCACATCCCTCCCGCTCTCCTGAGAATGAGGCGATCCCTTGGAAAAAGCCTGGAATAGAGTTCATATTGTTCCTGCCATGAGATACGAAGGGCGGAGAGAGTCGTGAGCACCCAAAACCCTGCACTCAGACCCTCTCCGACTTTCCTCCCTTCTCCTGCCTTCAGCTTGTCAGCTCTCAACTTTGGCCTAACTGTTTAAAGCCTATTTTCATTGTTAGAAACAGAGGCAGGGGGATGGACATCTCAGGGCTCACTCTCCAGGCCATCACATTTGCCAGGAGCACATCCTGCAACTGTTGAATGCATAACGGCAATATTTCTTCTCACCCCGTTTGCAATTTCAAGTGGGAGAATCCGCTCCAGAACATCAGTATAACCTGCCAGCAGGTTAAATCTGTATATGATGTTGGAGCACAGATTTATTCTGTTTTCCATATTATTTTTCATAAGCAGCTGCAAACAACCCCTTCTCCTTGATTCCAAGCATACAGTGTTGCCCGGATTGGTTTTTACTTACTGGCTTCTTCCTTAACTTTGTCAACCTCGGCCATTAAAGCCACTTCTTTGTCTATTATACTGCAAATTAAAAACAAAGCAATTTAGTCCATCACAATCGGAATATAACATTTTATATACCTAGAAGATCCTTCAAAAGGACTTCCAAAGATCAATTGGAAACATATCCTGGGAAGGTACTACATGGAGGCAAATTTAAGGAGTAAGTGTGGCTTTTACTGATTTGAATTCATCAGATGCATCATTCGTTCAACAAAATTGCACCTCATAAGTACTGTATTTTATTCCGGTACACTGTTAAGTACTAATTGGTGAACTGATTTTGCATTAACCAACATAATTCAGTAACTACCCCAAAGACAATCCAGCTAGTCATATTGCTCTTTTGCCAACATGGAAGGTAACACACATTTCTGCAGAGAGTCGTGTAACCCACCTGCTTTGCCATGTACCAAGATCCCCTAACAAGGACGCTGTGAACCCAAAGGAGACTGGGGCTTGCCATCATCTATGGACATGAGGTGGCCGCCAGGTTTGCAGTGGCATCGTCTCAACCTGTGGGTCCCCAGATGTTCCTGGACTGCAACTCCCAGAAGCCTCTACCACTCACTGTGCTGGAAGGGATTTCTGAGAGTTGCAGTTTAGGAACATCTGGGAACCCGCAGGTTGAGAACCACTGGGAAAGGCCTGGCCTGAGCAAGATCATGCCAATACTGATGTACAAAATCACATCCCTATAAATGCAAGATACTAAAGACATTTTAAAAGTGTAGGAGAATCAGAGATTAGAAGCCCTCTTCCACCTCATATGCATTCCCTACAACTCACTCTCCGCACATCACAGGCTGACTTGGCAGGCTTCTAAAAATGTCCCCCTCCTCACCCATTGTTTCTTCCCAGGGGAACTGCTTACAATTGTGCATTGGGTATTTCAGTTTTCTGCATCTCCTCCTTCCTTTAGGATTTGTATCCATGGAATATAGCCCAACTTTTCTTTATTCTTGTTTTAATGTTTTATTATGTAACACTACAAATTAATGTATAAAAACAGAAAAAGTGACATTTAGACAAAGAACCCTCCCCCCCAAATAACCTATAACAGAACAATACAATCTTCCTAACAGACTCTGTGCCACCACCTTCCACTCTGGACTGAATCCATGCTTAAAATCCTTAAGATATCGGTCTTCCAATTTCTCTCCAGAAATACATTGAGTATCCTCCCCCACCAGCCCGTGTGTATCCTTTACCTTTTTGAAATAACATGTAGTGATCCAATTTTACTTTGGTTATTTCTTGAAATTCAGTTTCCTTAAATCCCAAGACTCTCCTCTGGCTTAAGCTTACTTCCCACAAATGTTTCTGTCATGACTTGCAGCATGAAATGCCCTTTTTCCTTAGGATTGCTGCCATTGTGATTGCTTTTATCTCCTCCCCCGCCTCAACGGGCAAGAATTACAGTATTTTCCCATGTATAATACTATCTATCTATCTATCTATCTATCTATCTATCTATCTATCTATCTATCTATCTATCTATCTATCTATCTATCTATCTATCTATCTATCTACAATTCCTTCTTATCTATTTATCATCAATCCTTATCTATCTATCTAAAAACACATTTTAAAATTACGGCATACCATTTCAGGGGCCTGCATTATTGATCGAGACGGCAGCCTCTTTAAATACCTCTTGGATTATCTCCACGGAGAAGTTCGGCTTCCAGAAGACGAGCCAACACGAATGGCGTTGCAGGAAGAAGCCGATTATTTTGGCATCCCTTATCCTTACAGTCTTGCTGATCACTTGGCCAATGAAATGGAGACGTATTGTTTAAGATCCAATATCTATCTATCTATCTATCTATCTATCTATCTCTATCTCTATCTCTATCTCTATATCTATATTACTAAAATCATTAGACTTAAAAATGGGGGTCGTCTTATACACAGAAGTAAGCCAAGAAGCAAAACTGTAATTTTGGGTTGGGAAAGTGCGGGTTGCCTTATGCATGGGGGCATCTTATAGATGGAAAAATACAGAGAAAGTCTAGCCCAGCAGTGCTCTGCCCCAAGCCACTGTCCACCTTTGTCCACCTTCTGAGTTTCTGAGAGCCAGGCTGTAGCTTAGTCAGGTATTTGTACATGACCCCTAAACTCCACCGCAAATGGCTCCCAGCTCTGGAGCTTAAAATTGTTTCCCCACCAGCTCCGGAGTTTAAAGATAATTAAGTGCGACCACGCCCACCTAAGCGCGCCCCAGCACACTTTTCAGGTACCTGCTCTCCGGAGGTGAAAATTCCTGATGCGGATATAACGTAGTGACTGCCGGGCTCTCCTTGCTTCTGTTTGTTCTTTTTTTGCCCCCCGCCCCTTTAAGAGATCTGAATACAGTGCCGGGACTGCAGAACGGAGGTGAGCGGCATTCTTTTTTCTCCCCTCACGTAGCCAGCAGCCAGGAGTGCGGAGGGGTGGGAACGCAGGAACAGTGACAAACCCCTAAGATCTCTGGTCCGAATTTAAGTGGCCAGTGGATCTGAGGGGTCGTGTGAAAAAGCGGGTGCTAACTACGGAGAAGGATCAGATCTAAGCGTCGGGTAAGAGTAGGAAAAAAGCTTGCTTGTAACCAGCCAAAATCAGCAACAATTACACGCTGGTCAGGTCCCCATCAACACCCGATTCTCTGGTTCGTAAGCTCCTTTCACAGGCTGGGACTTTTTTTATGCTTCATTAACTGTTCCTTGTACCTATTGGGCTGTGATGTTCTATCACTCCCACACACAATTCTATGCTGAACCATTAATTATAACTTTTAATTTGGATAATAAAAACTCAATTATGACTCTTTCTTCTCAGTAACGCTGCCACCACTGAAACTTATGTCTTCTTATGGATGTAAATGGACTCAGATGTAATAATTTAAAATCTGAATAAACTTTATTAATAAAACAAACAAGCACAACAATGATTGTGGTTGTTATGCGTTGCCTTCAATATAACATATATTCATACAAGTCTACCAGACCTTAACCTGCTACTACACTAATAAACCATACAGCCTAGATTTTAACTTTCTCTCCAACTCAACTGACTGCTCTCATTGAGCTATTACTCGGGTTCTTTTTCTCCCTTGGCTGGCTCCGCCCTTTTATATGACCCAATCCTGTCTTCCTGCTGGGATTGGTTGTTGATTTACATATTCATGGCTCTAGCTTCTAAGGGTGTTTGTGCACATTCTGGTAGGATTTGATTTAATAACACAGCTTGAGAAGCAATTTACGGGCAGCTCCCGTGCTTTTCCCAGTAGGTGGCACTCTTTGCATGTATTTCATGTTGTTCAGCAAGGCTCACGGCCATCAAGTTTGTGCCACTGTCCCTTCCACATTTTTGGAGATTTATTTATTATTTATTTATTTATTAATCTTGTATCCCGTCCATCTTCCCACTGGGAACTCTGGGCGACTTACAACAATAAAAACAGGTAATAAAAAAAACACAAACAAAAGGCAAGACCCAAGCAAAGTTAATACAGGCGTGACAAGAAGGCGGCAAAACCCATGCAATAGAGCAAGGGAAAAAAAGAAAAAAAGAAAAAAAACGGAAAAAAACTAACTAACTGGAAAGGTCGCCAAACGCCTCCCTGAAGAGGTGGGTCTTCAAGGCCTTCTTGAAGGTGGGCAGGGACTCTGTCAGGTGCAGCTCACTGGGGAGATGATTCCAAAACATGGGGCCCACCATAGAAAAGGCGCAGTCTCGTGTACGCGATTTCTGCGCCTCTCTGGGTGTGGCCACCCTCAGTGAGCGTGCCTGCGCCAGTCTCGTGGGTCTGGACCCGGTTGACCTTTGAGAGATATGCTCCGCCAGGTATTCTGGTCCCAGGCCGTGGAGGGCTTTGAAAGTCAAAACCAAGACCTTGAACCTGATCCGGAGGACAACGGGGAGCCAATGCAAGCGAGCCAGGACTTGCTTGAAGGACTTGTTTTGCAAGTTACAGCTCACTGGCCGGCCAATTTCTCCTTGTCCAGATCTGGGACCTCAGATCAAAGATTGGGGTACATGTGAAAAAGATTATGCTTTTGCCATTGTTTTAGCACAAGTCAAGGATAAGCTGGTTGAAAGGGCTTCCAAAGTATTTTGAGGCGACCTTGATCTCTAGTGCCAAATTTGGATTTCTAAACATACCCAAAATCCAGACCGGATCCTTCAGGACGACTAGAACCTCACCTTGAACTGGATAAATACTTTATGACACAATCACTCATCAACAATGCCCTGGTTACGAATAATACCATGGCTGAAACCCTATTGCTTAGCATAGAAAAGCAGCTCCACTGGCTGCCAATTAGCTATCGGGGCCCAATTCAAAGTGCTGCTGCTGACCTTAACCTACAAAGCACAAAATAGCCTGGGTCCAAGCTACCTCAAAGATTGTATCTTGCAGTATGACCCGGCTCGGGTGTTAAGGTCATCAGGAAAGGACTTCCTGTCACCTTCACAGGTACATCTCGTGGGAACCCATGAAAGGGGTCTGCTGCACCCAGACTCTGGAACTCCCTCTCACTAGGGGCCGGGACTGCCCCGTCTCTGCTGTCTTTCTGGAAACAGGCAAAGACTACTATGTATATTTTATATGAATTTACCATACACGATCACATAGACTCTGTGTTTATAACCACTTATAACCTTGTGTGATTGCACTGACACTATGTTTTCAATGTACATGGAATTTTTACCCTCTCTTTAATTACTTGCATTCTCTTGTAGCTTTAATGTAATGTTGTTATTTTTAATGCTGTAAGATGCCCCTCAATTCTCTGTTCTCAATGCTTGAATATGTCTTAATTGTACTGAACTGTATATTGTCTGTCATTACTGTTAGCTCCCTTGGGTCCTTTTTCAAGGAGAAAGGCAGAGTAAAAATACTCTTAAAAATTAGTAAGGATACAAGTACACAACAGGGGGAAAGCCGGTTTAATTTGAAGTTGTTGTTTCTTTCAAAAAAAAAAAAAACAAAAAAAAAAACCAGATTTGAAGTTTTTTCTTTCAAATGAGGTCCCAGTTAGTTTCTACTGGAGCAATCAAAAAGTGTTCTGCTTATATACTGCCCCATGACTTCAAGCTCTCTCTGGGCGGATTACAATTTATTTTTTACAGGCAACACATTACCCTCACCAGCGAGCTGGGTACTCATTTTACTGACCTTGGAAGAATGGAAGGCTGCTTGAGCCTGCTACCTTGAGCCTGCTACCTAGGACTGAACTCCAGGTTGTGAGCGCAGTATAACCACTACACCACAAGGCTCAATCAGTGGAGCCTTCCCGATGAATACAAACCATTCTTGTGCTGAAGGAAGTCAGCAGGCTGTCATGAGAAATGAGGCTGATAATATCCATCAGGACAACCAGGTCAAGATCCAGATTTCGCCTGGGGATTACTGACTTGCGTGGACTTCATGCTGTTTAGAAAAGCCCCAAAGTGTTCTGCTTCTCTGCCTAGAGAATCCCTTCTACAACACTGCTGAGAACTGGCTAGTGCTACTTTGAAGGGTTTTCACAGAAAGCAACACAAATGGCTTTCTTAACCCTCCATCAAACCTGTCGTTAGTTATAAACTTTTGTCCATAGGAATTCCATGTTCTGAACCAGAATGCCGCTTGATTCTGCAGGTTCATTAAATGAAAGCAAGGTAAAGGGCAGAGGGGGAGATTCCACAGCTGTTTGACATCTACTCTAATGGAGGCCGGTTTTACCTAGGGGGGAAAAACAGAACGATCCTCTTCAGGCAAAGCATTTTTGGATGGCTCTTTCCCGCAGACTGAGAATGGGACATATGGCCTTACCACCTCCATGAAGGTCCATTCTGGTCGGTGGAGAAGGAGACATCCAGAGCCATCCAACCGGTGGCCATCATCATCATCATCATCTCTGCCTTAATTCATTGACACCAAGTATCTCCTTTCTCTGGCTAAGCTGTGAAGGGAATCTGACAGCAGCTTGTGACTTTTGAGCTTTATCAAGGTCACTCCTCTTGCCTGGACTGGGCTGAAGGACTACCCATTTTTGGATGTCTTCTTCTCTGCAGACCAGAATGGACCTCCATGGAGTTAAGCCCAATTGTCTCTTTTTCACAACTTTGTGTGCGTGAAACTTTCCAGTCCCAATCTTTAAACGGCCAGGTCCCCTCCTGCATCACCCACTTATGCTTGGAAATGATGAACTAATTTAAATACTGTAAACATCTACCTCCTTGAAAGACAAACGAGTGTAGTACAGCAGCTAAGGTGTTTGAGCAAGGCTGCGAAGATGGAGCTCCCGTCTTCTCTTGGCCAAGAAGCTGACTTTGAGCAGCCAGTTGCTACAATTTGGTTTGGAACAAAGGACATACAACTGATTACACATGGCACCAGAAAACCACTCCAGGAATTCTGCTACAAGGTCCAATGGAAGATGCAAGAAATATTGTCACTGATTTTGTTCTAGACTTGGGCTGATGCGTACCACTCACTGTGGTAGATCGGTAGGGTAGGGCTGATGGATTATTTCAGCTGAAGTCCTAACTTATCTCTGCATGCCTGGCCCTGGAAAACAGACTGCCATGTGGGCTACCTAAATGTGACAGAACTAATTTTTGTTCATCACAGGACAAAAAAGGCACCTTCAAAGGCACAAACTTTTTGTCTCTTCAACAAAGCGTGCATAATAGGGAACAAAAAATTACTTGTGTGCCTAATGCAAATATATGCACGACTGAAGATCTAGAAAAGTGATTAGAGAAGCTTTGTCAAACAACAGATGAATAGAAACACTGCCTGGCTGGCGGGGGGGGGGGGGGATACAGGCAGGATCCATTCAGCTTTGATCACAAGAGGGTGGCCATTAAATTACATATTTTTGCAGTGCTTAGGAATACAATACTGTTACATTATGAACAGAACTGTATCCTGTCTGCACAAAAGCTAAGATTTGCATACCAACCCAGATTAATACCGCGTTCTTATTCTGGCTGCAGAAATGAAGCATTAGGTAAATCAACTGAAATGAAACCCACAATTAAACTATCTGGGAAAGAGTTATGATAGGTAAACACAAATGTCCTCCACCCCCACCCCCACCCAGGATTATACAAGAATACATCCTAACAATTTTTTCTACACTCTTGTCAAAAGCAGAGATGGGCACAGACTTGAAAACTGGTGGTTTGTGGTTGGCCACAAACCACAATGAATTAACCAGAAAACCAAACTGTGAACCAATTCAGCAGCACAATGACAGCTATGACACAGTGGCAGGGCAGCACAGCCATCCAAGAGACCTGGTGCTGTCTTCTGCCCACGCACCTGCCTCCCAGCTGACCACGGCAATCTACTGGGTGGGGAGTTAGATGCCTACACAGAAAGCACTGCTCGAGGCTCTTTGGAGGCTGTGCTGGTGTTGGGACAACAACAACAACAACAACAACAACAACAACAACAACAACAACAACAACAACAACAACAACAACAACAACAACAACAACAACAACAACAGAGGATGACTAGGCAGGGAAGCAACAGGGCGAGAGAGAGTCCAGGTGGCCTTGAGTCATTAAGCAGAGGCACCAGGACCCAGCCAACAGAACAGGGTGAGCAGTCCAAACCTACACCCAGACCGACCAACCCGGATAGGAGCACAGGAGGTGATGCCAGCACACCTGGACTAGAACTAGAACCCCAGTGCAGGAGCACACCTCAAGAGCAGGAGCCTGGCACATAGGATCCAGGGCACAAGAAGCACAGCAGGGACAGCAGCAGAGGAACCAGAACTAAAGGGCACCAAAGCACATGAACGCCCGGCATGGCCAAGAGCGATGTTGTGGAGGCAGCTTCCCAGAAGGAGAATCACTCCTTAAGGTGACCCTCATGAGAGCAAGCCGTGATCCTGCAAACACAGGGTGCATCCTGGGACCAGGCTGGTCTGATCCTGCAACTACTCGGGAAATGATGCAGAGACAAGCTATGCTGCCGCCGCCCTTAATCCTGACATGGGAGCTGTGGGAAAGAGGCAGGTGGTTATCCGTTTTGCCCAAGCAAAATGAAGCTCTGAGTGGAAAAAAGTTTGGTGCTTCATTTCATTTCGAGAAAACAGGTTCCATAATGGCTCAAATGATGAACCAGCCTGGTTCTTGTGCCCCCCCCACCCGTTCATAGTTAGGCTTGTGCCCATGTCTAGTCAAAACGTTTTCCAAAGTAAATGAATCGGTATCACATTCTGAAAACACCCATGGGAGATATTAACTTTATTTTTAACAATATACACTGTTGAAAATCAGTTGCTGTGGTATGAGATGAACTTTAGCCGGATAATAATCTATAATAATTACTGGTATCTGCCATCCTGTCATTTCAAGCCTACTGGCAACCCTTCCAATCAAGATGGGCACAAATTACTGCTTCAGCAGTTCGTTTAATGGCTGATGAGTTGCTTGGCACTTCCCAGCCTTGCATCCTCCAGTAGGCAACCATTCGGAAGCAGCATCACCCCCCCCCCACCGAGTCCTCGCCCAGCGCCCAGCAGAGGCGTTGGGGATGGGAAGCGGCAAAGAACTGTTCAGCCTCTCTAAACTCACCAGCATGAATGGCCAAATCTCAATTCCTGGATATTTTTATTATGCACCAACCCCCCCATTGAGAGTGTGAATTCTGTGGGCTTTTTTTGTTTTTTGTTTTGCTTTTTCAAAATAGATATCTTTTGATTATTTTGTTGTTCACAAATAGCAACATGAAAAATTCCGGAGATAGGGGAAATCTGCTTAACAAAATCGTCTATGGGGCGAATCCATACAACATAAAAATGGTCGCGATTAGGGATTACTCTGTTTTCAATGCATTCCTATAAAGGAAAATTTGCTTAACAGAATTTCATCTGGAACAAATTTCAGGGTGTATGCAATGGGACACAATGGGACAAAGTCGTTTGCACCTCAACATCGCCCAAATCGCAGAGCGTTGTGACAGAATTTCAGTCATAGCATTGAAGTGCTGTCCTTGTTCCTGCTGACCTTTTGTTCAATGGCCAAGAGAAGACATCGCTTCAAACTTAAGTTATGTGAGTGGACGTCTGTTTGTGCAATGGATTTGGCACTGAACTTGGCTCACTAGAACAAGTCCTGGATCAAAACAAAAGACACCTTCTCAGCCAAAAAAAAAAAAAGCGCAGTAAGGCAGGGGAAAGACATGGATCGAGCCTTGTGTTCTCTGGCCAGTGGGGAAAAATTCAAAAGGAAAGGATGGCAGCTTATTTTTTTGGGCACTTTTACCAACGCTATTCTTCCTCTGGACAAGCCCAGGCTCCTAATAGTCTCTCTTGAGCAACTGACTACAGATGTGCCCCACACCACCAGAAATTACATGGATGTTGACGAGACTAGTTCAGCATGTCTACTGTAATCCTCTGATACATACATGTACTCCATTCTGCCACATATTTTTCTATTTGAACATTCCCACCCCCACCCCCCCACCCCGGTTTCTGTTTTGTCTAGAGCAGGGGTCTGCAACCTTTAAGACATAAAGAGCCACTTGGACCCGTTTCCGAAGGAAAAAAAAAACTGGGAGCCGCAAAACCATTGCGACATTTAAAACAAATATAACACTGCAAATATATTTTCTCCTCCCCTCGCTCCTGGTTTTTTGGCGCTCGCAAGCAACAAACTCCCTCGCGCGCTCCTCGGACACGCTGCACCCCGGCACCGGGCTCAGATGGGGTGGGAAGGAGCGCTGGTGGCTGCGGCTCCTCCGGGCACCCCCGAAGGGCTTCTGAGAAGGAAGCCAATGAAAGTTGCTTCTTCGGCACTTCGGGCGCCGGGAGAGCGAGCAAGCGGGCAAGCCCGAGCCGCCGCCGCCTCCCCCCACCCCCCCACCCTGTCCCCGAAGGTTTCCATCGAGGGGCGCACCTGCCTCAAGTTCTCCCGCATGCGCAACTGGGGCGGCTGCGTGTCCACCAGCCTCGGGGAGGGCCGGGCTGGGGGTGGGTGGGCGCGCAGGAGGCACGTTCTGTGTGTTGGAATGGAGCAGAAGGCAGCTGCTGCCGGGCTTTCGGAGAGAGCGAGAGCGAGAGCGAGCGAGACAAGCAGGCAGGCGCACAGGCGCTCCGCTCAGCTCGGCTCAGCTACTCGAGCCAGGTGGCGCGCCGTTGGCCTCCCCGGGCGGCCAGGGGGCCCTGAACAACTTGAGCCCGGCGCCCCCACCCCGCCGCCGAAACCGGCTGACTCCAGGAGGGAGCCGCTGGAAGTCTAATAAGAGAGACCCCTCCTCGGGCCGGGGGGGCGGGCTCGAACTAGCTGTCACGCTGCGTCCCTCGACTGCCAAGTTGATCTCGCGCAGGAAAAAGAAAAGCCGACTTCCTCCGTTGCTTCTCGCCTCTCCCCTGCTGCCACCACTCCCCCCTTCCCACTCCCGCCGCCACCAACCCCTTGCTTGTTGGGCCAGAACTGACAGCACCCGGAAAGGAAGCAGGACGGCGGCGGCGAGGGGGTGGGGAGAGAGAAGACTAGCCCTGGCCCCCTCCCCACGCCGCCTTTCTTGAGGTTCCCATTCCACCCTCGCTGCCTTCTGCCCGGATCCTGCAGCCATGGTCTGACTCTCCCCCCCACACACACACACTCCATCTCTCCCTCCTCCTCCTCCTCCTCTCGCCCCCACCCTCCATGGAGGAGGGAAGCGCAGCCCGAGTGCGTTGTGCCCACACCGCTTCCACTTTTGGGGGGGGAGTTTTTAAAAATCTTCCAAAAAATAGTACAGGAGGGAGAGGAGGGGAATTTCTAATCTCTCTCTCTCTCTCTCTCTCTTTTGCGGAGACACGCCCCACGCGCGCGCCCGCTCCCCCGCGTTTTTGGAGCTTCATCCCGGCAAGTTAGTGCAAAGCCGTAATTTTTTTGGGGGGGGCTGTAGTGAAGCCCCCACATGGGCAATGCTTGGAAGGGGAAGGGGGGAAGGAAGGAGGGTTTTCTCTTCCTCCACGTTGAACCGTCCCGTCTAAACGCTGCCCCCCACCACACACACACACACACACACACACACACACACACACACACACACACACACACGGCGCTTCTTCCCCCTCCCACCAAACACCCAAGCAAGAAAGGAAGGGGAAGGGGGGAAGGAAGGAAGGAGGGTTTTCTCCTCCCCTCTTTTTTTCTGGGGGGGGGGAGGCAACAATCCAGATCTGGGAGGTTTTCTTGAAGTTAAAAAAGAAAGAAAAAAGGCTGCCGTTCGGCGGGCACTTTCCACCATGCCTCCCTCTCTCTCTCTCTTGCTCTGAAGAAAAGGGAGCGCACTGAGAGTGTTGCTGCGCTTGGCTTCGCGCCACCTTGTGGGACGGGCTGTCCTGGCGAGATTCGGCGCCTTTGTATTGAAATTTCTGAACCCCCCCGGAGCTGCGGCAAATGTTCCAAAGAGCCGCATGCGGCTCCGGAGCTGCGGGTTGCAGACCCCCGGTCTAGAGCATCAAGCTCCTTGGAACCATTCTAGGAAAGAATGCCTTCATATCTTCTTGCAGCACATGCTAAAGAGCCATTCGACATTGTTATGCCACGGGAAGGAACAAGCACCACTTGTTGAATGGGTGACTAACTACTGGAGCAGGGATGGTGGGAATAGCCACTAAGGAACGGGATTGGAAATCCATTTGGGAAAAAAATCTTTTCATGCCAGAAGGAGGGCGTGAATTTAAGAAAAAACAGTGGTGGAGAGAAGATTTCAGTTTCACCAGCTCTCTGCCCTTGGCTACCAAAGAGCCAGCCGGGTTTTCCTGGGTGGTAGCTGTCGGGACAATCCGCTGTGCACATGGTTCTCCCAGCACATCTGAAAAATCAAAAGCAGCTGCAGAAGGCTGCCACCCTTGCAAAACTATCTGAAGAAGAGCTGCAGATGCCCCTATCCTTGCCCTTAGTCTTTTGTTCACAACGCCAGCTTTCCATTGCTGATCCTTGCCCATTTTTTAGGAAAAAGAAAGCCAAAATGTCTGTGTTGTTGCAGCCTCAAAAACATGCAAAACACCAGATAGTGAGGGAACTGATGGCTACTCAATAGAAAGATAAGGACCCCCCAAAACCTGACTTGGCAACTTCTGTTTTAATCCTTATTGCAATTAGTAAATGTAAACAAGGTGAACGGATTAAACTGCTTCGTTGAAAGGTTGAGGGCCAAATAACAAGCAATAATAGCAATATTATTATTATTTAACATTATCAGTTATCCATAGAGTTAACTTAATAATAAACAAACAAACAAACAAACAAACAAACAAACAAACAAACAAACAAACAAGTATTTAGAAGAAATTGGAGTTAACCAAGTCACTGTCAGCTGCAGAAAGCCACCTTACTGGGATCTGCTCGCATAAATCGCCGATACATCACATACCCCTAAATGCTTGGGAAGCATTCGACTAGTGATTGAAATCCAGCATAGTCTGCTGTGTGATGATGATGATGATAATAATAATAATAATAATAATAATAATAATAATAATAATAATAAT
>JAHTLZ010003542.1:8242508-8255360 GCA_023846285.1 Phrynocephalus versicolor | reverse complement strand
ATGATGATGATGATGATGATGATGATGATGATGATGATGATGATGATACAGTATCCCCCGGGTTCCCCATGCCCAGTCAGGTGGTGGGGGGAAGGCAGGAATATTAAACATTTTTTTGCTGCCCCAAGCCCAAGCTACAGCTGATCAGTGCTTGGAGCAGCAAAAAAAGTTTACAAATCCTGCCTTTTCCCACGCCCAATCGGGTGTGGGAAGTTACACAAGCAACACACACACACACACACACACATACACACAGAGTACACAAACAAAAAATGAAACAAAACAAAAGATGAAATGAATTTTTAAACAAATTTGTTTCAAACGAAACGATATGAAACAGAACAGAACGAAAGGAAAAATGAAACACTATTTTAGCGTTTCGTGCCCATCTCTAGTTATGAGATCCCTGGAAGGGACGGGACAGCCAGAACTGGAGAAGAAGACCACAGAGTATGGTATCCAACTGGAGACCTACTCCCTGATATGATTGATCATTGAGGAAGTAGAGGGCATCAATGAACGGTCCTGCAGGGGGACATCCTAGAGGATCCCGATCAAGTACACCATGTACAGGCCTATAAGGGATCCCAGATGAAAGAGCGGGAGTAGGAGGATGAGGTGGGAGATCCTCCATTTTGGACAAAAACATACATTTCATAATATTAGGCTGACTAGATTTTGGCCTTCCTGTTGTGTGCTGCAGCTCCTGACAAGACACAAAGAAAACAGATCCATTTCAGTGGGAGATTTGGGGAGCTCTGACTCAGCAAAATAATAGACAGAAGGAAGAAAAAATGGGTGATTCTAATGATTTCACTTTCTTACAGCAGAGCTTTAAGGGTGTAAAACTCACTGAAAAATACCTCTAGCATGCAGCTGACCTGATGCTTCTAGTTTTGTCTCTTCCCCATCCTTGTGCTCTGTGCTCTTTTCTCCTTGAGGAATTACTTCCGAGTTTTCACCCGGTAGCATGCTGGGGGAAACATCCTTATTGCAGTCATTCAGACGGCAACCGCAGAACTCTTGGGATGCCAGGGACACCTTTTCTTCCTCATCCTCTTTATCCTTCCTTTCTTCGATATAGTGTTGTTTAGATTTGCTTCTTTTCCTTTTGCTATTCTGGGATTTAATGATTAAAAAGCATTACTCCATGCAAATCATTTTAGATAAAGAAGAGCAAGCAAGTGGCGCATTTTCGTTTCCAAAATATAATTTCTGCACAGTCTGCGGTTTCACTAGGGTTTGTCACATTGGAAGCTCCATCTATGTTCCTTA
This sequence comes from Phrynocephalus versicolor, assembly GCA_023846285.1. Classification (NCBI taxonomy): domain Eukaryota; kingdom Metazoa; phylum Chordata; class Lepidosauria; order Squamata; family Agamidae; genus Phrynocephalus; species Phrynocephalus versicolor. The sequence continues at coordinate 8,254,085 of JAHTLZ010003542.1, read as the reverse complement.
TAAGACAAATGAAATGAAGGGGAAGGATAAAACACCAGAAGCAACTCATGTTGAACACAAGGCTTGTTTATGGCAAGAAACAGCTGGCTGTTAAGTAGCTTTAAAAAAAATTCTACACAGATGTTTCTGCTCCTTTAAAGCACAGCAGCCAGCTTTGAGGCATCAAAAACAAATAAAAGAGGAATCATAAGGTGACCTTACGAGCAACATGTATGCACAGACAAGACATAGTCATTAGATGGGCAGAGAATGAATGCCAGTGTTGGGAAACATTCCCCCCCCGCTAGTATCATCAAAGACCTGGCCTCCCCTTGATGCCAGTGGGAACTCATTCTGCCCTTTTGGCACCAACACTGGACATCCATAGCATTTTAATTTCCGAATGCGGGCATAGTCTGTTGGATGCAGTTCAGAAGGGATTTAATTTCTTTTGCCAAACTCCTGCCGTCTGGCACAGCCAGGATAATTTGTAGATCACTAATTTGAAGTACTTTCCATAGCTGAAAATGGTATATGGAACCATTGCTTGTCAGTTGTTTCTAATTCACCTTCCTGCAGATCCTTTAAGTTGTGAAATATTGGAGTTCTTTGATGAGCACTTTTAAAAAACTAAAACGGTCTCTTTGCTGTGACTGGAGATCATTAGACAAAAATGTATTAATTTGTTTCACATTTGCAACAAAAATCATCAAAAACCTGGCCAGAACAGGCAGGGGTGGGAGGAGTATTTAAGGAGTTAAGAGATTCATTCAGTTCAAAGAATCGGAGACAATGACAGGCTTAGAGAGAAAAAGCCACAGAAGTGTGGGGTGGTTCTGGAAGAGATTCCTTCCAAGTGAACAAAAATAAGTCTGTATGTTTAAGGAAGGGGTTCTAGCCTCTAGCTGCGTATGTTTCAGTACTTTTCTCAAAAATACATGGAATCTCTTAAGATTTTCAGTCCTCCAGGTGAGTTTATCTGGAAGTTGAGTCCTGGCAATTGGACTTCTTTTTCTTGAGAGACTGAAATGTTTCACTGCTCATCCAAACAGCTTCATCAGTCTGAGGAAAGCTAGTTGCGAGTCCTCCATTTTATAGCTCACTTTGACCTCTTGTCAACCTGGTCTGAAATAGGCTCAAAAGATAAACAATGGCCTGAATAGGCTCACTAGGTGGACAGCAGTCCCCATAGCCTTAAGGTGAACAATGGCCTAAAGTGCTGAAACCCACAAAATATGGGTCCTTAGCTATGGCCTTGGTGGTGTGAAGTATTTTTTATTTGTTTAGGTATTGTTGAAATCACAGCCTGATAAGTGGCAGATAGACTATGCCTGAGGCCCCCACCTCTGTTGAGAGAAGGGTTTTCAATGTTCACATGAATGGCTCCCCTGACCTCTCTCTCAAACCACCTCTCTTATCTAATATATGTACATCCTCATCTTTGAATAACTGTCTTTTGTCCTTCAAGTGGAGGTGTACTGCTGATTCTGATCCTGAGCTGTTGCCCCTCCTATGCTTTGTGCCCTAACCAAGATTCCAGTATTGGCTCTTCCAAGGGGGAGGGATGTGGGAGAACAGGAGTTAACGGGTTAATGGTTTCATAACTAGCTTGCAGCTACCATTATCAGCAAGGCTTGCCATGCCGAGATGCTTATGTCATTGTTTACTGTGCGCAGGCTCTAGGCATAAACAAGTTCTATTGTATCACTTATCTCTGGCTAACCAATGATAGCAGTTGAATGTGGCTTCATGCATACATATGACTGACCTACTTTGTACTAAATAAATGATTGCCGTGGGGTGTGCATGGCGATGAGAATCCTAACTTCGTGCACCAGATATCAGTCTGCAGACTTCGTTATTTCTGACCGCACCCTTTGAGGGCTGGTTTCCCTTCCCCACCTCTGTTGAGAGAAGGGTTTTCAATGTTCACGTGAATGGCTCCCCTGACCTCTCTCTCAAACCACCTCTCTTATCTAATATGTGTACATCCTCATCTTTGAATGACTGCCTTTTGTCCTTCAAGTGGAGGTGTACTGCTGATTCTGATCCTGAGCTGTTGCCCCTCCTATGCTTTGTGCCCTAACCAAGATTCCAGTATTGGGTCTCCCAAGGGGGAGGGATCTTCTCTCAAGGAGGCCTCTTATTCAGAGGAAGCTTTTCTTCCCAAAGAAGACTCTCTTGCAACTGGGCGTTGCATTAACTTCTATCCTCTTATCTATCTGGCTTCTGCCTTGGTTCAGTGGTGCTCTCCCAGAATCAGAAAAGGTCCTCTCTTCTCTCTGGACTCCAGGCCTGGGATTCTTGCCCTGCAGAAGGGGATTCTACAGGGGTCCCCCCCCCGCAAAAAAGGCCAGATTATTAGCATGATCGAAATGCTCTTTGGCCAAGCAAGATTCTTCCAACAGAGGCATGATCCTGTGCACCAGTATATTGGAGCTAGGCTAATGAGTGGTGTACCAAAAAACAAATACAATATTTTAAGAAACCCAAAGATGAAAAGAACATCTCAACCCCGTGCTGCAATATTTCCTCATCTGAGTCCAGATTCCTTCCAATACCTTATTAACTATATGAAATGGAACATGTGGCGGCAAAGAAAGCCAACACAATTATGTGTCCAGTTCTGTGCGCCTCAATTTAAAAAGGATGTTGACAACCTTGAGTAGGTACAGAGGAGGGCGACCAGGATGTTTAAAGGTCTGGAAGAACTGCCTTATGAGGAATGGCTTAGGGAGCTGGGAATGTTTGGCCTTTCAAAAAGAAGGCTGAGATGGGATATGATGGCTATGTTTAAAAATCTGAAAGGATGTCACAAGGAAGGGAGGGCTGGTTTGTTTTCCATGGCTTCAGAGACTAGGAGGCGGGGCAATGGTCTTAAACTACAGGAAAAGAGATTCAATTTAAACATTAAGAAGAACTGCATGACAGAGCTGTTTGGCAGTGGAATATGCTGCCACAAATGAGGGTGGTGGAGTCTCCTTCTTTGGAGGTTTTTAAGCAGAGGCTGGATGGCCATCTGTTGGGAGTCCTGTGATGGGGGCTCCTGCATGGCAGGGGGGTGGACTTGCTGGCCCTTGAGGTCTCTTCCAACTCTATGATTCTAATTATCTCTGGTTTCAATCCACAGTTAATTGAGTTTGGCAATGCAAATCTGTTCTTACATGGCTCCTAAATTCTTCTGGCATGTTATTTGAAACCCAGATGGGTCCTTTTCAACGTTAGTCTAATTTTTTATGTAGGCAATTCATAGTTTGTGACACAGTTCCTCCTATTGTTTTTCCAGAAAGAATATATAATATAGGGGCAAAAATCCTATTGCCATCAAGTTAATCCATGGAGCCAGATAATCTCATCATTCAGTGCCAGCCATATTTAATATAAATGAACAGAAAGCTTCCTATCCCTGCCATTTCAGGCTCTTCCATTGAAGGCTAGTCTGGCCCCATCTTTGTTCTCCTTCCACAAAGAGGCAGAGACCTTTCTCTTCAGGCAAGTTTTCCCTGAGTGACTGGCTGCCCAAGTTGGGTTTTATGTGCCTTGTTGTCCCTTACTGCTTTGAATGTGTTTTGGTGTTATATTTGTTTGTACCCTTACCATTGTTAGTGTTAAATATTGTCTTTTAATGATGGAACTCCCCTTAGGTCCCTTTTAGGGTAAAAATAGAGCACAGTAGACAGCTCAGTGGTTGAGGCATCTGGCTGCAGAGCCAAAGTTTGATTCCCCACAGTGTCTCCTTAACAAAAGCTGATTTAAGTTAATAAATAATAAATGTTTAAAACACAGTAACATATTGATGGAATCTCCCCATAGTGGGTTTTCAGTGTCATATACTGCTTTCCCCTAAACTGTTGCTCATAACTTCCTACTGCTGTAGTGGCACCTGTGAGGTAATTATGCTTGATGTGAAGGAATAACTTCCTTTTTCTCCTTCAAGGGTCAATTCCCAGTGGAAAAGTACAGGCCTATTAAAGTTGCTTTGTTGCATCTTGAATAGCACTTTTGTGATCTCCATGTGAATACTTTAATTAGCCTGAACATTTGTGACAGGTTGGCAAAGCCAATGGGGGGGGGGGAGATGCAAAACCAGCAAAGCGGGACCTTGGTTTTGAACTCTTTCAAATGGAGGGGCTTCGAATAATCAATGTGCCTCTGCAAAGAATAAACAAGAATCAAGCACAAAGCAGCAGTGATGCGGCTAAGATGCTCTGGCAAGGCACACTCATGAAAACGGTTTTAATGGTTTAACGCTTACTCAGAATGCCTTACTTTCTTTTTCCCTGTCATATTCCATTCTTTCAAAACTTGAAGGGCACTGCCTAGAGTAGAAAGAGAAAGAGAGATGAAACACTTCCAAAATACTCATACCTAAAAAAAAGTTAACGTCCAGGATAATTGCAAGCTTGGTGACTACCATATTTTTCCATCTATAAGACGCTGGCATATATTAGACGTCCCCACTTTTAAGACCCCAAATTTAAAAAATTAATAAATTCTCCTTGAGTTCCCCTCTACCCCACGCTGTTTCCTTTCTTTTCCTTCTTCTGAAGTCTTCTCTCTGCTTTGCTTTTTGCAGGAACGGACCCTTCTTTTCAGTGTGGAAAGGTTTAGAGGGTGGAGCAACCCATTAAGAAGTGCCTTTCCACGCTGAAAGGAAGGGTCTGATCCTGAGAGGAGGGCAATCAAGTCCTCCCGGAAAGAAAATAAAACAGCAAGGGGTGAGGTGGAGGAGAATCCAAATGAACCTCGCTGTTTCACTTCCTCTCCGGCAACACTTTACTGCCCTCCTCTCTGCTTTGTTCTTGCAGAATTGGACCCTTCTTTTCAGGGTGGAAGGGCACTTCATAAGAACATAAGAACTTCTTAATGGGTTGCACCTTTACCAGTAATCCAAACTAGAGATGGGCATGAAGCGTTTCTTGGCACTTCCACCCAACTCATTGGTGCAACAGCACAGCTGCTGAGCATTCTCCTTCCTCCACCCGCTGGCTGTTGCCTCCACTCATGCACCTCCGCACACCAGCCGGCTGGTTCTCCTGGGCCTGCTGCCCAGTCCTGGTAGGAGCCTGGGCATCCTTGCCGTGCCTTCTTGGTGCAGCTGGCCACGAAACAGCTGCCCGGGCAAGCCTCCCCATCCCACCTCTTCTATTCGAAACGTGTCATAATAAACGAAACGGCACCTGACGCGGCCAGCATGTGTGTTTTGTTTATACTGCCATTTCCCATAGCAAACTGCAGACAGCGTACAAGATGTGTGGTTGATCTTTGTAGGGTGTATCCCAAGGTACAAGTACCTGATGCAAGCAGAAAAGCATCTGTGCATGTAAAACACCCTCTTTCCAATTTCTGCCAATTTCCGTGTCTCGTTGTAGCCCCCATTACAGTGGTACCTTGTATAAAGGAATTAATTCATTCCAAATGAAATTATTTTAAGCAAATTTTCGTTTATACAAATTCCCGTAGGAATGCATTGAAAACGGAATGATCCCTTTTTTATGTTGTACGGATTCTCCCCATAGGTGATTATGTTAAGCAAATTTCCCCTATCTCCGGAATTTTATGTAGTACAAATGTTATGTTATACAAGTTGTTTGTTATACAAGAGTCCACTGTACTTCATCCAAGGTTGCTCCAAGCAGACCCTCCACTGTCAGGGGTGCACCACCCACCCTCTGACCGCCCCCAAGGAGTTACTGCCACAAGAAAACTCAGCTGTGTATGAACCAAGTTCCACAATACTTCTGCAACCCCAGCCATACACATTTGGTGTGGTCACTTTTTTGCCATCTAATCCTGGAACTGCCTCAAACAAGAAAAGGAGAAACAGGGAGGGAAAGAACAAGCCAGAGAAAAGGAGATGAGGGGATCAGGTGGAATGGCCATGGTGCACTGAACAGATTCCCATGGTATCTTTTTAACATTTACCATCTGGTTTTGGCTTCTCTACTACTTATAGCTTCTGCTGCAATAATGTCCAAAGCTGTGGACGGTATACTGTATATACAGTTCTTGCTGGTGACAGCTACACACAGCCGGCACCTGAACAGGTAGACAGGAAACCTCTGTGGATGCTAATGAGGACATAGAATCGTAACTTTGGGGATGGCTAAATGTTCACACTAGCAATTCTTCCAAATTTTAGCAGTTAAATTCACTTCAGTATTCCTTTCCCAATTGTGAAGTTCAGTCAACAAAAATATGAGAAAGGTACAAACCATCAATGAAAGCTTGCACAGCCTTGTCAACATTGTTATCAAACTGCTGGAGCACCAGCACTATTTCATTGTTGCTTCTGCTGGGAACAATTGATCGGACTGCATTGATCTACAATTAAGGGAGAGAAACACAGAAATCTTAAATTTAGAAGTACAGTATATATAATTCCAACGAGGAAGCAGGCTGCTGCGACATCATCTTTGCTCTTCTGTGGTGCTGGCCAATCAGGAGCTATGCAGGAACAGGCATCCTCTCACCACCCTCTCCGATTGGCCATCACCATGGAGGAGCAAAGATGACATCACAGCCTTCTTCGTTGTTGGAATTTGACCCTGCACAAGCCCAGGCCAAGGTAAGAGATTGGCTACTTGTGTCAGAGGCTTCTGAACACCACCTGGGCTCACATGGGTCGAAATGCCCACCCCTAATATCCAGACCCAAAACATCCAAAAACCCCAAACAAAATTGGCTCAATTATTAAAGCTGGCCTATGACCCCTCGAGGAGGGGGGCACTGGACTGCTGCCCCTACAAATCTTCCGCCAGTGTGGCTCTCTTTGGCTGCCGGGAGATGCAGTTCAGCCACAACAGGGTGGCGCAGAGCATTCAGCGCTGCTGCCTTGAAGTTCCGGGTAGATTTATGTCGTGGTTCTCTGTAATGATTTAGATGCTGTCCCTTCTCTTGGCAGCAGCTCTCCTCTCACCCACAAACTCCAGGCTGACATTTCTATTTATTTTGCATCTCACAGGCTGCTTGTTGAACCTGAACTGATTTCCAGACAAATGTAAACATCGTTGTTAATATATTCCGTATTTTGGTCCCAGCCTGGAGATGCTTTGAACACTTCCAAGTTTCAGCACTTTAATGATGCAAAATTTCAGCAAAATTGTCTGTGGCACAAGACCTGTTGCTTTGCCTTCATTTAGCTGCCCAACTCCACATGCAACTGGGATCCCCACCCCAACCCCCAAGTATGCCCCACAAGGTGTGATTGTCAGGCGAAGTGAGGTGAATCTGGAAGACCTCCTCCAACTTTCAGACAATTGTTCTTCCGGGTTGTGATTTCTGATACCCTACACCAGAGATCACTGAGGAACTGTGGCTACCAACTCAGGCAGCAGCTGCAGACTTAGAAAGGGTGAAGGCCTGGTACAGCTGGCAGACAAGAGAGATGGTGATCTTGTGGCCCTCTAAGTTGTTGATGGGCTACAATTCTCATAATTGTCCATCCCTGGGTATCCTGGCTAGAGTTGGGTGGTGGTGGTGATGATTGTCCAACTCCAACTCTATATGAAGGGGGACACATTCCCTGCTCCAGGGAGAAAAACTAAGGGAAGAGTTCTACAAAAAGGGAGGCTCTAACAAGGTTAGACCTCCACATTCATTCATTCATTTACTCACTCACATTGGTTGATTGATTGATTGACTGACTGACTGATATACTGCCCATCTGGCTACCATGGCAGTTTACAGCAAGTCAAACAATCATTTTAAATGATCATGCTTTTAATGATCTTTTGAAGGCATCGAGTGAAGGGGCCAAACGAATATTTGGGGGGGGGGACTGATTCCACAAACATGGTGCTACTGCAGAGAAGGACCAGTTTCTGGTATTTTCCTCCTGGGTCTCTCTTGGGGTCATTATCCCGAGCAGTTCCACGTGGGACAAACAAGTAGGGTGGGCAGGACTCGATGAAAGAAGGCATTCTACCAGGTATTGAGGTCCCAAGCTGTTTAGGGCCTTGTAATTGTCATCATCACCTTGAAGCTGGCACAGGAATGAATAGGTAACCAGTACAAATCAGCCAGCATAGGAGAGATACGGTATCTTTCTGTATATTAAGAGTAATTTTTTTCTAAAATTGTTAGACTAAAAATTTAGGGTCCTCTTATATATGGAAGGAGAGAACCATGCAGTTGTAAAGCTATAATTTTGGGTTGGAAAAATGGGGGTTGTCCCATACATTTAGATGGAAAATTACAGGAATGTTGAAAACTGGATAATCCACTCAGCAATCTGGAGCTGCTGAAGTGTCTCCATCAGCTTCATGTGTAGCCCCATATAGAGAGCATTACAGTAGTCTATTCCTGAGACTACTAACGCATGAACCACTATTGAGAGCAACTAGGTGTCAAGGTAGGGGCACAGCTGGGGAATCCACATAAAATGGAAACAGGTGAAGCAGACCACAGATGCTATCTGCAATTCCATTGGCAGCCCTGGTCCAACAATATTTATCACCTTATCCTTAGCAGAGATAGTAGCACCCCCAAAGGGAGGCTCCCAAACTGTAGACACCAGGATCGTCCACCCACAGGACGCCTGTCTTTTCAGAGCATATGCCTCTTCTCTAATTAGTGGTATTTTTGATTCATGAGTTGATTTTGATCTCTGTTCTAGATGTCTTATTATTATGTTGTTAACAGTCCCTTTATGATAGCTGCTGTGAGTTTTCAGGATGACGTTTGCTAGTTCTCCTGAGCTCCTTGCCCTCTGAAGATGCCGGCCACAGAGTTTGGCGAAATGTCAGGAAGAAAAACTGCCAGAACACGGCCAAAAAAACTCACAACCTATCAGATCCCGGCCATGGAACTCTTCAAGAATACAGCCCATTTATGCATAAATGGAATGAATAAATATTATGTACAGTACATAAGATAAATGTTAAAAAATTAATTATCCACCAAGTGTGTCTCCAGATCATCTTTAATAACAGCATTACAAGATCTGGTGGTGGGTGATGGATTTGGTGTTAGGTTGATTTATAGTCCAGACAAACCAGGATTTACATTACAGATTTTGATCATTTAAAAAATAGGTTGACCGAGCTATTACCAACTAATATTTGTTATCGTTGCCACATAAGTGTCAAGCAGGAAGGATGAACAAGGTTGTAATTTCTCAGCTAGCCCAATGGTGTCCGATAAGACTGGAAAAGGCTGATTAAAGACTTCATTTTTGGTGACCATGCTAAATATCCAAGATAGTAGATAGTACAGCACAATAATTAGTGAGCATACCTTTTCTTTGATGTGCAGTTGTGAATTAATTTCAGTCATCTCCAGCTTGAAGCGAATTACAGCTGAAAGAGACAATGAATAAATATGTAAATGCATACTTAAAGGTTATGTTACCTTAGTACAGTGATTCTCAACCTGTGGGTCCAGAGATGTTCCTGGGCTGCAACTCCCAGAAATCCTGGCCAGCTCAGCTAGTGATGAAGACTTCTGGGAGTTGCAGTCTAGGAACATCTGGGGACCCACAGGTTGAGAAGCACTGCCTTACTAGTTTCAATCATTTCCTACCATGGTCCTGTTAATTACTCAATGCCAACAACATTCAAAATGCCCTGGGAAAACAAGGTGACGAATTATCTTTTTTAAAATATACCATTTATTTAAACATTTCTCTTTCTAGACTGTGGATTAATGGTACAGTCACCATTACGCTTGCTGGGATTTATTTTGGGAAAACCATGTCAAGTTTGAATCTCAACAGTTATTAATAGCATGGCCTCGTGGCCCTTGGGACTCTTGCACCTTTACCAGTAATCTGATGTTCAGATGTTAGATTGATGGTACTCTGAAAAGGTTCTCCTGCAGACCGAGCTGCTACTATGGAGGACATAGAAACAGGACAGGCTTGTCCCACTTCCCCATAACAGCCAGCAAACCTAACAAAGGGAGGGGGAAGGAGAATGTTTCCAGGTGCTCTCTTTTGGTCAGCTGTTTTGCTTGGGTGGAACCATTTTAATTCCGCAGCAATTCACCAGCAGGTCCTCCTCTGCATTCAATCTGTTAAAACACTGCTCTAAAAGAGCAGGGATTTTTGCTGTTGTGGAGACTGCAAGAGAAAGGAAGATTTTCTTTTCCTGAGGTGGGGACTGAGAGGGTTACACATCTATAGTTAACTGCCTAAGAGCAGTGCATGTCACTATGCTGGGTGGTATACAAATGACTGAAATTGACAAACAGGCAGGCAGACAGACAGAGCTTAATACTATTTTAATATAATACTTGTTTAATTATTTTTTTAAATATTTGTGCATCTCTCATTTTTAGCTCTTAAATACTGTCCTATAGTATAGTGTAACCCACCTTGGGTCCTTTCGGAGAGAAAGGTGGGAGAAAAACACACACACAAATTTTGCTTTGCTCTGCCCACATCTGGGCAAGGGGAAGAAGCAAGAGTATCCATTTTAATAAATTGATTTAATTTACATATTTCTATCCTGCCTTCCTTCCCAAAAAGACCCTAGCAGGGTACCAGGTGAGAGACAAGGAAATATCAACCTCTCCCTGAGTACTGAGATAACAAAAGTGAAACATGAATCTCCATATTTTAAATTTGTAGCCAGACATGCAGCAGCCAATTCTGAAATACAGCAATACCTTGGTTTACAAGCATAATTTGTTCCGGAAACATGCTTGTAAATGAAAACATTTTTGTATCAAAGCAAATAAGAAATAATGGAAACGTAGATGTTTCATTCTGGGGTCCCATAGACCACATACTATACACACAAAATGCCAAAACTCACAAAAGAAGTTGGCTAGAAGTCCACGTCCACACCATGGTTTATGTACCTAGCTCTGGAATCGGCTCTGCTTGGGATTAACAACTGGATATTATTCCGTGTTTTTAATCTGACAATAATAAAGTGCAATTTGTAGCCATATACCCACTTGAGGGGCATGGCGGCTCAGTGGGCGAGAACGCTGAAACTGTCGGGTGCCATGCAGCAGAGCCAGCCCCAGCTCTTGCCAAGCATGTAACTGCAAGTAGATAAATAGGTACCATGATAAAAAGTGGGAAGGTGAACAGTGTTCCGTGCGCAGAAATGGGTTCAGCCATGCAGGCCACATAGCCACAGACTTGCACAACACTGGTTCTTTGGCTTGGAAACGGAGATGAACACAGCCCCTAGAGTCTGACACGACTAGCACGCATGAGCAGGGGGAAGCTTTACCTTTACCTTTCCCCACTAGACCAGCTGTCCCATGACTAGAAAAGGTCTGAAAAATAAGAAAGGATGTTGGAAATTAAAGAAATATACAGTATAAAGAAAAATAAAACGCCAACCTACACTCTCCTTTGAAAAGCTTCATGGTTGGTGCAAGGGAGACCTCCATTCCTCTCCCCTCCTTCTGCTTTAGAGGCTGCTTGAGAATGTTCCAGACAAATCAGCCACAATTCAGATTGGGCAGGGGGGGGCAGAAGAAAGAGAGCCACCATTGGCTCACTTGTGACTTGATCCAGTGCTTATATTGCAAGACACTGATTGTTGATCAAGGCAAAATTTAGAAATGTTTGCTTAGCTTGCAAAATGCTCTTAAACCAAGGTATTCTTAAACCAAGGTATTACTGTACTTGGTGTGTGT
>JAHTLZ010003542.1:8217253-8228355 GCA_023846285.1 Phrynocephalus versicolor | reverse complement strand
TTTCTTTCTTTCTTTCTTTCTTTCTTTCTTTCTTTCTTTCTTTCTTTCTTTCTTTCTTTCTTTCTTTCTTTTAGGCTGAGTGCCCCTGGAATTCCCTACAGTTCCTGGGAGCTGTCATCTAAAAAGTAACTTTTCTAGCTTCGGATAAGGCTCCAACTGAAAGAGTACCTTTGCAGCAGCTGCTCTACTTAATGTGCTTCATAACCCAAATGAGGCTTCGAATCTTCTCCTTCCCTGCAACATAAGCTTAAGCTGTAACTACTCCATCATCTGTATCACAGTGCCTGTAATTTATATCCTCTCTGGCATACAGTCTGCCAGGGATACAGAATCAAAATACTCTAAATACTGTTTGGAATCTCTGGGTCCTTCTAAACTTAGGCATAGGCTTGTTTGCATTGACTACACATTTTAAATTTCTGGATCTCAGGCCTCTTCTAATTACAAAGTTCAAATGTAAACCTTGTGCAGCATGATGGAAATTTGGGGAATCATCAAGGGTTCTTATGGGAGGCCAGCTGTTATTGCAAGCCAGCTGGGAAAACAGGATTTGCAATATATTTTGTGAGCTATCAGATAAAAGGCTCCCAAAGCTTTGCAAAGATATGTCCGAATGTGGGGAAATGAAAAGAAAAATGTGGAAAGTGAACAAAAATTATCCTGTGGTTTATTTCATACATCAACTGTATGTGTTCAGCCAAAGGACAGTCATCTTATTTTTCTCTTTATTTCACAGGAGCCATAGGCTGGAAGGTAAATTCTCTGCTGTGCTTCTATGAACAGATGAAGTTGGGCAGCCAGGAAGGGTCTAGCTGCACGTCCCACAAGTCTCCAAGGGTCACTGCTTAAGAAGCTATCTGGTGGGCACAAAGGATCCATCCTTTCTCCTGGGTTTGAATGCTCCAGTGGAGCTTGAAAGATGGAGAGACCCAGGAAGGCAGGAAGAGGGAAGAAGAAGGAGAAAGCCCACCAAAAAAGGTCTCTTCCACCAGGGAGATAATATAAAGGGAGTCAGAGAAAGAACTGGGCAGTTGATGGGACAGAGGAAGAGGAGAGTGAGATACAGGAGTGGACCAATGTCCAAGAGGGGAGTGAAGAACAGCCTGTCTCTATGATATATACAGGACTGGCATTGTGGTAATCCTCCAATAGGCTATATTTCTGCCTACTTGGAGGAGTTCATCTAGGACAATGGTGGTGAACCTTCAGCACTCCAGATGTTTTGGACCACAACTCCCACAGTCCTTTGTCATTGGCAATTTAGGCTTGGAATTCTAGGAGTTGTAGTCCAAAACCTCTGGAGTGCTGAAGGTTTGCCACCAGTGATCTAGGATGATTCGGAGGAGGCCAGCAAAGTCAAGAGTGGGCTGTAAGTTACTCAAGAAATGAAGGTCAGGTTGAATTCGAAGACTTGACTCTCACCAATCACATCACATGCATCTGGAGTGGCTGTTCAAACATTTGCATCAGCTGGAAAGAGACATTAGGGGAGGGAAGCTGAAGGTCTGTAAGCCTTCAAGTTGGTTTGGACTGTTGGGGTGCAAATGCAACCCTCCCCCACCCCTTGGGAAAGGACACCTGGAGTGCAGTTGATTTTGTTACATCCAAACTTGTGATGAATGGTGGAGTTGTGTTAATAGTTCAAAACAAATGTCTTCTCTAGGAACGCCACGTGCAGGGGTTGGGTCTTCTCTGGGTGTCTCTCCATGAGCCAACAAGCTGCCAAGATGGCATCAGTCATTCCGCATCCTTTGACAAAGCCCCATTGGTTAGTCGTGTGTTGGACAAAGTTGTGAATGCTGTGGTCCAGAATGTTCTCAAAGATCTTCCTGGTGTGGGACACGGGAAGGATTGGTCAATACCTTAGAATGAACGCTGAATATTCTAAGATTTGCTGGAAATGTGAAAAAGATAGGTACATACATGCATCTCTGGTAGGAATGTGAAATAGTTCAAAAGTTTTGGAAAATGGTTTTTTAGAGCTAAGTGAGATGATTCAAGTAGATATTGATTGTAATCCAGAGAGAGCATTGTTATCATTGTTAACTAGTAAAGATTATGATGTTACAACCAAGGAACTAATAGCAAATCTTATGACAGCCGCCAGATTAATTATAGCAAGAAACTGGAAATCCAAACTAGATCTCAAGATGGAAGATTGGTATAACGAACTTTGGGATATAGCTTTAAATGATAAATTGTCTTGTAGTTTAAAAGTTAAATGAGGAGAAATGAAAAAAGACATTTTTATGACATTTGGGGAAAGTTCATAGACTTTGTATTAGTAGAAGGGAAGGGGAAAGAACCGATGAATATTTCAAGGCAGTTCTGGAGAAGAGGACTTTGAGAAGATTATCAGAACAACAGACGCTGGAGTAATAAAGAAGAACTCACGGAAGAACTGGATGGTCCCGGCAGGGTAGGGATGCACTAGTTTTGTTATTTGTCTGTCTTAAAATAATAAAAAAATAAAAGATTGGTCAATACCTGGCGCAGTCAGCTGGGTCACCCTTGTTCTTGAATATGGAGACTCTTATGCTTGTTGGCCAATCAGTTGGCACACAGCCTCTATTTGTTATGGCATTAAAGAACTCTGTCTGCCAAGTTATCCCCGTGTCTTGGAGTTCCAGAAGTTTCCAGAAATTAGCTAGTCTTTTATTACCTTGGGCAAACTAAACACCCACTAGGGCACCCCTAGAAGAAGGGAATGATAAACTATTTTTGAGTACTCTTTATCCAGAAAAAGTTTGAAAGACATTGAGCTTGATGGCACACAATGTATATACATACTATTAAGCCACCTTCTATGTGTGGTGATTCTATGAAGGAGTGAGCTCTAATAGATGTTACTTGTAGTGTATTATGTATTGTTACCCTAACCCAAAACTACCTGTACTGCAATTTTTCTGTTCTTTAAAAGAAAATGGAGGTGTACTAATGAGATCTTGCTGAATCAGGAGAGTGTAGTCGTATCATCAAATTTTGGACTGCATGTTTTGGAATATTAATTTATCCAGCTTTTAATGCATAGAAGCATTACAAATCAGATGAGGTCCACACTGGACATCAAATAGCTTCCTCTCCCCTGAAATCTCTCCCTCAGAGGAATCTGCGTCCACAATGAACTAAACAGGCTATGCAAGCATGCCAATAAGAATGCATGCCCTAACACTGGACCAGAAAGGTGTGCAACCGTTCTTAAATTGGAAGGATGGTTTGATCTAAATGCAGGCTTTTCTTTTAATTTAAACTGTGCCCTCAGTAATCCATATATCAAGCCCATATGCCAGTGTGGGCAGGCCCTGAGTTTCTAAGTGGTGCTTAGCCATGGCTGGTGCTGGGGACTACATTGAGGGTGGGAGCTGAGGATTGTATTGAGGCACAGACCAGAGACCCCCCCCCATCAATTCCCCTTATATTTTGGGACCCACAGATCACATCAGCAGCACTTTCTCTCAATGTCCCACTTTTTAAAGAGAATTTGCATTTCTTGCTGGCACATCCAGTTATCGACGTCTGCACTCAACAGAATCTTGGGGTCAATAGGTCATCATTTTTCTCCCTGGTAGGTTTTATTTTAGGAAGCCGAGGAAAAGGTACAAAACCAACACATTTAATGCAAAACGTTTTCAAAGCTAATATTTCATTTAGCATTTGTTGGGTGGGTGGGTGGGTGGGAGCTCAGCATATTTCAGGGTCATTTCCTAGCCACCCACACACACCAAATCATAACTATAAAAATCACATAGATTATGTAATCTTCCCACAGAAGAAAACATTTATCTCTTCTATAACTAAATGCAGCTGCTGGCAATCTGGCCAGAGCTCTCTATCCACATACTCCCCCACCCTAAAAATAGCTTTCACCAATGACGTACGTGTGTGTGTGTGTGTGTGTGTGTGTGTGTGTGTGTGTGTGTGTGTGTGTGTGTGTGAGAGAGAGAGAGAGAGAGAGAGAGAGAGAGAGAGAGAGAATGTTTTCAGAGCAAACCTGCAAGCAATAGCTTTTGCAAAAGTGTTCATTATAAAAGCATTAAAAACTCATTTGCTGTGTTAAACTCAAAAACATAGGAAAAAAATAAGTGGTTTTGGAACAAATCACACAGAAGATAATGTTCTCAAAAATGTCTTGAAGTTTTGTGTCCATCATCTCAACAAGCATTCAGAAAGCTAGTCACCAGGCAAATTACAGGGATGGAGACTTGATTGATTGGACTTGCTGACCTAAGTTACACCAGTGACTCAACTTGCACTGGACTCAGTCCCCCCCCCCCAATGGATTGGACTTGGCTCACAACCCAACCACCCCCTCCTATTTTCTGGAGGGCAAAGCTTGCTTTCAATAGAGACTTGGGCTTGGGGCTTGGGGCTGGGTACTAAAGACTTGGACTTGGGATTTGATAGCAAAACCCAGACTTGGGTCTCGGACCCTGAGGCTTGACAACATCCCTGGCAAATGATAAGAGAAGAGCAAACCTGTCAATCTCAGTTTTTCATCAGCCTTGGTCAGACAATTTAAGAGGTAAGACAAAATCGGCATAGAGGAAGATTGCCAAGCCCTGCACACAGAACACACACACAAACAGAGTTCAGTTCTTTGCCAAGATCTTTAGTGGAAAGCCAGGCAAGTTCAAGTCCTTTGCTAACAATCAAGTGCCAGATAAATAACAGAATCCAACTCCCAGCAATTACCAGTCCAAGTCAAAGCCAGAATATCTCACAGAAACCAGATGCCAAACCCAAGGGAACAGATCAAGCCGTTGTCCAGGAAGCCGGTCCGAAGTCAGGAAACAGAGCCAAGGTCACAGACAGGAACGTGGTTGCAAGTTCAAATGACGTGTTGCTCCCACAGAGAGCTCAAGGTAAGCTTGCCAGCTTTATCCCAAAACAGGGAACACACCCTTACTTCTGGAAAGGCTCCTGCTAGTACTCAGGGCTTCCCGACCTGATTCCCCATCTAGCATCAAAGACCCTTTCCCTAGCTCTCCTGGTAGCACGTCTTTGCAGAATCCTGCTCATAGCCCTTCTAGGAGGAGGAGATATGTTTTCAGCTGAGTCATCAGACCCAGCTGCCTGCTGGGTTGAGCTGCAAGGCTCCTCCAGCAGCTCTTCACCATTTAACCCCTCAGAGTCAGGTTCTGTGACAGGCAGGGTCCTGGCAAAGATGATGCGGGTCTACCCTTCTTTTGTCACCAGGAGAGAGACACGTATCAGGGACAAGGCCCTGCTCCAATCCTAGATGCCAGCTGCATCCTCCCATTTCCTCTGGCAGCACCCTTATGCTTGCTAATCAAATCACCTACACACAATGCCAGGGGCTCATGTCCTTGTTTTCCTGTTGATGTGACCTATGCCAGGGGTTCCTAGTCTTGCGTAACCTGGGTGTTCGTAGATTGCTGCTCCCCAAAAACCTTTACAACTATCTGTGTTGGCCAAAATTTTGGGAGTTGGAGTCAGAATTTTTGGGAAGTTGGCCAAATTTCTGGCCAGAATTTTTGGGAGTTGGCCAGAATTTTTTGGAATGACTGACCTATGCCATCCTTTGATATCCAGACTTCTTCTGAATTCAGTATTTGCTAAACAGGCCCATCTCTATACAAAGGAAGGAATGGGTGCACACATGATGTTAGGAATGGCAATACTGTACACAAAATCCTGTTTCAGAATACTGTATGTCACTATGTCAGGATACCCAGTAACATATCTCAGAGTAGCTATTGTAGGGGAAAAAGGAACAGCAAAGGGAGGTTTGAGTGGGAGATGGCCAGAATAGGTTAGAATCATACGTCCCAGCATCTGTTTGTTTCTCCCATGCATGCAATGGTCTTCCCTTTGTACCATGTCTAAGCCCCGTTGCTTTCAATGGAGAGATCTCACATTGGAATTTTCCATTGTTTCACCAGACTGAGGACCAACATTTGCTTGCCCACACTGAAATCAAATTGTCTTCCTTTTGGATCAAGGATAGGGGCTGAAACTGAGGAGCATTTTTGACATCTTGATGGATTGTTTTCCAATTGATTTTGCTGCCCTGGTTGTCACCAGCTAGAAAGGGATGTGTTTTGCCCGTCTCTCTTCTCCTTAACTCAGACATCTGATGAACTGCATTCCTCTCGTATCTCCTCACACATTAAAACAAATGCACCCTTCCTTTCTTTAAAATAATAATGATAAACAGTATACATTGATCGCAGAAGGGAGGAAGAGAGGGAGGGAGGGAGGGAGGAAGGAAGGAAGGAAAAGAAAAGTTGTCATAGCCAACGAAATGATAGCCATAGGAAAGGACAAGCAAGAGGACAGGAAGTGGAGTATAACTAATTTAAAGTAGGAAAAATTGGATTGGTCCAAAGACCTGCCTGGACCTTTCTCACAGGAGAAGAGATGTCAGAAAGATTCATCAGGCAAGAGATAAAATAGATCACACAAAAAGATGGAAACATATGAACCAGATGGTTCCACCTCACCCCATCTGGCCAGGCCCTGTGTTTATGATGCTGGACTGAAGAGACTGAACAGCATTTGAAACTGGCACCCATTCCCAACACTGAGCTTGTGCTTCCAGGAGATTTTAGGTCCCTTCTAACCATGTATGGGCAGGATTACTGCTGGGTCCACATTGACCTTGCTGAGGCCCAGGTGGTGGAGCAGAACTCAAAATCAATATGGCAGCACCACTTTGAGAGGGGATTCCTGAGCTGAGTGATAGAAAATGTAATCCCCATGAACCACACTGACACAGTGCCCTCTCCAGCTTCTTCTAATAAAAGGTGGAGGCCCAATTTAATAGCATGGCTACATTGGCAGGATGCCCAACTTAAATTCCTGCTGAAATTATAGCAGGGAAGATTTTTATCTTGAATGTGTCTGTTCAGCTGAAACAAACTGTTGTTTGAGTTTGAACACTGGTTGCACCTTGCCATGTCTTTGTTCTAATGTTTAGAATCTCACTGTTAAGAGCAAGCGATAGAACAATTCAAAGAGTCAGCAAATACATTAGTGCCTTCATTTAGTACTACAGCGTGCAATTTTTAAATGCTGGATTAAGAGCAGCAAGAAAGGCACAGAACTGAAACCAGATTGCCCAGTGGTACCATTTTGGTGTAGTGGAGGTGGAGAAAATGAGAAAATGTGCCTCCCTCTTCAGTGAGGAATGAGGATTTATTGAAGGCATTCCAGTATTTGTCCGGGCAGGGGTAGGGAGAGAGAATACATTGCATGACTAAACATGGGTTTTTAAAGGGTTTCTTTAGGGCTGTTGCATGCTTTGTTAAGGACAGCTGTGCCAGGCAGCTGGGCTGCAGCTTTTAATGAACTCAGGGTCCAATCTTGACTGAATGACGACAACTTTGTTTACTACCATGGACAGTAACTGATCCTTGTGTAAAAATGATGTGCCACTTCTACTATGTAACTGTATATAGTTAGCGAACTTGTCACTTGAGTTTATAGATCAAATCCCAAGAAGGGGTATGCCCCGTTTCATGTTAAATATTTTATACCAGACTGGTAATGAAATAAAGATTTTTCTCGTTTTAAATGTGAACATTGATATCCTTACAACAGGTGATCTAACTTGAAGGATGTGAAGTCTTTGGAGTGGGATACCCTGTGGGAAATGTAGGCAAGATGTGGGAGATTAAAATAGCTATAGTAAATATGTGGTAACATCAGTGCTCTTAATATGCTATATTTTAAGCACAGAGTTGGTAACAATCTGAGGATAGCAGGGTCTCCATTTCTGACATAAGCACCACATGTAATCCACCAGAACAGCTGAGCGATTTAAATTGGTTTAATGTGTCACTTGTTTAATTTGTCCTAGTCAAAATAAAGACAGGAGAGATCAAATCCATGTAAGACTTTATTTACATTTGTTGTTTGACAACAAAATCTTCATAGATATAGATATAGATATAGATACAAGTTTTATCCTTGTGTTCTCTGGTTCAGTCATGTGAACAGCAATGAAATCTTTGTGTTTCGGTTTGGTCTTTTTGTTTCTCAGGAATTGTTAGTTATTTAGTATATAACTGACCAACCTGTTATGATTCAAAAGCAATGCCTTGTGGTGTTGTGATGATGACTATGTGGATCAGAGGAAAAATTGTCTGAAAGTGAAAACATTTTTAAAACTTGCAGACTGAGAAAATTATTAGCATACATTTTTCAAAACAACGAGCCACCTCTGTCAAAAGCGAGGTGAGATAATTCATAAACAGCTTGGCAACTGTCTGACTGTTTGTTTTTCAAGGAATATAGTAAGCAAAACTGTGTATGATGCAGAATGAATGCTTATAAGTTTATAACTGTATAGGACGAGCTTTAGAAAAAATGGAAATGTATGCGTCCTAGGACTTATGGTATTATGTTATTGCTAGATCGACAGAAATGCAAGCTTGAGTCTCATGGAATACCAAATGTAGTCCAAATCTAGATTTGATAAATAAAAGCATTGTCCACCCACTAAAGGGAGCAGGGAGCGAAGGATTGGAGGGTTTTTGTTGTTGGTTAAATGCCTGTACTGCAGGTAAAACTGTGCTCACGACCTGGGTTCAATCCCCGGTAGCAGGCTCAAGGTTCACACAGCCTTCCATCCTTCCGAGGTCGGTAAAATGAGTACCCAGCTTGCTGGGGGGGGGCAATGTGTAGCCTGCACTCTGTAATTAAAATTGTAAACCGCCCAGAGACTACTTGTAGTAGTATGGGGCGGTATATAAGCAGAACACTTTGCTTTAAAAAAAAAAACAGGATTAATAAAAAGAGCTAAGAAGGAAGGGAAGACAAACTCTAAGAGTTATAAATATCTGGCAATTTGCCGCATGAAGTCATAAACAAACAAGCATTCATCACAACGCCATGTCACTTTGGGCATCACAGACATTGGATTCAGATGCTGGTGATGACAAATAAAATTGGGTTTCACAGGGACATTAACCGCCAGGCTGATTGATTGGTTGGTTGACTGCTCTTCCGGCAGCAAGGCCACATATTTACACAATACTATATTAACAACACAACTTCACTATACTGTGCTTAATTTTAATAACATGTTCTACATCAGTATCAACGAACTTTCCCCCCTATTCCCCTTACTTTTATAGTTCCTTTTATAGTTTGGGGTTGGCAGACTCAGTAAAGAGTGAGAAAGGAATATCACATGATTTCAGGTGCTGCCTTGTGCTTTTGGCTCTTGCTGCTGCATTCAGATGGTTTTTTTTAAAGAAAATAACTAAAATTTGTCAGTTTTGAGAAGCTGGGAAAGCCTGTATTTCAAAACTATAATTATAACAGTAGTCATAATAGTAATTACTTCCTTGAGGGTGGGCTGGGATTGGCACACAACCCCAAGGTCTGAAATCAGTTTTTGAATGTCTTTGGTCTCTCATATGGAGCTGATGCAATTTCTGTCAAAGAATGGTTAATAGATATAGTCATATCATCATCAAATAAATCCCTCACTGTAAGGTTTGGTAGAACAGCAATGGTAAATATGAAAATACTTCCTAAAATCAACTTCCTTTTTAGAATGTTACCCATTCAGTACACAGAAGCCGAAATTAAAGCTTATCAAGATCTTATAAATAGATACTGTAATGGTGGTAAAAAAGCAAGAATAAGTAAAAGCTTTTGGTATAGATCTCAAAAGGATGGAGGTATAGGCATACCTAATCTTAGAATCTATTATACAGCTAATCAGCTTAGTTGTGTGGGGGAAGTATTATTTAAACCTGAAAAATTAATATGGTGGGAACTTAAATCAGACGAGTTAAGTGGAGATATAAACAAATATTTGCTCACCCTCCCCCAAAAAAGATATTCAATTAAAAACCCGCTCCTGAGTTCCCTATTACTCACTTGGAAAAAGTACGGAAGGAAACTGGTACTGGAAGGTTCCCCTCTTGGTTTGGTGATAGACCAGATAAATTTCCCCGTGAATATGAAGAAATATGGAGAATTATTTAAAACAATGAAAGTGGCAAGATTAAAAGATTGGATTAAAAAGATGAGAACAAAGCAGGAAATTAAATGTATACTGCAAGCTAAGGATTTATCTTGGTTGAATTACACACAATTAGAAAGTTGGACGAAAGAATGGACAAGCAGAAATATACAACTCAGAGAATATACAAAGTTTGAGCAGTTCCTGTTAACATATGAATCAGAGAAAGGAATTACAGGGAAAGGAGCAGTAGGTAAAATATACAAAATAATTCAGGATTCACTTGAGAATACGGAGCTGGGTACAATAAGAGAGGTCTGGAAACAAGACTTAGACAAAGAAATAAATAATGATGAATGGAAAAGAATTTGGAATCTCAGGATTTTACGATCATTATCAGTTAGAATAAAAGAAAACTATTTCAAACTAGTTTTAAGATGGTATATGACACCAGTCAGACTGAACAGAATGAACCCAAGATATTCCAAGTTCTGCTAGAAATGTGAAAAAAAGACAGGTACCTATATTCATCTGTGGTGGGAATGTGAAATAGTTCAAAAGTTTTGGCAACAGATTTTCAGTGAGATAAGAGAAATACTACAAACTAATATTAAATGTGAACCAGAAACTGCATTGTTATCATTACCACCTATTAATGAATATGATATGAAAACAAAAGAATTAATTGCAAATCTTATGACAGCAGCAAGATTGATTATAGCTAAAAATTGGAAACTGAAATTAGATCTTAAAATTGCTGATTGGTATAAGGAAGTGTGGGATATAGCTTTAAATGATAAATTATCTTGTAATAAAAGTTTTGCGAGGGGAAATGAAAAAGGATATTTTTTATGATATTTGGGGGAAATTTATAGAGTATGTACTACTAAAAGGGAAAGGGATACAACCGACCTATAATTCAACACAGTTCTGGAGAAAAGGACCTTAACAAGCTAACTGGGGAAAAAAAGAAGATGATGAAGGAAGAGAAGATTCAAGAATACTGGATGGTTCCGGGGGGTGGGAGGCACTTTGTAGTGTCTGATGATTTTATTGTCCATTATTGTTTATTATTGTTTATTGTATGTTTGTATGTCTGTAAAATAAAAATATTATATAAAAAAGTAAGGAAAAGCTGGTGTGTATTCAGGGCCGGTGCTAG
>JAHTLZ010003542.1:8201674-8217243 GCA_023846285.1 Phrynocephalus versicolor | reverse complement strand
GGGGACAGGGGAGCAGTGGGTGGCCAGGGTGGTGGCGGTGGGGCGGTGGGTGGGCAGGGTGGTGGCGGGGCAGTGGGGCAGCGGCGGATGGTGGGGGACGGGGATGGGTGCGGGGGGCAGCGATGGGTGCGGGTGCAGTGGGCGGGCAGGGGAGGGCAGCGATGGGCGGACGGCAACAAGCAGCTGGCGGGCGGGGGGACGGATGGCGGTGGCCAGCGGCAGGGGGGTGGGGGGCAGCAGGTTGGCTAGCGCTCTCTCTTCATTTTGGCGCCCTAGGCAACTGCCTAGTTCGCCTCAATGGAAGCGCCGGCCCTGTGTATGTTGTATTATTCCTCCTTTCAGTAAGTTTTGTTATGGAAATATTTGCATGGTATGCCATGTATTATTATATTTTAAGCCTCTGCATCTGGTATGGGTGACCTTTAGGTGACATTTATACCTTTTCCCCCTACTGAATAATGGTCTTTATAACATGCTACATGAACAGGATTGTGAATGCAATGTGTCCGCAAAACTGGACCAAAAAAATTATAGGACCTTGCACAAATATGTTGACATCACACCAGACACTGCTTGAAATGTCCATGTTGAGAAACTGGAAAAAAACCTACTTATCTCCTGTGGGTCTCTGGTGCAGCAATTGTTCTGACCTTTTGAATTTGCCCTGGAAAGATTATGGCTCTGCTCAAATCACATATTGTACGTTTTTGAAAAACACCACCCAGAATCCCCAAGCCAGCATGGTCCAGTGGCAATTTGGGGGAGAAGAGTCTTAAACAGTAACTTTCCCAAAGCTTAGCTCAAACCAAACTAAATGTCACTAGCATCATTGTCAACAGGTTTCTTGCTAGCAAAAGTTGCCCTGTGCCCCGCAGCATTATCTCACACTTTTTCTAAATGAATTTAAAAATACTTCTTAGTAAGCCCAAAACAGTGTGTTTTGGGACATTGATTCCCAGCCTTAAGTCCCCAGATGTTCTTGGGCCCAGAAATGCTAGCGGTGAAGGCTTCTGGGATTTTTAGTCCAAGCACAGCTGGGAACCCAAGTTTGGGAACCACTGTGTTGGGATACAAGAAGTATTTGTGGCTGACCCTTCCTTTAGGCAGAATGAAGCCATCAGCTGAGACTGCAGATAGCTGGGGGCAGCAGGAGACATACCAGGACTGTTCTGCTCAAGGTAGCCATTCCCCTCTCTGGAAGGCTGGATCTGTTCCAGAGTGCTTTGCAGCCTCCCATCATTGCCCTCTTACTGTAGCTGGCCTGTCCCCTCCAAATGTGGCAGAGGAAGCTGTCCTGTCAGTCAGTGTGAGAGCAAGGTTCAGTCAGACATCCTGCCAATGTCTGTGGGAGGAGAGAGGATGCATCACCTCTAGTCTGGAGGCTTGCCTTAGCTAGTAAAATCTCCTGGGCTAGGGCTGGTGAGAATGAAGACAAGCATC
Organism: Phrynocephalus versicolor; assembly: GCA_023846285.1. Taxonomy (NCBI): domain Eukaryota; kingdom Metazoa; phylum Chordata; class Lepidosauria; order Squamata; family Agamidae; genus Phrynocephalus; species Phrynocephalus versicolor. The sequence continues at coordinate 8,215,803 of JAHTLZ010003542.1, read as the reverse complement.
CCCAAAGCTGGTACTGGGGTTAACCAAAGGTAGAGTAAGGGACGTGGGTCTGTATTTCCATCTCCCTCCACCTGGACCAATTAGTAAAAGCCCTTTGGGGGCTGAATTTCATCCCTCGGCTCCTATTCTGAAGCCTTTATGTATAAGCCACCATGTAACGGCCGGGGAATGGGCTGCATCTAGGATATCTGCAAGGGGGCCAGGACCAAGGTGTTCCCAGATGCCAGGAGCATGGTCAGCCAGTCCAAGTGCAATATTCACAGAGAGGACTGTGGGCCAGTTCAAGATTCACACAAACACTGTCCGGGGTGGGGGTGGGTGGGGATGGGGAGGCCAAACAGGAAACGTTACAGAGTCACAGAGTTCTGGGAAGGGCTGAAGCTTCAGGAGTCCAAGGTCTCGCATTGGTGAGACCAGGAAAAGGGAGTGCCAGCTGCTCGCTTTATGCTGGTGCAGGCCCACCAGCGGCACTCCCTGGCTGCCTCAGCCTGAGTGGAGTCTGACTCTGCATAGAGGGTCCATGTTTGTAGAGTCATGTGGCCCTGATCCTGACACACCATACCCTGAGACACTGGTGTGTCCTGTGATGTTTCCCCCTGAATTAGTTCCAGTCCTGGAAGGATAATTTGATGTGTGTAGTTTGGAGAGTGCTCGGAAAAAATCTGGACAACTTCCTAGGGTTCCTCAATGTGCAGAATCCTCCAGCCAGTGAGTTATGTAAGGTAGTGGATTCCTCGATCAACTGGTTGTAAAATAACTTTTTTATGCTCTACTGTGTAATAACACCTATTAGTTGTTCAGATCTATAGTAGTATCTCGTGAGACGAATGTCCCTTAATACAAAAAACTTGTACGATGAATGAAATTCCTAGGAATAGGAAAACCTTGTAAGAAGAATTTTGCCTGTGGTATGCATCGCAAGATGAATTCAATGCATTCCTAAACCTGAAATTCATAGGATGAATTTTTCATAAAACAAACAGCAGAACAAATCAAATTCGTCTTAAGAGTCACCACTGTGTATATGCATTCCCTCCACTAAACTATGGATCTGCAGGATTATAGCCTTTTAAAAGGAAATATGCCCACACGGGTCCAAATGGATCGATGCATAATTGGATTGCGTTGGAACTGCTGTTGATGCCAACTTGTCCAAGCTTTGCCTAAGCAAGGCCACACATCTGTCACATGCCAGACTGAAACCTGCCACACTATTGAAGGATAGAATGTGGCCTTGCTGTTGACTTCTAAGTGGTGACACTAGCACACCCCAAGAACAGCCCAAGTGTTCTCTCCGTATGCCATTTTAGATGGAAGAGCCGTGGTCATCCCCCTGCCTCCACCAAACCTTCAGAAAAACAGCCTATGGTGTGTAACCTTGTTACTGAGCTTGCCATAGCATTGTGAAAACATTACATATTGGGGGGGGGGGAGTTTCCTTAAAAAGAATACAAAAGAAAGAACCATATTCCCAACTTAACAATGGGAATAGTCCTTAATCACTGGACAGTTTTAGCTAAATGACTCAAGTGCCCTTCTTTAATCTACACCTAATTGGAGAAAATTAGTCTCTCAACCTTACCTCTCAATCATCGTAAGCAAATGTTGTAATATATTTGCTCTCGAAAAGGGTTTGATTAATGATAGAGAGAGAGAGAGAGAGAGAGAGAGAGAGACTTATTGTTCATAGTACAACAAAATTGAATGCTGTCCCATGTGTAGAAACTTAATTAAAAAAGAAAAGAAATAAATTTAAAAGGTAAAAAAAATATTAAAACACTCACGCACATCCATCACACCTCCACAAGGTCACACTATTTGGTTATAGCATTTAAGATGGTTATGGCTCTTGGATAAAAACTGTTTTTCAATCTGTTCTTGTTTTTATTGTTCTGTATCTCCAGCCCGAAGGCAGATGTACCTCTACGTTTAAACGAAAGGAAGGGAGGAAGAAAGAAAGAAAGAAAGAAAGAAAGAAAGAAAGAAAAGGAGAGAGAACAGGAGGAGGGAGAGAACCAACAGAAACCACATACAAAAGCTTAATAATTTGATTGAGTAGCATATGATGTCATCAAAATGCATATGAACCAATTCTAATAATATATTGATAGCCTGACAATGGTGTCACTGGTTTGGGATGTTTATGTAATGCTTTTGCGAAGAAAGCCAAAATCTCTCTCTCTCTCTCTGCACACACACACACATGCACACGTGTATATATATATATATATATATATACGAAGCGTGGTTCATTTATTCCCCCCATTATGCTGGATGTCTCACTCGCAAAGCCATCTAAGCCAAATACCTTGCTATCTAAGATTTCATTTGAGCAAGAAGCTTTCCAGCTACTAATGTAGGTCACATGTGTTTGGCCTCCTATGAAAGTTTCCAGCTGTCAGCTGATGAGAACAAAGAGGAAGGAATGTGGCGGGTTGTAAAGGATGCCGAGGAGTGCATTTTGGATCAATGCTGTAATCCAAATGCCTGTGGTTGACAATGCTTAAATCTATGAATTGAACTCTCCCTGCTCTTATGGTTGTTTTTGCGTGATAATGATGACTTAGAAAAGGACAGCCAGAGCTATGGATCTCTTGAAGGGAACTCCACCTGAAACATGGTTATAGCATGTGGCATCTAGAGAACGTTCATTCTGATCAAGCACCAGGTCTCTAGCGCTCATGTTTATCAGTGGGATGGCCCAAGACACTTAGCTACTTGGGTCAGAGCCAAACGTGAAGTACCCACTTCCTCATGTCAAAGTGCACACTGTCCAAGGCCAAGCTGAGTGATTCTGGCACTTAGAGCAGAACACTCCACTAGGACCTCTCCCTGTCATCAACACTGAGTAATTAACCAGCTTCTGCACCTTCATAACCCTTCAAATCTGCCTCCAAATCTGCTTTTGGTTTCACCTTCTCCAATGGCAGGGCCAGCACTGTGCTTATGAAGATAAATTTCCACCCCCAGCTGAAGGACTCTGCCTACAGACACTGTTCAACCAATGATCACAATGACTCAGGGTTCTAACAAAGCCTTGGAGACAAGGAAGATTGTCCTGACCATCTAGAGCAGTGGAAGATTTTGTACGTGAGAGTGCCAGACAGACATTCTTGGAACACACTCTCTGTCTTTCTACCCCAAGTTATGTTTTCCCCAGGATGTAGCTGACACTTAAATAGATAGCAGGGTCTTTTTTCCAGGGAGGAGTGTTGTGGCCTCTCATTGAAAGTGGTGATTATGTATAAGATTTGTGGAACTGACTTGAGTGCATTTTCCTGACATGGTGTTGACCCCTAGAGGGAACAGCGGTATATCTGGTGTGTTTATGATTTTATTTTTTGAATTGTTATTGATTTCTCTAATGCACTTTCATTTAACCGCTGTCAATTTGTTTTTAAGCAAATTTTCCAAAGGCAACCCAAAACTAGCCATTTTGTCATCTATGAAACAACTCTGCTGGTGTGGTTGAAAATAATGGCTTATCCAGTGTGTTTGCTCCAGTGGATAAAATCAGCTTTGGGCCTTAGTTATGTCCTAATTTCTGTGAAATAACTAATTCCTCCTCTTCCTCCTCAATGTATTCTGTTAAGCAGAGGGGGAGAGAGAGGTTTCCAGAAGTCCTGTAATGAGGATTATGAACAAGCAAAAATTTGAATCCAGGCCTTCTCTAATTAAAGCATTAAGCCCACCCATTCCATACCACCATTGCTCAGCAATTGCAGAGGTTAAATGATTTAGGGGGGTTGAGAAATACAGTGAGTCAGAGGCCAAGTAGCCAGACATCAGGGCTTAACTTTCCCTCTTCTCAAAATGCTTGTCAAAAGAGGCAACCTGACGTTTGCATAATTTGAAAACCCACATTGATTATGACTACAGAACGGTATGATGAATATTAAATGATAAATAGGCAAGGTTTCCCTGTACGACAATCAAGACACTCAGAAGAAAGACGCTTCTTTGTTGGTCTGTGCCGTTTGCATGTGCCTAACCGTTGTGCCAAAAACTTCTGTGAGAGTCCAAACTGGAAATAGTTTGACGATGTAGACTAGATTCAAATCGATGTGGAAGCAATCGTGGTGGAATTGCAAATCTGTGTGCATTTTTTCAAACTGAGATCTCTCATTCGGTTACATTTCTTTGAGCACGGGATATTTCCTGAAAAATTCCCTGCTGGCTTTCTGTTCCAGAGCAATGATTTCCATATGTTTTCCTCCCGTGGAGCCCTTCCAAGAGTCTCTTGGGAAGGAAAACACGAGAGTGGCAGGCAGGCGGAGCCTAGAGGCCAAAGGAGGTACAGTACTTTGCAAAGCAGTGGGAGCAAACTCATCATCAACTTGTAGAAAGTCTCCCCACCCCCCACCCCCAGCTGCAAAAATAAGTCACAGAACACGGAGCATTTCTTTAAAATGTCATTTCGAACACAGCCATGATGTACTGGGTGTAAATATGTAAATAGCCTACCGACAAACAGGTGACACACACAAACACTACCCCCAGTGCAGTGAGTGACTGTAGAAATAATTTAATTTAATCTGGAAAAAAAAGCTCTATACAAGACATGGGTATTTATTTTAAAAATAATATTTCAGCCAAAGTTGATGGTATCAGAAGATTTATCCCCAGCACCAAGAGTTTTAATATTCTGCAGGGCTTCATTTGAAATGCTAAGTAAATGCCATTCATATCCATTCCCCAGGAGCCATGTTCTAGGAACATTTACATAAACCTCACATCGATCTACACCTGCAAATGATGCTTAGCGTGCAAGACGCTCATTCCCTGGAACTGTTTGTTCCTGAACAGCAGAAAAGCAAGTTCTGCTCACATCCTGTTTGGAGCAAGAAAAGTTGGCCCATTTCAGATGCGCCAAATGGTGCTTCTATAAGGATAGGTCCATATACAAAGCTGAAGTGCCTAGATGTATATTAGTAGCCAAGGTCAATAGCCATTCAGGATCCATGGCCAGGGAAAACATGTCTTGCGCATTACATTACTTTAAGAATTTCCCTCCTTTGCGTCTGAGAGACGGACTCAGAGGAAGAGGTAAAAGACGGAGCAGAAGAATTAATATATTGGTCAGCAGGAGTGTCGTATTTGAACTGCACACCTGTGTGTAAAACAGGAAGAGATCTTAATTCCCAAAGTGCAATGGGCCCAGTCGAAAATGAATGTGAAATGCAGGATGGACGAGGGGATGTGCAGTCTTCCAAGTGTTGGAGAACAGCTCCCATGATCTTTCCGCACTGGCTATGTTGACTGGGGTTGATGTGAGTTGTGGTTCAGCCGCATCTGGAAGGCTAGACCTTCTCCAAACTCCACTGTCTAAAAAGCACTCCAACTAGAAAGGAACATTCACTTAGAATCATAGAATTATAGAGTTGGAAGAGACCTCATAGGCCATCTAGTCCAACCCCCTGCCAAGCAGGAACCCCTTCACAATATTTCTGACAGATGGCCATCCAGCCTCTGCTTAAATACCGTCAAAGAAGGAGACTCTACCACCCTCCGTGGCAGCATATTCCACTGCCGAACAGCATGAAGTTCTTCCGAATGTTCAAATGGAATCTCTTTTCCTGTAGTTTGAAACCATTGCCCCGAGTCCTAGTCTCTGAAGCTACCTCTACTCTCTGTTAGAGCATTTCTAGTAAATACACCAAAGTATGGTATTTATGTGTCCAGAATGTCACTGAGCGGCTGCCGGTACAATTTTAGAAGGGATTAGGCAATATGAATTATAAATAATAGAATCATAGAATTATTGAGTTGATGATGGGGATCTATAGGGCCATTGAGTCTAGCCCCCTGCTCAACGTAGGAATTCACAGCACAGCAGATCTTCCAGCTCACAGATAAGATTTCGATCTGATGTAGGCCACTGTTGATCGGACACTCTCAATGATTTCCTAGAACAGAAAAAGGATGTTTCTGCTCCTTACAGCCACCACCTCCTCCTTTTGCACCTTTTCTGTTTCTTTTCTCCCGTTTGCAGGTCTCTCGATCCCATTTACCACCCTTATTCCATCAACACCCTTTTTATCAGGGCAGGTTTCCCTGTGTTCTGTGCAGGAGGATCCCATATCTGCAAGATCTGGTATCCACGGTTGCATTATTCACAGCATGCAAATATCAAAAATCACTTAAAAGAAAAATCCTAGAAATATGTGCTTCCATGATGTAGCTCCCGGAGGGAGCCCGAGACCATGCTATGTATAGCATTTGCTATTATTCATGGTTTTTGGAATCTGTGGGGTTAGTGGGGTTTGCCCTTGGAATAATCCTCTGAGGATACAAGAATCGTTCCATATTTGCTCTTTCGTGTTCATCCTTCCAGTTCTTTATATTTTATTTCTATACAACATGCCCACTCCTCGACTATTCTTATTTAGTGTGTTTTCAGAAACCATGGACAAATCCTTCATCTTTCACCTAATGATTCATACTATAGGTGGAGTGAGTCTGCTAGAGGTTCCCCAAGATGGAGGACAATGGTTGCATCGTGGTGAGTTACCACAGTGTGCAAGACGTGTGATATAGTGACAGCTTGAAGAAACTGGCCCAGGCTCTCAAAGGTGCCCAAGGAGAAATAGCACAAAGGAAACCACAGCTGCGGAGGACCTTTCTCTTAAGAATTTGTAATGAGTTATATTGAAGGTTTAGGATAGCATGTGTTTATGCTGGTCAGCACAGACAGGCCCAACGGTGTAAAGACAGTATAAGAAATCAAAAAAGAGAGCACATGGCTTTATATGAAACACACAAAGGGCCATAAAATGAGTAATTCAAATTGGTATTCCTTTGGAGCTCTTCCCTAAAGGATGTTTTTTTGAAATTCCTTTTTTTCCAGCATGTTCCATTGAAATTCATTTCTAAGTGATAATCCTTTGAAATCCCTCTAGGAAGAAGACTGGCATTTGCTTATTGATTTATGATACCTTGGTTAAAGGTACGTGCCTTTAACTTTTCTTCAGAGATGGCTGTTTTCCCATAGTTCCCTGAGGACACGATATACTGAACTTATCAAACAATAATTAAGGGATTATGAAAATAAACACACACATGTGTATAGCAGAGAAAATATGAGCTTAGCAGCAGCAGTATGTAAACAAAGTGTAGTTAATTGTTATAAGTATTATCAGAAGTCAGAAACGGAGAGACAAAGAAACATGACTTAGAATAAAACTCATATTGAATATATACTGTACTGTAAATATACCACAAATATACAACAGCATAACACCAAGCAATATCACATATACAAATCAACAGAGCGTCGGGTACTGTTTTCTCACCATAAACAGTCCCAATTTAACATTATACAATCCAGTTCTTATATACACATTTAGACCTCATCAGACATCACATTCTGACACACCATGATATCATTAACTATTCCAGCTGAGCTAAATCACTTAACCTGCTGGTGATTTCTAATTCCTTGCACTTGTGGCTAACATCATGACACTGCATTTTTTACTGACTCCATTTTACAATTCTCTTTTCACTCTGTTAAATATACTGTTGTGTATTGATCTGTATTCCTATTATCTGTAATTGCTTATGTTGAAGTAACTGCCTTCCAGTTCCAAAGGGAACAGGCCTATTGGTTGATTCAAGTTGCTGCATTTGGATCCTCAATCCTATTGGTTCCCGCCAAAAGGCAGCTTTGTGATTGCTTGTAATTGTTCCCTCCAAAATGTATCTTTTCCTAGCCAGTCCTCCTTCCTATAAATGTAGCTCCCTCTCCCCAGTCCCCAGTCTTGTTCTCTCCCTGAATAAAGAGCTGTTACATTAGAAGCTGTCTCCAGCCTGCTATGTCAAAGTCGAAGAGCTGAAATCACTTGCTGAACCCCACGTCACAACACTGGCGACGAGGATGGGATCCGGAATGCTGAGAAGCAGAGGATCATCATGCTGACTCAGAGTCTGGATCGCAGTGGAGAACAAGACTCACCAGCCAGTTTAGAAGACGACCCTGCTGCCTGGAGAATGGAAAGTCCATGGGTATTGGAGCCCTTCCAGCCACCGGAGCCCCACACTTGGGAGGACTATGTTGAACGCTTCGAGTTCTTCATGGCAGCTCAAGGAATCACTGATGCCAGCAAAAGAAGGACCACGTTCCTGAGTTGCTGTGGGCGTGAGACCTTCAAGTTGGCCAAGGCACTGCTCGCCCCAGCAAAGCTGAGTGAGACGTCACTCACAGACATTTCCGCCCGGCTGACAAACCAAAACCAAGATGGCCTGGCGGTTGGAGTTTCAGAAAAGGCAGCAGCAAGCCGGAGAATCTGTGGCTGCATTCTTGGCAGGACTCCAGGAGCTTGCTCAGCACTGTGGCTTCCCAAATCTTGAAGACACTCTCTTGGATCAATTTGTTGGGGGGCTCAGCAGCAAAAAAGCCCGAAGGTGCATTGTGGCAAAGGAAGATGTCACCCTTGCCTCTGCCTTGAAAGAGGCCACCGCCACGGAGAATTATGAGAAGGAAGAGCTCAATGCCAGCTGCGAGGCCACAAAGCTGCGGGTAGAGGCTGGCCATGCCATGGATGAACCAGAGGCTAGTCCAAGCCAGAGCCCAGTCCGTGGTGTTGAGTTGGTGCGTCAAGCTGATGCACGGCCCAAAGATCGCCGAGGCGCTTGCCCAGGCTGTGGCGGTAACCATGAGCAGAAAAGCTGCTGTTTTCGTGATGCTACATGCAGGACATGCAGAAAGTCAGGACACATCACCAGGGCCTGTAGGTCGGTGGTAGCTGGAGCAACAGGATCACCTAGATTAACGCATCGCAGATCATCCACCACAACTCATCTCCTGGACGACTGCAATTAACTCACAGAGATCAATGGAGAGACCGTGCAGTTCCCGGCGCAAGGTAAAACATCCATCAGAGTGAGGATTGAAGGTCAACCATGCGACATGGAGGTGGATTCCGAATCTGGATTCACCATTGTCTCAGACCAGACTGCAAGGGGGCTCGTTCCTGGGGGTAAGTTCCCCTCTCTGGAACCATTCCCAGCAACCTTGCAATCATACACGGCTGGCCGCATCCACATTCTAGGAATGTGTGCAGTGAGGGTACAATTCCGGGAGAAACAGGCTGTGCTTAAATTGGTGATTGCTAAGGGGAGTCGCCCCAGTCTCCTGGGTATTGACTGGTTCCCCGCCTTGGGACTGTGTATATCAGGGCTCAACTCAGTCCAAACTTCCCCAGAGTTGGGCAAGGCATTAGGCCACGAATTTGCCGAACTCTTCAGTGGAAAACTGGGTTGTTATAAAGGGCCTCCAATTGACTTTGAGCTGGACCCCAGGGTGGCTCCAATCCGACTCAAGCCAAGGTGAGTGCCATTTGCGCTGCAACCCAAGATTGAGGCGGAACTGGACAAATTGGTCAAACAGAGAGTTCTTTCACCTGTGGACTCTTCTAAGTGGGAGACTCCCATCGTCACACCCCTTAAGGCAAACGGGGAAGTGAGGATTTGTGCAGATTACAAATGTACTATCAACAAGGCACTCAGGAGAAATTCATACCCCATTCCAGTCGTCTCACAGCTGTTGGCAAAACTAGCTGGGGGGGGGGAAATTTTCGCCAAACTTGACCTGGCACAAGCTTATCAGCAGCTGCCAATGACTCTGCAATCTGCGGAGGCACAGACTATTGTAACACACAAAGGGGCTTTCAGAGTAAACAGATTACAGTTTGGAGTTTGTGTGGCCCCAGGGATTTTTCAAGGACTAATGGAGCGCCTGTTAAGGGGTCTCTCAGGGGTCTTGCCATTTTTTGATGATGTTCTGATTGCTGGGAAAGACCCCCAGGAACTAGTTGGGCGTATCCGTGCTGTGTTACTCAAATTTAAAGAGGTGGGTCTGCAGCTAAAAAAGGAAAAATGCAGTTTTGGGGTACCATCTGTGGATTTCTTAGGGTTTAAAATGGATGCAACGGGCATCTACCACACTGACTCTAAAATTAAAGCCATTACTGAGGCACCACGCCCACAGAACAAGACAGAGTTACAGTCATTCCTGGACTTATTAACTTTTATCATTCATTCCTACCTCAGAAAGCTTCAATAGCGGAACCGTTGCATAAACTATTGAAGAAAAAGAGTGTGTGGCGTTGGGCTCAGGCACAGCAGAAGGCTTTTGACACCTTGCGGGGCATGCTGACTAGCAGGAGCGTCCTTGCTCATTATGACGAGTCGAAACCTCTTGTCCTGGCATGTGATGCCTCTCAGTATGGGCTAGGAGCAGTGCTGAGCCATAGGGAAGTGGATGGGTCAGAAAAGCCCATCTTGTTCTATTCTCGTATGTTGTCGCCAACAGAGCGCAGCTACACACAAATTGACAAGGAAGCCCTGGCAATAGTGGCAGGGATTAAAAAGTTTCATGACTATTTATACGGTCATCACTTCTTCCTTGAAACTGACCACAAGCCTCTGTTAGGATTGTTCAACCCGAACAAACCGCCGCCGCAGATTCTCTCCCCCAGAATGTTGTGATGGTCTATATTCCTGAATGGGTTCCAGTACACCCTGACCCATGTTCCAGGGAAAAGGTTGTGCCACGCTGATGCACTAAGTCGCTTGCTCCTTCCTGGTGTGAGCGATGCGGATCCTGCCCCAGCGGAATGAGTGATGATGCTGGAAACACTTCCGGGGGGCCCTGTAACTGCCACTGAAATAGCTGAGAGAACAAGGAATGATACTGCTCTCTCCCGTGTGCTCACTTGGGTGGGGAGGGGATGGCCAGGTGGCCCGCATGAGGAAAAATTTAGACCATACACAACAAGGCAACATGAGCTATCCCTGCATAAGGGCTGTCTCCTGTGGGGAGACAGGGTGATCATCCCAGCGCCACTGAGAAACAGGGTTCTGGATACACTGCACATGGGGCATCCGGGAATGGTCAGAATGAAGTCGCTGGCCTGGCGCTATGTATGGTGGCCTGGGATGGACCAAGATGTTGAACAATGGGTACGGACGTGCAAGGCATGTCAGGAAGTGCGCCCAGAAGTGGCCAGAGCACCAGTCCACTGGTGGGAGCAGACCCGGACTCCCTGGAGCCGTCTGCACTTGGATTTTGCTGGGCCATTCCAAGGAAATGTGTTTTTGGTTATCGTTGATGCGTATTCTAAATGGTTAGAGGTGGCTATGGTTCCCAGTATGTCGTCAGCTGCAGTCATCAAAGTGTTGAGACAGCTGTTTGCAACCCACGGGTTGCCCGAGACCATTGTGTCAGACAATGGAGCAGCCTTTGTATCCCAAGAATTCAGGGCATTCTTGGCTGATAATTTCATAAGAGGGTTCACATCAGCTCCTTTTCACCCCTCATCCAATGGGCAGGCTGAGTGAATGGTGCAGACAGCCAAAGGATCTATTGCACGCTTGATGAAGGGTGACTGGTCAACGCGCATTGCCCGAATGTTGTTTTTGCAACATGCGACACTGTGTATTACTACAGGCAAGTTGCCAGCAGAGCTGCTCCTAGGTAGAAGGCTGGTAACGGTGCTGGATTATGTCCACCCAGACAAAATGCCAAACTGCAATGCTAGAGCACCTCCACAGGCAGAGAGCAACTCTACAAGGTATTTTGTTCCTGAAGATTTGGTCTGGGTGAGAAATTATGGCAGAGGCCCCCTGTGGGTGCCAGGGGTGATCACCAGAGCATCTGGGCCAGTCTCTTATTACGTGACCATTGAAGATGGCAGGGTCTGGTGTAGGCACGTGGACCAACTGAGGCGCAGAGCGCCCAGTAGAGTTGGTACAGGTGTGGGAGAATTGCAGCCTGAGAGTGACACTACCCCCATTAATGAGTCACAGCTGCAAGACCAGAGCGGAGATGCCCCAGGAATGCAGGTACCAGTGGCGTCAGCAAATGAATCTGCTCCTGCAAGTCCTCATGGTGCCGAGGAACAGATCAGGGACACTGAGTTGTCTGAAACCCCCTCCGTGTCAGACGAAGCTATTACAGTAGACTCTCCACCACAGACACTGCCTGCTCAAGCCCCTGCAACACCCGTAGTCAGGAGATCAATTAGAAGTTGCAGGGCCCCACAATACCTAAAGGATTACATGTGCTGTGCCCACCAGGGGGAGGGGTGTTGTGTATTGATCTGTATTCCTATTATCTGTAATTGCTTATGTTGAAGTAACTGCCTTCCAGTTCCAAAGGGAACAGGCCTATTGGTTGATTCAAGTTGCTGCATTTGGATCCTCAATCCTATTGGTTCCCGCCAAAAGGCAGCTTTGTGATTGCTTGTAATTGTTCCCTCCAAAATGTATCTTTTCCTAGCCAGTCCTCCTTCCTATAAATGTAGCTCCCTCTCCCCAGTCCCTCAGTCTTGTCTCTCCCTGAATAAAGAGCTGTTACACTAGAAGCTGACTCCAGCCTGCTATGTCAAAGAGCTGAAATCACTTGCTGAAATCACTGAACCCCACGTCACAACATATACAATACATACATTTTGTCAATTCTACATATTATGACAGAACTTTGCCTTGCAAATGAAAATAGTTCTATAATTTATCATTGCTAAATTCTAACATACAGTATATGGTTATAGTTCAGAGCTGCCATAAAGGATATCTCCTCACAGTGATGCAAATATTTATCCCATTCTCATTTTTGATGGTCTCAGGAACGTCTTGGCAAAGTATGTTTTTTTTTTTAAATGACAATTCCGTTATCCTGCTGGTTGGAATTCTAAAAGGCAGAATTTCCTAACATCTGGTCTTGGCTCTATAACCCTCGAGGTTCCACAAAAATGTTAAAATGGGCTTTGCCAATAACAGGCTTTTGCCATGTTCCTTGAAGACAGAAAGAGACCTATTCCTGGGCTGTATATTTTGCTGGCATGGCACAAGGCATCTGTCTGAGATAAACTGGAATGGTCACCATGGCTGTCTATCTATGCCCAACTGAATTCTGCTGGTCTTCCAAGCTGAGTTAACTTCATTTGTCCATAAAAACAGACTCACTGGGGTCTCTGCATCTGGCATATATCCTCGTGGAATCTCTTCCCATGTGTTTCTTTTCAAATCTCAGTAGCATGCAAGTGAGCTCGATATGGACAAATCAAATGCAAATGAATGACACAGTGAATGAAGCAGGGGTGCCCTGTGCTTCTGTTTTCATGGCTCGGGAGGAGAACATGACATGATCAGTAAGGATTTATGTACTTGCGGGAAGGGGGAAAGAAACAAGACACACACAGATTATCAACGATAAGTTCTGGAACTCCTGAAATGGGCCCTAGCATAGAGAAGACTGATTCAGCACCTATACAGTTGTTGAGTTATGCTTCTTCACTTTGCTCTTTGCTAGGCACTGACCCTCCTTTCAGTCCCAGTGGGACAGACTAGAATGTTTGTGTAGCCAGTTTATTGATCCGTAGGGTGAACAGAAAAAAGAAAGAAAGACCATTAAAAGGGATCTGCCAATGCTGTGAAATGGGTCAGTACTGAAAGTCTTGTCTAGTGCAATATAATGAGCGTGTGCTATAGATGGCTGGTGGGTAGGTGAAGTCAGCGTGGAGGAGGAAAAAAGGGTGATCTGGGCAAAGTTTTAGGGCACAGGAGGTAAATAAGAAGGAAGGGCACTTTGCCAGTAACTCCCGAAATGATACCGCTCATGCATCTGGACTCAAATGCAGGAATTATCTATCCAAAACATTCATATCAGCAGAGGTGGTGGAGGACCAAGAATGCCATAGAATGATGGTCACATCACCACTATGTAAATGGACTTCTACGCTGGCAATATGTTACATTGTTGTTGGCGGCAGCCTATTATTCACCCCAGTTTACTTCAACAAAATTTGGTGGGTGCCATTATTCCCAGCCAGCAAGGGAGGAGTGTGTTGCACTTGCCTGCCATTGTTTACTAAACATTAGGCAACTCCTAATCAGGGAAAAGATGTCTCACACTAAAATGTGGAGTGAATCTTCACCGTGCTTGGACCACATGCTGTCACTGGCCTTAAACATAAAAAGATCTAGAGATGCCAGGTCTCAGTGGGCCAACTGAAGTTTCAGGGAGTTACTCTACTTGAGGCAGAGAATCAAATCTCAGGATAAATGGTGCTAAGAGAAGAGAAAGGCCGTTACTTCACGAGCGGCTCGGTTCGCGGTAAGCCGTCATT
>JAHTLZ010003542.1:8156345-8189788 GCA_023846285.1 Phrynocephalus versicolor | reverse complement strand
CCCCCCGCCCCCCCCCCAATAACACACGCCTCTCTTCCCGCGGGTCGCCCCCGTCCCCCCCCCCCCCCCCCGGCAGTCGGCTGGCAGTCCCCCCCCCCCAACGAGGCGGATCGGGCTGCGTCTCCCTCTTAACACCTGTCTCTGAACTGGCGTCTGTTTGGTTTTTTTAACAACCAGGGCACAAAACAACACCCTACACACCCCAGCCAGCACACGGCCTTCGAAACCATCTCTCCCTCTCCCCCCCTCCCCTCGGCTCTGTCTCTACATGGGAATTTTTGCAATCGGGCATGCCTGCAAATACGCCTGCCTACAACCGCCAGTGAATCTCTGCTATGGAACATATTAGTACCGTATCCCATTACATATTACAATGCACGCCTCATTCTGCTGTTATGTGTCTGAAAAAGTGGATGGACGTGCAGACCACGAAAGGCTACGTTAAAATATGAAAGTTAGTCTTCAAGGCGCCACTTTGTCTTTATATATATATTTATATATATATTTTGGGGGGGAGGGGCTGGACTTCTTTTGACTCCGGAGGAGACCCCGGTGGATCCGTTGGAGGACGCCCGCCGGGAGGCAGCCAGCGCACCCCCCTCCGTCTTTCCTCCCCGCAGCTGGGAGGGGGGAAGATGATGACCCCCCACCCGCCTCCCCAGCTCTTCACACACACACACACACAAGAGAGAGAGCGGGGCGGCCCCTTTCCTGGGCAAGAGGCGCGCGCGCGGGGGGAGGTTGGCCTTGGCGGCAGCGCCTGCCGCGGAAAGATGGCGGCGGCGGCCGTGCCGGTGGCCGAGTGGCTCGGGGTCACCCGGGAGCGCTTCCTGCAGGACGTTTACCCTCGAGTAGGTACCGCCCGGCTGCCCCCCGGAGGCGCCTTCCTTCCCCGCTCCCTCATGGACGCAGCCCCGCGGCAGGGGCGCCCCTGGTGGTCCCGGGGGCACAGCGGACGTGCCCAGGATGGATGGATGGAGGGGTGGGCGTGCGTTGAGTGCGTGCGTGCGTGTTTTAGGAGACAGTGTTGCAGCTCAACATTACTTACTTATTTACTTATTTGTTTATATACCGCTCCATCTAGCTACATGGCTACTCTGGGCGGTTTACAAGCTGAACAGAAATCAAACCATAAGCAGTAAAATACAATATAAATATAACAACAGCATAGAACAGGAGCAAGATGGGCTACAGATAAAAGCGAATAAATATATATTAACAATCATTAGAACAGATTAATATCCGGGGAAAGCCTTTTTAAATAGTCCATTGTTGAGCTGCATGCAGTGGCCACGCAGCTCCACACACCCACATCCATTTCCTCGAGGGGTGCTGCCCTCCCACCAGGGGCCGGGGACCGCCAGCTGCTTCTCCTCCCTCGTTTTTATTGGGTGTGTGTGTGTGTGTGGCGGGCAGGTGGGTTTAGTGGTTGTACATATCCGAAAGAAGTAGCGCACGTTTTCATTGAGTCTGCCGAGCCGGGCCCTGGGCTTTCTGTATGGAAGGCCGGTCCTGAGTTGCTGCTCGACTGCTTCCTGCCGGTGGGGCAGTGGTTCCACGGCTGCAGTGACAAAAGTGGGCTCACGACCCCGGGGGTTTGATCCGAGGTAGCCGGGTCATGGTTCACTCAGCCTTCCATCTTTCCGAGGTCGGTAAAATGAGTACCCAGCTCGTGTGGGGGAGGGGGATGTGTAGCCTGCATAATGAAATTGTAAAACTGCTGCCCAGAGAATGCTATAAGGAGCAGGAATTGCCTTGGCTTTCTGTTTTCATCATATAAGGTCAGTCAGGGAAAACTGAAGTATTGAATCCCTACCATTTGTTTACCTTCTGTACCACTGTATAGAAATAGTTCTCATTCAGATGAGGTTTCTGTTAACGTTAATAACCATCAGAAGAGTTTTTCATGAAATAGTAACCACAAAAAATGAAACAATTCTTTGTTTTTATGCCCTAATAAAAACATCTATAACCAAAGGAAGTAGATTGTCCGTTCCATTCCTCTCCATACCCATTTCTCATGTTAAAGATTAGATAATACACTTCTTGGGGCAGGGAATTGTACTCTCATATTTTCTGAAATAGCATGTTTTGCTATTCAAATAAATAAAGGCCAGATTCCCGTTGGTATTTTTCATATGCATAAATAAAGTTTCAGTGCAGAATTGCTGCAACATAAAGAGGTAATGTTTGTTTTTCTCGTTACACAAACAGTCCCACATATGCATGAAGCGAGGAGCGGGAATGGCATTTTGCTAATTAGCAGTAGGTTTTTTTTTGCTCTGATTTACATGATTTCGTTTAAACGGGAGCATAAATGGCCAATAGGGTTATGGCCAGAAGTGCCCACAATTTAAATAAGAAGCTACATGCAATTGCTACTCCTGAATAGAGATCTCTTGAGTCACTCAAAATTTACACAAGTGATGACTTCCTGATTAGCAGTTTATATAGTGCAGTGTTGGCGAACCTATGGCACGGGTGCCAAAGGTGGCACTCAGAACCCTTTCTGACGGCACCCGACATCGCCCCTTCACAGCCACCTGTAGTCAGGTTAAATGGCTGTATTGGCACTTTGCAAAAAAATGAGTGGGTTCTGAATCACCGTTTGGGCACTCGGTCTCTAAAAGGTTCGCCATCACCGATATAGTGGGTGTACTCAAGCTGAGATTAGCTATTGGATTTTGAGGAAGACTTTAAAAAATGAGTGGTGAAGATTAATGAAATGTTAGGCATAGTGTCTGTCAAAGAGGGATATCTTCTTAGAACACCACCGTAACAGGGACAGCATAGCTGAGCAAACCTGAGTGCCAATAGCCACTTATTACACTTACGACTGTGCCTTGCTGCATGGTAGAAAGAGATCTTCATGGATTTCTTCAGGCAATACCATTATTATGAAGAGACAGACATGCAAAGGAGAATGTCTACTCTTTCAGGTCAAAAGGAGCGGAAGATTCATACAGTCTGCTGGCTGCAGTTTGGACCTTTAATAGTCCCTCACCCACTCTTGCATTAACACCTACATCTGATCAAGTTTCAAAATGGTTTTTCAACTGTGCTTCCTTAAGTATTGGATCCCCATCTTACCTCCTCCCTGCCATCATTGCTTGCTGTCTTAGTATATGTAGAGGTAGATGTCTTCAGGACAGCCTTGATTTGAAACTGTAAGACGGGCGAAGCCTGCAGCCACACTTGCCTGGGAGTAAGCTCTATTTGGTCTATGGCCTGCATGCTTAGTATTCAGCTACACAAGTCTACACATTTATAAATCCATCAGATGTAGGCAAACTACTGTCTTATCCTATTCCTTCTTGCTAATAACAGAAACTAAGTGACTAAGGACTAATAACAGAAACAGGAGTAATAATTGATAGGAATAAAATAATCTGCATCATATTGCATGATGATGTTTAGTGCTTGACAAAATAAGTATGTACATTTTGAAGTACTGTACGTGTTTGTGTATTTCCATTGATTGCTACCCTTACATCAATTTGTTTTGAAGTTTATCACAACTGTTTGTACAGTGGGACCTTGTATAAAGGAATTAATTCGTTCTAAATAAAACTATGTTAAGCAATTTTTCCTTTATACAAATCTCCCATAGGAATGCATTGAAAACAGAGTGATCCCAGTTTTATGTTGTACAGATTTGCCCCATAGGCGATTATGTTAAGCAAATTTCCCCTATCTCCAGAATTTTTGTATGTTGTACAAATTTTATGTTATACAAACCGTTTGTTATACAAGGGCCCACTGTACTTTGCTTATGCTGATGGGAGTTAAAGCTGACAAAATGGCAGGGAAATAATATGTTGTCTAACAATTCTGTGTCCCCACCCCTTTCTCATTCTCAGAGAAAGCCTGCAGTGTTAAAAGGAATTGATCTGGGCCCCTGCGTGACCAAATGGACAGTGGATTACCTCAGTCAAGTATCAGGAAATAAAGCCGTGAAGGTTCATGTGTCCACCGTGCCACAAATGGATTTCCTGAAGAAGAATTTTGTATATAGGTATTCCATTTCACTTCTTACTCCGTAGAGCAATGTTTCCCCTGCCTTGGGCAACCCAGATGGTCTCGGATTGCAACTCCCATTAATCCTGGCTAGCACAGCTAATGGTGAAGGTTTCCTGGGAGTTGTAGTCTAGGAACATCTGAGGACCCATGGTTGGGAATAAACATGGGAGCTTCGTATTTGCCTCCATAGGCGCTGGGCTGATCCAGTCCCTCTCCCCCCCCCAAAACCAGCTGGCCGTCTCGCTGTTTGCCGTATGGTGTTCAGCTCTGGTGGCGGTGGCAGGCCAATCGTAGAAGCAGCCTGGGTCAGCTCTCCCCTGCTTCCTCATGCAGCTGACCACCCCTTGGGCCAGGAGGCAGGATGGGGAATTCCACCTGCTCAGCCCATTAGTGGTCAGCTGGTTCCATGGAAAGGGGCTGGATCAGCCCATCACCTGCAGAGCCAAGCTTCCTGTTCAAATACAAAGCTCCCATGTTGAGTTTGGAGCCACTGCTGTAAAGGAATACTGTTGCATCTTTAAGAGACTTATTGATTGAAGCTTTGGGTATTATTAATATCTGGCAATTCTACTCTACATTTGTGTGTGTGTGTAAGGGGTTGGTTTTCTGGCAGCTTTACCTTCTTTTCCCTTCCGGGAAGTCACCTGCTGCTGCAGCTGCAGCTTCTTTCAGGAAGAAAAAGAGAGTAGTAGGCAAGGCATGTCCCCAACATGCCAGGACAAAGATAGAGTGGTGGTGGTGGTGGTAGAGATGAGAGGCAGTCGCCTTCTCCACCTGCCACCAGAAACGTCTTCTGCGGTCGCTCTTCCCGCTTAATTCTCCCCCTTCCCCCCATCTTTATTCTTGAGTGATGAGACTGCAGGTGGTTGTTTTGTGTCTTCCAATGGGTTCTCTCTTCCTGTGGAAGCACGTTGCCGCCCAAATGCCAGGTGGAAGAGGAAGACTGACCGTGCCGTCACTCGGTGCATGTTTTATGTGCTGAACCAAGCTTCCCCTGCCACATTATGAGATGATCCCCGTCAAGCAGAGAGCTCTTGAACTCCACACCACACAGGGAGCCAAACACTCTCAGCTTTAATTTGGGGCTCCCTTGAATTTGGGGTATTATTTTTTTTCAGATTCTGAATCTTTTTTGACTCTCTTTCATGTTTTTGAAAGATCCACTGAGTAGATTTTTCCTGAATTGTTGGAGCTGTTTTTTTTTTAAAAAACCCAGTTGCCCCATTTCCAACCCTTGTTCCTTCATACAAAGGACCAATTTGTTCTGCTGTGGCTGTGAATCATTGTGTCCTTTTTGCCAGTGAACGGTACGGGGTGATGTCACCTCCAAAACCCAGTTGGCCCAACTGCCTGTTACTGCTTGCCTGTGAAATTTCTCCTCTCTTATCCCGATCCTTTTCTCACACCACCCCGGCCAGTGACCCATTCAGTCATGAGGAACATCAAGTACTGTTGGTTCCTGTTCAGACTGACCAGCATCAAGGAACACAAAAGCACTGATGTAATGCCACAAGCATAAATGAGGACCGCAAATTGGGTTCCTCTAATTGGTGCCACTGCAGTTGCTAAGCCTAGCAAATGTACTTGGAGGCAGGCCCAATAAGGTTCAGGGTGACCCACTAATTTATAATTGCATGACTGAATTATCAAGAAAAAAAACATACAGATACCGTGTAAGCAGTTGAGCAATTCTCTGCTTAAATTTATTTATTTAAAATATTTGTATCTCATATTCTTTCCTTAGAAAGAACCCAGAGTGACTTCTTTCTAAATGTTATCGACCTTAAATAACATTGAGTGATGTCAGCGAAATTAAATGTAAATAAAACATTTGCAGTGATTTGCAGCGACAATTGGTGTGGTGCCAAAATTCTCCTTCAGTGTAACAAGTCCACACTAAAAATGTAAACCTTTACATTTCAGAACATTGCCTTTTGATGTGTTTGTGAGAAGAGCAGCTGAAGCCAAACATACAGAGTTCTTTATATCAGAGGTATGTGTGTGAATCTTTGGCTGCTTATGTTAACATTTGGGTCTGAAGGGGCAGTGGCGACACATAGCAGTAATTGAAAGGAAATCAAATGAGAGATTTAAAATTAATTAAACGATAGATAGATAGATAGATAGATAGATAGATAGATAGATAGATAGATAGATAGATAGATAGATAGATAGATAGATAGATAGATAGATAGATAGGTTGATGAATCCTGTGCATGTTCGTACTGGTAAGAATCCTCCTGCATTCAGTGGCCATAATTAGATATAGTGGAAGCGCAAGTCTAACTTACCCGGAAGGCACCATTTAAGGGCATCTCATGTTAATCAATCCATTTTATGAAAAGGAGTGGTTAAGGAACAAATTGCATTGCTTGGTGCAACCTATAACCTCATATAATGTAAGCGAGGTTAATATTAAACTCTCTGGTACTTCAAAAGGATCAGTAAACTGGCGGGGAGATCTCTGGCAGAGACTGACTGATACACTGTACGCCGGAGGTCCCCAACCTTTTGAGGCCCAGGGACGGTTTTTGTCCCCTCGTGTGTGCGTGTGTGTGTGCATGCGCGCGCGCGCGCATGCAGGGCTTCCCTCCCAAGCCTACATGTACGTTCCATCGCAACCTAAACCAAAACCGCTGTGGTGGCTAGGTGGGGGTGGGGGGGGAAGCCCTGCCCTGGGGTAGGGGTGGGGGAGCCTGTTGTGCCCCTTCTTGGGCTCACGCTTCCCTGGACACCTGGTGGCCTGGTTTGTAACAGAACCCTGACCTGGGGTGGGGTGGGGTTGGGGACCCTTGCTGTAAGCAGTTCCCAGTGTTGGGCCTGCCTGTTGGAAGTTCATGGGGAAAGGAGGAAAGAGTGGGAGGTCCTGAGCTGGCTGGAGGAGGTGTTACTCTGTTCTTGTTTTGCCTCAACTGTTTGGCCCCAGATGTCAGAACTGCACAGACTTCAAATCCAAACAAATGAAGAATCACCCAGCACTTACTACTGATTGATGAGCTTTTTAGTTCACTGAAATGATCCTGTTTGGTTCCTTTAATAAGACAACCCTGTGTGTGTTCTCTGTAACAACTCCATTGTGTTTCAGGATGAAAAATACTATTTGCGATCCCTGGGAGAAGACCCACGAAAGGTGCGTAACTGAAAGGCTCACCTTAAAAGAGTGCCAGTTTGTTGCTCTGCTGTCCCAAAGGCAAGTCATTTGAGCCTCGACTAGAGCGTGTGTGTTTTTGAAAACGTAAGCCTAAATAGAAGGGAAGAGAGAACATGAATCTGATGCGAAGGAAGCCTTTCCTCATCACTCTATGATATGGCACAGATCATTTGGGGGGGGCATCAGGATGGGTGTCTCTGTAAGCTGTCTTTCTCCTTTTTTAAAAAATTCTGTTCTATTAATGAAAACATTTATGATGATTTTTAAAAGTGAGGTGATACCTCTTCCCTGGCCTAGGTCATTAAGTATCTCTATTTACAACATGGAGAGAATCACCACAGATATGGTTGCATACAGATTCTGAAAGGCTGCTGCCTGGATCATGACTGGGCAGGTTGCAGCCTGTGAGCTGCATAGTATGCCTGCACGGGGGAATTTTCTGGCCCCTTGCACTCACCCCACAGACCCCCCCCCAAATGGGGACAAGGTAGGAAAAAATGTTTTTGCTTCAAAAGCCCTGTTTTGCTTTTGGACTGTAGCAATCTTTATAGAATATACAAACCGACTGAGGGATCTTTATACAGTAACTGTGTTCTTTTTAAAAAGCTAAGAATTAAATATGGGGAGTGCATCCTTTTGGCTCCCAGTAAATCAGAAAAACACATGGCTGTTTACTATGCTGAGGTTATCAGTCATCCTGATCCAGATGGATGGAATTTCTCCTTCTAACCCAGATTAAGAAGAACGTTATGAATTTTGGGATGGTCTTGCTGCAACCTGAAGAGCAATCCAAGACCAAGCTGAATTACATTTTGGTTCATCTCTCTTGTTTGTTCTTGAGACAAAGGCAGGAGACCTGATGCCAGACCTTGTGTGTGTGTGTGTGTGTGTGTGTGTGTGTGATGGGGCAGCTAATCAAGTGTGTATAGGCCAGTGTTGGTGAACCT
Organism: Phrynocephalus versicolor; assembly: GCA_023846285.1. Lineage (NCBI taxonomy): Eukaryota > Metazoa > Chordata > Lepidosauria > Squamata > Agamidae > Phrynocephalus > Phrynocephalus versicolor. Next base: position 8,181,670 of record JAHTLZ010003542.1, on the reverse strand, counting down.
ATGGCACAGGTGCCAAAGGTGGCACTCGGAGCCCTTTCTGCGGGCACCCGACATTGACCCTTCACAGCCACCTGGATTCAGGTTAAATCTGTATTGGCACTTTGCAAAAAAAATTAGTGGGTTTTGAGAATCACAGTTTGTGCACTCGGTCTCTAAAAGGTTCGCCATCACTGGTATAGGACTACAAATTACACTTTATTATTGTCACGTTAAAAAACAGAGTAAAATCCAGTTGTTAGTCCCAAGCAGAGCAGATTCCACAGTCAGCTACCTAAACAATGGTGTGAACGTGGACTTCTAGCCAACTTCTTTTGTGAGTTGTGTGGCATTTGGTGTGTACAGGATGTGATCTACGGGACCCCAGAATGAATCATCTGAGTTTCCATGATTACTTATGGGGAAATTTGCTTTGATATAAGAGTGTTTTGGTTTACAGTACAAGCATGTTTCCAGAACGAATTATGCTCATAAACCAAGGTACCACTGTGTTTTAAGGAACCTGGTTGCTATGAGTTTATAAATCATCTCTGGGTTCTAAGTGCCTCATTGACAGCCCCTAGTAATATATTTCTCCAGTATGACAGCAATAACAACATTGCTCAGATGTAGCTATGGCTTCTTACTGTTTCAGGATATTGCAGATCTCAGGAAACAGTTTCCTCTGCTGGCAGATGATATTCAGATCCCTGAATATTTTCAAAAAGAACAGCTCTTTTCTACCATCTTCCGCATAAGCTCAGCTGGACTGCAGCTTTGGACACATTATGATGTAGGTAACCATAAGCATTTTAAGCTGGGGAGCCTTTGGACCTCCAGGTATTTGGAACCACAATTCCCATGATCCTTTACCATTGGTCATGCTGGCTAGAGCATCACAGGAAAGCAGCCTGTTTTTAGAGAGTCAAACATGGACCACAGTCTTACTAAAGCATTGTGTTTTTGTTACTTGGGGCTTTCTGACAACTGTATATTCATTATTATCGTTATTTAAGTAAATTGGGAGGCTAGATTAGCAGGTGCAGCAGCTGGTGACCTGACCTAAAAATATTCTAGATCTTGGTAAGGTGCAGAAAAGCGTAACTCAAACCATTCATAGCTGGAGCAAGCATTACAATGTCTGGGGGCTCTTGAACATAGGGGGAAATCCCGTAAGGGGACGTGGTGGAACTGTACAAAGTTATGCATGGTGTGGAGAAAGTAGGGAGAAGCTTTTCTCCACCTCTCATAGTTGTAAGAAATGAGGGTCAGCCCTAAGGCCAAATGATGGGAGATGGAGGATAGATTAAAAATAAGTGCTCCTTCCAGGGTGTTGTCAAACTGGCATCAGTATTGTCTGCCACCACGAAGATCTTACAGCTAGGGCTGGCCAAATTCATGGAAGGTGGGGCTGTCCGTAGAGGCAGCGTGTTACTTACATGAGCCACGAGGGAGTCCAGATGGGAGGTTGCTGTTGCCTTCAGGTCCTGCTGGTGGGTTTCCCCAGAAGGCAGGTGGTTGTCCTTTTTAAAGCAACAAGCCCAGAGGGTCAGGGCCAGACCTTGCAAGGACCCCTCCATACAGGTCAGAACCTTCTCTCATGGATCACCCACAAAGACATCCACGGGCAGCGACCCACCGACCCACCCCCATGACAGCACGAAGGAGTGACAGGCAGGGAGGAATTACGTGGAGCGGATGCTCAGGCAAGGCAAGGCAGTTTGCAGGATAGGAAGGATTATCTGGGACTGGTGGTGAAGGTTATGATGATGGGGGGGGTGGCGGTTTAATTATGGAGGTTGCGAACTATCTGCGTGCATAATATTCAAGAGCTACACCACTGTGGTCCATGCAGGTGGATAGAAGAGCTACAGCAAACAGTTGGTGGTGCATAGCCAAGGAGATGGTAGTTTAGGCAGGCAGCTAGGTTGGTGAATGAAAGAGCACTTGACCAAAGAGGACAATGCTAATCCCCATTGTTGGAGCATTTTAACAAGGAACTCTTTCAAAGATGTTTTTCCTCATTACCTGGGGTATACCTTACTTAGATAGCAAGAGAAGCTTATTAGTTACAACAGGCATGTCTAAACTTCGCCCCTCCAGATGTTTTGGACCACATACCCAGAATTCCAAGCCTGTATTTCCAATGACCAAGGACTGTGGGAGTTGCAGTCCAAAATATCTGGAGGGCTGAAGTCTGGACATGCCTGAGTTACAACACCTGGCTTCCTGTTGCAGTGTTCAGTGTGCCTTTAAGACATGGAGCAGGAGGGGCACCTGGCATAGTGATGCTCAGTCATCTTCTTGCCCCCCTCCCCCCCAGGGCCCTGTGCTCCTTGCTTTTGAGACTCCCAAGACTGACAGCATTACAACACCCCCAGCCCTGACCCTGTTCAAGGGTGGCCGGTGAGGCAGAACGGAATCAACTGCCTACTTTGCTTTTGACACTGCAGTTACTGTTGCTGCATATGCATGCTGAGATGCGGTGGCAGTGGTATACCTTTGAATTTATTCTTTTTAAATTACTCATAGAGTACAGCTACTGTCATATTGGAATATACCTGTCACATCACAAGCCATACTTCTCATTTCCATATTTGCAGGTAATGGATAACTTCTTAATTCAGGTGACAGGGAAAAAAAGGGTTGTCTTGTACAGTCCCCGTGATGTACCGTATTTGTATTTATCAGGTATGTAGATGCCATTTTTGGTGTGTGTACATGTCATCGTTTTCTATTTGCATTATAACATTAAAGTGTTCGGCATCGTGATGAATTGAAAAGCACCAACCGCAACTTGAGCTACTTAGGGAATTATATTTCTCGACACTGTCTACCAGATCATTCCAAAAGAGAGCTCTAGCTAGAATATTTTAGAATACATTAAACAAGCCAAGAACCAACAAAACACGAAACATTAATAAGGCTTAAAATGTCTTTTCAGAATGCATGTGTGTGTGTTGTGTCATTACAGTTCTGACCGACCCTTCATGACTCCATGTCCATGGAGTTTTCTTGGCAGGAATACTGGAGTGGTTTGCCAGTTCCAACTCCAGGCGCCTACAAGCACCAGGTATTCCCTGGTGGTCTCCCATCCAAGTACTAACCAGGGCTGACCCTGCTTAGCTTCCAAAATCATCCAAGATCGGATGCGCTTAGGGCATCTAGGCAGCTCAGAATGCATACTAATTTGTTAAAATCGTGTTCTTTTATGCTCGATCTTACTATGTTTAATAATGTTTTTCATATTTTTTACATTGAGAATTATCTAATTTTCTGCATGCCTTTCAAAAAGAATCAGTGCTGCACATTACTGTAGAATGTAGCACAGTCACTCTAATTGAATATACAAAGCTATATATAATAGCTTTTAGGTATTTTTATTTTAAAAGTCAACAGGAAGCATAGGAGACAAACCCAGATTTCCGCTCATTTAGATACTTAGTGAAGTAGCTCAGTGGAAAAGAATTAGTGAGGCACAATTTAACGGAGATCAATTGATTGGATACAAGTAGGTCAGTTGCAAGCATAATTCTTTTTTCCCCTGGAGCGTTGCACAATTTAACATTATGAATATATATAGGTAAAATTCAAATTAAAATGTTGAGATAATTAGACTATTTTTTCTGGAAGTAGACGATATTTCAAAAGCATTTTCACAGCCATTCTTTGGTACACTTGTACCAAAGGGGGGGGCGCCTACATTTCATGCATGTAAGTGTGACACTGATGTGAATTTCTCCAGTATTTTGGCTGCTGCAATGCTACTTAACAGAAGCTGCAATGTCTGCTATCCTCTGAATCTTTATTAGGCACAAAATCAGAGGTGCTAGATGTGGACACGCCAGATTTGAAGAAATATCCTCTGTTTGTCAGGGCCAGACGTTATGAGTGCCAGCTGCGAGCAGGGGATGTCTTGTTTATTCCAGGTAAGAGGATGCACGAGTACCTTGGGGCATTTTCTGTACCTAACATCTACCCCTGCCAGTGACATTGTCGTCATCCTGCAGGTACAACATGGAACAGGATTTTGGCCCATCTTTGTAAGGCGTTGTTTCTTCTTCCTTTTAATAGCTTTGTGGTTCCATAATGTGATTTCTGAGGAATTTGGAGTTGGAGTCAATGTTTTCTGGAAACATCTTCCTTCCGAGTGTTATGATAAGACAGACACATACGGAAACAAAGACCTTGCTGCAGCCTCAAGAGCAATCCAGATTTTGGACAGAGCATTGAAAACCCTGGAAGAACTCCCCGAGGAGTACAGAGACTTCTATGGCCGGCGGATGGTTTTACGCATCCAGGAGAAAACATATAGTGACAATTATGAATAAAGAACCATTTTAGCTTTACCAGATGTCTTCTATTGTGAGTGTAAATGTAAACATGGCATTTCAGCACCTCTTAAATGCATCAAGAAATGTTTATTGTTGGCCAGGTCACCCATTAGTGGTTTGTGAGTTCACACGGTTGGTAAACTGGAGCAAAAGATGTTTGCCACACCCATTTCCAACCTTGCTCCTTATTTCGGAAACTTAGTACCGAGTTTAATTTTCCGCCCTCTTCTTTGTTAATGTGCAAAGCTGCTTCTCTGCCTAGTCTCTTTTGCTCCTCCCTCTGTGCCCTCCAGGATCTTGGCAACAGCTGAAGTTTTTCAGCTTAGGCCTCTAGTTCTCATTCTAAGAATATATTTCAAACACCTTCCATCCAGTTGGTTGCTTCAAGCACACTGCAAATATTGTCTTTTAAGAACGCTTACGGTTCACATTCTAAGTGGATAGAAAAGCAGAAGTGGAATTCTGTATTCATTTGCAATATGAAAAAAATGAATACACTGAGCCTTAACTGACTTGCGAGAGGAGGAGGAACAATTCTCGGGAAAATATAGGTCAAAGAAATGGAGAAAGTGGGGTCCTAAGTTTCTAAATCCTGTGAGGAAAGACTGAAAGAAGAAGTCTGAGGGTGATATGAAGGCACTTTTCAAATATTTGAAGGGCTGTCAAGAGCTGCCTAGATGCCCTAAGCACCTTCAATCTCGCCTGATTTCGGAAGCTAAGCAGGGTCGGCCCTGGTTAGTACTTGGATGGGAGACCACCAGGGAATACCAGGTGCTGTAGGCGCCTGGAGTAGGAACTGGCAAACCACTCCAGGATTCCTGCCAAGAAAACTCCATGGACATGGGGTCACAAAGAGTCGGTCACGACTATAATGACACAACACACACACGCAGAGGAGGGGCAGGATCTCGTTTTCAATCATCCTGGAGTGCAGGGCATGAAACAAATGGTCTCAAGTTACAGGAAGACTGATGTCGGTTGAACATCAGGAAAAACTTCCTAGCTGCTAGAGCAGTACAGCGATGGGAGGTCCACCTCAAGAGGTGGTGAGTTCTCCAACACAGGAGGCCTTCAAGAGAAATTTGGACAACCGCCAGGCAGGTGTCCTTTGATATGTAGTCCTGCATGGAGCACAGGGGGGTTGCACTTATAGGCCTCTTCCAACTTTACTATTCTATGATAGATTTTTCCTCAAAAAGAATTACAGCAAACAAAAACTGACTTAAATAATTAAAAATACATTTAAACCCTTTTCAAAAATCACTGATTTTTATCAACCTTAGTTTAACACTGTCCCAACCAGGAGTCTCCTTCACAGAAGTATAAACTGGTTCCTAGATGTTTTGCAATGGCGCCACTTCTCTCTCCTCCTGGGCCATGACCTTCAAGAGGAAGGAGTGAAGGAAAACAAACTTTGTCATGTCCTGGATCTACACACAAGACAGACAACACTTCTCCCGAGACTGTTTCTTCTGTCCTGAGGATGAAGTCACCCGGCAGAAGTGCACTGCCTCCTCCCTTTCTTTCAAAAGCTGCACAAATGTTTCCTTTGACTAAAACGTCTCTATGGCAACATTGGTGTCCCCTAAAGCTTGCAACTACTGTTTCTGTTCTACTGGTCCATAATCCTCGGTAGAGATGGGCACGACTAGGGAAAATGACGTTTTCGAGTTGTCGTGTGTTGGAGGCAGCCCGTGTCGGCTCGTTTCCGTTTTTCGCGAAACTTCGCAAAAATTAGTCGGTTCGTTTTTTCGTTGTTGTTATACTGGTTTTTTTGGGGGGGGTAGCGGGCTCCTGGAGGCACCTCTGTGGGGTGGGTGCCTCCTCTGGCCCGCTATAAAGGGAAAGTGGGCTCCTGGAGGCACCCGTGGGTGCCTCCTATCCTCACCCACTAGGAAGGGGCAGCAGCAGCAGGCTCCAAGAGACCCCTCAACATGGGGGTCTCCCCTCCTCACCTGCTGCTGCTGCAAAATGGCATGCATAACCATATATGGATATGCATACCATTTGCAGACAGTGAGACCACCTGGTCCATTGGTACGACCCACCGAGGACTGGGTCGCACCTGCCATGTCCCACAAAGAAGGGAATCGTACTTGCGTGTAGTGCAATGCAAGTACATCTGGCTATGGGCTAAGGTGGGTTTAGTGCAAGGGCTAGGGTTAGGCTAATGACGGGTAAGGTTACGGTGGGCTATTGGGTTGCACCTCTGGGTGCCTCTCTGACCCACTAAGAAGACAGTCTGTGACATATGGGTAAGGAGTCAAGGATTAGGGTTAGAGGGTTAGGGGGCTAGGGCAGGTTTTAGGGGGCTTTTTGGCACATCCCAGAAGTCTCCATGGCCAAGTGGCCATGCGATTGGTGAGATGGCTCCAAAAATTTGCATGGTCGTCCCCTCCCACATGGCTGGCCAGGCCACTGGGCCAGCCCATCATTGCGCACTGCGCAGGTGTAAATAAAATAAAATAAAATAAAATAAATGGAGGACAGGAGGAGAGGAGAGACATTTTGTTGCAAGAAAAAACCCACTGCTACTGTGAAAAATCTGGAAGTTTATAAATTTCCGCGTGTTTCTGTTGTGTTTGTGTGTTTTTGGACCACGATTTCAAAAACAATATTGCGTTCGCTGCCCCATTTTGGATCCCCCGCCCGCACCGCATGGCATGGCCAGTCCGGCTGCCCAGGACGGGGGGGAGGCGGGACCCCCCCTCCAGACCAGAAACCCCCCCCCCTCCGGTAGGTGCCCTGAGGCACGGCAGGCATTTTCCGCCTGCTTTTTGGCCCAGGAATGGGTGGGGGGAGACGGGAGAGTTTAAAAGTTTTTTCCTGTGCCGCCCGTGCCGCTTGTTTGCGCTTTGGCGGCCGGCGGCGAGACTGGGCTTTTTGCTGGCTGCGAGCCTGTGGCGAGTCCCACCAGACCAGAGCATCCCAGGACGGAGGGGGGGAGGCCGGGACCCCCCCTCCAGACCAGAAACTACCCCTCCGGTGGGTGCCCTGCGCCCTTAGTCAAGCGGGCATTTTTCCGCCTGCTTTTTGGCCCGGGAATGGGTGGGGGGAGAGTTTAAAAGTTTTTCCCTGTGCCGTCCGTGCCGCTTGAGCCGGCGGTGAGACTCGTGTCGTGCGGCTTGTTGTTGCTGCTGCCTGCGGCGAGTCCCACGCCACGCCAGAGCAGCCCAGGACGGAGGAGGGGGGGGAGGCCAGGGACCTCCAGAAACCACCCCTCTGGTAGGTGCCCTGAGGCACGGCAGGCATATTTCCGCCTGCTTTTTGGCCGGGAAGCGGGTTTTTTAACTTTAAAAAAAAAATTTCTGTGCCGCGTGGCATCGCACGATTGCGCGATGCAAGTAACGAGCACGACAAATCAGAGCAAAATTGTTCGTTCGTCGGTTCGAGCTCGAAGTCTGGCGGAGTAATTCCCGTTACCGTTTCCGTAGAGTAATGGAACCGAGTAACGGAAACGGGAATACCGCTAAGTCGTGCCCATCTCTAATCCTCGGTGCCACATTCCTCGTCTAAGGCAGTGGTTCCCAACCTTCAGTAAACCCAGGTATTCTTGGGCTCCAACTCCCAGAAACCCTGGCCAGCCAAGCTGGTGCTGAGGGCTTCTGGGGTTACAACCCAATAACTGTAGAACTGCACAGCTTGAAAGTATCCAGTGGATCATCAAGCCCAGCCAAGGGTCAAGCAGGCCAGTTGGGGAGCCAAGCTGCCAATTTCGGGCGCTGCAGCCAGAAACATAAGCCATAGAGCAATCCCAAAGCTGGGAGCCATCGTTCCAAGTGCTTGTTGCTTGCACTGGCTCCTTTTCCTTCCCAACCAATTCCTTTCCAAAGGAGCCCTTCACAAAGCGACTTGTCAGTAGCTATGGGTTTGCAATGAGAGATGAGGCATGCAATACTAATTAAGGTGCTACTGCCAGTGTTAAGAAGAGCTGTGAGGGGGGAACATAAAGCCTTCCAACGCTGAAAATATTATTGCATGAGTCTTTTGTCAATAGTAGTCTTTTAGAAAAACTAGAATCCTGGGGCATGAAAAGGTAATGATAGTCTTCAAAGAGTGGAAAACTACTCGCCTTTATATTTGTTAGCTTTTTGCTGAAGGTCTGAACAGCCCATGGTATATTTTCCCTTAAACAATGTATGGAGCATCCATCTTCCATTGCAAATATTTGGAGAGGCATTTCCGGAGAACACAGGCTCTGACAAGGAAGCACTTGGTCTTGATGCTGCCTCACAAACATGTACTTACTAAACTATCAGAACTGCTTGTGTAATAGTCAGTGATCACAGTTCAATATTGCAATTCTTTTCTTTCTGGACACAGAAATTACGTACAGATGGTGACAACGAATGCTTTCGCAATCAAAAGTATCATACTCTTAGCAGTTTGGCAAAGATCAACAGTTTATTGTCAAACCGTCATCTACAGTTTTCAAATTATCTACTGATTTTCTGCGTGTTTCTCATATGTGATACTGAAAAGAAGCATAGTCCTAAAGACCTCCAATTATCCCAAAAGATCAAATACAGTAGCTAGTTTAGTTCTACAAGGGGGAGGAGGAAGGGAAGATAATAAACAAAACTTTCTAAAACACCTACTGCAAAAAAACAAAGTGCTTCTTCATAAAAGCAGCATTCAAAGGCGAGCAGCAGTTTTTGTATGCCACTCTGAAGACTTACTCCATGGCACAAAATTTACCAACTTTTAAACTCTGTACACTGAATGTTATGAGGACACTTGCAATGTGTACAATAAGTCTTTCAAGCCCACATGCACACCCCCTGCTGACTCCACGCCCTCCCACAGCGCATACTTGGGGACGTGGGGTTGGGTTAGGGTTAGAGTGAAACAGAATCCACTCCAAGGCTGGGTGATATTTCCTCATTGAGCAGATGATATACAATCTCGCTCCAAGGAACTTGAATATGTCAACCACTGTTCTTGCCAGACTTCAACTTTTGTTTTCGAGTTGATCCTATAACAGTAGCTGCTAAAAGGTGGATATTTTGGTCACAGGGTGGATAGAGAAATGTTCCATGGTAGAGAGAGGAGGTTTAATTACTATGCAAAATGAACTTCAAAGCCGAAAGGCCTTTAGAAACTCCAACCGCAGCTTATTAACCCTATGCCGCTCAAAGTGTTAACAGAAATATCTGACTGGAATGTGTGAGCTGTAATGTTCAATAGCACTCATTAGCATCCTGGCTACGCTAACAATTCTGATCTGCAGATCTGTGTACCCCCTTTGGAGGCATCTTGAAGGAACATCCACATAAGCTGCCTTCCCCAAGTACTGTACTTTGAATGTTCACTGGCTTTTGTGTCCAGGTAGGTGTGAACTGAAAAGAAAGGGCAGCAAGCAACCTCTCAAGTGCCCACGATAGTCCATTAAACTAGAACAAGTGTCCACAGGGATGGACACATTTTTTTACCAAAGCATCAACATTGCTTCCTCTGTTTTGAACATGACTGAAATACTGCAGTAAATACTGCTGCTCTTGAAAGTCAAGGCACCTGGTTTTCACTGGTCCCTATACTTTTTAAATTTCCCATTCCTTCCGGAAACCTGTTCCTAAGTGTTTTGAGATCCTCCAGAACATAACAGAATATGGTATATAGACAGAACAAGTGGAAGGGACTGGTGAAAACAAGCACCGAGGCAAAGTTATCCCCTGCTAAAATTCATTATGGGAAAACTATAAGGAGATACAAAAGTTCTGTTCTGGATTCTTGTACTATCCCCCCTCCACAACTTAGAGGTGAACATTCTATATAGGTCTTCTTAGAATTCAGTACATGTTATATTCACTTGGAAATATAGTACACAATAATTCTAGAGACAATTCCATTTTATATAATGTACTGTCTGCAAACAGTGTTCTTCAGTTATTCATTTTTGAATCCTGCTACAGTACTTTTAGTGGTAGTTACAGGGTTTTTAAAAGTCCACATAAACATCAAGGTGGTTTTTCACTCTCAGAGGTTGCTGATCTATATCGAAAATTACTTCTTGGGGTTCTGCTGTTAACAACTGGTAATCACTGCATGTTGAACTTTTCTAAAGGCTTATGCTTTCAGCCAAATTCTAGGTTAATATCTTAAAAGTATTTTTGAAAGATTAATATCTTGTAGCTACCTGCAGTATGATTTTGAGCAAAACCTTTCTATCACAATTGGTACAAAGATTTTAACAGTCTCAACATATAAAAATTTGCAAAATTATTAGCAGTTATTTAATCTTCAGTTATGAATAGGGAATGTTGAACTAGTGGCAAGTTTATACATTCTTGGTCACATTAAAAAAAGACTTATTTTAAAATCTCAAAACAACAACAACCCCTAATTACTAGTAGGTGTCAGAAACTGAGTAGAAGCTACAGAGCACTGGTCATGCAACACTATACCACAGTAGTTATGCACTGTATTCTCCAAAGGAAGCATGATTATAGTTGCACTGAAGACTTGCACTGTCTCAGTATAGATGACTTACTGCATTCCTTATGCTATGCCAAAGTGCTAAAAACAATGCAATTTAAAGTTATTTTCCCACAGTTCTTGACTAAATAATTCTAAATAGAAGGGTTGTTTTATTCTGAGATATTTGACAAATAAGACAATTGTGGGTCATCAGAAGCATTCAGGAGGCTCTTTTGTAGCCTGAGTCTCAAACTTTTGTCCACAAAAAGCCATACAGTTAAACATTAACTAAGTTTCCCATCAGTGAAGAGGCATGGCTTTTCTCAAGTGTGACAGTTTTAATCAGAGCAAAAGGACTTCTGTTGGAATCCTCTAGTTGTTCCTGTGGCTGTTCAATAGCAAAACCAAGACAAAGTTGAGCTTTGACTGGTGCTTGAAAAAGCCAACCTGACCACACATTGGAGCATCTACCTTTTCACAACTTAGGAGAAAAAGCACACATTCAAAACCGCTCGAGTGCAATATTTGTTCTAACAGTTACTGCAATACCTTGTTCTCCAACAGGGTCAGAAGACTTCATGAACTCTGAAGTGATTGTCTAAGGAAGGTGCTTCACCCCCAAAGTGCAGCTGGCTATGCACGTTCACGTCAAGCTCCTCAAGGATTTGTACAAATCTCCTGTGCTCTCTTCCAATCCATGCCCTCATTGTATCAAACACCTGGTATGGCGTAACATGAGCATTCACTGAAATGCCCGTCTCGGCAAAATCTTTCAGTACATCAGGGTAAGTTACCCAGGTGTTGCTTCCTCCAGAATGACCACCGTCCAGCCAATAAATTGCTCTTATGTTTTTTATGAAGGCATTTATGTTCTTGTCCTTTTTTGCTTCCTTCAGTTCATAAAGTAATTGGTTCAAGACAACACAACCTTTACTGAACCCTATTAATGTAAACGACGCTCCACCCACAACAGAAGGCTCGATAAAACTCACAGAGGTTTTGCTGAAATGTTCCCAGTCCCTCTCCATTTCTGATTCCGGACATCCATTCGTAGCGGCTACAGTAGGCAATTCACAGGCCCTCGTATCCTTGGGGGATTCATACTTCCTCTTCTGAGACAGGAGAACATTCTGAGCAAGTTTAAATGCATTAACCAAGAGCGCATGGAGATGTCTGAAGGCGCCAAAGTCACTGCTGTGTTCAGGTGCTCCAAACAGATTACTCGCCACAAAGTTGTCATAGCAGCTGAATTTGTGCAAATGCATCCGGGAACATTTTATAACCCAAATGTAACTGCCTGGGAAACGACGACCAAGAATAGCAGCAACATTTTCCAAGCACCATCGTTCCCAGTGAAAATTTTCTGGATGACAAATCATAATTTCACGATAGCTCTGAAAAATAGATAAGCGATAGAGAATCTTATTATTTCATACCAAACAGCTGAGAAACATGTTATGTCTGTTTACAAAAGGTGCACTTGCTCAAGCAGATGGAAAACATTGGTGCTAAGCTTTTAGTATAAAACACACTCACAACTGGAGAACCAGAGCAAGCCTCATCTAAACTTACCCCAACCAATAATTTAGGGGAAGTCAATCAACCTAACTGAATGTGACCCTTTTGCAGCTAGGACTACTCGGTAGCCCCTTAAATATGGAGTCGTCAAATCTTTTACTACTACAGCTATGAATGGAATATTTTTTTGAAATCAGTCAGATTTATTTAACAGGAAACTAGAAAAGTGAACAGTTCATACACACTCTTCATGTGATATAGAAATCCCATAAATAATGTGCAGTGGCACCTCTACTTAAGAGTGGTTCTACTTAAGAGCAATTCGACTTAAGAGTGGAAAACTGTTGGCGTTTTAACTGCCACCTTACAAATTAAAGATGCGGTCTGCTCTACTTATAATTTTTTTTTCATTTTTCATTTTTGTTATTTATTTTTTAGATGCAGCACCTCTACTTAAGAGCGGTTCTTAAGAGCATACATTCGGAACAGATTAAACTCGTAAGTAGAGGCACCAGTGTATATAAAATATTGCCTACCTTAAACCCGATCTTATGTGTTGTTGATTTCAATAAGCTTCTCTACCTGTTTAACTCTGCTGAATGGCTCCTGTGCAGTGGATAGAAACTGTGGTTCCCAACCTTGGCCCCACACAGTCTTGGACTGCAACTCTCAGAGGCCCCTGTGCCTGCATGGCCTGAGCTAGGAGTTCAAAGGCCTCTTTGCCCCCAAAGCTTGGGAATCATGGGCGTCAACTCTCTCCTACCCTCCTCAGGGTCATCCAGGCTCTCTTTTTCTCCAAGGAAAATGACCAGAAGGGCAAAGGAGGAAAGAAACAGGAGCACAGGCCAGGGTTGCCCTGCAATGCCACCCGCATGTGTGATGCTAATGCTGGCACTTTTCCATTTATTATTATACCTAGAGCAGGGATGTCCAAACTTCAGCCCTCCAGATGTTTTGGACCACATCTCCCAGAATTCTCAGCTCAGACTGCCAATGGCAAAGGACTGTGGGAGTTGTGGTCCAAAACATCTGGGGGGGGCGAAGTTTGGACATGCCTGACCTAGAGGGTGCACCACCTTGTCCTCTTATTCAAAGGCAGTCAGGGCCATGTGTTTTTTTTTGGGGGGGGGATGAAGATATATATGATATAAACCAAAGATTTAAAATGGAAATATGTAAGAGTTCAGACGGACGTCTCTCGATTTCCCCAGCGCAGACCGGGGTGTGTGTGTGTCCTGGGTGGGAAAAGGGCGCCTCCCCCGCCCTTCTTGAGGCCCTCACCTCACGGGTAGAGACACGGGCAGACACATGCCCCCGCATGGGGGTGGGGGCGAGGGAAAGGGGTCCCATTCCCGGGGTGGGGGTGGAGGAAGGATGGTGGGGGTGCAGGGACAGGGGGGCCCTTCCACAATGACCCCCCCCGGCCTCAGTCCCAGCAGGGGCCACAAAGGGGGGGGCGGGAGGAGGGAGGGAGGGAGCGCGGCCGGGGCGGTCCTACCTGCACGTCCCCCGGGAAGTAGAGGACGTGGTGCTGGTGGTGGGGAGGGGGAGGCGGCGGGGGCTCCCCTTCTTCATCCTCCTCCTCCTCCTCTTCCTCCTTCCTCGAGCGGGGCAGGAGCAGGAGCAGGTCGTTGGCTCGGGAGGGCTCGGCGCCCGGCACCCCCGGCAGGCGCAGCAGCCACGGCCGGCTCACGGGGGGCGGCGGCGGCGAGGAGGAGGAGGAGGAGGGCGTCGTCGTGGGGCCGCCCCCGCCCCCGCTGCCGCCCGAGGCCCCCGCCAGACAGGCTGCAGGGCCGCCGCCGCCGCCACGGGAACTCATGGCCCGCGAGAGACCGCGGCAGAGCAACGCCGAGCCCACCAGCCCCGTCAGGAGGGAGGCGGCGGCGGCGGCGGCGGGAGGGCAGCGGCCGTTCATGGAGTGAGGGGGGTGGCTCCTCCGCTCCCCCTCCCCAACACCTCCTCCTGGTATTCGTCGCCCCGCCAAACACAGCCGTCGCCGCCGCCACTGCGCACGCGCGGCCGGGCCTCCAACGCTTTCAGCGGCAGAAACAAAAACGCGCGAACCCACGGGCTCGGCCCACCCACCCACTCCTCCCAGGCAGAGGAGGGCGGGCGGCGCATGCGCCCCAGGGGTCGCGCAGTCACGTGGGGGGGAGGGCGGTGGCGGGGAAGAGAGCTCGCCCGTGGGCCCGGAAGGTGCTTTGCTTCGGGTTTGCCCAGCAGCAGCAGCAGCAGCGGGAGGGCGCGGGCTGCGTCCGAGGGGGCGTGAAGTGGGTGTGTGTGTGGGGGGGGGAGAACAGAGGCTAGGACGGATTCATTGAAATGCATCTGAATATTATACCTATATACAAGTGGACCCTTGTATAACAAACAGCTTGTATAACATAAAATCTGTACAACATAAAAATTCTGGAGATAGGGGAAATTTGCGTAACATAATCGCCTATGGGGAAAATCCGTACAACATAAAAAGGGGATTACTCCATTTTCAATGTATTCCTATGGGAATTTGTATAAAGGAAAATTTGCTTAACATAATTTCATTTGGAACGAATTAATTCCTTTATACAAGGTACCACTGTATTTATTTTTAAAGGGAGGAGAATGCCCTAAACAACCTCAAACGAACTCGTATCATCATAGGTAACTTTATTTATTGAATCCAAATTCAACCAATGCATGCCCTCTCTTGGTGGAGTCATGCTGCCTGGTTGCCGCCGAAACAAGAAACTTCTTCCTTAGGCTAGTTTAAAGATTGCCACGCTTTAACTACCGTCAGTTTTCGTAAGCTTTATCGAATACAGTACACAGTACTGCAATATTGAAGACGTTGTAAAGCTACTTTTTGTGGGGGGGGGGAGAGTATCCAGAATGCCCCCGCCCAAAAAAAAAACCCTGTCAAAATGTCTCTAAAATAAAATAAAAAGAAGCTTGGAATAATTCAGAACATTTCTCCTTAAGACTGTTCTGAGGATGTGAGCTTGGAGAACCTGCTGGAATGTTTGCAACCTTGCTGCCTGCCTTTATCTTGGCTGAGAGGGACCTTTCTGGGATAGGCAATCCAGCACTATCCAATCATTCCTTTCCTGCCTCTTTCCTTCTCTTTAGTCTGTTGCAGTCATGTTTGTTAGTTTGCTGCTCAGCTGTTCACAACTGTAAATAAAGAAAATATTTTTATTCTTTTGACTACTAATGTCTCAGAATGAGACTGCAAGCACCAGTTAATGAAAAAGAGGTGGACTATGATGTGGGACCAGAAGGTATTCTCTTCTGTGAATCCCTGCACACCTCCTGTGCAGCAGGAGGGATTTTAACAAGACACTTAAAACTGCAACTGTATCTCCTTTCCCATTGTGTGTTAACTAACATGAGAACAAATGAACAAGAAGGTTGCAAAGAGTTAAACCATAATAGTCTGTTTCAGCATACTGGCAAAGAAGTGGGGTGAGAGTGTAAAATACTGTGGCACCTTAAAGACTTTCCGTTTTGTTTCTGGGTGATTCAGATCCACTTCCTGTGACTCCAGAAATGGATTTTATTCCATGAAAGCTCAAATGGAAATAACTTTAAGTTTTAAAGTGCCACAATATTTTGTAATTCCCATTTTCTTTTATTTTTCTTAACAAGAAGAGTTCCCTACCTATTAACTAGCAAGGATTAAAACAGCCATGGCTTTTACTGACCGGTTTCTGTAACAACGACTTGATAGCTTTACAGAGAAATGCAGGTTGCTCCTTTGCTAGAGAAAGGACAATAGGAGCAAATTTCTTTGTCAGTTGAGCAACACTACTGCCACTTCCATCAGAAAAGTATTGTCCCCATATTCAAGAATTCAGGGTGGCATGTTACTATAATTTTTGCGCAATGAGCAGGCCACTGCAACTTGGTAGCCAAAATCCTGTTATTTTCGTACAGTGACATAACTGCAGTTGCATAAATGACAATGGAGAATTGAAAAGAAGGAGTGGTTTATGAATACAGTACAAAGCAGTGACTCCTTCACTAGCAATATTTTGCTCTAATTTATGACGCTAGTGTATGCAGGCAATAGGGTTGTGGCCAGTGTATCTGTACAGGGTATGATTTTTAGGGTTCTGAAGGTTGGTGGGGCACCTCCCGCATCCTCTCTGAGGGGAATCTACATACAGTGGTACCTTGTATAAAGGAATTAATTCGTTCGAAATGAAATTATGTCAAGCAACTTTTCCGTTATACAAATTTCCCATAGGAATGCATTGAAAACAGAGTAATCCCTAATCGCGACCATTTTTATGGAGACGATTATAGACGATTCTGTTAAGCAAATTTCCCCTATCTCCGGAATTTTGTTTATGTTGTACAGATTTTATGTTATACAAAGCGTTTGCTATACCAGGGTTCACTGTACTGTACAAAATGATGGCTGTTTAACACAAGACGGTGCTGTACATGCTAGCTTAATATTTTTCTATTTTCCTTAAACTGCCCTCCGTGCCCACGCATTCCTTGAGACAAGGGTCTCTCTTCCTCCTCCAGCAAGTGACCTTTATTGAAGAAGCGGCGCTGGGTGCAAACAGAGAGCGACCTGCCACCACAGCGGGGGGTCTGCCACGGGCAACAGCCCCCCAAGCCCCTTCGGCCCATCCACGGGTCGTCCTGATCAGCTCTAGGGAAAAGCAGGAAGAGCCACACTGGTCAAAAGACGAAGGGCAGAATCCTTATGATCTTCCCTGGTGGTTATCATCAACGAAGAGGGGCCCCCCGCCCGCTCGCCCCCCCTTCCTCACCCCCTACCCCCGCCTTCCCCCGACGGGCGGCAGCGGCGGAGCCAAAAAGGGGGCCGCGCCCCAGTTTTCCGGAAGGGGCGGGAAGGGACAAACTTCCAGCTCCTGAAGGAGGAAAGTGTGTGTGTGTGTGTGTGTGTGCGCGGGGGGTGGTGGTGGTGGTGGCGTCCCGTGCTGTCTCCGGGCGGCAGAAAGACGCGGGGCGGCACCGGCGGGGTGGTGTAGGGGTGTCCGCTCTGTGTGCGCGGGGTGCGTCCTTCCTCTCGTCTGATCTTCTAGGCTCTGTAAAGTTTATTGCTGGCTGATCTGATCGTTGGGGGTTGGGGGTATTGGGGGGGGGACCAGAAGGGCAGGGACTCTAGTAGCCAGTAGCCGAGCCCCCCCCCCCCGCCTGGTGCTCCACAGGTTGCAGAGAGACGCCTGGGCTTCCTTTGCAAGCAGGCGGCCTCGGTGTGTGTGTGTGTGTGTGCTTTTGCGGGGGGGGGGGAGGGCTCCTCGCAGCCTCTTCCAGGCCAGGCCGCGTCCAGCAGCTGGGGGGGGGGGGCTTGAACGTGTCCGCCCCTCGTGGCTCTCTTGGTCATCCCAGAACCAGTTGAGCCCTCCTGGCAACTGGACTCCTCTCCGCGTGAGATGGACGGTCCGCGGCTTGGATGAGTAGCGAAACGTTGGGCTCTCCCAAGAAAAGAAGTCCAGCTGCCACGACTAACAGCTTCCAGGTAACCTCACCTGGATGACTGAGAATCGTCGCAGACATTTTGCTCCTTGTTAGAGCACCAGGGCTTCCTTTCTGTGAGGGTGAACCTGTCTGGGCGTTCTACACCCAAGGAGCACTATAAAAATAAAGGTTGGGTTATGTGCTTTTGAAGGGGAGCAATGGTAAGTGAGGGATCAGACAGGTGTTTGCTTAGCAGTAAGGCCCACTGTGTTTAGTGGTGCTTACTCTGTTTGGTTTCAGGGCAGCAGCTCAATGTGACACAGGTCGTTCATAACAATTGTGGTGCCATGGGCCCTGGCGTGGTTCTCATTCCCCCTTCGGAGCTGCTCAGAGCTTCCAAAACAAAACTGGACAGTATATAATGAATGGTAGGTAGTGCTGCATGTAAACATTAGGTAGCACTTTTCCTTAGGATCACCAATAGTAATAATATTTTCTTAAAGGTGTGTCAATTGTATTGTAGTCCCTTACAGCTTCCAAGTGCTCCCTAAGTTAATGTAGAATTATATATAAATCATTTGACATGTCAAGCAAATGACTTAGATGAATGTTGACCTAGAAATTAGTTTTTTCCCCCTAGAATTTTTTCAGGGTGCCAAGGCAGAGTCTCTAGCCTGGAGCCTTACAGATATATTGAAGTACCCTAACTTCCCAGCTAGATTTAGGGAACACTCTGCTGGCTGGATAGGTCAGGGCCTTTTCACACGACCCCTAAGATCCGCTGGCCACTTAAATTTGGACCAGAGATCTTAGGGCTTCGTTGCTCTTCCTTCCTCCCCACCACTCCGCACTTCCTTGCTCCTGTCTGCGTGAGGGGAGGGAGGAAGAAAGAGAGGAAAAAATGCAGACTCACATCCCTTCTCTTCTGTTTGCTTTTTTTTTCCTCCCGCCCCTTCTCTTAAAGGGGCGGGAGGCAAAAAAAAAGCAAACAGAAGCCAGGAGAGCCCTGCACTGACCAGATTAAATCCAGACCTGGTGATTTTCACCCTCCTGGAGCAGGTACAAGAAAAGTGCGCTGGGACGCGCTTAGGTGGGCGTGGTCGCACTTAATTTCCTGCAAACTCCGGAGCTGGTGGGGAAACCACTGTAAGCTCCGGAGCTTGCAGCCATTTGCTGCGGAGTTCAGGGGTCGTGTACAAAGGCTCTGAGTTAGGGATCTGCCTGGTTAGGCATTTGATTCCCCCCCTTGGTGCTTCTGGTGAGTAGAACCAGCCTCGAGTGGCCTTAGGCAAACTGCCTAGTCCCAGGCCAACCCCAGAGGAAGGGAAGGGTAAACCATCTCTGAGTAAGCTTTCGCTAGAAATCGCTGAAAACGCTCACCATAAGTCCTCTCATTAAGCGAGTCAGGGCTGTGTGTGACTGGACTCACGAAACGTGTAACCAGGAGGAGCCCCAGCCTGTGTCGTGGAAACTGAGGAAGGTTCCTTACATTTGCTTCTCTTTCAGCGGCAAGGATGGCTTCTGTCAGAATACGGACACCGTTGGCGGCTTGTCTCCTTAATATTTCAGAAGGGAGGAAAAAAGATGTGGTTGAGGAGATAGCAAAAGCTGCCATTCGTGAGAATAACGGTAAGAAGACTAGAACTTCATAGGACAGCTGTCTCTGTGGTGTTCTGTAGCAGCCGGTGGGTTTCTTTCTGCTCCCTGAGGCCCAATTGGCAGTTAAGGTTTCCTTTGTTCTAATGAGAGAACCTTATGTCTGCCTCTGGTTAATCTTTCAGTCCAGTCACCTGAACATCAGTTCCTGTTCTAATTTATTTATTTATTTATTTATTAAACTTATATACTGCCCGTCTTCCCAAAGGAACTCCGGGCGGAGTTACATTTGAGTGTTTACTGTGAATTTCCCTCCATGATCTTGCCAGTTGGCCTGAGGGTCCAAGAGGTAGAATGAAAATAGTGGGAATTGACCATGGAATTGGAATCTTAAAGAATCGATTTCCCATGGAAACAAACTGACCCTATTATGTACGCACAAGTAAATAATAGTTCCGCATTTCCCCCCTCTTCAAAAGTGGTTTCGTTGTTTGTACTTCTGCGAATCCTTGAGTTCTTGCAGGCAAGGCGACTGTACTGTTTTGTACGTGGTTGTTGCCATTTCAGCTAGATCCGCAATGTCCCTTTAGAAATG
Source organism: Phrynocephalus versicolor (assembly GCA_023846285.1). Taxonomy (NCBI): domain Eukaryota; kingdom Metazoa; phylum Chordata; class Lepidosauria; order Squamata; family Agamidae; genus Phrynocephalus; species Phrynocephalus versicolor. The sequence goes on along the minus strand of JAHTLZ010003542.1, from coordinate 8,161,816 downwards.
CTGGAAGTGGCCCCCCTCAAAGGAAGCAACCCTGTGCTTTCCAAGGAAGCATTGCACAACTGGGGAAGACTTGGGTTAAATATGAAGATGCTGCCCACTAGGTTCCATTAGGAATGCCTTTCTAATAGGGAAAAAAACCCCACAGTATGATTTTTAGGAAGAGAGGTTCTTTTAGGAAGAGAGGTTCTTTTAGGAAGAGAGGTTCTTTTAGGAAGAGCCCCTCTTCCTGGAAATCCTAAATGTTGGGAGGAGAGGCTCAAAGCACCTACCCTCAGCCCTTTAGGTGGAAAGCGACCATTTGCCCTGGGGGGGGGGGGAAGCAGAATTGGGTACACAAACCAACCAGATATCACAATTGTCTTCCTGCAGGGGTGGGAACATGAGGCCGTTGGACTGCAGTTTCCATTAGCCCCAGGCAGCAGAGCAAAGAGGAAGGGTGATGGGAATTGCAGTCCACCCCCTGGAAGCCCACCCCCACCTTTCCTTATATTGTTGGCATTGCTGCAGTTCTTTTGCTGGAAATGAAACCGAATAAGACAGAACCCCCCCAGCCCACTGACTTTCCAATGATTTTATCCGTTACATTTTGATCAGACATTTTGGGCGGTGTGTTTATGAGGTGATAATCTTAATCTATATTTATTATTATTTATTTATTTTAATATTTATATACCGCCCGTCTTCCAGAAGAACTCCAGGCAGTTTACAATGAGTAACAAGCATAAAAACCAAAATAAATCAATAAAAAAAAAAAAAAATAATAATAATAATAATAATAATAATAATAATAATAATAATAATAATAATAATAATAATAATAATAATAATAATAATAATAAGCTGTCGTGATGGTGGGGTAATCGTGAAAGAAAAAAAAAAGGATTAACTGTCGCCAAATGCCTCACAAAAAAGCCAGGTCTTTAAGGCTTTTTTGAAGGCTGGCAGGGACTGTGCAAGGCGCAACTCACTCGGGAGATGGTTCTAGAGCACGGGGCCAGCCATGGAGAAGGCTCGGTTGCATGTCACAGTCTTCTGGGACTCTCTGGGCGTGGCCACGCGAAGTGAGAGCACCCGTGACATTCTGGTAGGTCAGGCTTCAGTTGATCTTTGGGAGATTCGCTCTGCCAGGTATTCAGGTCCCAAGCCGTGGAGGGTTTTATAAATTAAAACCAAGACCTTGGATTTTATTCAGGACACAATGGGTAACCAATGCAAGCAGGCCAGTACTGGGGTGATGTGGTCATATCGACGCCCACCCATCACCAGTCCGGCCGCTGCATTTTGTATCCGCTGAAGTTGCCGAATAAGAGTCAAGGGCAGCCCCGCGTAGAGAGCGTTATAGTAGTCTATCCTCGAGATCACAAGCGCTTGCACTACTGTTGTCAGGGAGTCCCCATCCAAATACAGATGGATCTGGGCAATCTGCTGGAGGTCTAAAAAGGCGGTCCTGGGAACGGCAGCCACCTGGGCCTCCATAGAGAGAGCCGGGTCCAGCCATGCCCAGATTCCGGACACTGTCCACCGGCTGGAGAGAAATACCCTCCAGACTGGGGAGAGGGCCTCTGCATCTGGGAGAAGGACCCCCAAATCTTAGAACTCTTGCAGAGTTGGAAGGGACTCCATGGGTCATCCCGTCCCAGCCCCTGTGAAGGAGGTCCGGCGGGGAGCTGAACTCCGGACCCCTGGCTCTGTAGCCAGAGATTTAAAGCCATGGAGCTATGCCATACTGCATTCTTTCAGCTTGGGGAGTTTGGGGGGTGGGGAAGAAGGGGCATTTGAATGGCATTTGTAGGGTTTGTTGTGCAACTGGAGGCAAGTACCTAACTGGCAGGTTCTGTTTGAGAGGCATTTATGGGGTTCTGTGCACTTCCTTGGAAGAGTATTTGGTATACAGCAACTTCCTTTGGTCCTGTGAGTGACCTGTGAGTGACCTGTTATATTATCTTTATCACACTGAGGGCATATTTCCACAAAAATAGTTTAAAGCTGCAGTCTTGAATAGTTTTACAAAGCAGCTTCTGCAGAATGCAATGTTACTTGTTTTCTGAGCAAATGTGGACAGGATGCTGCTGCCGGGTTTTAAGGTTGGTGTGGTACAAAAGGTCTTCTCTGGAGAATCTAGGTGAGCAATGCCTCGCGTCCTCGTTTAACTCATTTCGTGGGCTTTTAAGCTGAACCTGATGCCTTCACTTAATACTTGCATGGCCACAAGAAGTTGATCCCCCTCTTCCTCTCCTCTTTCTTTGTCCGTAGGCCAGGAGCACCCCCAAGCAACGGTCCTGAATATATTTTCTGACCACGACTATAACAGGTCTGTCATAACAATAGCTGCTCCGGTGGACCGGCTGGGTGAGTGGGCCTTGGTGGCGTCTTTTCTGCCTTTGAAAGCTGCGCTTCGGCACCCTAAGGCTTCAGCCCCCTGCAACGCACGGAGGGAAAGCCCTCTTAAATATGGCATGCCTTTTATGAGAGTAAATTTTTGTAATTTTTGACACTGACCATACTTTAGTAAAAGTGTTTTTGAACCTCTTCGGCGAAGAGATCTTAGCTTGTCATGTGATTCCATGTAGCCCTAGGGCTAGATGGGCGGTGTAAAAGTCAAATAAATAAAATAAATAAAATAAATAAACATACCCAGGAGTGTGCTATAAGGCACAAAAGACACTCCTCTTTCTACTGAACAAGGAGCTGAAATAGGGATGGAAAGCTTTCCTGGAACTGGGGACCAAATTTTGATGTGCCCCCCCCCTCGATGGATTAAAAAAAGTGTGGGTAGAATCTATTCTTCTGGAATCAGGGTGGATTAGATTTAAATCACTTAGATTTAAATCACAATTTAAATCACTTGTCCAAAAGACTTGATTTAAATCATGATTTTCTAATCTACATAAAGACTCATTTTTGCTGGAGTTGTTTTAATCTTAATATCAACCAGATGAAGGTTTCATTTTTAGAATAATAACTTTTTAAATTAGTTTTACAGTGATATCAGAAAATTACTGATTTGGTGATTATATACCATTAGAAATACATAGATAATTATGAAATTATTGCATATTTATTTCATTTATTATTTTTATTTTTAGAGCATTTTTACACTGCCTTTCTCCTTGGAAATGCGGCTTATAGTAATGAGGGACAATATACAGTCCAGTACAATTAAGACATGTTCTGATATTGAGCACAGGGGATTGAGGGACATCTTACAGGTACCCTGCCTTTCTCCTTGGAAAGGCGGCTTACAGTAATGAGGGATAATATACAGTCCAGTACAATTAAGACATGTTCTGGTATTGAGCACAGGGGATTGAGGGACATCTACATTGATAGACAACATTACATTAAAGCTACAAGAGAATGCAAGCAGTTAAAAGGAGAGTAAAAATCCATGTAAAGTTGTTAGTAAAAGTTGCCTTTATTAATGTGTGCCATTTGATGTCCAACTGTGGCTTAAATTTGTTTGCTTATGTCCAAGTTGGTGAGTCCTGTGCTTTTATTCTATCTTTATTGTTTGTTTATGTTTGTAATTGCTATAGTACAAACTGCCCAGAGAGTGTATATCACACTACCACAAGGGGGAAAGAAAATAATAACAGGTTAATCATTCATATTTGGACATGTTGTACTTTATTGGAAGGAGAAAAATAATCAATACCTTAATAATAAAAATTTAAATAGTTTTATTTAACCAAAACAATAACATTATATAGCATCATGTATGCTTTATGTATGCATCATGTATGCATCTTCATCACTGCACTTCTCATCACTGATGTTGTTTCATTTGGGCCACAAGGCCTTGCGTTTCTTTGTTGCGCTGTTTGCATTTTGCACGCATGCCTGCCTTACCGATAGGTAGCGGAACTTCATTAAAATATTCCCAAACTGGGTCTCTTTTACGGCCTGCTGCCATTACAGTTTTTTCTGCTCAAGAGAGAGAATGAGAATAATATGATAATGATAACCCTCAGGCCACTATACTGTACACATAAAGATCTCAAGATGTGGAGTATTACCCTCAAAAGGTTTCACTTTCATTTTATTGCTTGCCTCTCCCTCCTCAAACTGTGCTCCTTGTGCAGACCTATTCCATTCCAAACAACCTTCTGGTCATTGAACTTCTTGAAACATAGCACTTGAGATGTAAGGGGTTTGATTCTGTGTAAATAGATTTGCAGAGAAACAATGGGATTAAGGTCCCCTCCCTCAATTTTGATGTTTATTTTATAACATTTTTTTTGCTCTGAAGGAGGCATGTTATTGTTGCAGAACCAAATGCACAGTTTTGAAAATAGCAAAACCAAGCATCTTTAATACTATCTTCTAGATAGAAAAATTGCCCCAATTAATCAGAAACCTCTGGGAGAGCATGAGATTTTGAATGGATTAATACAGCTTTATGCTACATAATTAAAAACTAATTTCACAATGAATAACCTTTGGGCTATAATGTATCTTAACTACCAGTAGAACATGTTCTTTAGAGAGATTTTTCCTCAAAAAGTATTTAAATTTTACAAATCTGATTTAAATTTTAAAAAAAATCCATTTTTTTTAAAAAAAATACTATTGATTTTTATGCACCTTGCCTGGAATGTATAATTTTGAATGTATTTATTTATTTATTTTGGTTCTTGATTTTTTTCATGCCCCCCCCCCCTTGAGGGGAGCTTGCAACCTCTCCTGTGCAAACCCATCACTGCTACCTGTCCCCAGGAGTGAAAATAAAAATTCCAGGAACCCCACTGACCCTATACTTGACATTAAAAAACAAAAACTTTGCTGAGCTGAAAGGTTGCTGTTAATGTGCATCTAATCTTGCTGGCTGTCCTGGGTGGTTCCTAACTGAAGAACTGTTTAGAAGTGCCTTAATGCAGGGGAGTGGTATCAAGAGACAGGCATCTAGTCTCGTGCGCTCCCAGACGCATCTGGAGGGGCCACTGTGAGATATAGGAAGCTGGACTAGATGGGCCTTTGTCCTGATCCAGCGTGGCTCTTCTTATGTTCTTATGTAATTAAAACAAATTTAGACATGCATTTATCCCATTGAATGTATTACAATAAAAGAGAACATACCATATTTTTCCAGCTATAAGATGCTCCCATGTATAAGACATTTCCCACTTTTCAACCCAAAATTACAGTTTCTCAGCCATACAGTTCTCTCCCCAGCTTACTTCTGTGTTTAAGGTGACCCTCAATCTTTAGTCTAAGAATTTAAGACAAAAAAAACAGAGTCTTATAGATGGAAAAATTCTGTATTGCTATCTCTGTGACAGTGAGACAGACCCAAACATCTTAAAGGTAGTATTGACACTAAGGGTCCCTGAGGGTATGAACCTCAAGGATGCTGCTGCTGCTGCTGCTGCTGCTGCTGCTGCTGCTGCTGCTGCTGCTGCTGCTGCTGTTGTTGTTGTTGTTGTTGTTGTTGTTGTTGTTGTTGTTGTTGTTGTTGTTGTTGTTGTTGTTGT
>JAHTLZ010003542.1:8135141-8152556 GCA_023846285.1 Phrynocephalus versicolor | reverse complement strand
AGGCTCAACTGTGCGGGTGGGTCGTAGGAGATGCAGTGGCGGCAGGTCCCGGTGGGTTCTGATGGGGTGATCTCACCTTCTGGCGCTTTTCCTCCTCCAGGTATAGCGGAGAGCTTGGCTTCACGTGTCCCTGGATGCAGCCTATTTCTCTTTGGCCACGCAGATCTCCCAAAGAAGCAAAGCCTGGTCCAAAGAAGAAAGCAACTCGGGTGGTTTAACCGTGGGGCTTTCCAAGCAGCCGCTGTTATCCCTGATGTGGGATCCACACCCACTGCCAGATACGGTTTAACAGGTATGGGCGCTTTTACACGACCCCTAAGATCCGCTGGTCCCTTAAATTCAGACCAGAGATCTTAGGGGCTTGTCGCTCTTCCTGTGTTCCCACCCCCTCCGCACTTCCTGGCTGCTGGCTGCGTGAGGGGAGGGAGAAAAAAAGGAAGAAAGACCGTGGCTCACCTCCGTTCTGCCTCGTTCTGCCTCTTGCTCTTGTCGGCTCTTGCCGGGGCAACATTCCAGTAGCTCTTCAGTAGCTCTTAAAGGGGCAGGAGCCAAAAAACAGCAAACAGAAGCGAGGAGAGCCCCGCACTCACTATCGTTGCACCACATCAAAGAATTTTCACCTCCAGAGAGCAGGTACTTGAAAGGTGCGCTGGGACGCGCTAAAGTGGGTGTGGTCGCACTTAATTGCCTGTAAACTCCGGAGCTGGTGGGGAAACATTTTTAAGCTCCGGAGCTGGGAGCCATTTGCCCCGGAGTTTAGGGGTCATGTATAAACGCCCTATGACACGGAAACCATAGGCGGCACTAATGGTAGGGCTGGCCCAAGAAGTGACCGGACCATTGGGGAGGGGGCAGAGCATCGTCTCCCAGATGGCGAGAGACTGCACGTCTCGCCGTGATTTCCGCAATGGCTGTGGGGACGAGGGCTGCTCCGTGCTGCGGACGAAGAATATCTTGGAGCTCTGCATTTTGTGGATCTCTAAACTAGAGAAGTATCACTTGGGTTCCCTTCATTTGCATGTTGGCAAATGGCGCCTGTGGTAAGTTTGTGAGACTTGCTCTTCTTACTCTGTGCGTGGTTTTACATGTTTGCACACTTACCGAAGAGTTAGTCAGTTTTAATACATTGTAGATGAGCAGACCCCCTATAGGAGGTTTGCAAATGACAATGGAAACAGATCCTTCCTTGGCTACCGTTTCTGCTTGGTGGAATTACCCGTGGCCACCAGGTAGCCAGCATCTGGCAGAGGCCATCTCTCAACATGCATAGCCAGACTCTTTGCTACTCTTCCTTCCTTCCTTCCTTCCTTCCTTCCTTCCTTCCTTCCTTCCTTCCTTCCTTCCTTCCTTCCTTCCTTCCTTCCTTCCTAAAGATGCATTTCATTCCAATTAAGGCTGCTTTTACACAACCCCTAAAATCTGCTGCAGAATGCTCACAGATGCGGAGCATAAAATTGTTTTCCCACCAGCAGCGGATTTTAAAAAAAATAAAGTATGGCCATGCCCACTTAATCGCATCCCAGCGCATTTTACAAGTACCTGGTCTGGAGGAGGTAAAACCCTTGTTGCTGTTCCTTGTTGCTGTTTTAAAGCATTGCATGCCTGGCCCTCCTCCGCTTTTTGTTTGTTTTTTGTTGGGTTCCCCCCCCCCTTAACAGACAGGAATCCTAACAGGCTGGGCAGGTGGAGGTGAGCCTGCATTTTTTTTCTCTCTCCCCTCATCACAGACAGAAGCAATAGAAATCCGAGTGCGGGAGGTGGGACCACAGGAAGCAGAACAAAAACCACATTGGGGGATCTGCATTTAAGTTGCCAGCGGATTTTAGGGTTTTGTAAAAGCAGCCTAAGGTGCATGTATCTTGTTTTGGTTTGTGTCCTAATATACTATGTAAGCTATTGAATGAAAATCTGACAAGCTTGGGGTGGTAGTGTAGCCTGTTGCATTGAGCTGGTTTAATCTGGATGGTCCTGAGCAGACTCACGTATGCAGCTGAATTCCGTTCTTGCTGCCTGGTTTAAAACAAAAACAACTCTTCTGAATCATTCCCCCCCCCCCAACCCTGTTGCTTTTGACATCATTCTGCCACAAGAATACTTCAATCAGACCTTAATGGTAGAATTCATAGTCATTATTCCCTGTGCTGTTCCGCAGATACTGCCTCTGCATTTGCAAAAAGGGAACAGCACCAGATGTTAATTAGTGCCTTTGGTTTCATTTTTTTCCGCCTTTACTTCCACAATCTGGTCTTCAGACTTTCCATTATTTTCTGTTCACCGTTAAGATCTTTATTGGTCTGTTCTGGGCTTGGATCATAAACTATAAAGATAATGAGTTGGAGTTTCAAGGAGAGGAGAAACAAAAACCTCAGCCCAACATTAAAGTTTCATACCCTTCCATTATATCTGAGTGGAACTATTTGCCATGATTATTTTCCCCAAGTGGAGTTCCTGCCTGCTTCCTTTCTCTGGCTTATCAGAGGTTGTAAAAATAACTTATTACAGGTGACTTTGTTAAGAATGGCTAACAATGGAGTTCTTAATTTGTAAGTAAGTAAGTAAGAAAGATAGAAAGAAAAGAAAAGAAAAAAGAAAAGAAGAAAAAAAGAAAAGAAAGTGGATAAGGAAAAATAGATAAGTAAGAACTGTTTTCCCTATTGCACAATGCTAGAACTAGGGGGCACTCCATGAAACTTTTGGGTGCTAGATCTCAAGCAAACAAGAGAAAATAGTTTTTCACCCAGAGTACAACTGGTTTGTAGAACTCCCTGCCAGAAGAAGTGGTGGCAGCTGTTAGCCTTGACAGCTTTAAGAAAGGGTTGGACAAGTTCATGGAGAACAAGGGTATCAATGGCTGTCATGATGGATGATGCCTAAGGACAACCTCCAGGTTGGAGAGAGAGGCAGGATATCTCTCAGTGCCATTTGTGGGGAATCGTAAGCAGGTGAAGTCATCTGCTTGGGAATACCTTGAAGCAAATGGTGAGCCACTGTGTGAGACAGAATACTGGACTGTGTCCCAGCAAGGCTGTCCTTATGAAAAGAAAAGAAGAGAAGAGAAGAGAAAAGAAAAGAAAAGAAAAAAGGAAAGGAAAGGAAAGGAAAGAAAAATCCATTTGGAGAATGATGAGTTTTCTTACTTCAACATGATAATTTATGGGGGTTACTTTCAGGCTTCTTTCCCTAATTTAATTTTTTTTAAAGACAGCATTTATGTCTCTACCAACAACTATGCATACCCCTACACACACAGCTATTCTTACATATAAAGCAAAGCAAATTGCACTGCTGATAGACCACCCCGTAGCACTTAAAGCACTCTCGGGACAGTTTGCAACATAATTGTGCAGGCCACACATTCCCCATTCCCACCACCAGCAGCCAGCTTGCTGATCTTCCTTCCACTTAGCCTAAGATTCTTAGAGCTGTTGATGTCCATTTCCTTTTTTCTCTTGACCTTTTGTAGGAAATGACAGAGGATTCCCCTTGCCTTTGTCGGTGACAGGTGAGGGGGCTGCCATGGTTCCCTATTACCCTCTGGAAGCCTGTATGTTTCTTTGATTGATGCTAGCTCCCCTGTTCTTCTAGAATAACAAGGGTAAATGGTTTTTCCTACCATTGGGAGAAGTGTGCAGTCCTGACCATTCTGATAGGTAGGGGCTGAATCTAAAGCAAAGTGTTCTGCTTACATACTGCCCCATACCATTTCAAGTAGTCTCTGGGCGGTTTACAGTTTTTAATTACAGTATGCAGGCTACAGAATCTACTAAATAATGTCCTTCTGCTTGGCACAGCTACCTCCAACAAAAGGATGAACTGTCCCAATCCTCATCTCTGGTACTAATGTGGAGATCAGAACTTAGTTATGACTTATCGCTGGACTTTTTGCACTTCCTGCATGTTACCATGCTAGACTCAAAAGAGGGTATGTTGAGATGAATTTAAAATGTGTTGTTTAGGAAAAGACCAGGTCTTCTTACTTAAATATATTTAAAATATTTCTATCCTGCCTTTCTCTCCCAAAGCCCCCCCCCCCAAGCAGGTATGTAAATGGGCTTCCTGTGTGCATGCTTTTTGCGTGGCATATTATTCTGTACACGAGCCAGGGAGATCTTATGTTGGCAATTCAGATCTTCTAGACCCAATATGTGCTTTCCATCAGATAATCTTTCCGGTCTTCTTGTTTGCAGGGGTTGGAGCCAGTCCCTACGTGATGAATTGCAACGTGACCCTCGACACTCAGGACTTGGCTAAAGCCAAGGAGGTAGCGGGTTCCATCCGGGGCAGCCGCCCGGGTGGCCTGAGAGGCGTGCAGTCCATGGCTTTCCCCCACAGGGGCCAAATTGAAATTGCCTGCAACGTGGAGAGCTTTGACGACGTGTTGCCTCCCGGGATAGAGTCCGGTTATGTTTCGTACAGCATCCTTGGGAAGACCTACTATTACATCTCGCCACAGTCGATCGAGGCTTCCATTCGGAGGTTGGCCGGAGCTTGCGAAATCCGCACCGCTGGGGCTGCCCTCGTGGGGTTTACCCCGGAGGAATGTGCCCACTGCGCTGCCCATGCGTTGAAGCAGGGGATTTGGGAATTCTGGAGGGCGAGAGGCGGCCTCTTCATGTGACGGCAGGCGTTCTTCTCCCTTTGTTTTGGATGAAGGGGCAAACAGGCCCTGGTGAAACCACACACACACACACATGCACGCACACGCACGCGCGCGCGCACACACACACACACACACACACACACCTCTTTTTTTATCACGGCCGGCCGAGCCCAGTGCTGGTAGAAGCTGCCCTGCTGGAAGAGAAGAGCCCACAGTGGGGGAGCGGGTGGGGGGGGGCGCTCAGGGCAGTTTCCTGCTTGGTGCTTCCTTCTGGGCTAACTCTGGCCTGCAGTTCTACAGGGGTAGAAACAGAATGGAAACGGCCTTCTAAGACCTGGCCCAGAAAGGAAAAAGATGCCCGTCCTCCAAGGATATGCCAGACTAGGTGGAGAGGAGGAAGAGGCCGGTCGGCGAAGGGCAAAATTTTTTTTCACTTGGCTGATGCCCAGCCTGGCCTGACCGTACTAGGAACTGAGGCAGGGGTGGGGAGCCTTCGGCCCTCCAGATGTTTTGGACCTCCCCCAACTCCCACAGTCCTTTCTCATTGGCAAAAATAGGCTCAGAATTCTGGGAGTTGGAGCTTGTCCAAAATATCTGGACGGCTGAAGGTTCCCCACCCCTGAGCTAAGCAATAAATAAGAAGTAGACACTGTGCAGAGCTGTTTTGCATTCCCGAGCCCTGGTTAATTACCAGTTCTGCTACACACACTGCCCGTGGCAGTCTCAACAGTGGTCTCCAATGAAAGGTCTCAGTTTTGCATAATCGACTCTGTGGCTCAAAACTGGGCCTTCCAGTCACAGAGCATTGGCTGTGCCTGGTACCGAACCTAAATGAGTCGTGCAAGTGGCTTATAGATGCCCTGGCAGTGGCTGTAGTGCAGTGGTCTGGCCTGCAGCACCCATCCGCACTTGCTCAGGAGGAAGTTGCATGGAACATCATAAGACTTCGTTCCATAGCAGTATGTGTGAGATGGTGGCGCTAGATTCGGTGTGCTGGAGCCTGAATTCCCCTGTTCACCTACCCATATATTCATTATGCAAGGAGGTGGCGGCCTCATGCCTTCAGTCTTCATCTGTAGCATTGGAGGAAGAATTGTGACTTACCGAACAGGGTCATTTTAAAGGATTAATGAGGCAATGAATGTGGCACAAGCAGGATAACTTTGATTACTGCACAGATGATAAGGGTCACATACACTTGCCAGTGGCAACAGGTGTGCTTTATCAAACACGGGCTAGCGAGGATGTTTAGGCAATGCCTCGGCTTATCGCAGTAGGAGACTGAGTAGGGAGGAATTAAGTATTTGTGTCCCTCTTCAAAGCAGGCGGACAAATCATAAGCTGCAACTTATTAGTGCAAACAACAGTCATGGATCAAGGTTATTTATTTCACTCAGTGGGCTTTTGGACTTCTTACCCTGACTTCTGAGCCACGCTATCAACCGTTCCCGTAGTTGGATGCCTGTGTAAGTGGCTCAATCAAGCGGCCTCTCGTGGCAAGTCCACCTGGCGCTTTCCTGCCGTTTCCTTGGGGACCCCCTTAAGCTCTTTCCCATGGCTTGGTGTGGCGGCGATACATAACACTGCCAGGTTTTATGCCATTAAAGGTATTCTGATTCTGATATGCGTACAGTCAGGCTGGTGGTATTTCTCTGAATACCGGCTTGTTCCTTGAGTAGCTTGGCATCAGTGGCATGTATGCATCTCTTCTGGTAACACCGCCCAGATGGGGTGGGGTGGGTTAGTCATGCCAGTTGTGTCTTGATGGCAAAGCCTGCTCCCGGTATAAGAGGCAGTGAGGAAGATGAGGAAGACCCAAATTAATCCAAGACATCTCCCTGCCCGGCCATCCCGTGGGTAGGTTGTGTGTTGTACAGCTCCCCCCCTTCTCCTACAGATGGAAACAGCTGGAGAGCTGATGTGAATAGTTAGGTCAGTTCTCCGGCATTCCAGTTCTTGGGGGGTTCCATCCACTAGAGGGCAGCAGTGATGCCACGGCTGTGGAAGCCTCCTCCTCCTCCAGCAACAGGTTTGTTTTTTCCTCTGGCTTTGCCCTCCAGTGGCCGACGCAGGGAGTGTGCCACCTGGCAACATGTCTTGTAATTCCCCCCCCCCCCGGTGAATTTCATCACATTCTTGCCGTTACTGATACCTGTCCTTGTTACTGCCTTTTTGTCTGTGCAGCGCTCTAGCTTCTGTTGATTAAAAAGCCTGTGTGTGTAGTTTAGTAACTGCTGCTGGTTACTTTATTCCCAGAAACCAATTTTAACCAGCTGGTAGTTTGTCCCCGAGATTACTGGTGGAGCCTAGATGCCCTAAGCACATCCGATCTCGCATGATTTCAGAAGCTAAGCAGGGTCGGCCCTGGTTAATACTTGGATGGGCGACCACCAGGGAATACCAGGTGCTGTAGGCGCCTGGAACAGGAACTGGCAAGCCACTCCAGTATTCCTGCCAAGAAAACTCCATGGACGTGGAGTCACGAAGAGTCGGTCACAACTGTAATGACACAGCACACACATTAGCTAACAGTGAGAACTAGATCCAGGATCAGGAAATTCTATTTCGAAAGTCATTGACTATCCTCTGGAACATTTTAAAGATAGTAATTTCTTTATATGATCACTGCTGCTTTTTATTTTGCTTCCTGAAAAAAACACTTTCAGAGAAGCACTTGATAATTCAAATGATGGTGTCATTGCCAATGGTGTGGTTACCAACCACGTGTGATATGCAGATGATCATGTATTCCTATGCTGAAGATGAGTCTCCAAAGATTAGTCAAGGAAGTATGTAACAAGCATAGTCTAAAAATCAATGCTAAGAGGGCCACATTCAGGGTCATCTGTGAAAAAGCAAACAATCCAAAATAAAAACGTTATCATTTTAATGATTTCACTTGCTTTTGTTGTGCTGTGTAAGCTCCTTTCCTGAACCAGGTGTGAAGGGTGTGCTATGGAAGCGTAACAGGGACAAGGAAGAATGAACTTGACAGCTCATGCTTCTCCCCGTCCCTCAAGTACAATTCCCTTAGTGTTGTGGAAGTGGCAGGGGGGTGGAGAACTTGGGGAGTGCAATGGACAGAAAAAGTAAGGAATCCCTCACTTTGGTGAACATCTTTACCTGTGTGGTATGCTGGCTAATTTTTTTTTTAAAAAATCTTTATAATAGCAAAGTGGTGCTTCACAACCCCCCTCCCAGCTGACGGATCGGGGCCACTACTTAAACAGTTCAAGCCACATCCAACACCATGCAAGTGTCCTCCCATTTTTGCGATGTGTTTTCCCCCTCTGTGTGCCCCATATCTACTCCAAGGGGTCGCCCAGCCACCTGGAAGAGATGGAGAGGGACCACGAGAGGGAGGATGAGAGTTCCTTGGCTGCAACCCTTTGGCTAATAATGGCCAGAAACACATTCCAGTCCCCCCCCCCCAAAAAAAGGCTGGGCAGCTATAATGGAGGATCTAGGACAGGGGTCCTCAAAGTTTTCAAACAACAGGCCGGTCCACCACGCCCCAGGCACCACTGGGGGCCGGACCACAGTGGGTGGGGGGAGTGGGGGACCTTACCATGGCATTCCCACTTTGAATGCCCCACTAGCCAGCATGCTGATCATCTTGGCGGTAGTTGGGGGGAGTGGGAGAAGTGACATAGCCCACTGCTTTGAAGTGCCTCAGCAACAGAAGCAGCTGCGGAGGCTGGCTTGCTCACAAAGTAGGGGGTAGGGGGGTTGCAATTGGTCCCGGGGGCCCGACTCCCCCCCCGGGGGGGGGGGCGGCTTCCGGCCCCTGGGGGGGCGGATCCGGCCCTGGGGCCTTAGGTTGAGGACCCCTGATCTAGGACTTATGGGGGGATTTTAACGACCTGCAGAAGTTCTACATTGTTTTGTTTGTTTGGCAGATACCACCTTAATTGCAGAGTCAAATGGGTTTGTTTTTAAATTTGCTTCCTCCAAAAAAGGAATTCCAGAGTTAATTTGAAAACATTTTTCTTACCATGAATTGAGTATAATCTGTAAGGAGACATGTGTATCTCACCTTATAGTTACCCTGCTGCTTCAAATTCATGTTGTTTTCATGTTGCTGCCCTTGGGGTGATTATTTTTTTAAGTTGCCCTCAAGGAAACATCTCTTCTTTTGAATTCTGGCCCTTGGAAGTAGTTCTGGTGGTGGTGGTGACAGGGAAGGTTTGTTCTGGTCCTGCTTGGTCAAGCGATGAGTTCTTTTGGTGGTGGTGGGCAGCCAGGCTGTCCTTTAAAAAAGAATAACCTAAACAAAGCTTAAGGGTGCTCTTAGCATCTTTAGACTAGCCTCTGTGATAGAAAGACACATCACTATGGCCCAGGCAAAGAAATGTTGCACAACCCCTTGGCAACATGTAGGATTCACCCGTTGATCTCATCTTGGCACAGGGACGGGTGGGCCAGGTGCCAATTAATTAGCCTAAGAGCGCAGCCAGGAACTGTCCTGTGAGCATTAGGACTGGGTCCTTGGCGCAAGGTGGCACGTGGTGTTTCACTATGTGCTTCCAAGCCAGAACTGGAGGTCATTCCTTCCCAATGGCAGGTCCTGTACAGAGTTGTCCTGCTTAGAAATGACATTGCTGGGGGTGGGTCAGTCCCAGGGTGGTTGGGCTGCACTGGTTTTCAGTGGGAGGCAGAAATCGGTCCAGACGGGGCGCGCAAGGGACGAGTGGCAACGCACGGCACTTGGTCACGAGGTGGTGGTCATTCCCCCTGTGGTGCATACGGCATGGCTCTGCGTCACGTGCAAGGATGCTCAGAGTCGCAATGTTAGATATCTGGAAAAAGTTCCAGGAATCCAGATTTCAGTTGAATGTCAAGGAAAGTGTCCTGACCATGAGAGCAATGCATCATTGGAAACCCTTTGCAACCTGAATGCTTCAGGCGTTCAAGACGAAATCACATAGCCGTTGGTCAGATGTCCTTTGATGTGGACTCCTGCACTCAGTATGGGCTGAAATTCAATGGCCTTTATAGCCCCCCCCGTCTCCATTTTTCTTTGATCCCATGTTCATTTTCAAGGCTCTGGAAGGTTCCAGGTTTGCCCCGAGGCATGTCCATGCACAGGCAGCTGAGAAGAACTCCTCTCTCAACCCCTGAGAGAGCAGCCGCCTCGTTAATCCTGAGCAGTGGTCCGGAAGTTCCCTAGATCATCTGTGTCCGTTCTGGGCGGAGCCGCAGTGGTCAGAAAAGCTGTTTTTACCATGCTGGGCCTGAGTCCAAAGAAACAGCTTCACCTGACATTTGGCTTAGGGAATCAGTTGCATTTCTCACAGGGTTGGATAAAGGTAAGATAAGACTGGTTTTCCCTGTGGGAGGAGCCCCGTGGCGCAGTGGTTAAATGCCTGTCCTGCAGGTAAAACTGTGCTCATGATCTGGGGTTCAATCCCCGGTAGCCGGCTCAAGGTTGACTCAGCCTTCCACCCTTCCGAGGTCGGTAAAATGAGGACCCAGCTTGCTCGGGGGAGGGGGCAATGTGTAGCCTGCATTACTGTAATTAAAAACTATAAACCGCCCAGAGACTACTTGAAGTGGTATGGGGCGATATATAAGCAGAACACTTTGATTTCCTTGAACAATGGAATCATCAAGCTACTGGTTCATGGCAAAGTAGTTCAGAAAGCCCCTTCAAAGTGATGTATCCTATATAACATGTAGGGTTGTAGGAATGGGATGGGGTGGGGAAACAGTAATTTGTAGAACATATCCTTCAGCAGGGGAGAAGTATGGCTTATTCTTTATTGCGCTTTTCTGCCAGGGAACAGACCCAAGCGGCTTACTGATGCCACAATATGTAGCAAATATTGACACAGAGTCTTTTGTGTCCTGCTTTAAGCAACCCACACGCGTGACTTTTGGACTGGCCTCTCAGGCCGCCTCTCTGCCCTTCGGCTTTGCCGTGTAAAGAAGGTCTCCACCCAGGAAGGAAAGAAGGAAATGGATGAGAGGGTAACCTCAAGAGCTGGGGGGGGGGCAGATTCCAAAAGGAAGTTGCAGGCCCAGATCCCAAACGGGGGTGGGGGGGTTAGAAATCAAGGCACGACTGGTCCCCAGGGTGGCTGGTGAACAGCTGCCACTAGTGGCCCCAGCCAGGGCCACATGTTGGGTATTCTTAGATGCACACACAGGCAGGCAGGCAGGCAAGCCTTCTCACTTGCATAGATGAAGCAAGGCTGGCATTCACTTGGACAACAAAGCGGAAGACACACTTGGCCTCCAGGAGAGACCTTGCCACCTGGAAAGTTGGCTGGAAAACAGGATACAAAACGTTGTTCTTCCTTCCTGCTGCATCCCTGATTCCCAGGGTCCAAAGCTGGGCAAGGGCGTTGATTTGCTCATACAGTCTTCCTTTTCTCCTTTTCCTTCTCCCCGCAGATATATTCACACAGAGAGCATTGGGAGGCTGAGGGCTTTAGCAGGAGGCAACCCACTCTTTGCCTCTAGCAAGGCAGGAGTCCACTTGCTGGGGATCTGAGGAGTCTTCGGAGCATGAAAGGGTGGGGTTTGAGGCTCTGTTTGCATAACAGATAAGCCCCAGCTGAATAAAAGGGAAGAATGTGAACTAAAAAGGTTGCTGGGGAAATACAAACTTTTAAAAGTAAGACATCTTGCGGTATGATCCCATGTGTGCTTCTTTGGAACCCGTGGCGGCTGGTGACTCCAGTGTCAGTGGTGTTATGAATCCACTCCATGTTTTTGCTTGCACTTTGTAGGTGCTACCTAAGATGCTGACACCTTCCACCCCATTTTTCAGCACGATGGCAGAGTTTTGTAAAGTGCAGTTTGAAACCCACAATGCATTCACTGTGTCTTTAAAAATAAGAGCCCCCCCCAGCCCCCACAGCTCAGAAGGAGGGCTGGGGGGGGGGGCTCCATAAGGTGGTAGCCCAAACACTGAAAAGAAACGTCCCAAGGAGAAGACTCATGGCATCAAGGATCTGGAAGGAGCCTGTTGAGGCCATCAAATCCAACTCCCTGCTCCGTGCAGGAATACACAAACCAAAGGGTATCTGCCAGGTGGTTGTCCCGATTTGGGGGCACTTAAAACATTCCAGCCAAGAAAGGCTCTGAATGAGGAACCTGGGGGATTTACGAGGAAAGAGGAAGCAAATGCACTGCCACTGGTCAGAGGTGAATGCCCCGTTGAGGCAGAAGCTGATGCGTCCCTTTCTGTGCCTTTTTGACTCAACGGCAAGACTTCTATTTGCAAAACAGCCCCCTTGTATTCTGTTTGCCCAATGATTAAATGGCCACCGTTCCAGCCGGTCATGATGGCACAGGCACGTGAAGTATGACCTAAAGCCTGATTGACAAAACATGGCGATAATGTTACTAAGAACTTTAAAAATAATATTTGAAGCAAGGGCTTATGTTTTGAACATACTTATCTGTAACATGTGTGTTTGCACGGCAGATCTGTTTTCCCAGGCTTTTCTGGTGTGTGTGTGAATGGTGGGATTGTGGAGCTGATAGGATGGAGGAACACTTTTCCTGGAACGGAATCAGTTGTAAGTGTTCTTGTTTGATCATTTTACCAAATCTGAAACATGTGCCTGGAGATTAGTGATTAATGTTGCTTTAATATATCTATGCTGTATATATTAGGGAGGGGGGAGGGAGGGAGAGAGGTCTGGTACTAATTTCCTGACTAATGAGAAAGCAACACAATGCAGACTAATTGGTTAGTGTCTTTGGTTAAAATACAGTGTGGTGTGCCTTGTAGAGCCCAGTGTTTGAAATCATGTACCAGGAGATGGGTGTCACACTTAGAACTGGGGCCTTTCCCAAGAGAAAAAAAAAACCCCACCCCAGATTTGTTTCCAAACTCGAGATGTGCATATGTAGATTTTTGGACTATAGTTCCCAGGATTCCCCAGGCTTCTGTGCAGCATAGGGAATTCTGGGATGTGTAATGCATCTGTATCAATCTATCCTGAAGAGGAAGGGTGTTTGAATGGCCTCCACACATGTGTTCACGGTGAACATTATTAGATGGTGGGTTTGGCCTTGCTACCCGTGTACTCCCCCAAACCCACCCCCATCTCTCGTTGTGCAGTGGAACCTCTATAAATAAATAATAGATACAGTAAAGCAATAAACATAGGATTGCCCCAGATATATCCCTTGTCTTCTTTTCTTAGAGTCTAGTAGCCAGCAGCAAAAATAATCTGAGAGGGAATCCAAAGAGGGGGAAATGCCCCCAAATCAAGGAGGGGCCATCCAGCAGCAGCAGAAATAATCCAAAGAAATGGAGTGGAGGAGAGGGAACCACATAAAGAAGAGGATCTGAGATGGATGCCAGGCAGGAAGGCAACAATCCAAGACGGAAGATGGAAGGTGCTAGGGCAGTGATGGTGGACCTTTTAAGGCTGCTATCTCACCTGGAGTTCGATCCTGATCTTCTGAAGGTCCGGCTTTTCCTCTTCGTCCCATCACGTGATTGAATATGTGGGACAATAGTTCCCACGTCCCAAACTGTTTTTTTTATTGTAAAGTGCAGTTCAGCCCCCCCCTTGGCCAGCAGGTGGTGCTAGCATTAAAAAAACCGGACCACTTGGCAGGGGGAAATTAAAACTTTTAGGACCCGATAGAGCTTCCTGTTACTCCGATGGTGCAGAGAAATTTTAAAAAACAGTGCCGATAGGCCCCAGGAACAGCCGGTCGGTGCTATGAGGAAAAAAAGAAAAAGAAACCTGGATCATCTGCATGGTCCCACGGTGTCTGCTTCCTTAAAAGGTGGATTTTCAAAGCGAGGCAAAAAATTCCCTACCTCTCGGGTAAGTAAAAAAAACCTTGCTTAAAGGGGCATTACCGGGTTTTCTTTTATTTTCCTTCAAAAAGCCTGGTGGTTGTGGGGACAGCATTTTTAGACACAGTTTATCTAGTAATTTAAACTGCTTTTAAAGGGACGTGGGACCGAGCCCTTAGAGACCGAGGGCCCAAACTGCAATTCAAAACCCACTAATTTTCGCAAAATGTTGCTGTGAAGGGGCGATGTCGGGTACCCACAGAAAGGCCTCTGACTGCCACCAGTGTGTCCCTCCTCCCTCCCAGATGTTGTGATTGGTTCTGACAGTCTTTGCAACACCATTGGGTGAAAAATCTCCAGGCCATAAAAGGTGAAAGAGCTCTAGGAGGTCACATAAAGGAGTGCATGAAATGCACAAAAGAAAGCCTTTTCCATGTTCAGGGAGTTGTGTTTGAAGATGAACCCCCCTAGATGCATTTGTACGGCTTCTCTGTATGAGCCTTGCCCTCCTTCAGCACCTTATTCCTTGGCATAAGGCACCTCAGAATCCTTTTTTTGCATCTCTTATTCTGTTTTCTGAAGTAAGTTCCATTTTCCGTAACAATGTTCGTAGCACTCCTTATTAATAACCAGGCTCCTAGTGGTCACAACTCCTTGATCTTGGTGGTATCCTTCTTGACCACATATTCCAGATAATTTCGAATACAATATATGGAGGATTGCTTCCAAGCCACCCGTGGACATTGAAAACTGGATAATAGTGAACCCTATATACACACACACACACACACACGCACACACACACAGAGAGAGAGAGAGAGAGAGAGAGAGAGCATGGTAAAAGGGGGAAAAAGCAGGGGAATTATTAATACAAAACTATGCGAGGTGATACCTTTTAAAATAACAAAACAACATTGCTGATATTTCAAGGGCAATACCTTCTTTTTCAAAGTTTCACAAACAGTTCAAATATGGCAAAAGATGGGGTTTCCAGGAGTTGATTAGTTCTTGGCAAGAAGAGGAATGGCAGGCATTGTTACTTCCTAGCTGAGACCAGAAGCAGGGATGCTGCAGGGGTGTTGTAGAGCTGCACCTTGAAGTTACGAGTTTCAGCCCCAGTCCTTCAAACAAAGGGACATAGTTACGTACACACATTCACACCTCATCTCAATGTGGCCATTCGAGGCACAGAGCTCCTGCTTGGCCTGAGGGGGTGCAGGGGAGGTTGGTGCATAAAACCATGCTTTTACTTGGGGACTGGGGTAAAATTTAGAAAAATCCATTAGGTATAGCCAATTAGACCAAATTAAAAAAAAGAAATTTACTTAGTGGTTGCAGTCTTGCTGTGCTTCCATTGATGTTCAATTTGTCACCTCCTTGGTATGTTTCGGGGTGGGGGTGGGGGCTGTTTCTTGGTGTCTCAGTATTTCAAGCAAAACAAGTTGGGAAGCCATTAGAGAAAAATATTTTACATGCATTGCCAGAACTGGCCACTAGTGGGCACCAGAGGCCATGCAATGTATTATTGACTGTCAAGAATCCATAACATGGTCTTTATCTCCCTCTACTGGGCAGTTCTGGCAATACATGTGAAAATATTTGTTTTTCTTTTAATATTTTTAATATTTTCAAACCATGGATAAAGCAAAGCAAAGTGGACTGCTTATATACTGCCCCATATCACTTCGAGTAAATGAAACTGTGACTACTGATCTCACAGATACAGAGTTAATCCCAAACACACTCCACAGTGACCATTCTCAATGTTTTTTGGTCATGACCATAAATACAACATGAAAGAAATACAGTCTGACAGAGGATTGGGTAAGTTGTATAACAAACCTTATAAAGTGGTGTGTGAACGATTGTTTCCAATCTGTGGCCTCCTTCAAATGTGTCAGCTTCCCACCCCACCCCCACCCACCCCAGTATGAATGGCTGCTCTAGAGCCGTGGTACCCAAGCTGGAGTCCCCAGGAGTTGTTAGATTACAATGTCCAGAAATCCTGGGCAGCAAAGCTAGTGCTGAAGGATTCTGGGAGTTTTACTTCAAGAACAATTAGGGAACCACTGCCTTAGAGGTTTGAACGATCAGTAGAGATGAACAAGAAATATTTTTTGTTTCTTTTTTCATTTCATTTCCTAACAAAATGGGGGAAAAAGTGCTTTTAAAAAAACAAAACAAAACAAAAAGGAAATTTTTGTTTCATTATATTTTGTCTTTCATTATTTAAAAAAGTTATTATTTATTTTGACAAGCGGCAATCTCAGTGCTTGTCAAAATAAATAATAAAAATAAGCGCTGATCAGCTGGCGAGTGGGGAAAAAGCGCCAATTGTCTGGCAGGGCTCTGAGCACCAGGTGATCAGCGCTTATAAAAAAAATTGCCAACCGTCAGCACTGCCCTGTCTGCCAGCTGATAAGCGCTTGTTAAAAAAAAAGCGCCAATCGCCGGCAGGGCCCCAACTAGTTGTCAAAAAAGTAAAATAAATGAAAAATGAAACAATTTTTTAAAAAAATATTCATTTGAAACAAAGTGAAATAAAATGAAATGAAATGCCATTTTCGCGTTTTATGCCCATCTCAGTTCTGACCCTTTTACTTTCACTTTCACATTTTTTCAAGAAGTAGTCTATTTTTTAATTTAAATCTTACTATATTAGATTTTTGGGATAACTGAAATATATACATTACGCTAATGTAATATATATACACACAGGTAAAATTAACCCTGTCACTCCTAGTTTGAACAAAGTGTGATTTGTGCTTCAGCACACTGAGGACTAGAACCCTTGAGATCCACAACCACCTTGGAATGAGAAATCCCAAAACCACTTCAAGGAACATGCATGTATGCGTGGCTGTGAGCAACAGACGAAGAATAGTGCGCGCTCCTCTCAACAAGGGGTAACCAATCAGGAGATGGAGATGACTAGGGAAAGGGAGGAATAAGAATAAGAAAAAAATCTGAAGGGAAAAGGAAAGAACCGTTAGACTAGGGTGGGAAAGCTGGAGGAGATGGAGGTGAAAGAAGAAATTGCTTGTGTGGTGGAGGTGCTAGAGAAGGGTGGTGAAAGAGGATCCATGGACCAGGGAAGCGGTGACATTTAAATTACCCTGAGAGGCAGCGGAGAAAGAGTGGAAAAGTCGAGTAGCTCAGAAACTGCCATCTTGGGGAGAAACAGCCAGAAGGGAGTCCAGAAAGAGAGAGGGGCCCTTCTTTGAATGAGAACGACAGAGAAGAGAGTTTAGGCAATGGCTGACTCTCCATGGGGACTTCCCCGGAGCCGAGGTCCTTTCTCCCACCAGGAGGCTGGGATCCCACACCACGACGAAGGGAACCACACCCAGAGAGGCACAAGCAGAGAGGTCCATGGGCAGGCCCTTAGAGGACATGTTCTTGGACAATTTAAGTTTGATACCATTCGGGACCCAATGTTTGGGACTGTTAGGAATGTGCATAAAAACGAGAGAGATTGTGGTCAAAGAAAGTTCTTTTAATAAAGGCTTGAAAAAAAGAAGCTTTTGAAAAAAACATTTTTCTTTTGAAAAAAGAAGCACAGGATGGAATCAGTCTGATTCTACCTCTATAGAGGCAGTGAGGATTAGGGGGAAAGCCCAGGGAACCCGCCCAGTGGCTTACAGGTAAGCAACAACCGTGGCAACCAGAAGGGTCTTGAATCCGTACCCCTTCTCACTGCCAGGGAAATGCCTCAAATGGCACATTCACAGATTCTGAATTTGGCCCTAGCAGTTTCATTGGCTGAGTTGCAAGCACACTGTACAACCCACGTGCCTCTGATCCCAGGCACTCTGGACCTCTTGCTGCACCACTGGCTACTCCATGCCTAGCAGCATTCCTCGTGGTCCCTGTCCAGGGAAGGCAAGCCTCTGTGTCTTCTCCTTGCTCCCAAAGTCTGCCACACATAGGATGCTGCTTTGCAAGTTTGCCCCTGGACAACCTCCAGGTCTTGCAAGCAAGTCTTCTACCTGTGTGTTTGTGTGTGTGTGTGTGTGTGTGTGTGTGTGTGTGTGTGTGTGTGTGT
>JAHTLZ010003542.1:8115013-8135131 GCA_023846285.1 Phrynocephalus versicolor | reverse complement strand
TGTGTGTGTGTGTGTGTGTGTGTGTGTGTGTGTGTGTGTGTGTGTGTTTAAAGGCAAGTTTTCCCCTGGACAACCTCCAGGTCTTGCAAGCAAGTCTTCTACCTCTGTGTGTGTGTGTGTGTGTGTGTGTGTGTGGGTGTTTAAAGACATCTGACACTGGATCGGCTCAATTATGATCAATTATTGTTTTGATCAATTGTGATCAATTGCCCATTGTCTTTCAGCAGTGTTAGGTGCACCAGGCCTCTACCCATATTAAAGCTAAGTTGTGTTTCCCCATTTGTGGACCACAATTTCTGAAATCTCTTTTGCGTGTAATTACGTCAGCTTACAGAACTTTTCGGTTATGCCCTTCCTGGCTCTGACTTGCCGTATCTGATGCTGGATATTGATATTCCCCACCTATTTATAGCATCATCTTTCCATACGGAAACCACACCAGTCCCCCACAATATTGCTTTCTTCCTCCTCCACATGCAATAACCACCCCGGATATTAAATGCTTAATGCAGGGGTGCCCAAACTTTTTGTAAGGAGGGCCAGATTTGGTGGCTGAGAATGTGTCACGGGCCGGTTGCTCCCCGACCCTGACACCCCACTGCAAGCCCCACCCACTGAGCCATAAGCCATAAGCCCAACCCCACCCACAGGAAGGAAGGCGGGGACCAAGGGACGGAGGGAGGGAGGCGGAAACCAAGAGAGGAAGGAAGGAGGGTGGGGAACAAGGAAGGGAGGGAGGTGGGGACCAAGGGAGGGAGGGAGGGAGGAAAGAAGGAAGGTGGGGACCAAAGGAAGCACAGGGAGCCGTGGCCACCGCAGGGGAATGAGTGGGTGAAGGAGGGGGAGGGAGGGGGAGGGAGGGGTGGGCCAGCCAGCGGCGCGCCACTCAGAATGGCCTGACAGGCCGGATTTGGCCCCCAGGCCGGACTTTGGGCAGGCCTGGCTTAATGCTTCTTCATATGTTGCTTGTCACACGACTCAGTAAGTTGTCAGCTGGCCTCCAAAGGGTAGACGGAAATTACTGCTGGGATTTTTTTCTGGGATTTTTATTTTATTCTATTTAATATCAGAGCAATTAAGAGGAACACAGTATTCAGCAGCAGAATGTACATTGTGGACAAGAGGCACAGGTAGCTGTTTCTATCATCCCAAACGTAAATACTGAGTTTCTTTTTATGAACAATAGCAATTAGGCTGATATTGGGGGGGATGGGTGGAAAGGCACACACTGGATGAAGGGGAAGCCAACCAAGTTAAATCTCTGGGCAATCAAATTGTTAGAACAAAACCCTCGATAGCGATAGCCTCTTCCCTAAGTCTTTACTTAGGTCTGCCCCCCTTACCCTAAAAACAACCATATTTTGACACAGCCATGATTTGTGAACTGATAAGAGGCTGAAGGGAATAGATACTATTGTAGTTTTGCAACATGGGAAAAATCGCACGGAGGCAAGGACTGAAGTACTGATGCAGATTAACTTTCAGAAGGGTGTCAGAGAGCTTTAGTTTTATTTCAACAACCTGCTGGCCAGGTTAGTCTAATGCACACTCTGCCTAAGAAAGCAACATCTTGTCCTACCTGGGCAGATTCATAGATTCATTGCAGGGTGACCTTCTCCTGAATGATGATCCACGACCTTTCTGTGATATAAACAACCTGGCAACAGGGAGGGTAAATCAGCTTTTGGTAAGTGTCAGAAAGCTAATGGGCAGGGGTTAAGCCGCGGTCTTTGACATGTTGAAGGACTGAGGCCAAGTTTTCAGAAAAAGCCAAAGTCTTTGTGAAAAAGAAAGCAGCTTTTGGGCTAAGCAGAAGTCTGTTGTGAAAACGACTCTGTGTGTGTGTGTGTGTGTGTGTGTGTGTGTGTGTCTGCAGAAACATACTTAAATGCATGTCTACATATACATGCAAACATACAACTACATAGAGAGAGAATCTGAAGCTCCTCTGTTCTCTCCTGGAATGCATCTCCCAGTCCAAATGCCCCTCTTTCAAATCACCCCCTGAATATTTTTTTTTCTGTAGTATCCATTTTGAGATTAGTGACCGAGTGTCTGAGGAGGCTTAAACATTCGGTTTCCCCCCATAGCCATCGCTCAAGCCAGATTAGTGCCCGTTTATTCTCTTGGGTAGCTCTGCTGATGCCAAGGAGAAGGCAGAGGAATTCTTCTTCAGGCGGAGGATAGCATTGGCACAGTGGTTCTTGACCTTGGGTGACCCAGGTGTTCCTGGACTGCAACTCCCAGAAATCCCAGCCAGCCCAGCTGGTACCGAAGGCTTCTGGGAATGGCAGTCCTGGAACATCTGGGTTATCCAAGCTCAGAAACCAAGGCATTTGGCAGATGAACAAATCCATGAGCCCTTGAAGTGCATCTGTAATGCTGTTCCTAGAATATAGGTGGGGACTTGGTTGGGCGTCTAGGTTTGCTCTACACTTCATTGTTCCTGGGGTCTGTGAGGGGTCATGAATCACTTAAGGCAGGGGTGCCCAAACTTTTTGTAAGGAGGGCCAGATTTGGTGGCTGAGAATGTTTCAGGGGCCGGTTGCTCCCCGACCCTGCCACCCCACTGCAAGCCCCACCCACTGACCCATAAGCCCCACCCACTGACCCCTTGCAATCCCACCCGTAGGAAGGAAGGCGAGGACCAAGGGAGGGAGGGAAGAAGGTGGAAACCAAGAGAGGAAGGAAGGAAGGTAGGGAACAAGGAAGAGAGGGAGGGAGGGAGGTGGGGACCAAGGAAGGGAGAAAAGAAGGAAGGTGGGGACCAAAGGAAGCACAGGGAGCCGTGGCCACGGGTCGCCCTTTGGAAGAGGCTATCTGTGTGACCTTGTACCCCCCCAAGCTCCCCAGCGGAGGCGACGGCTCGCCCACCATCCCACCCCAAAGCTCCTTGGCGGTGGCAGAGGCCCTCTGGCCTGCCCACCCCCAAGCTTCCCAGCGGTGTCAGTGTTGGCAGAAGATTTTTTTTTTTAAAAAAAAACATGGGGCAAAGGGGGGGGGAGGGAGGGGCGGGCCAGTCAGCCGTGGGCCACTCAGAATGGCCTGACAGGCCGGATTTGGCCCCCGGGCGGGACTTTGGGCAGGCCTGACTTAAGGCATGGGGCCCGTCTGTCAGCAAGCCCAGGCCTCACACCTGAAGCCTGCAAAAGAAAAAAAAAAGCATGGTGGTTCTGAATGGGCAGTGGTGTGCTCATGATATGTGAGTGGTCTCATCAGAGATGTACAGTAAAAGCAAACTGCACAAACCGTCGTTCCCAGTATTCATAGATGCACCTAAAAGGAAGGAGGGAAACAGAAAACCAGAGGACACAGCCCCGGGTCCTTCACATTGTGAGGCTCCTGTGCCAAGGAGGAGGGCTGCTTGGGTGCCCACTGGGACGGGCAAAATCCAGGGCAGCTGGATCCTTGGGAAGACTCACGTAACTCCCAGTTCCCTTCTCTCCTGCAATCGCAGCCACACACACCTTCTTCCTGCCTAGCCTGGCTGTACGGATGTTGGCTTCTGGTCCCCCAGATTGACCACCCATGGCTGAGGCCCCAGGGCTTGCCTCGTGCCTTCTGCGGGAGCCAAAGGAAGGCGGCGGCAGCTGGGGGGTTGGGGGTTGGGTGGGTGTTGCTCCCTTTCAGCTGCAATAATTCAAAGCACATGCAACTGCCTTCACTCCCACTATTCTGCCCTTCTCCACCAGCCACATCAAATGTGGGGGCTTAGCCAGAGCTGCTGCTGCTGCTGCTGCCCCCCATTGCCGCTGCTGGCTGTGGGGAGATCATTGTAACGTGAGGTTACAGCTCGGTGCAGGCAGTATTTTATCCTTGAGGCCGTTGGCCCATCCACTGAAAACGGCCGGCATCCTCGTTCTCCCATGGCTATTAAAATATTTGAATGCCATTACATTTGTGGCCTGTCCAGATGCTCAATCGGTGCGGGCAGATGTTGCTTCACTCCGTCGGCTGCAGCGGAGCCTTTGGTAATTAACACCAGCAGGACCATGAAATGTGGTGTGAAGGTGAGGAACGGTAGGGCTTAACTAGCAGCTTTCATTGCTAAGCGTAAGAGTTGGAAGTTTCCAAGATGACTGGCCACAACTAAAGCAGAGGGGCCGTTCAGGTTTCCCCTGCATTTGGAGTTTAAAATGGAGTTTTCCAGAAACAGGAAACCCTCCATGTTCGCCAATGTTTTATGACAGACAAAACCAGAGTTGGGAGAGGGTCACGGGGAAGTGACTCCTCAGAAGAGAAGGGAGGACTCAACACTCTTCAAACAGGGAGGAAATCTCACTGATGAAATGTTAGTTTTCAAAACTTGTATTTAGAATGTTTATTTATTTAAAAATATTTTCACCTGACCTTTCCCCTCTAAAAGGACCCAAGGCAGCTTACATCATTAAAGTTTATCATGGCAAGAGAGAGAGAGAGAGAGAGAGAGAGAGAGAGAGAGAGAGAGTTGCGTCGTTACAGTTGTGACTTACTCTTTGTGACTCCATGTCCATGGAGTTTTCTTGGCAAGAATACTGGAGTGGCTTGCCAGTTCCTACTCCAGGCGCCTACAGCACCTGGTGTTCCCTGGTGGTCTCCCATCCAAGTACTAGCCAGGCCTGACCCTGCTTAGCTTCCGAAATCAGGCGAGATCAGATGTGCTTCTTAGGGCATACGCATACAAAAAAAGGATCAAATGAATGCCATACCAAAAAGCATCCAGCAACACAGTCAAAGCAGTAAGGGACAACAAACAGTTTTAACAGCCAGCCATGGAGGGAAAGGTCTTTGGGAGGACAGCAATGATGAGGCCAGCCTGGCCTTCTGTAGGAGGGAGTTCCAAAGTCTGGGAGCAGCGACAGAGAAGGCCCCCATCTCATGTCCCCACCATAGACTGTATTTCTCATCCAGTGACTAGAAGCAGGGGCACTGCTATTGGTCACAGATGGTGCACACACAGCCCCTCCATTTTACACTTCAAAAACATGGGAACCAAGTCAGGTTTTGGGGAGAGGGTCCCTTGCTTGTTCTCTTTCTGCCCTGATATCTTCCTCTGATGGCAACATATTATGTCTATGAAGACTGCCTGAAACTTGCCTCTAGACTGGCAACCATATTGAAATATCCAATATGTTGGAAGCTGAACTCAGAAAGCTATTTTACATACATACATACATACTACACCTTTATTGGCATTAAAACAGAAAAAATATAATACATCCAAAACAAGTGATGGGAGAGCATTGTCAAATAAAACAATAGCTAAAAGACCAAAGGGGGATGCGCTCTCATTTCTTATTAATAACGGCTACTAGAAAATCTGCAACTTGTAAGCAGGGCTGTGGAGTCGGTAGATAAATGTTCCGACTCCGAAGTTTTTTTGTACTTCTGACTCCGACTCCGACTCCTCTGTATTAATAAGTGAATGTATTTTATACATTCCTTGAAGGAAAGAAAGGCAACATACATGTCATTACCACAGGACTACTGGCTGGGAAGCCAACAGTCTACTTATTGAACAGTTTAAGCAAAAGACCAACACAATGAAGACAACAAAGTTTTATTAAATTTTTTTATTAATTAATCAAGTGGCTGGATAGTAGCAGCAGGCATAAACATCAGGAACAGGAACTTTACCAGTTCAAAACCACAAACCACATTATTCGGTATACCCAGGTATCTTCCTGAGAGTACTGAGGAGGGAAAAATATTGAGTCTGGCCAACATGAAAGCACGTCTCTTATTTGGATTAACTAACTTGTGGAAATAACAGAGATCATGGCCAAAAACAGGAGATAAGTTAAAGAAACGTGGAGAGCAGGTCAAATTTAGATTGGAGGAAAGTAATTCAATTTCTTCTTCAAATGATTTTGCCTTAATGGTCAAGTAAGCTCTTTTAAAGTCCAAGTTAGTGAAATGATCAAGGGTGAAACCTAAGTTGTGGAGTTTGTTTACAAAGAGGGAGTCCCAGGTGGAAGTAAAGGGATCCTTTAAAAGGTCGGAGAGTAAGGAACCAGGGGAAGAATTATAATAGAGGGCTAACCAGTATTTGATGGCCCAAGACCATGCCAGAGTGGAAGGTAAGTGAATGCCCAACTCAAGGATCATGGTTGAAAGTTTGATTGTGTTGGGAACACCTAGAATTTGCCTTTAAACGGAGGCAGTTACTTGATCTACTTTTGTGGAAGCCGCCTTGATCCAGATTGGAACACCGTACAGAAGCTGACTCAAGGTCTTTGTCTGAAGAACCTTGAGGGCCGCAGGTACATACTGGTTGCCACTATGGTAATGAAAACGGGATACTGCATTCAAATGGAGTTTGGTTGAAGATATTGCCAAGTCTCTATGGAAATTCCATTCTAATCGGTAGTGGAAACTACTTTATTTTATTTTCAGAATTTTTTAACCACCCCACTACCAAGTGGTCTCTGAGCGACATACAACAATATATTAAAAATATAAAAACAACATGTCAAAAAACATCAAAATAACAGTTTAAAACAATCAATATACAGAATAGATAATAAAACCCTGCTGCTTACGAGGCCCGCTAAAAAAATCACTATCTAATTAAAATGCTGGTTGAACAAGAAGGTCTTTGCCTGGTGCCGAAAAGCCAAAAGCGTTGGCACCAGGCAGATCTCTGTTGAGAAGGCATTCAAAGTGGGGTGGTGGTGGTGGCAGAGAAGGCCCTGTTTTGACATGCCACCCCCCATGAGCCTCGTGGCTCAGTGGTTAAAGGTCTGTACTGCAGGTAAAACTGTGCTCAAGACCTGGGGTTCAACCCCAGGCAGCTGGCTCAAGGTTCACTCAGCCTTCCATCCTTCCGAGGTCGGTAAAATGAATACCCAGCATGCTGGGCTGGGGTGGTGGGGAATGTGTAGCCTGTATACTGTAATGAAACTGTAAACCACCCAGAGACGACATGAAGTGGTATGGGGCGCTATATAAGCAGAACTCACCTCTTTAAGGGATGGCACTTTCATCAGGGCCTCCTGGCCTGATCTTAGGCTACGGGCAGGCTGATATGGAAGAAGGCGGTCCTTTACATAACCAGTTCCGAAGCTGTTCAGGGCTTTATATGTAAGCATAAGCACTTTGAAATGGACCTGGGCAGCCACTGGCAACCAGTGTAAACATTTCAGAACCAGCATAATAGGAGTCCCCACGACGGCACCACTCACCAGCCGCACTGTCTGGTTCTATGCCAGTTGCAGTCGCTGGCCTGTCTTCAAAGGCTGCCCCATGTATAGCACATTACAATAGTCCAATCTGGTTGTTACCAGTGCATGTGTGACTGTTGCCAGGCTCTGCTCCTCCGGGTAAGGGCGGAGTTTATCTATTCTATGCAGCTGTAAGAAGGCACCCCTGGACTTCCAGGGTAAGACCCGGGACCCAAAGCACCCCCCAAGCTGCGGACCCTGTCCCTTGCGGGGAGGGGGGTTGGGTGACAATCCTGTCCAGGACAAGGTGAATTGATATAATCATGGGAGGAAGCCATCATGTGAGTGATGCTCTGCATCACAGGGCATTATCCTGTCATTGCTCAGTTGCAGGTGGCTTCAGCATGTCATTATATTCACTGTGCTTTAAAGTATCTCTCTGTTGTTGTGTTGTAATGAGGCTCAGTTTTATGTGGAATATCTGTGAACCTCTTCTCTACTGGGTTCTGTTTGGCCATGCAGATTTCACTAAGAGAATACTAAAGTATGGAGGCCCTACTGCTGCATTCAGTTTAAGCAACACCTTTCTCCCATTTCTGGAGGAACCCTGTCTTGTGAATCATGCTCTTGCTTGCATACTTGGAACGTATAAAAGTGGCTATGGTCCCTGCCCAACTGGTAGGAATAAACACCATGCACCCCTTTTGTTACATTATACATTATATGAATGCTTTCTCTTCCTGTCCAAAGGCCTCCAGGGCTCTCTTTCAGCATTTGGAACCCATGGAAGCTATGGGATAGGAACAGGAAGTCTTTAATTAACAAAACAAAATGCCACTTTCAGAATGACTTTACCTGCTGCAGTGATTTTTAGTCAAGTTTTTCTCCTCCCATCCGGCAACGTCTAGAGGTTTCTGATGATGAAAGAGATTTACCAGAACTAAAGCAAGAAGGAAATGTTTGCATTCCCCAACATGGCCCTGGCAGTGACACCATCAGCTTATGTTGCAGAACTTGACATGAACAGGATTTCAGACATCATGTGCATGTACCTGTGGGGTGTGGGGGTGGGGTGGGGAGAGGAGAGAGAAAGCCCTGGATTTCCTGCGTTGCATAGGACAACCAAGATGGACATCTTCGTGCTGGGCCAAGGAGAGCTGCTGGCAGCACCCAGGGTGGGTGAGAAAGAGACAATTGCTCAGGCACTGAGACCCAACCCACCCCCACCCCCAGCAATATCCAGCTTCCTCCTCCTCCAGCGCGGCCTGCTCTCCACCTTATCTCATTGCCTGCTGACCTGAAGAAGTGTAATAGTGTATCCATTCTCTGAGATGTCAGTCAATGCCTTGAGAAGTGGTTGTTGTCCCCTTCCCTGCTTTATTCCCCGCCACTGCAACCCACAACACACACACTGCGGCTGAACCTCTGGGACCAAGACCCAAAGCTTCCCGGCCTGGATGACTGTGGCCAGAGGGAGGTGTCGCGTGTCCTGTTGTTCCCGGCCTTCTAAAGGGATTGGGTGCAAGACCTGGGAAAGGTACAGCCCTTTCCAGCCCTCCAAAGTCTCCCTGGGAGAGCTTGCACTCAGCTCTTCCAGCCCTCGTTCCCTCTTCTTGGCCTCCATTGGCTCTTTCAGGGAGAGGTGATGCAAGAGAGGTAAGTACTAGCACTTAATGCTACAATATACCACGGTAAAGCACTGAACACATCCCCGAGGGTCATCCTTTTGTAACTCATTTTATGGAACCTCACCTTGCCATCTCCGAACACGATCCAGGCCTACCCATCCTTAGAGACTTAGAGCCAATGAATTCTCGGGCAATGACTGTGGGCCAGCCACACCCTGTAAGCCTAATATGCCTCACAGGCTTCGTGTGAAGATAGGCACTGGGGAGGGGAGGGGGGTTGTGTCCACAGTGCTGCCTCGGTTGGACCCTTGAGCAAAAGCCTTACAAAGTGCTGTGTCTTGTTGCAGATCCTGATTGGCTATGCTCTTTTCCAGTGAGCAAGTGCAGCCCCGGCCATTTTGCAGTGGGGGCATTTTTCTCACCAGCCTGGGGCGCACGGAGCATCTTGAGGCAGGCCCAACTCAGGGCCGAGCCCTCAGTGTGGCTCAGCCATTAATCCCAGAGGAAAATGCTGGCTGCCTTTCAGCGGTTGAAAGCAAGTATCTGTAAAACAGACAGACAAATGGGCTCCTGAGCCATTTTGACATAGGATTATTCACTTTTGACATGTTATGAACATTAAAGGAAATTTAGTGTCCATCTGGACCATGGGGCTTTTGCCAAATGCCACAGCGACCAGCTGCAAAATATCCACGCGAGAAGCCCTCCAGCTGCCACACGCTCGGCTGGTGCCAAGGCCAGGTGCCTTGCCAGGACAGCTGCCAGTTAGTATGCCGTCGGCATGCGGAGAGCTGTTCCGTGCCGAGAATTGGGCCAGCGCTCTGGATTCTCCAGCAGTCTTCTGCGTGGCGATTCTGCTGCTTTGTGCGGAAGGAAACAGCATTAGGAAGGAGGTGTGGACCAGAAGCGGAGGGGAAAGTGGGGCAGGAGGGGGCCATCTTCAAAAAAGTGTGTGTGTAAGAGAGAGACCTATATGGTTGGGTTTCCACTGGCCACTAATTAGTGGCAGATGAGAATGGGGGTGGCGGAAAATTGATGTGTTTTTTTTTAAGGGTTGAGGGTTATTTTTCAATATGTAGATCATGCTGGTGTGGCCACTACACAACGATTTTATTGGCATCACCTTTTCTGGCATGTTTGGTATGCAGGGATTTAAAAAATAGAGGTGTGTGTGTGTGTGTGTGTGTGTGAGAGAGAGAGAGAGGGGGGGGGGAAGGAAGAAAATTACCTGCAAAGTATGCATATATTGTATAATCTTTCAGGAAACATCTCTATTAGATGCAATGTCAAGAGTTCTCACTCTAAAATTAAACAAACAAACAAACAAACAAACAAAGAGGTGCACTGAGTTCCTTTGCAATATACTCTGGTCCTTCAGTCCTTCCTTCATGTGGGGTCCTTTTCTGAATTAATATTAATATCAATGAAGCAAAACAAAAATCACTCTAAGGATATTTTAAAAATTATTTTTAAAGTGGTAAGAATATCTTAAAATAATGTTTTAAGAATATCTGGAATATTATAAATTTTGTCTTGTCTATCTCTTACTCTTCCCCCGTTATTCATGGTGGCAAGTGTAGAAACAAGACTATCAGAAGACATTTCTCTCAGATCTCATGAGACAAGCTGTATTTTGGCCTGCAAGTATGATTCAACCATCTCTCTTAAAGATACCACTTCCAAGGGCCACCACTTAAAAGATGGGTGAGTAGTAGTAGAAGTCTGTATCTACTTTTAAAACAGAAGAAGTGCTAATTAACTCATTATTACTAATTAAGGTGTTATTTTTGTTACTAAGATTATCTACAAATGCATCTTGCCATTGCTCCAAGGAGAGCCAATATCTCTTTCAGCTGTTTTCATTCTCACCATAACCCAGAAGGTAGGCACTAGGCAGGTTGGTTCACCCAAGGTCACCCACATGAGTTTTATTGCTCATGGAAAATTTGCACTTAGCTCTACCACAATTAAGTTTTGAATCGCCTTTTGCTTAAAGTCAAATCACCTTAAACATCACCTACCACATTTCCAATCGCTTTTTCTGCGGAGCCCCCTTGGCCACGCCCCTTTTTGGCTGCTGTGTCAGTTTTTCTTGCGACGGCCACAAGGGGGGTGTTTTTTAAAACCAATTTCTAGACCGCTTTTTGAAGCGATTTGGCTCAAACTGCGGACACCATGCACCATTTTTTCCGGGTTTCCCCCTCTGTATGCCTTATCCTGCCATTGGAAAAGCCAAAAAAGAAATCCTCCTGCAGTGTAATCATTTCCTTTTACTTCCTCTTTTGGGTACAATTTTGCTTTTTCTGGCCACAGAAGTAGGCTATCAAAATCAATGCGCCACATGGGAAGTAATCTAAAACTGGAAAATTAGCTACATTACTTTGAATGGAAGAACAACGGCATGACGTTATCCTAAAAAATAATTTCTGAAATTGAACCAGATAATGGGAAAATGTCGGACTAAATTGGAACAAAAAGCAGTTTAGCAAAGTGCGGACGGGGAAACTGGTTCTTGAGAAAATGCCCAAGTGTGGAATGCTGAATCGCTTCAGTGACCACATGACCAGGGGAGGGCAAAAGGCAGTTCAAAACAAAAAGCAGTTGCTGTTTGAAGTGCGGTAGTGGCCAAAAGAGGACTTCCCTTTCAGACCAGCAACCAAAAGTAAGGCCAGGTGCCCAGAAAGAGGAGCAGCAGAATCTTGGCATGCATGGCTAGGTGCTTGTTTTTACAGTAGGGCCCCGGTATCAGCTGGGGATTGCTTCCAGGCCTTCCCATGGATAATGAAACCATGGATAAGAGAAAATGCCTGCCCACCCCCACCCCCAAACTGCTGTTTCCTGACAGTAGCTTGCTTTATGATTTCTGCTTTGAGATAGTAGCTTGCTTTATGGCTGCTGTTTGTGACAGTAGCTTGCTTTACAGATGCTATTTGTGACAATAGTTTGCTTTACTGCTGCTGTTTGTGACAATAGCTTGCTTTGTGGCTGCTGAATTAATTTTTTCCTCTGCCAACCGTGGATAACTGAATCAGTGGATAATGGATCAGTGGATACGGGGGTCCTACTGTATTTTATTTTTCCAGCATCCAGAAGGTTACATTGGGGGGGGGTGTGGGCATAATCCTGTGGGGGGTACAGCCCTTAGGTAGTCTCTTGAGTTGCTGCTGCAGAAGGGTGAGCTTGCCTCTGAGGAAGAACCGGAGGCAGAAGCCACGTATGCGCCAGAGTTTGGCTGAAGGAGTTGTCCTGGGTGCCCAAATTACCAGTTATTAGGGCTCTGCTAGGAACACCCTCCCTTATGAACGAAATGTTGTTGGGCCTCCAGACTTGGTAGTTTTCCACTTGTAATCCTGGAGGATGTTCCCCCATGCTCCTTCCACCTTTTAGCCTTACATTATGGGGGCAGCGGGGGGGGGGGGGAAGAGGAGATCACTATGCTGGAGGGCTTTCCCACAGGCAACGGGCATGTCCGCTGTGGGAAAGAGATGGCTGGGGCGGAGGGGCCTTTGGCCTTTGGTCCAGCAGGGCTCATCTTATATTCTTTAAGGACTGCCTGTTGCTGCTCCTTCATTATAAGCCAAGCTAACCAATCTGAATGGGGTGGCGGCGGGGAGGGGATGACAGTGGCCCAAAATAGCCTTGGACGAGGAAAGGGCAGAAAAGAGAATGAGAAAGGGCATTATTTCTTACTAGCTGGATCTCCACATTTTCCACAGCTGATTGCTGATTAATGTTTATTTTTGTACTCCTACACTTTTTGGACACAGCTACTCACAGGCCGGCCTGCCCTTTCACACACACAGTGTGCACGTGGAGGTGCCAGAGCGTGTGCCCGGTAGTATCTGCAGAGCGCCACTCTGAGGGCATGGGTGGACCCCACTTGCTGAGGGGGCTCAACGCCAGAGGTGGGCTGGAGGGCTTTGAAAGGGGGGGGGAGAGAGAGAGAGAGAAAGAGAGAGAGGGACGCTTGCATCTACCACACACCAGTGCCTCCCCAAGGATTTTTCTTGTTGTTGTTATGGGAATTAATTTTTTCTCTGTGTACATTTGCTTTATTTCAAGGGCTTTCATCTTGAGAGGCAGAACCAAACAAGCCCCAGTGGTTGGGAAGCACTAGCCCAAATGCCTGACCCCCTTGGGAATGGAAACAAGAGGTTCTCAGCTGAGGGCAGGAGTCTCTCTCTCTCTCTCTCTCTCTCTCTGTGTGTCTGTGTGTCTCTCTCTGTGTGTGTGTGTGTGTGTGTGAGAGAGAGAGAGAGAGAGAGAGAGAGAGGCCACTATCAGCTATCAGGTTTGCCAGCAAAGTTCTGCTCTCCTCTAAGGCTGCGATTAGGAGGATCTCCAGCAGGCACTTTGGATGCCCTGAAACCAGCGACTTCGAAGAAGGATTGTGTTAAGGTGGCATTTCCGTAACCATGACATTAACCTAAGAATATGGGAGCCTGAGAAGGGTCCTGGGCCTGCTTCTAGCTCTTATTTGGAAACAGATTTGGTCCTAAAAATTCCTAGCAGAAATCAGGACAGTTGCTTTCTTTATCAGACCAGAATTATACCCCTAGACATCCTGGGGTATCTAGAGAGAGAGAGAGAGACGCGCGCGCGCGCACACACACACACACACACACACACACACACACACACACACAATTTCTGTACTTGTCAGCAAGGGCTTTCTGAACCTTTTCATCTCCACACAGCATTTTGAAAGGGATGGGCACCATATTAATAATTATAAAACCAGTTCTATTAAGTGTTGTGTTGGCTTTCATTGCACTGATTACTATGAGACTTTTCATCTGTTTTTGTTTTAAACTTGTTTTAACAATACTTGTTATCTGCCTTGAGTGGTGGCTTTTTATTTTAACACTGCCAAGTAAATGTAAAAGATATCCTATGAATACATGGATATATAACCATTAATAATTGGTGCCTGGCAATGGTTTTTACAATGAGCTG
Organism: Phrynocephalus versicolor; assembly: GCA_023846285.1. Classification (NCBI taxonomy): domain Eukaryota; kingdom Metazoa; phylum Chordata; class Lepidosauria; order Squamata; family Agamidae; genus Phrynocephalus; species Phrynocephalus versicolor. The sequence goes on along the minus strand of JAHTLZ010003542.1, from coordinate 8,121,405 downwards.
CCCACCCCAACCCCCTTCTTTAGGCAAGGATAAAAGGGCGGTGCCCCCTTGTATTCCTCCCCGTGAGGCAGACATTCCTGAACTCCTTTAATGCCTTCTGTTCATTTGGAGGTCAGGGTGATCCAGCTTTCATGCTGGCACTCCCATGTTCTCCGCAGGCAGAAATAAGCCTCCAAACCAAACCCCGTGGCCACAAAAGAGCCAAACTCTTAATATAACCATCGATATTATGGAGCCTGGGCCTTGCTGAGCAGGCCTTAATACGTTAATAACAGAGGAGGTGCTTAGGCTGAGTGGCTTTTATGATGCCTTCTTGGGTGGTCTTGAATCTTGAGCTGAGCAGATTTCTCCACAGTAGCAAAACCACCCTTTTGCCCTCAATGGACCTCCAATAAGGCCAGGACCAAACGTGTTTTCTCATCTTTCAGACGCTGATTCTGTTTTTTTCAGGGGGAAACAACCCCATTTAAGAATATTTTGTGGTGTCTCAGGCAGAGTTTCAGTCAGATTGTACCAGAGTCCTCACATCCCCCCCCCTCATTCTCTTTCATATGATGCCCCCAGTTTTGCAATATGTGATTAACTGCCCATTAACACTGTGGCGAGCTTGGAGGCTTGTGTCATTTAGTACTAGAGACCCCGGGGCTAATTTACATATGGAAGGAGGAAGATAAAGCCTCATGTCCAAGTGACTTTTAATTGGAGAGAAGGAAGAGCAGCGGAGGGGGTGGGTGGGTGAGGGGGAGAATTAAACCGCAATTGTTTTTCAGAAAGAAGATTTGGGCAGTGATTCTGCTGGGCTCTGCTTTCAGAAGTTTAGGAGAAAAACTCACTCCACCGCAAGGCGAGGGTGGACAGATTTGACCCTGAAGTGAACTGGAGGTCCTTGGGTAGCCTTGGGGCTGGGGGTCCACCCAACTGGGAAGATCAACCTAACATGTTACACATGGGTAACGGACTCCCTTTATGTGAATCCGGGCGTTTATACACGACCCCTAAACTCCGGGGCAAATGGCTCCCAGCTCCGGAGCTTAAAAATGTTTCCCCACCAGCTCCGGAGTTTAGAGGAAATTAAGTGTGACCCCGCCCACCTAAGCGGGACCCAGCACACTTTTCATGTACCTGCTCTCCGAGGGTGAAAAATCTTGATGCGGATGTGCCGGGCTCTCCTTGCTTCTTTTTGCTGTTGTTTTTTGCCTCCCGCCCCTTTAAGAGAAGGAATCACAACGACGGGGCAGCGTCCACTGGCACCGGAGGTAAGCCTGCATTCTTTTGTCCCTTTTTTTCTCCCTCCCCTCACACAGCCAGCAGCCAGGAAGTGCGGAGGGGTGGGGATGGAGGAACAGCAACGAACCCCTAAGATCTCTGGTCTGAATTTAAGTGACCAGCGGATCTTAGGGGTCGTGTAAAAGCGCCCTCCATTGGCCTGGTATATAAGCCCTCCTGCCTGTTCCTGAGGCTGTAATAGGCACATTCTTTTTTAGTGCACTGTGAAAAGGTTGTTGAACTAAAAAGGGAGAGCTATGCAGCCATTACAGAATATTATTATTTATTGATTTTATTTTATTTTTATACCACCTGTCTTCCCAAGGAACTCCGGGCGGTTAACAATAAAGGTTAAAAGAACGAGTAAAACACAAAGTGACATCAGCAAAAATTGGGGGGGGGGTATTAAAAAGGGAAAAAAGAAAAGGAGAAAACAAAACAATAATAAGTAAAAATCATTGGCAAAAGGCGTCAAAAAGAGGAAAAAAAGAATGAATTAAATTAAATTAAATTAAATTAAAGGTTGCCAAATGCCTCCCGAAAAAGCAAAGTTTTAAGTGCTTTTTTGAAGGCGGGCAGGGACTGTGCAAGGCGCAGCTCACTCGGGAGATGGTTCCAGAGCGAGGGGCCAACCTCTAATGACAGACCTGGCTGGAGAAAATCATCTTGCCAGGTCCTTTACATTGAAGAAATAATCTCCTGGCAAGCCATATCTTTTGCCATGTTTGAACTTTTGATACCTACTCTGAAGAAGTGGATAACTTTCATGAAAGCTTGCAATTATTTTTTAAAACGATGTTTTATTAGTGGCTTATGAAAGTTTCGCCTATAGCCTAGTCTGGATAAAGCAGAATGCCAAAAATCATGGCCAGATGGAGCAGCCAGACCAATGAGAAATCCTGCAGGACTTGAAAGCTGGCACAGGCTTGTGAAATGTTGGTACAGTAGTCTAATTAAAAAAAATTATCACACCCACACTCACCCACACCTCCTACTATTTTCACGTTTATATACCAAGACCACACAACGCACAACTTCTTTGATCTTTGTTGGACCATTTTCTCAATCAGGATCCAAACAGCATTTCTCTGGACCTGGTACAAAGCTGCAACACAGGGATCTTTCGCTCTCTTTCTCCTTCTCCTTCCCTTACTTGGAAAGGCTTTACTCCTTCCATAAAGGTATGAAATTGATCCTTTAGATGTCTTTGGCACCTCTTTTTCTTTCTTTCTTTCTTTCTTTCTTTCTTTCTTTCTTTCTTTCTTTCTTTCTTTCTTTCTTTCTTTCTTTCTTTCTTTCTTTCTTTCTTTCTTTCAGTGGTTAACTGACTTTTAATCTTACCTAGAATTGTACCAAATTTTTCCATGTTCTGTATAAGACTACCATATTTTTCACTCTATACGATGCACTTGACCATAAGACGCACCTAGAAAAAAAAATTAGCCTAAGGTTTTATGGCGGGTGGGGGGGATCCCAGCTGCAAAAGGGGAGGGCAGAAGCTCCATGGAGGAGACCTTGCAAACGAGGTGATTTTTGACTGGAGAATCCAAGCTGCAAAGGGAGAGGCTTGCAAACGAGGTGATTGGGACTGGGAGATCTAGGCTGCAAAAGGGGAGGGTTGCAAACGAGGATATTGGGACTGTGGAATCCATGCTATAAAAGGAGAGGCTTGCAAACAAGAAGATTGGGACTGTGGATCTAAGCTGCAAAAGGGAAGGGCAGAGGCTCTGTGGAGACCTCTTTGCAAACGAGGTGATTTTTGACTAGGGAATCTTGGCTGCAGAAGGGGAGGGATGGGGAGAGGCTCCCTGGAGGAAGTGTCTTTGCAAAGGAAGTGATTAGAACTGTGGAATCCTGACTGCAGCAGGGAACCTTTTCAAAATTAAAATCTGTGATATATGTGTAGCACGGAGTACTGTACTGTATTTGCTCTATAAGATGCATACTTTTGAGGGGGAAGTGCATCTTATAGAGCGAAAAATACGGTATAAATTTGTCTAAAATTGTTATACTCAAAATTGAGGATCATCTTATACACGGAAGTAAGCAGAGGGAAGAACCATGAGGTTGCAAAAGTGCCCATACCTTGTCTCTGCTGACAGTTGTCTTATACATGATTGGGGGCATCTTGTACACTGAAAAACATGGTGATCTGCAAGGGTCCCCCCACCTCTCTTGTACAGTGGAATCAGGTATGGTAGACTCACCTACTTCCAAAGTAGGTGAGTCTACCATATATATGGTCTCCTATGTAGACACCATGCTAGCTGGGAGATGTAGTCTTAAAAAGTATCTTTTCCAAGTAACTTTTCCAAGCCTGTCCCTTTGTTAATGTTGCTGTGCGAAACCAGTGATTTCCATTCCCTCCCCACAAAAAAAGTTGCACTCACTCAGAAGATCTAGCATTCACTTGACAACAGAAATGTGTCTCCAAAGGGAGGCATCAAGAGTGGGTGCGGATCCAACGGCCTGTGGCTTTCTTCGTGAGCAACCCAAGTTGGAGGCTAGCGCGAGTGGCCAGTTTGGCCACCCAGTCAACCCCCCTGAGGTCTCCACTGAGCAAGAGTTTTTAATGCCCAGTTTAGACCACGATTTCCACATGAGGTGACTTCAGCTTCTCCCCAAATAGCTTTATCCAAAAAATGCAAAACGGTTTACTTTAAAGCAGGTATGTCCAAACTTCTGCTCTCCAGATGTTTTGGACCACACCTCCCACTGTCCTTTGTCATTGGCAGTACAGGCTTGGAATTCTGGGAGTTGTGGTCCAAAACATCAGGAGGACCAAAGTTTGGACATGCCTGCTTTAAAGGGTTTTCCTCTCTGAGCTTGGAAAAGTTATTTCTTGGACAACCATGGCCAGAATCCACAAGCCAAACTGGATCCTGACCACACTGGCAGAAGAATTCTGGGAGTTGTAGTCTGAAAACATTGCATTCCCAAACTCTAGTCTTTTCTCCTCTCTCTCCCTGATTGATTTCAGATTCTTTTTGCCACCATGATTCTTCTGAAACATCTGGTGAGAGGCTGCGACCCTCATTCTGTTCACAAGAGGGCAGCATTAAACCTCAAATTACACCTCACCCTCCAATAGGCTGAAATATAGATATACACACTTAAAGGAAAGGAAAGGGTTCAGTCTAGGTGGGAAAGTTTCCAAAAAGCTTTGTTAAATAACATTTCCTAAACACAAATCCTACGGTTTGGCTTGTTAAAGCCAGAATCGCTCCACAGCTCTGACAGAGTAAATCCGTAATCTGGAATTACAGACATTTTCATGGTGTCATGTAATATTATCATCATGTAGTGAAATTGAAGTGATTGGCCCAAGAACCGGGCATGCGAAAGTGGTGCAAGTGATCTCAGGATTTCAGTAACAGCACAGAGGTTCCTGGTTTTGGTTTAGAACAGCCGGGCCTTGATTTAAAACACGCACCAAAAATATCGAAAGAAAGACGGTTAAAAATTAATTTGATCCAAATCTGAACTCCTTCTTCGCCAACATTCAGATGTCTTTTTAAAAAAAAATGAAGAGAGGGGCTGCCATTAGAGGAAATATTTGTTACGAACAGCTCAGTCACTAAGCTGTGTGTGGTCAGAATTCGTCCAACCCCATTGCTTGGGAAAGTGATTTTTAGAAGTACCGCCGCTGGTGGTCATGGACTACTGGGCGATTCTGGCAGGAAATAAACAGCCCCCAACAAAAGTAACTAGCCCAAGTGCTAAAGGAACACTTCCGGAGGCTCCAGGTGGGTCGCACACTTGCTCTCCTCTGGCATTCCTCCAGTGCAGAGGCTGAAAAGCATGGAACTAGTTGTTTCTTGGTATGGATGGGATACAGGGTGAGGTGGGGTGGAGTGGGGGTGGGGGCTCCCTGATTAGGTGTAGGCCACTGTCCCAGAATTCCCCCCCCCCTGTGTTTCTGTGACCACCCACACATGATTGAAATTTGCTTGTGCTTGGTGTTTATCAAGGACCTTCGCAAATCTCAGAATTGGCCTAGACAAGCCTCATCTTGGTCTGATTAGTGAAAACAGACGGAGCCAAAAGGGAGCATTCGTTCAAATGACTGCGGAGCTCCCCCCCCCTTCTCCCACCTGCCCTCTCCACTCCTAGATGCTGAGTTATACGTAATGGGTTAGATGCATGGTTTTCAGTTTTATCAGAAGTGAGCGACATTGTCTCAGGATGTGGTATTCCAGGCAGAAATCAGCATTTTGACCATGTTGGGCTTAAAAATAAGTTTGTAGCCATTATTCCTACTTGATCTTTTCCTTTCTCTCCTCTCTGTCAATGAAAGCAGTGGGAGAAGAGGAAGATTGAATGTGAGACAGATTAACTTAATCAAGGGAGCCACAGCATTGGCGTTAGGCCTATTAATGACAAGACATTTTGCAGCTTGCAAGAGCCGCTGTAAATGGGAACTGACTTGACAGCACATAGCTGTTTTCAATGTTTATGCATTTTGAATTGCATTGATAAATTTAACTTCCTATGCTTGGTTTCTGATTCCCCCTTTTTATTTTTTTAATTTACAATGTTATATAATTCATTATGGGCACTTTTACATGAACTCTAAAATTCGCTGGCAACTTAAATTCGGACCAGAGATCGTGGAGTTTTGTTCTGCTTCCTGTGTTCCCACCCTTCTGCACTCCATTGCTTGTGTCTGCGGTGAGGGGAGGGAGAAAAAAAGGGAGAAAAAAATGCAGGCTCACCTCCGTCTGCCGTCTGAGCAGCCCCGTAGGGATTCCTGTCTGTTAAAGGGGCGGCGGGGACAACAAAAACAAACAGAAGGCAAGGAGAGCCCAGCATCCACAGCTTTACAATCCACATTGGAAATTTGTTACCTCTGGAGATCAGGTACTTGTAAAATGCGCTGGGGCGCGCTTAGGTGGGCGTGGTCGTACTTAATTTTTTAAAAAGTCCGTATCTGGTGGGAAAACAATTTTAAGCTCCGCATCTGGGAGCCCTTCGCATCGTATTTTAGGGGTTGTGTAAAAGCAGCCTCTGTTACATTTTGTGAACATGTTGTATACTGCCCAGTGGGACCCCAGGCCAGATAGCATGGCTTAAAAAGTGAAATAAATAAATAAATAAATAAATAAATAAATAAATAAATAAATAAA
>JAHTLZ010003542.1:8092245-8108219 GCA_023846285.1 Phrynocephalus versicolor | reverse complement strand
ATAATAATAATAATAATAATAATAATAATAATAATAATAATAATAATCCCCCAGATAGTTTGGTCACTGACAATCCTTGCTGAGAGATTCAGGAGCTATAGTGTGTTGTGTCGTTACAGTCGCAACCGACTCTTCATGTAATACCTTAACTTCCCATGATGTATACAAAAGAACATAAGAACATAAGAGGAGCCTTGCTGGAACATGCTACAACCCATCCAGTCCAGCATTCTATCTCACACAGTGGCTCACCATTTGCTTCAGGGTATTCCCAAGCAGATGTCTTCACCTGCTTACGATACCCCACAAATAGCATTGAGAGATAGCCTGACTATCTCTCCATCTCAGAGGTTGTCCTCAGGCATCCATCATGATAGACAATCTATGCACTGATCAGGGTATGTTTGACACTTCAGACAGAGACTGTGCCATTAACAAGCCCTTGCCTGTTGGGATTACCCCATGTAATCAAGATCCAAAGGTATATAGCCTCTTGCTTTTCAGTATTCAGATGTAATGAGGGTACATTTCTGTGGATTCTTCCACTGTAATTCAGCTCCTGTGTAATGTCGTCCATGTCTTGAACATTTGTAAAACCATGCTTATCCAAGGAACTGAGCAAAAGATTGTGGCCAAGACTCCATGAAGTGGTTCTGCTGATGGAACTTCTCCCATTACAGGATCCCTCCTGCAGCTCTTGGGGGGTGCCCCCAAACTGGTTCTTCAGGACTTGGAAGCCATCTGTAGTCAGTTTGTGGACAGTATGGGGGTTTCTAGAAGTGAGGAAGAGGAGAAGAAAGTTCTCCACCCTAAAAGTGGGTGCCTGCTAGCACAGTACTGGATGGAGGCCTTTACAAGCAGTTCTCTCTAGCTTGATCTATTCCAGCCAACATTTAATTCCCTGCATTTTCATTTCTCCTCATGGGCTATCCCTCCATATGCAGACATCAGTTGTTACTAATTAGTCTATGACTCAAAAGCCCTTTGACAAATTGTTTATAGGACTGAATTTCATGCTGTGAGCTGCTCACGAATAACTCGAATAACTTGCTGTGACTACCGCTGTGAGTGTTTGCTATTTGTGGTGAATGGCTGTTCTTTTAAAAGGGGGGGGAGGGGAAAGGTGTGGATGCCCCAGTCAAGAAAGTCCCCATTCTTGCAGCACAAAATCATTGAGATGGAGACTCTAGGGACCAGCATCTTGGAGGGTGTAGCCGTTTGAGGGGAGGGTTTGCTCTTAAAGGCATTAATCATATAACATCTTTGTTGGAATGAACCAGATTGTAACTTTTTTTTGCAGCCCCATTTGCCTCACACAGTCATCATGAGGATCAAGTGGGAAGGAAAAAGAGCCATGAGCACCCCTGGGCTCATTGGAGGAAAAGTAGGGGAAAATAAAACCATCTGTCATTCTCATAATTAGCCTTTCTCCAAAATTAGCAAATTTTAAAGGTATTAAAAAACAAGACAGGATGATTTTTTTGGTACCTATTTCCTGATGTGAAAGGACAGGGGGTTTAATTCTCTTCTTGAATTGAACATTGGTATTGCAATAAAGACCCCTGTTCTTGCCAATCCTTCAAGTAAAATACCCCTGCCTAAAAAGCCACATGTACTGTCTGTACTGAAAGCCTTCCATATAATAGCTCCGGTGGGAACAAAATAGGGAGAAACAGAATTTCCTGTAGGCAAAGGTGAGAGCACATTTTATCTCTCTCTCTGTTCAACCCATGGAGGCCTGTCCAAACTAGGGGCACTTTTACACGACCCCTAAAATCCGAGGCATAGGGCTCCCAGATGAGGAGCTTAAAATTGTTTTCCCACCAGCTGCGCACTTTTAAAAAAATTAAGTACGACCACGCCCACCTAAGCGCATCCCATCGCACTTTAGAAGTACCTGATATCCGGAGGTACAAAAATTTCTGGTATGGACTATAAAGCTGTGGATGCCTGGCTCTCCTCGTCTTTTGTTGTCCTCCCACCCCTTTAACAGCCTGGAATGCCTACGGGGCTGCTCCTGCATTCTTTTCTCCCTTTTTTTTCTTCCTCCCCTCACGTAGACAGGAGCAAGGGAGTGCGGAGGGGTGAGAACACAGCAAGAGGAGCAAACCCCCAAGATCTCTGGTCCAAATTTAAGTTGCCAGCGGATCTTAGGGGTCGTGTAAAAGCACCCTAGCTATAGTGGGCCCTCATATAACAAACAGTTTGTATAACATAAAATCTGTACAACATAAAAAATTCCGGAGATAGGGGAAATTTGCTTAACAGACTCATCTATGAGGCGAATCTGTACAACATAAAAATGGCCGTGATTAGGGATTACTCCGCTTTCAATGCATTCCTTTGGGAAATTTGTATAAAGGAAAATTTGTTGAACAGCATTTCATTTGGAACGAATTAATTCCTTTATACAAGGTGTCACTGTACTTTGGTGTGGGCTGGATTCAGCTGCAAAGGGTTGATTGAGGTGTGTGTGTGTGTTGGGGGGGAATGATGTGCCATTTGGCATGTTCCTCCCATCCAAATTACAAATAATCCTTTATAGCCAGATCTGCTGTTGATTAAACATTTCTCCTGATTGTCTGCAGAATGTCAGTGGAAGTGAAATTATTTTTTAAACATCTGCTGCATTATCACTGTAACATTAAGTCATTTTGTTTAAATATTGTTAAAAACCTGGTTTGTTTGTTTGTTTGTTTGTTTACCACCCATCTTCTAAACAGAACTCCGGGTGGTTTACATAAATACAATGAGAATAAAATAAAGAAGAGGAAAATTGCCTCTCAGCTGTGAAAAGAAAGAAAAAAAGAAAAAAAGCCCCAGCATAGGGGACTTAAATTTTTTTTTTTTAAAAAAAGATTTTTTAAAAATGGTGTATGCGGAGAAGCAAGCATCTCTTAGCTGTGAAAAAAAAGCCCTGGGAAAAATTAAAAACAAAAACTGCTGACCTGGCCTCGGAGCGGCGCAGAAACAAAAAGTTTAAAAAAGTAAAGGAAAACCAAAATGAAACAAAACAAAATATGAAATGATTTTTTAAAAAAATAATCATTTTGTATTAACAAAACAAAATGGGGGGAAAGAAAAGAATAATGAAACGAAACACCATTTTGGCATTTCGTGACCATCTCTAGTAGTTTTGGAAGAGGTGTCCATATTTGTCTCTTCAAGAAGTCCAGGCAAAATTCAAAGAAACAAAACAAAACAGAAAATAAAAAATGTGGAACATTAAAGACTAACTATTCTATTTCAATGTAAGCTTTCATATGTGACTTATATTTCATTGAACATGTCTTTCTGTTGCTATATGTCTGAAGAAGTAGACCTGATCCACGAAAGCTTGCATTAGATTAAAACATAATAGTTACAGCTGTAGTGTTTAAGGTGCTACCGCTACATGCTTTTGGCTTTTGTTTTGTTTTGTTTCTTTGAATTTTGCCCAAAACTTAGGACAGCTATGAAGGGGTAAAAAACAAAACAACACCAAAAACCCACTCCTTTAAGTATCAGGATGTTATACAGGAAACCAAGGGCGAGATTATCCATAGGTGAGTATTCCCAATTACTGTGTAAGTATGTGAAAGCTGAAGAGTGAAGAAAGCTTGGGGGATGGTTGACTCATTCAAGAGAGCTTTCTGAACACCCTATTTCACCAGAAAGATAAATAAGTGGGTGCTCGATCAAATCAAGCCTGAACTCTCACTGCAAGACAAAATGACTAAACCGAGGCCACTGTACTCGAGAAATATCATGAGAAAAACCCCTCCATAATGGAAGGCAGTAGGAAAAGAGGGAACATAAGATGAATTGACTCAATTAAATAAGCCATGGCCTTTCATTCAGAAGAATGAAGGCACTTGAGCACAGGACCAAGGCACTTGAGCACAGGACCATCCGGAGGTCACTCATTTCAAATGACTCACAATCCCGATTACTCTCGCAGCCAATGTGGGAACAGCCGGCTGGAGCCCTAAGAAGGGGGATGCTTATGAAGTTCCTTTTCTACTCTGCCTTTAGGTAAAGGATCCTTGACATAACATTTGTCTGAATATGTGTCAGGATTATTTGTGATCAAGACCTCAACTGCTCCTATCGGTTTCTGTCTTCTACTGAGAAGGTTCTTTTTCTGTTGCTCCCACATACATCACCGTACCGTACATCACCAAAAAGATAAAGACATGGGTACTAGATCAAAGCAACGAGGCCATCTATGTTTGGCTCTCAAATGGACAGTACAACACCGCCGCCGCCACCGAAACAACGAGAACAACAGCCACAAGCACCGTCATGACCACCACTTCTGTCCTCCTTGCCTCCAAGTTCCTTGGCCTGCCTGATGTCCTGACACCTTCAGGCTCCTCTCCTTGGGGGGACCTACATCACTGCCTGCAAGGCTGGAAAGTCCTTGGCAAGACCTGAATTGTTGCCCACGTGCAGCAGGCAGGAATAAAGTTCTAAAAGGGAATCCCAAGATGGCTGCAGCGATGCCCAGAAACCATCTGAGGGGTATCAGAAAGGGATGGTGTTTGCTGAGCGCAGAAGAAACCACCCCACCCCAAATTAAGAACAGCACTGGGAGCTTTTAAAAACCCAATTAAAGTAAATATGTTGAAATGATTAAAAGGCACACACCATTTTTCAAGATAAAAGTTTATTATAGTTTTAAAAGGAAGCTCTTTAATTTGAAATGGAAAGTTTATGGAGCTGCAGGATGAACCTCAGCTAGAGAGAGAGAGAGAGAGAGAGAACAACCCAAAAAGAAAATAACAGTTTTCAGATGTTTCAAATATCAGCCGTTAACCCCAACCAATTCTTCCACAACACTCTTTTCCTCAGTCCTCGACACGCACTTTGGAGAACCAGAAGGTGGTACTCACTGTCCGCAATCCTTCAAAAAGCAGCCCTTCACCCTGCCTGACCTTTTCAAGTGGAAGATGCTCCTCCTTAACAAAAGGAATCCTTACATGTCCAGTTATAGGCCAAGGGAGCTGAACTGGTGCCCCCTGTGATTCATATGGAAATCCCAGCATTATGAAAGTGAATTTGACTCTTTCCCCCTCTGTCCACGTTTCTGATCAAAAGAACCTAACTTCTGTTTGCTCTGGTTATGAGGCAGGGCCAGTCCTAACGTTGAGCAGAATGAGCCACTTGCCTCAGGCAGCACGTGCTGGGTTGAAGTAGAAGGGCCTAGTCCAGTGGTGGCAAACCTTTGGCACTCCAGATGTTTTGGACCACAATTCCCACAGTCCTTTGTCATTGACAATACAGGCTTGGAATTCTGGGAGTTGTGGTCCAAAACATCTGGAGTGCCAAAGGTTTGCCACCACTGTCCTAGTCGTTCAGTGGTTCAGAGCAATGTGTTCCAGACCACTTCCAGCCAAGCTTAACATAGAGCTGGCTGCCCTTAGTAGAAATGGAGAATGCTATTGTTGACTCTTTGCTAGCATGAAGGCAAAAACCAGCTCCCAGCCTAGCTGGCTTCTGTTGGCGGAAATAATGAGGAGGGCATCATGCCTTTCAATTCAGGCTCTGAAATGTCTTAGGCCAGTCTTGAATGTACTGGATTTTTAGACCTGAAATAGCGCTGTATCACTTAGGTGAATTTTTTTAAAAAATTATCTTTTGTCCCACAGGATAGATAAAAAGCTGGCACAGGGTGGTTGGTGTAGGAAAAACATAACTAAGGGGAAAGGACTGAATTATTTTGCTTCAGGACCAAAGTCCTAATCTGAATTGCCTGGGTGACCCTGGGAAAATAATGTTAGCTGCCTTGCTCCATGTGAAGTTTTGCCCTTAGTTTTCTCGTTATGCACTCTTCCAACGAATCTACAAGTATTACAGCAATCTGAAGAACAAATCAAAGAAAGGTCTAACCAGGAGAGTGTCCTGTCCCCAGAGTGGCCAACCAGTTCTCTACGCAAAGCCCACAAACAGGAGATGACTGCAATGGCATCCTCCATCTTGCATTCCCCCACCCCAGCAGCTCATATGTGGAGGCATATAGCTGGTTGCCATGGTTCACAGTCACAAGCAGTTACTCGCCATGAACTTGTCAAGTCCCCTTGGAAAAGTAATAAAGCTGACACAATGGCCACTCTTTCTTGTGGCAGTAACCTCATAGGACATGGAGCAATCTGGGCCACCTTTAGAAGTCTCTTAGCTTCATTGCAATCTATTTTACCTCACACTTGAGCAATCCTTCCATTCTCAGAGAAAAGGTTTCCTCTCCCATGAGAAGGATCAAGACAGTACTTCAGATTGCTCAAGTTTATTTTCCTTTTGATTACTGACACTCCTTCTCCCGCCCATTTCTCCACCGTTTTGTTGCTGCTGTCATTTCACAGGCCCTGCTGACTTCCATTTTTAAAAGTTTAGCAACTTTGCTATAGCGCTACAGCAATATATGGATGCTCCCTCATATCTGAAATAGTGCTCCAGCACTTAGGAAAATAAAGGAGATGGTTTCTTTGTTATCCTTTCTGCTGTCACAACCCATGGCCTGCATCCCTGGTTTGCCACCAGAGAGAATGTTGCCCACAGCTCTATTGGGGAATGAATGATCAACCACACGGACTGCAGAACGGGACAATCAGAAGTGCTCCAAATTTCTTCAAATAAACAACAGCCCTAGCACTGTCGCCGGAAAGCAGAACAGCTTACAAAAGGGGCAGGGTAGATTGCACTTACTTAAAATATATGTAGTTGCTGGAAAATAGGGCAAACCAGACCACACCAAAAGCAAACCACATTGTGAGCAATATGCTTCTCTGGTCAATCCCACAGTTTGACTGTGTGGTCTGCAAATAAATGCTTCTTTTATTTTCTTTATCTGGAATAGGCCATCACTTAGTTTTCTTGGGTGATCTTGAGTTATGGTAATATTAGGAGAGAAATTCTCTCATCACTTTAATCCATGCACTTCTATCTTATTTTCTTGTATTATCTGTTTTTTTCTAAAGACTTCCAGACCTTGTAAAAGGTCAGGAACAAAGTCAGGATACACACAGGAATGTGGTGGCAAGGTAAGTGACGCCTTGCTCCCACAGAGGGCTCAGGGTAACCTGGCTAGCTTTATCCTGAAAACAGGGAACACACCCATCTCTCTGGCAAGGCTCCTGCTAGAACTCAGGGCTCTGAGATCTAATCTTACGTCTGTCATTAAAGATCTTCTCTCTAGCCCTCCTATTAGTTCTTCTTTGCAGGATCCTGCTCCTAGCTCTTACAGGAGGAGGAGATGTGCCCTCAGCTGCAGCCTCAGACTCAGCTGTCTGCTGAGTTGAACTACAAGGCTCCTCCTGCTGCTCTTCAGCATTTAACCCTTCATATTCAGGTTCCATGACAGGCAGGGTCCTGGCAATACCTGTGATATACCTGTGATATACTTGGGAAGGTTGATGGTTTGAAAAATGTTCTCATCGAAGTCTACTCATACAGGCAAAAACAGCACATCAAAGAGAACAAAATGGGTTCTCTGTGCTGCCTTGGCTGTGGAGGAAACCTAAAACTACACACCCATGTTTCCTGAGGGCCCAGGACCGCAGGAGCTATTAACATCCTTCCTTGTGGAGACGGCTCTGCGATGGCACCATTTTCACAAGGAGGGATGCTTTGTTGTTCAATCGTTCAGGCGTGTCCAGCACTTTGTGACCCCATGGACCAGAGCACGCCAGGCCCTTCTGTCTTCCACTGCCTCCCAGAGTTTGGTCAAATCCATGTTTGTGGGAATCCGATACCATACTGTGAGAGGAATGTTCTGCAAAGGCTGCAGCTATGTTACCATAGTAACGACTCTCTGATTGGTAGGAAAGCCAGCGAATCAGGAGCGTACGAACAGCTCTTTCTAAAGATGGCTGCGAAGGAAAAAGTAGGTGGGCAGATGCCTTCGTAGTGAAGTCATGATGTGCAAATACGCAGGTCCAGGCACTGGAAGCTGTATGATCATTGGTTGGAGTCTTGTTTACGTATCTGTGTTGTGTTGGGACTAATAAAATAGCCAGCAAGGAGGAGGAGGGAGACTCTTGACTCTCTCTCAGCCATCCGAGGCACAGCACCAAAAGAATCCCTATGTGTGTGTTTATTAAGAAGCTTCTGCATTTCTACCACTGCTGATCCCCTCAGCTGGTCTGGGGAATTAGCATTTAAAGGGCTTTCAGGTGGGGAAATCCCTACACATGTTGGTTGCATCGATAACACCATCAACTATCTTATTCTCTGCCGTCCTCTTTTCCTTTTGCCTTCAATCTTTCCCAACATCAGGGCCTTTTCCAAGGATTCCTGTCTCCTCATGAGGTGGCCAAAGTAATGGAGCCTCTGCTTCAAAATCTCTCCTTCCAGTGAACATCCGGGGTTGATTTCTTTCAGTATGGATAGGTTTGATCTCCTTGCAGTCCAGGGGACTCTCAAGACTCTCATCCAGCACCAGAGCTCAGAAGCATCAATTCTGTGGTGATCACCCTTCATTATAGTCCAGCTCTCACTTCCATACATCACTATTGGAAAAACCATAGATTTGACTGACTATCCGGACTTTTGTTGGCAAAGTGATGTTTCTGCTCTTTAAGATGCTGCCTAGGTTTGTCATCACTTTCCTCCCAAGAAGCAGGCGTCTTTTAATTTCATTGCTGCAGTCACCATCTGCGGTGATCTAGGAGCCCCCCAAAATAAACTCTGTCATTGCCGCCATTTCTCACCTTTCTATTTGCCAGGAGGTGATGGGACGGGTGGCCATGATCTTAGTTTTTTTTTATGTTGAGTTTCAGCCCATTTTTTTCACCCTCCTCTTTCACCCTCATTAAGAAGTTCTTTAATTCCTGTTTGCTTTCTGCTATCAGAGTAGTATCATCTGCGTATCTGAGGTTGTTGATATTTCTTCCGGCAATCTTAATTCTGGTTTGTGTTTCATGCAGACCTGCCTTTTGCATGATGCACTCTGCATATAAGTTGTACAGGCAAGGTGACAGTATGCAGCCTTGTCATACTCCTTTCCCAATTTTAACCAGTCTGTTGTTTCATATCCAGTTCTGACTGTTGCTGCTTGTCCTGCATATCGATTTCTTAGGAGACATACTGTACAAAGTGGTCAGGCAGTCCCATTTCTTTAAGAACTTGCCATAGTATGTTGTAGTCCACCCAGTCAAAGGCTTTGGCATAATCAATGAAGCAGAAGTAGGTGTTTTTCTGGAACTCAGCTTTCTCCATAATCCAGAGCATGTTGGCAATTTGATCTCTAGTTCCTCTGTCCCTTTGAAATCCAGCTTGCACTTCTGGGAGCTCCCTGTCCGCATACTGCTGAAGCCTCCCTTGTACAATTTTGAGCATAACCTTGCTAGCGTGTGAAATGAGTGCAATTATACAATAGTTGGAGCATTCTTTGGAGTTGCCCTTCTTTGGGATTGGCATGTAGACCAATCTTTTCCAGTCCTCTGGCCACTGCTGAGTTTTCCAAATTTGCTAGCATATTGCATGTAGCACCGTTACAGCATGCTCTTTTAAAATTTTAAATAGTTCAACTGGAATGCCATCACCTACACTGGCCTTGTTGTTTGCAATGCTTTCTAAGGCCCAATTGACTTCACTTTCCAGGATGTCTGGCTCGAGGTCAGCAACTACATTATCTTGGTTATCAGGGACATCCAGATCTGTCTGATATAATTCCTTTGTGTATTCTTGCCATCTCTTCTTGATATCTTCTGCTTCTGATAAGTCTACCATTTTTGTCCTTTATCATATCCATCTTTGCATGAAATGCCCCTTTAATATTTCCAATTTTCTTGAATAGATCTCTGGTTTTTCCTTTTCTATTGTTTTCCTCTATTTTTACACTGTTCGCTCAAGAAGGCTGTCCTGTCTCTCCTCACTATTCTTTGGAAGTCTGCATTCAGTTTTCTGTATCTTTCCCTTTATCCTTTGCATTTTGTGTCCCCTCTCTCCTCTGCTATTTGTAGGGCCTTGTTGGACAGCCACTTTGCTTTCTTGCATTTTCTTTTCTTTGGAATGGTTTTCATTGCAGCCTCCTGTACAATGTTACAAGCCTCCATCCATAGTTCTTCAGGTGCTCTGTTCACCAAGTCTAGTTCCTTAAATCTATTCTTCACCTCCACTGTGTATTCATAAGGGATTTGACTTAGATTGTACCTGTGGTGTTCCCTACTTTCTTCAGTTTAAGTTTGTATTTTGCTATAAGAAGCTGATGATCTGAGCTGCAGTCAGCGCAGGTCTTGTTTTTGCTGACTGTATAGAGCTCCTCCACCTTTGGCTGCAGAGAACATAATCAATCTGATTCCAGTATTGTCCAGCTGGTGATGTCCATGTGTAGAGTCGCCTTTTGTGTTGTTGGAAAAGAGTGTTTGCAATGACCAGTTTGTTCTCTTGACAAAACTCTATTAGTTTTTGCCCTGCTTCATTTGGAACTCCAAGGCCAAACTCGCCAGTTATTCCTTTTACCACTTGACTCCCTACTTTAGCATTTCAATCCCCTATGATGAAAACAACACCTTTCTTTGGTGTAATTTCTAGAAGGAGTTGTAAGTCTTTATAGAATTGGTCAGTATCAGACCAGGCATGTACAAAGTCAGGCCCGGGGGCCAAATGTGGCCCATTTTCAAATTTTGAGTGGCCCACAGCCTCTTCTCCCCGCCAGTTCAGCCTTTCACGCATCCCCGCCAGCTGCCCCCTCCCTATACTGGATGGAGATGTCAACGTGCAGTTTTATGGTTTGCCTGCCCTCCCTGCCTCTGTCTCCCCCCCCCAGCCACCTGCCCAACCTACCCACCCTTGGCTCCCTTGCTGCAGCATCCTCCCCACCTCCTTCCATGTTATAGAAACTTGTCCAAAGTCTGTCCTGGGGGCCAAATGCAGCTGAATGGTCGGCCCCCACACATTTTCACCTCACCAAATCTGGCCCTCCTTGCAAAAAGTTTGGACACCCCTGATCTCAGACTCTTCAGCACCGGTAGTTGGTGTATACACTTGGATTACTGTGATGTTGAACGGGCTGCCTTGGAATCGTACTGAAAACATTCTATCAATTTTGAGGTTGTATCCCAGCACAGCTGTTCCCACTCTTTGGTTGATTATGAGGGCTACTCCATTTCTTCTATGGGATTCTTGCCCACAGTAGTAGATGTGATAGTCATCTGAACTGAATTCACCCATTCCCATCTGTTTAAGTTCACTGATGCCCAAGATGTCAATGTTTATTCTTGCCATGTCCTGTTTGACAACACCCAGCTTACCCTGGTTCATAGATCTCACATTCCAGGTTCCTATGCAGTATATTTCTTTGCAGCATTGGACTTTCCTTTCTCTTCCAGGCACGTCTGCAGCTGGGTGTCCTTTTAGTTTTGGCCCAGCCTCTTCATTAGCTCTGGAGCTACTTGTACTTGTCCTCCACTCTTTCTCAGTAGCATGTTGGACACCTTCTGACCTGAGGGGCTCATCTTCCAGTGTCATATCTTTTAGCCTTTTGTTTCAGTTCATGGGGTTTTCTTGGCAGGGATACTGGAGTGGCTTGCCAGTTCCTACACCAGGTGGACCACATTTAGTCATACTTTCCACTATTACCTATGGGATCGCTCATTGCTTTTCTGAGTTGCTCAAGCCCCTTCACCACAACAAGGCAGTGATCCATTGAAGGGGAGGAGGGATGCTAATAGAATAATATTTCGACTCAATCCCTGCAGGAAAACAGGAAATGATCTTGCCTTGGAAACTGGGTCGGGGGGGGGGGGAGGAACAAGAATGATTCTGAAGGAAGTGTGTGCTGTTGTTGTTTTGGTGTCATAGACCCACATTTGCAGTCTGAAATGACTCCAAGGACATCTGGGTTATATTCACAAGCCACGTTGCATTACAGTTCAGATCTTGATCTGGGGTATCCCTGGGCAGTAAAGGAAAGAGCTCCCCCTCTTTTCTCCTTGACGTGAGGCAGTCTAGAAGGGATTAGTCACATTCTCAAGACTGTTGTTGGGTATAACTGTAAAATGAGAATGTTGGGAAATGTGATAATAGTTTCCTCCAGATTCCTGGAGGAAAAGTCCATCACTTTGTAAAATAATAGGGTTGAGTGAGTTATTTGTGTCTTTGTGATCCATCGGCCTGCCTCGTATGTTCGGGGCGAGCGCCTGGTGTGGTGCTTTATGTGAGCTACACAAAAGGAAAAGAGAGTAATTCTGCAGAGAGATGTTTTGTGCCAACTGCCAAAGCTCAAGTTGGGAGGGCACGGAAGGGGCAGCACCGCTTAGTGTCTTGGTCTTGCCCCAGACCTACGACCTCTTGTAGCTGGAGGTTCATTGGTGGGCTTGTCTTGTCATGACAGCCTATCTCAACCAAAATCTCAGCCATGGAAAATAAGTGTCCCCTCAGACACACACTCTCCTGCTTTTATGATGCACCAGCAAGGAAGCAGTACTGTAGTTCTGTACACCTCATAGTTTGTGAATTGTCACCTTCTCAGCAATTATCAGGTTGGTTCGCACAAGCCTTCTGTGGGCATTACAGCCTGAAACCAGAAAAGGTGTGAAGCACAGCCATTATCCGGAGGTACTGGTTAATTCTCATCCCCACACCCCAGATGGGGCTCCAGTGGACTTCTGACTGTTTACACTGTGGATCTGCATCTAGCATTTCTAACTGTGTTCTTCAGAAGGCAATAACAGGGTTTCTGGGAGCGGGGACCTGCCTTATAAGAACTCCTGATCACAAAAGTGCTGCAAGCTCCTTTGGGCAGAATGCCTCTGCAGACTTGGGCTGTAAGCACACCAAGGGCGATGTGGTGTCCACATTTATTATTATTTATTTTATTTCAGAGTATTTTTACCCTGCCTTTAAAGGACATGAAGCATGGGAGTAGGTAGGATTGACATCTGTCACTATGTGAATGCTATCTTTCGAGCCCACCTAATTTCACGCATAATGCACAAACATAGTGTCTATATGTATGGTCTTTTTGCAGTATGAATGTTCAACTGATGTGTGGATTCTTAGGTACTGCACATAAAATATGAAGAAGAACAAAATCAAGACATGTGGAGCCTTCACAATAGCATTATGTTGGACGTCAGTCCTTACAGTTATAGAATGGAAGATCTGAATGCAGAGATGTAGCAGCGTGATAAAGCACACATGTCACATTCAGAAGGTCCCAGGTTCAATTTCCTCCCCCCACCCCCAAGTGGAGCTGAGGGGGAGGGAGTAGTGGAATCCTGATGGAACCCAGGAAAACTGCTTCTAGTCAGTGTCGTTGGGACTGAATGAAGGGCCAATGGTATGTCTCAGGAGAAGACGGCTTCCAGCATTCTACGTGGTCCTCTTCCTTTTGACCTGGGAACAAAGTCCATGCAGATGATAGGGCCCTGGGTAGTTGTGATGTGCAAAGGTTCTGCCTGCTTGTGTGGCCAAGACCATCAGTGACAATTCAGTGGAAGCCCAAATGAATGTGTTTATTTTTGTTTGTTTACAATCGCAGCCACAATGAGCAGGAGGGCAATGTTTCATGTTTAGCCCCCACCCCCTCCATGCAATCTGATAGCACTGAAATCAGAATGGCCTAAACAAAGAGCCGTGGAACCCTTCGCAAGAGTCTTGACGTGGCTCTGATAAAGCCCAAAATGGATTCCTTGGTGCAGACACCATGTCGCGACCCTTAATTTGTTTGTCAGATCCACAAGGCAAAATTCTCAACCCTGGCAATTTTGCCCTTGTGGCAGGACGTAGGAATGCAGGTTGCTCTTTGGCCAACATTTAATCTTGAAATTGTGTTTGGTTACATCACCAATTAGGGATCGTGATTTGAGCTATTTGGGCAGAGCCGCATATTAGCCAGGATCCTCAGGAACGGAGGAATTGGCACCGCACAGAAAGCCTGGGTCTGACCTCGCTCACGCAGAGCACAACACCCACTGACTTTCTGAACCACTTTTAAGAAGTCAGCAAAACTCCAGAGAGTTGTGTTTTTTTGATTAGGGAACAATACTAGCTTGTGTATGAGGGAACTCTTTCTCTCTCTCTCTCTCTCTCTCTCTCTCTCTCTCTCTCTCTCTGTGTGTGTGTGTGTGTTTATGTGTTTGGCATGGTTTCCTAACCCTTTATAAAAGACAATAACCAGCCTCCCAAAAGCATTATTATTATTATTTTCTTCGCAACTGATCAGGAATGTTAACATTTTAAAATGAATTCCTGTTACCAGGTGGGCTTTTTTTTATTTTAAACAAAACGGGTGGCTTTTTATACCACAATGGGATTTGTCCTATTCCTCGATCCCAGGACACACGCGGAGCCTTCACAACAGCCTTCTCTTGTGGCAAAAGAAGCAAAAAACCTTTCCATATAATTTAAACGAGGTAAGGCTCTTCTGTAGTGTGGCAACTTGTTCCCAGCTGAAACCACTCTAATACATGATCAATGATTATTACCGCCTGGCCTGGACGTTGAGCGCTTCCCTCTCAGAGGCTTCGGGGGGGCAGTCTACACCTGCCCACAGGCAACGGCCTGACTTGAAAAGATTGTTTGACGACAATGACAGGCCTTACAACAGAGATAAAGGAGGTTACTTCATGTCCCGTTCATCCCTCTTTGCTGTCCCACTTTGGACCGGTACAAAAAAATTAAACTTACTTCACGTCCGTAGCGTGACAGCATAAAGTTGCCTTGACCACGCCCCTGGAACTAGGAACAGAGCGTGACAAACCGTACCTGCCCCTGGGCTGAGGAATTCTCTTGTCACGCTTGGTTCCTGGTTCCTGTTCCAAGACAAGGGACCGTGTGGTAACAACTGTCACACAACAACCAGTGTCCACCTAGTGGTCAGCGGCTGAAGCAGCATTCAACATTAGTTTCCCTATGGGAAACTCCATGCAGTGCAAATGTTTATTAAAGAAAGTACTGAAAATTCTGTAGCATTGATGTATAAATCCTGGAAGACCAGTAAATTGAAGTATCGAAAAAGTTTTATTTACGATATTAAAAAAGGGTTAAGAAAGCAAGACAAATTCAGAATTTGTCACGGAACAAGTTCGTGAAGTAACAGTTGTTATGAGACAAGTAATCACGCCCGTGGGTAAACGGAAACAGGGACTGAACAGGGACAAAACCATGTGACCGCAAACAACGCTCTCACGGTACAAACGTAATCGCGGAACAAGGTAGAACGTGAAGTAACCGCCAAAGATTGGGGAACCAAGAAATGTAGCAGACCCAGAGGCACCAACACTGAGCTCAAGTCTACTGTTACAAAACCCAATAATCACAACATTGGGTGCATCTTTATCTCTTCATCCTCCTGCCCACTAGAGGCCATCAGCGGCGGCTAGCAATGCTCGACTCCATTTTATAGAGGACAAGCAGAACAAGAGAATCAACACGACACCAGAAGTGGCACAATATTCAGAACCAGCAGAGGAAAACGTTAGGCTCCTGAGATTCTTGCTCTCTCTTGGACCTCATTGTTGACATCTTTGAAAAGAAAGAACATTGAAAAGAGATTCCAGCAGGAAACAAATGGGCTGGAATATACAGCAAGTGGTTCAAGTCTCTCCCCCCCCCCCATGGCTTGATTAGAAACAAAGGCTTCTTATCTTATTCCAGATGTGAAGTCTTTAAGGTGTCATGAGACGCTCTGTTGTTTTTGCTGCAACAGATTGATATGGTTTCTCCTGCCTCCTGAAGTGTCATTATATGCTAACCAGCTGATCTAGGCAAGTTTGTCTGTATTTCCACCTTGCTATCTGTTCGTTTAACAGCTCCTATTCAGGCAGATTTCTCTGTCTGTTTCTTTGCACTGCTATTCCCCTCCTGGTTCTGCGGAGAGGTACATGTTGGCTGTAATAATTCAGACTGGGCCAATTCTATCCGTCATTGTAGATGCGCTAATTATTGTGTTTCTCTGTGGGGGAAGATCCTTCTCACCTCTCTCAGGACCATCATTTGCATTGGCACTTTTACACACACACACACACACACACACACACACACACACACAC
>JAHTLZ010003542.1:8066509-8092235 GCA_023846285.1 Phrynocephalus versicolor | reverse complement strand
CTCCCTGGGGAAAGGATGGGAAGCAGCTGAGGCAGAACAGTGTAAAGGAAAAGTACAGGTATGATGGTCACTGGGTTAAAGGGCTTCAGGCTCTGTGGCATGGATAAAGAGTCTGTGGCTCAACCAGTATGGTGCTCCAGCTCCTATCAGCTACTGTCAGGATGATGGGAGTTGTAGTATCCCGACACCGAGAAAGCCAGAATGGAAGAAAGAAATAACAAGGAAGAGGGTGCCATATGATGACAACATGGCAAAAGTGTGTTGCTAGCATCTGCGTCCACAAGTGTGGCTTGTAAAATGGCTTCCACTGGAGGTTGCCTACAATACTGGGGAGCTGGGCTGCCTGGGGGGAATAAAGGAGGGGCCAACAGTGCCAGTGGTGGCGGCGGAAGTGGGGTTCTCTTCTCTTCATAAAGGACAACACTGGCACATATAGGATTATACACGCTAATTAAAGGAGCAGAGTAATCCTAACAATGGGCATTTATACATGACCCCTAAGCTCCGCGGCAAAGGGCTGCAAGCTCCGGACCTTAAAAATGTTTCCCCACCAGGTCCGGAGTTTGCAGACAATTAAGTGCGACCCCGCCCACCTAAGCGCGACCCAGCTGCACTTTTCTTGTACCTGCTCTTTGATGGTGAAAAATATTTAATGCGGATGTGCTGGGCTCTCCTTGCTTCTTTTTGTTTTTGTTCTTTGCCTCCCGCCCCTTTAAGAGCAACCAGGAAGTCACCGGCGGCTCGCCCAGCAGCTCCCACCGGCACCGGGGAGGTAAGGTTTTCTTCTTTTGTCCTTTTTTTTCCTCCCTCCCTCACGCAGCCAGCAGCCAGCGTGGAGACGCACGAAGAGCGACAAACCCCTAAGATCCCCTGGTCCAAATTTAAGGGACCAGCAGATCTTAGGGGTGGTGTAAAAGCGCCCAATGAGAGGCTGCCAATTCATTTCTAACTTTTGATGACCTTTTTCCTAGCATTTTCTAGGTAGAGAAGACTCATTCCCTTCTTCTGGAGCCTCTCTAGGTCAGTGCAAGTTGTCCAAGGCCATACGGTTTGGCTCTCCTTCCAGAAGTCACTGTGAGGAATCAAATTCCCAACTTCTGGCTCAAAGGCCAATATCTGACTCACTGAGCTAAAGCAATAAAAATACAGTGGACCCTTGTATAACAAACCGTTTGTATAACATAAAATCAGTACAACATAAAACATTCCGGAGACAGGGGAAATTTGCTTAGCAGAATCAATCGCCTATGGGGCGAATCCATACAACATAAAAATGGTCGTGATTAGGGATTACACTGTTTTCAATGCGTTCCTATGGGAAATTTGTATAAAGGAAAATTTGCTTAACAGAATTTCATTTGGAACGAATTAATTCGTTTATACAAGGTACCACTGTAATAGCAAAGCAAATTGGGGATCCATATAGCCATCCCAAAACCAAATACAAAAGGAGAACAGGTGATACCTTTAGGCTGCTATAGTAACATAACAAAAAGTTGCTAATATTTCGAGGGCAAAACCTTCTTCCTCGGAGCTGTACCGAAAGTTCAAGCATGGCAAATGATGGAGTTGCCAGGAGTTAGTTCTTAGTTCTTGGCAAGATGAAAAAAAGGGGGGGGGGGCAGGTAGTTTCTTAGTGGAGGCTCGGAGCTGAGATATTTGTGAAGCTGCAACTGAAATAACGGGTGGTGTTTTTATTGTCCCAGTCCCTCAAACAAAGTACAGCCGGTCACGTTCACACTTTCACACCCCCTCTCTCTAGCTGAGGCTAACGGCCACTTGCATTTCATTTGGGGCCCAAGATAAAATTTAGAAAAATCAGTGGATTTTACTAGTAACCTAAAGGTATCAGCTGATGTACTTTTGTATTTAAAAATAACAAAGGGTTAAAACAGCCAGAGAACCAACCAAAAAAGAGTGCTGATAATAAAGAGTCCTGCCAGTGGTAAGCTTGTTGCAACATTAAGGTATGACAGATATCAGATGGGCAAGTCATCCTGCCAACCCCACAACTGCCTCTGAGTCCTACCTTGAGGTGAAGATGAAGGCAAAAGTTCTTAACCTATGGATCTCCAGAAGTTTCCAACCACTAGCCAGCAAGGCTACTGGCACGGGTCTCTGGAAGCTGGTTGCCCAAAACATCTAGAGGGATAAATATTGAGAACTGTGGAACCCACTGGCCTGGACATCTGGAGACAACGAAAGAGCTGTGTCATCTGGATATAGTCAGTAAGCCTCACGTTTTTACATCTGTATTCCCTAAACCCATCATAAATCTTTGTGAGGTAGGTTTAGAGATCTGAGAGGCAAATAATATTGGATGTGAAAGCACTTAAAGCATTTGTCTTGGATGTATTTTGTGTTTTACGCTCACAGGATGGTGAGTGATTTTGATTAACTCTAAGAAAAAGAAAAATCACTGCTTGGTCAGCATATTCTCACTTTGAGCAGCTTTATTTATTTATTTATTTATTTATTTATTTATTTATTTATTTATTTTAGAGTACAGTGGACCCTTGTATAACAAATGGCTTGGATAACATAAAATCTGTACAACATAAAAAAATTCCAGAGATAGGGAAAATTTGCTTAACAGAATCGCCTTATGGGGCGAATCCGTGCAACATAATGGTCGCGATTAGGCATTACTTTGATTTCAATGCATTCTTATGGGAAATTTGTATAAAGGAAAATTTGCTTAACATAATTTCATTTGGAACGAATTAATTCCTTTAGACAAGGTACCACTGTATTTCTATCCCGCCTTTCTCCTCGGAAATAGGACCCAAGTTGGCTTTCACAATGAGTGATAATATACAGTCCAGTACAATTAAGACATGGTCAAGTATTATGTTCACCTACTCTCCACCTTGCAGGATTTCTAAAACCAATACTCTAAATATGAAAGAACTCATGGGTGCTTGAGGCTTCCATGAGCCTGACAGACTTTCAAGCAGCTTTTCCTGTTAATGTTACATGCAAGCAGCAGGAGAAGCCAAGTCCTGCCACGTGAAGGCTTAGGAATCAGGACTGGATTTCAGCCGGTCTCTTTTCCCTTCTCAGGTGTATATGCTTAGGGTGGGGTGGGGAGAGAGCATACACTGATGTGCAAATGAGGGAGGGCAAACTGTAAATATATCAACCTTCCTTGTGGCAATGAGGAGCTTTAAACACAACATGTGCATATGTGCAACAAAATAATCCCGGGAAGGTCCAGCTGCTTCATTAACAGACGGAAAACAAAAGTGTTTCAAGTTTCATTAAAATCAGATGTAAATGCCTGTCTTTCAAGATCACTAAAATATTGGGCAAATGAAAACGGAGGACTTCAAACTGGGATATCCTCATAGAGAAAAAGCTGGGCTAACAGTCAAACACTAAAGTCCAGTACCAAAATAAGGGGCCGAGGTGGCAACTAAGGACAAGGGAAAGAAAAGCTTAGATGGATGACAGATGACATACTTAATATTGTAAAGGGCAGGCAAGAAGCAAAAGGTTACAGGAATAGGTTTAGAACCCTGAATTAAGTTTTTCAGCCACTACCATATAGTGATAAACAGAACAATTACTATAAACAGTGCAGAGAAACAGAACAACAAAAGGAGAAAAAGAAGGTACCTCTTCTGGAAAACCCAAAGGGAAATTTAAGTCTAGATTAGGAATGCTGAATGAACAACACGGAAGCACACTATCTGAGAAGGAAAAAATAAAGAGAAGGCAGAAATTGTATACTGATGACCTTTACAGAAGTCATAAAAGGATGACAAAATCCTCTGAAAAAGAATCCTATGGCTAAGAAAGTAGAAAGTAAAATGAAAGTTACTCTGAAATGACTAGGAAGAAATAAATCAGAATCAGAATCAGAATGAGAATACTTTTATTGGCCAAGTGTGGTTGGACACACCCAGAATTTGTTTTGGTAAAATATGCTCTCAATATAAAATGAAATATAAGAATCAGATAGTCAACAATAAAAACACAGTACAACAATACAATATAACCTATTATTTAAAAGGAAGAAGAGAAGTAAAAATTAATTATTCAACAGTTTGATAGCACTTGGAAAGAAACTATCTTTATATCTAGTTGTCTTAGTATGCAATGCCCTAAAACACCGCCCTGAGGGTAAGAATTGAAACAGGTTATGTCCAGGATGTGTGGAATCTGTGTATATTTTCATCACCCTCTTTTTAGCTTGTGTGATATACAATTCCACAATAGATGGCAGATTAGTAGCAATAATTTTTTCTGCAGTTCCAATTATCCTTTGAAGTCTATATCTGTCATGCTTAGTCGCAGAACTAAACCAGACAGTTATAGAGGAACAGATAATAGATTCAATAGCACCTCTATAGAATTGAATCAACAGTTCTTTTGGCAGTCTGAACTTCCTAAGTTGACGCAGAAAAAACATTCTTTGTTGTGCTTTCTTAATAATACTTTCAAATATTAGATGACCATTTTAAATCTTGAGATATAATAGTACCTAAAATTTTAAAGGACTCCAGTATTGACACTAAGTTATTTGATATCATAAGAGGTGGCTGTATAGAGTGAGTCTTCCTAAAATCCACCACCATTTCAACAGTTTTACATGTGTTTAATTCAAGATTATTTTGAGTACACCATAAAACTAGTTGTTCAACCTTTTGCCTATAGGCAGATTCATCATTGTCTCGAATGAGGCCAATCACTGCAGTGTCATCTGCAAACTTCACTATTTTAACAGAGGAATCCTTTGAGGTACAATAATTAGTATCTAAGGAAAAAAGAAATGGAGAAAGCACACAGCCCTGAGGGGCTCCCATGCTAACCTTGCTAATATCTGATATAATTTTACCTAACTTCACCTGCTGCTTTCTGTCTGTTAGGAAGTTTACAATCCATTTACAAATGTGATCAGGTACAGACAGCTGTTTTAATTTAGTCATAAGGATATCCGGAATAATAGTGTTAAATGCAGAACTAAAATCAACAAAAAGAACCCTTGCATAAGATTTTGGAGATTCAAGATGTTGCAATATATAATCACCAGGAGTAGATGAAATATAATGAAACCGTTTCAAGCCACAGAGACTGAATCTGTCAAAATTATAACAAGAATATGCCAACAGATATGGAAAGCAAAACAATGGCCCACTAACTGGAAATGTTCAATGTGCATTCTAATTCCCTAGAAAGAAGATACCAAGGAGTGCAGAAACTATAGGATCATTGTTTTAATTTCTTTTGCAAGCAAAATGACACTCAAAATGTTACAAGAGGCACACGAGATCATATTGTAAATGTCAAGTGTCTATGGGATCACACCAAAGAATTGCAGAAGAAGAAATTCTTCTGAAGATCAGTACTGTTTATGGACTACAGCAAAACCTTTGACTGTGTGAATCCCAAGAAACTGTGGGTTATTTAGAAAGAAAGGGCATGTTTTATCCCTTACCTGTTCAATCTGTGAGCAAAACATATTGTATAGCAAGCCAAGTAGATTCAAAAGATGTATGAGCGAAAAATTTTAGAAGAAACATCAATAATTTAAGATATGCAGATGACACCTCCTTATTGGCAAAACGCAGCAATAACTTGAAATGAGTTTTAATGAAAGTGAAAGAAGGAAGTAATAAAAGGAGGACTGCAGTTGAACATTAAGAAGACAAAAATCACGACTAGAGAAGAACTTTAATGCAGACAATGAAGAAATTAAATTTGTTAAATATTTTGTATACCTTGTTTTATTCGTCAGTCCAAATGGAGACTAGGCAAAAAAATCAGAAGACTGAGATTGGAAAGGGTAGCAATGAAGGAATTAGAAAAGATCCTCAAGTGTAAGGATGTTCCACTGGAGACCAAAACTAAAACTTTTGTATTCCTGATTGCCATGTATAGATGTGAAAGCTGGGCAGTTCAGAAAGCTGAAAAGAATGAAATGGATTCACCTGACATGTGGTGTTGGAGGAGCGCTTTACAGATACGCTGCACTGCCAGAAAGATGAATAGAATACGTGGGTCCTAGATCAAGCCTGAACTATCTCTGGAGGCAAAAACACTGGATCTGAAGCTGTCTTACTTTGGGCACAGAGTGAGAATGGAGGATTCTCTGGAAAAGACAATAATGCTGGAAAAGGTCGAAGGCAGCAGGAAAAGAAGACCCAACACAAGATGTACTGGACCCCTTCAAAGAAAGCCACATCCTGGAGTTTGCAAGACCAAAGCAAAGCAGTTGAGGACAAGACATTCTAGAGTTAGTTCATTCACAGGGTCACCATAAACAAAGTGTGACTTGACAGCACAGGACAACAACAACAACAACAACAACAACTGGGACAAAGAAAAAAAATAATTCAACTCATACTTTCTTGAAATGATATGAAAACTGGAACACCTGTTTTCTTTGGTACTCACATGTCTCCCTCTTTTCCAGTGGCATTGACTAGCTAAAGTCACATGCACAAAAATATGTGTAATAGGGAATGGACGAGCACACTGACATACATGCATTCGTGAATATAACGATCAAAAATTCATTGAGATGGGAGAAAAGGCTTACCAAAAAAAAAAAAAAAGATGTTTGGCAGTTGCATAGAAAAATGAGTATAATAAGCAAGTTGCATATGAAAACTCATATAAAAGTTAATGCAGAAATTTTAAAAAAATTCAACTTCATACCTGAAATAAAGTGTAGTTATGGCCAGAAAAATAAGGAGAAAAGAGAAATCAGAATGGACAAATGTGTCCATATCTAGATGAAAGTTCCTATATGTAAGCTGATGACTTATGTGAATCATCAGGGTTGATGAGTTTCTTGGAGACCGAGGTGTTTGAATCTTAAATAAAAACCAAGGGATACCATCCAGTTGAAGGTTTCTGGATGAAATAAACTACCTGGATCCAGCTCAGTCTGGCATCAGGCCTGGTTATGGGACTGAGATGGCATTGGTTGCCTTGGTAGACGACCTACACCGAGAAATGGATAGATGATTGGTGTCCATTTTAATTTTATTGGACCTTTCATCTGCTTTTTGACACTATCGACCACAGCATCCTCCTGACTCATCCCTCTGAAATGGGACTTGGGGGGCACTGTCTTAGAGTGGCTTCAGTCCTTCCTTCAGGAAAGAATGCAGAAAGTGGTGTTAGGGGACTCATGTTTAACACCATGGTCACTGACCTGTGGAGTCCCCCAGGGTTCTGTTCTGTTTCCTATATTATTTAACATTTATATGAAACCACTGGGGGAAATTATTTGGAGTTTTGGGTTAAGTGTCACCAGTAGAGATGGGCACGACTTAGCGGTATTCCCGTTTCCGTTTCCGTTACTCGGTTCCGTTACTCTACGGAAACGGTAATGGGAATTAGTCCGCCAGACTTCGAGCTCGAACCGACGAACAAACAATTTTGGTCTGATTTGTCGTGCTCGTTACTTGCATCGCGCGATTGCGCGATGCCACGCGGCACAGAAAGAAAGTTTTTAAAAGTTAAAAAACCCAGTTCCCGGCCAAAAAGCAGGCGGAAATATGCCTGCCGTGCCTCAGGGCACCTACCAGAGGGGTGGTTTCTGGAGGTCCCCGGCCTCCCCCCCTCCGTCCTGGTGCCTTAGGGCACCTACCAGAGGGGTGGTTTCTGGAGGTCCCCGGCCTCCCCCCTCCTCCGTCCTGGGCTGCTCTGGTGGGACTCGCCGCAGGCTCGCAGCAGCAACAAGCCGCATGGCACGAGTCTCGCCGCCGGCTCAAGCGGCACGGACGGCACAGGAAAAAACTTTTAAACTCTCCCCCCACCCATTCCCGGGCCAAAAAGCAGGCAGAAAAATGCCTGCTTGACTAAGGGCGCAGGGCACCTACTGGATGGGGGGTTTCTGGTCTGGAGGGGGGGTCCTGGCCTCCCCCCCTCCGTCCTGGGCTGCTCTGGTGGGACTCGCCGCAGGCTCGCAGCCAGCAAAAAGCCCAGTCTCGCCGCTGGCCGCCGCAATTAAAGCGCAAGCAAGCGGCACGGATGGCACAGGAAAAAACTTTTAAACTCTCCCCCCACCCATTCCCGGGCCAAAAAGCAGGCGGAAAAATCCCTGCTTGACTAAGGGCGCAGGGCACCTACCGGAGGGGGGGTTTCTGGTCTGGAGGGGGGGTCCCGCCTCCCCCCCATCCTGGGCAGCCGGACTCGCCATGCCATGCAGTGCGGGCGGGGGATCCAAAATGGGGCGGCGAACGCAATATTGTTTTTGAAATCGTGGTCCAAAAACACACCAGCACAACAGAAACACGCGAAAATTTATAAACTGCCAGATTTTTCACAGTAGCAGTGGTTTTTTTCTTGCAACAAAATGTCTCTCCTCTCCTCCTCTGTCCTCCATTGATTTTACACCTGCGCAGTGCGCAATGATGGGCTGGCCCAGTGGCCTGGCCAGCCATGTGGGAGTGGACAAATTTTTGGAGCTATCCCACCAATCGCATGGCCACTTGGCCATGGAGACTTCTGGGATGTGCCAAAAAGCCCCCTAAAACCTGCCCTAGCCCCCTAGCCCCCTAACCCTAATCCTTGACTCCTTACCCATACGTCACAGACTGTCTTCTTAGTGGGTCAGAGAGGCACCCAGAGGTGCAACTCAATAGCCCACCGTAACCTTACCCGTCAGTAGCCTAACCCTAGTCCTTGCACTAACCCGTCTTAACGCTAAGCCAGATCTACTTGCATTGCACTACACGCAAGTACGATTCCCTTCTTTGTGGGACATGGCAGGTGCGACCCAGTCCTGACAGAGGGTCGTACCAGTGGACCAGGTCTCACTGTCTGGCTGGTATGCATATCCATATATGGTTATGCATGCCATTTTGCAGCAGCAGGTGAGGAGGGGAGACCCCCATGTTGAGGGGTCTCTTGGAGCCTGCTGCTGCCCCTTCCTAGTGGGTGAGGATAGGAGGCACCCACGGGTGCCTCCAGGAGCCCACTTTCCCTTTATAGCGGGCCAGAGGAGGCACCCACCCCACAGAGGTGCCTCCAGGAGCCCGCTACCCCCCAAAAAAACCAGTACTAACGACAACAAAAAAACGAAAAAACGAAAAAACGAACCGACTAATTTTTTTTCGAAGTTTCGCGAAAAACGGAAACGAGCCGAAATAGGCTGCCTCCGACACACGACAACTCGAAAACGTCATTTTCCCTAGTCGTGCCCATCTCTAGTCACCAGTATGCCAATGACACTCAACTCTACCTCTCGTCACCTCCAGATTCCAAGGAAGCTATTTCGACATTAGATCAGTGCTTAGCTTCAGTAACAAACTGTATGAGGATGAACAATCTGAAACTAAACCCTGACAAGACAGAGATGATTCTGGTCATTGAAAAAGGAGATAAAGGGATAGGGATGCAAACTGTCCTGGATTAGATTACCCTCCCCAATTGAAAAAAGAGGAGGTTCATAGCTTGGGGGTGCTCCTGGACTCATCCTTGAGCCTAGATGCCCAGGTCACAGCTGTGGCCAGGAGTGCATTTGCAAAATTAAAACTAGTACGCCAGTAAAACCTGTTTCTTGAGAAATCTGCTCTGGCCACGGTGACACATTCTCTAGTGACCTCCCGGCTGGACTACTGTAATGTGCTCTATGTGGGGCTACCGGTGGAAAGTCTCAGGAAACATCAACAGGTCCAGAACGCAGCAACCAGATTGCTGACTGGGGCAGGTTACAGAGATCACGTTACACCCATACTAAAGCAGCTCCACTGGCTGCCAATCAACTATCGGGCACAATTCAAGGTGCTTGACCTACAAAGCACAAAAAGGCCTGGGTCCAAGCTACCTCAAAAATCGAATCTCGCAGTATGAACCGACTCACGTGTGAAGGTCATCAGGAGAGGCCTTTCCATTCCGTCACCTTCACAGGGACGCCTCAAAAGAACACATGAAAGGGCCTTCTTGGTTGCTACTCCCAGACTCTGGAACTCCCTCCTGCTGCAGGCCAGGATGGCCCCATCTCTGTCGTCTTTCTGGAAACAGGCAAAGACCTTCCTCTTCAGGCAAGCTTTCCCTGAATGAGGGACTTCCTACTGTGTGACTTTGATATGGATTATCATGCATGATTGCACTGACTGATTTCATAAAAACTCCAGTGTTTTCCATGTTAATTTCCACCCCTCATAATGGATTTTTCCTTTCTTTTTGTGTGCTCTTTACTGTTATGTTTTAATATTCCAAGATGCCTCTTTTAATTCCCTGTTCTTAACTTGAATATGTCTTAAATGTTCCAAGCTGTATATTGCCCCTCATTATTGTAAGCCGTCTTGGGTCCTTTTCCAAGGAGAACGGTGGAGTAAAAATATTCTAAATAAATAAATAAATAAATAAATAAATAAATAAATAAATACTTGTACAGTATTTTAATTTCATTAATTCCACCAGAAAATTAAGCAGATGCTGAACTGTGTTCTACTGAAACCAAATTTAACCAACTTAAGTGTACTTAATATGGAATGGACTCAGACAAATGAACTATTTTCTGGTTAATGAACAGGAAGTGACATGGTAACAAATGTGTTCACTGTCACATGTTGTTGTTGCATAGCAACCTTAAGCTAAGAAGCCCAGACAACACTCCTTTCCCATTTCTTTTTCTTATTTTCTTGTCCTGTCTGAGCACATATCCCAGCATGGACTGCTTCCAATGTATTTTTTTTGCAATGACAAGTGTTTCCAAGTTCACAAAAATTTCCAGGTTTTTAGGCCTAAAAATCAAAAGAACGGAAGTACTCAAACAGAACTCCATTGCCCTTGGCCAGCATGGCCATTGGTTTTCTCAGGTGGCTCCTACCATATGGGAAGAAAAATAGCCAAGATCTCTTGCTGGATATGTTGAAGGAAAGCATTGTACACAGTGTCAGAGTAACTTAACAGTTCTAATTTAAGCTTTGAACCCAAGTCCAGGGCTTCTGGAACCACTAAGAGTATGTTTAGAGAATGTTAGGAACACTCATAATTTACTTTCTGAAACCCTTCTAATTAATGTATGTATATTTTTTGAAAAGCGCAGCTAACTATGGGCTGTGCGTGGCGGTTGTCCTCTGCGTTCAGGAGAGGCCAGCCAAAGGCTTGATATTTGCTACTGCACCAGGGAGGACAGGACAGGACAGGCAGTCATAACAAGATGCCAACTCTAGGTATCCCAGCATGCCAGACTTTTAAGAGAACTTTTTGGGGGGCTCACACATGCCAAAGGCATACTGTGGAGCTTCTGGACAAAGGAAGAGGTGGGATTGGGGCTCGGGTAGCTGCTTCAATGACCCCCCCCCCAAAAAAAGAAAAGGTGGATCACTCCAAAGATTTGTGTGAAAGATCTGTTTAAGGATAATATGTGCTAATGTATATGCCTCCATGCAAATCTAGGATGGATTTGAATAAAAACCCCTGGCCCCAGTGGCGTAGTGAAGCTTTGGGGTGCCTGGGGATAAAGTTGTTTTTGCGCCTCCCCAGCCCTCCCCAGCACCATCGCATCCACCCAACAAGGGGGGGGATCCTGTGGGTGTGGGGCTAGTGTGTGTGTGTGTGTGTGTGTGTGTCACCTTGCTCCCCGCCTTCCTGCCTGCCTGCTTACTTCACCACTCACCTGGCACGCGCTGGTGGAGGCAGTGGCTGCTGTGAAGTGGGTCCCGTAACCAAGCCTTAAGTGGGGGGGGGCTGCTGGTTGGAGGGCTCATGGCTTCCTTCTCCTGCTCCCCCTTCAGGCACCCACATATTGCTGCACTCGGGGCAGATGCACCCTTTTGTCCCCACCTAGATATGCCCTTCCCTGGCCCTTTCACTGTAGTAGAGAAGACTGTGGCCAGGTGAGGTAGGTGCCTTTTCCTCTATCACTGTTCAGGCGTCGAAGATGGGCTCACTCTAGTTCTCGTGAATTGGTTTGAAACAGCTTTCGCTTCCCTCTTGGGAATGTTTAATGAAATGTTGGTTGCCCAAGACATGGAAAAACAGTTTCTCTGTGTGCCACCCATTGAGGGAAAATAATTCTGGTCCTATCTCATCAGTGGGTTTTGGTGAAAATAGCCAGGGATTCAATCACTTCCTGGCAGTTTTCCTGAATATGAAGCAGCGTTTCTGTGAGAACGGAACATAAATTCAGTTTTCTGCGGGTAGATTAGTACACACATGTATACCTCCCAAAAAGTTTGGACCTCCAAAGAGGAATTAGGGCCTACTTCAGGTAGTTTGTTGCCAGAAAAAGACAACAGAAACAAACCCCAAGAATGAAGAGATGAAGTAGTAGTTGTCTGATAAATCTCAATTTGTTAGGGTAAATAAGATACTGATTAACTCACTGAGAGTGACATGACCAAAAAAGATATTATGGTAGTGCATTATAATATGAAAAAAAGAAACAAACCCCTTCTGAATAAACCTGCAGAGGAGCTGGACACAGCCAGAGTATTTTGGCAGAAAATTATGAAAATCCCCCTTCTTCTCCCTAGTGGTAAAATACAGTATTAAGGATCAATCAATATGAGTACGTTAATAAATTAAATAATGGACAATGTTCTGTCTTTTCATGACAT
The DNA here is from genome assembly GCA_023846285.1 of Phrynocephalus versicolor. NCBI lineage: Eukaryota > Metazoa > Chordata > Lepidosauria > Squamata > Agamidae > Phrynocephalus > Phrynocephalus versicolor. The sequence goes on along the minus strand of JAHTLZ010003542.1, from coordinate 8,079,708 downwards.
CCCAGACCTGAAAAGGGTTGATGTGTGTCAGAGCCTAGCTTGGCAACACACCGTTTTAATGGTGCAATAATCCTGTGTTGACTTTTGTCCTCGTGTCCTGAGGGAAAGCGAGAAACAGACCCCCTTAACAGTATCACAACGTTTTGCTGAGAGTAAAGGCAGGCAGGCGGGGGGGAAGCACTCCTCTCTTTGGCCAAGGTGGGCTTGTGGGCTAGCATTCCTTGGTGGGTCCTTGTTGGCAAAGGGGGTACTGAAGGCACATTCCCTGGATGCTATCCAGCAGGAAAGGCTGGTTTATAACTTTGGTTGGGCTGGTGGACAAATAGTGGCCCTGAACGCTCAGGCAGTCCTGAATTCCCCCTACAAAACCAGTCAACATCCTCTTCCAGTAATGACTTTTATTTATTGAGGTGATGGTCCTAAGCAGGAAACAGACCGGAATTTCCCTCAGGGCAAAACACCACCTCCTGTTCTTAGATTCTCCAGAAACAGAAAAACACATCATTATTTATTATTATTATTATTATTGATGAACAAAATTGATTTCAAAACAAGGTTTGCCTCTAGTGCTCATATAGAGGGGTCTTGGGGAGGGGGGTCAGAAGTAACTTTTCAGGGTGGGGGCTTGGGCTTCATGCCACCAGAGGCCATGCTTTGCCCACCCTGACCTGTGCCATCAGTGGTCCCAGTGGGTATGCACTGGGCTAGCAGAAGATGTGTTTTGTGCCTGTGTGCACAACATAGGCACAAATGCCCTTTAAAACATTAAACTGGCCCTTTCAGCAGGGAAGCCCCAGAACTAATACAGAAATAATAAATAATAATTAATACTAATACAGAAATAAAAGGAGGTAGGACAATGACCAGTGCATTTAAATATAACTATTCTGATGTACACATACTTTCTGCCACAGAAAGAAGATGGCAAAAGTATTGTGATCCAATCTGTGCTGATGTTGATTCTAGACTAATCCTTTCTAACATCAGTCTAGCCAATGAAAATAGATTTTATATAGCTGTTGTGATAGTTCTTGTAAATTTTTCGGGTTGTTTGACTGTGTTCTGGGAGTTTTTCTTCCTGACATTTCGCCAGACTCTATGGCCGGCATCTTCAGAGGGCAAGGAGCTCAGGAGAGCTAGGAGACCTCTCTGCACTCTGGGGTAGTGAGTGAGTGAGACTGTGTGGTTGTAAGGTTGTGGGAAAGAGAAAACTTGTCCTATGCAGGAGAATAGGTGTTAGTCATTGTATTGTGATGAAGGGATTAAGAAGTTTCACTGCAATCAGGGGTGGCAACAATCCTTCTCTGTAGTTTATGGGTGTTGTTAGCTGTGCTATATTGTGTGATATATTTTCATTTTTAACAGTGGCACCCCCCCCCCCCCCAACATACACAAGAGCAATAGCATCAAATGGAGGCTACTTTCATATGTTGTAGCACCAACATGGGAGCTTATTTCCCTTTCACTGTTCACACACATACCCTGCCATATGCCACAGCAGCATTTTACAACTGGGAATGACACTATGGGGAGGCAACAGCACCATCTGCCCAGTACTGGAAACGGACGGACATTCCTAGGGCTGGACTTGCCTGGGACTTCCTGTCCTTCAGGAGAACACTGGGGCCAGAAGGATCTTTCCTCAGAGATAATTTTGGAAGAGGTGCCCATGTTAATCTGCACTAGCATATCAGGTAAAAACAATAAATAAATAAATAAATAAATAAATAAATAAATAAATAAATAAATAAATAACATAGCAGATTAATATATGGTGACATCTTAAAGACTAACTGCTATATTTTCATAGGAGCTTTCATGGACAAGTCCAGTTGTTTGGACTGAAGAAATTGACTTTTTAATGTGAAAGCTCACATGAAAACATAGTAGTTAGTCTTTAAGAAGCCAAAATGTTCTTGCTTCTTTCTTTCTTTCTTTCTTTCTTTCTTTCTTTCTTTCTTTCTTTCTTTCTTTCTTTCTTTCTTTCTTTCTTTCTTTCTTTCTTTCTTTCTTCTTCTTCTTCTTCTTCTTCTTCTTCTTCTTCTTCTTCTTCTTCTTCTTCTTCTTCTGGTTTTGCCTGATTTTCTTAGAGATTACCTATGTTTGAATTTGTGTGGTTGATTCAGAATGGAACAGAAATCCGTCATCATTAAAACAAATGCAGAAACAAAACAAAACACTGGAGGCAAGTTTTTTGTTGTCCACAACATTTCAGACTGATCCTGGTTCACCGTTGGTCATAAGGAAGTTGTTTGCCTGCTTCGTCATCTTGCACAGCTTCTTGGTGAGAGAAAACAGTGTGGTCAGCCACCACCATGGTGATTGTTGTGGGGAGTGTGATTCCCCCAATTGCCTCTCTCTCTCTCTCTCTCTCTCTCTCTCTGCTCCAACACATCTGCTTCATGAGCGACAAATTAAACTGTCTGAATCTTGGGGCAGAGACGACTGTCGCCAGCACACATGGCAATTGGCAAGCATGTGAAGTTGTGGGGTTGGGTTTTTTTCTGAATTCCCCATAGGGGCAAGACAAGGACAAAAATGCTTTGGAACTGACACAAGAGGGAGTTCCCCTCAGCGGAATGAAAGTGAAAAGATGTGACACAGGCGGTGAGGGTGGGGTGGGGGAAGGAAGACTGAAAATTTTCATTTCGCTTCAGCTGTCCTGGCAAATCCTCCAGAAGCACTGGAGGGTGTGTGTGTGTGTGTGTGTGTGTGTGTGTGTGTGTGTGTGTGTGTGTAGGGTTGCTGTGGGAGACATAATCACCTATCCTCTAATCTACCTGACTTAAGGGGAATCGTTTTAGAACCACTGACTCCAAGTCATCAACCTCAATAATTGTGGGAAATGGTACACCAGCATTAACCTTGGAGCCAAGCGTTGTTCCTCCTGTCAGGAAGCTGAGAGAAATTTCCTGACAGAAATTTTACACTCTCGCACACAGCTTCTCTCTCTCTCTCTCTCTCTCTCTCTTTGTGTGTCTCTGTGTGTGTCTCTCTCTCTCTCTCTGTGTATGTGTGTGTGTGTGTGTGAGTATAACTTCTGTACATATACACACAAAGGCATGTGTATTGCACACAGTACATACAGCAATACCTAGGAAATATATTTTACTTTCCTTTTCAGGAAGCATGTTTAGCATCAAATTAAACGTTCATGACAGTCAACCGCAAGTTATTAAATGTGATTTTGCTGCCATTTCGACAAGCCCACTGAAGGTAGAGGCCAAATATACAGACAAACTGATTCATTGAAATTTGCGACTTGATACAAAAGAGGCTTTCAGGAAGGGAGACATGGAGAGGGTTCAGCTTAAAATTATTTTATTTCTATAATGCCCTTTGAAGTTATGTGAACAAAATTAGATCTCTGCTTTACTCCTGGCCTGCCCCCCCTCCCCATTCAGGTCCCACAACAAATCTTTTCTAACAGTTCTGCTGCAAAGTCTTAAGGTTATGAAGGATAAATGGCCGTGAAAAATTGTCATGGTTGCCATGTAAGCAAGAGGGCAAGAATTCTGTGTTAAAACTTGTTGGTCAAGGGGGCCAAATGTTAGACACTGGCATGATGGACTCCCACCACCATCACCACCACCGCTGCCGCCAACCTCCACAATTCAAGCAACAAATAATTTATTTTAACATCCACAACCCCAAGTGAGGGATTTTAGATTTGCAAAGGGAGAAAGCATTTCCTATGTAATGAGGGGGCTGGGGTTGTTTGCTTGTTTGCGGGGGGGGGGGAACTTGATTACAATGGTAGAAAAATGAACAAGGTAGTCTTCCTGAAGTTAAGGAGTAGATGGTTTACTTCTGTGTAAATGCAGAGTCAGGCTCTACAAAGGAAAAGAAAAACATTAGACTGAAAGTAGGTTACAAGGAAATGAACGTGAAGTATGAGCGTACATTAGATTAAGCATTTCCTGAAACTGCAATGATGTCACTTTTTAAATATCGTTAGGAAGGAAGGAAGGAAGGCCATTTTCTTTGCCACTGGTTAGGCCTCATCTTGAGTACTGTGTTCAATTTTGGACACCACCTTTAAACAAGGATGCAGACAAATGGGAAGAAGTTCAGAGGAGGGCAACAAGGATGATAAGAGGGCTGGGAACCAAGCCATGAGGAAAAGCTGGAAAAAATGGCATGTTTAGCTTTAAGAAAATAAGACTGAAGGGAGATCCAATAGCGCTCTTCAAATAACTGAAAGGTAGTCATACAGAGGAAGAGCAGGATCAGTTCTTGATCATCCCAGAGTGCAGGATGCACAACAGTGGGTTCGTTCCAGGAAGCCAAACGTCAGCTGAACACCAGGGGAAACACCTTTACTATTGTGTGATAGCACTACGACAATGGAACCTATTGCCTTGGGAGGTAGGGAGTGCTCCAATGCGGGAGACAATGTTAAGAGAAAATTAGACAACCATCGCTCAAATCTGCTTTGATTTGGATTCCTGCATTCAACGGGGGTTTGAACTTAGGTCCTTTTGAACTCAGTTATTCTATGATCCTATGCTTTTGTTTGCCTTATGAACTCAGTTATTCTATGATCCTATGCTTTTGTTTGCCTTAACACTACAGGGAGTATATTATTACAACACTCTGTTAGATGTTGTTAGCTTTAAAATGTACAAGATGAGGAGAAAGAGAGAGAGATGTTCTGTTTTTAAGACATTTGTTCAAATGTGTCCTTGAAGGCTTTAGTTAAAATAATATTTATTGGGGGTGGCATGCCATGTAGTTTATTAAATTTTGGCTGATGACATAAGACCTGTATCAAACTCATCCTCCTGATGATTGTCACGTGTGGGTATAAGGGCCTAGCTTTCATTTACAAGCCTCCCTTGTTAATTTTAGGGCCCAAACTACACATCTCCACCCTGAACGCAAAACACCCTTTCTTCTTTTTTCACCACTGTTGTTTTTAAAAGTAGAAGTGCTAGTAACATGCCTTTCTACACAGTGTTTCTTATAACACCACCATTCAAAATGTTTTAATTTTATTATCAAAGAATTTCACACCCGGCTTTCTGAAACTCTGCTGGAAACCGAAAGTATTCTTTGGAGACGTGTGGAAGCCGCCACGCCTCAGAGGCCGCAGAGCTGGCATGGGGCGTGATTCCACAAATGGGCTTGGGAGTCAGCCATTTGAGGGAGGGAGACTCTGGGCCAGCCATCTTGGAATAGGGCAATTTGCCAAGGATAATAGGTGGTCCTATCTGGCCGGTTCCTTCCCCCATAAGTGGATTAAGAGGCTGCTGTTTACACTGGAAGGACCCAAAGGGTCCTCGCATGATGGAGGGATGCACTAGAGAAATTTCCTGCTATGACACAGGTTTCTTGGGATGTTTTTAAGGTGGCAAAAGCACGCACCATTTGAATGCCACTGAACGGCTTCTGAAGGAATACAAAAGAGCAGACGGCTCCACTTATTCCTGAAATTAGATGCAATCATATCTGTGAATCACACAGCAGCAAATCACAGTAATTGACATTACAATGCATTATCCCACTGCACTACCTAACTGCAGTGTACCGCCTCAGCAGAACTACTCCTCTGGTGACCTAGACTGTTATTTGCCTGAGGCTCTGAGCCAGACCAAAGCGATAAAACTACAAAAAGAAATGCTTTCTGCTGCAGAAAAAAAGAGAGCGAGAGCGAGAGGAGCAAATTAGACTAGGAGTCAAGCCCCCTACCTAATGCAAGACTAGCATCTTCTTGCTCACAGTTTGCATAATTAGAGATCACAAATGGTTTTTGTTATTGTGCTAAAAATACTCTAGCTTTGTTTAAATCAGCGATTTCATTAACAGCACGACACTTGCACGAACATTAGCAAGGTAGACAGGGCAGCGAAGAGAGCGCCTGTATCCTTTAGTTAACACTTAAAAGTAAATTCAATTTTCCCCCACACTGCCGCGGCCTACTCAGTGTTGGACAGCCAAGGCACTTGGGACAATTGGAGAAGGCCCAGTCATCTCTCTCTCTCTCTCTCTCTCTCTCTCTCTCTCTCTCTTCCCCTGCCCCCCGAGTGTGAATAATAAGCAAGATGGGTGTCTTTCCCTCTCCCCTCAAAACAATGGGATGTGCTGGCGGGTAGCTGCAGCATATGGAAGAGAGAGAGGCTTCTGAGAAAAGAGCACTGGAGTTTGATGGTATCTCAGGGCAAACTGCATTTAATTACTTGCTTAGAAGTTCAGGAGGAATCAATAGGAGAAAGGACTAGACAAACTACTGTAGATGAAGGACAACAAAGTCAATCATCCAAGGGAGAATTTGGGGCTGAAAGGGAAGGCCCAGAAACTGACACACACACACACACACACACACACAGAGAGAGAGAGAGAGAGAGAGAGAGAGAGAGAGAGAATGGCATTTGCTGGGGATTTGCATTCAGGCCAGAAGTGGGATGTTGGATGGAGGTTAGGAGCAAGATGGGACACCAAGGCCTTAAGAGCTCCTCCTGTCCATTGTAGAAGCCAGCAGGAGGCTTGGAAGGGCCGTTGTTCTTCAGACCCAAGAGTGTGGCCACAGGGGAAAGTGTTGCAGAGAATGTAAAGAAGAATGGCCATGCCTAAAGGGAACCAAGGCTTGTCAAGGGGAGGTCCCTCGGATGCTGCTGAACGGTGATGTCCTGCCTTCCTTTCCCCCTCCCCCCACCCCGTTGGCGACTGTAGCAAGGGTTGCCAGGAGATGCAACTCAACAACATCAACAACATGCCACACAGCAGGGCTAAGAGGGCATAAAAATCAAATAGGGAATTTTCTCAAAGCTAACAGGTAGACCCATTCCCTTTGAGAGATGGGTGAGAAATTCATTTGGCCCACATTTCAGTAATGCTGGAATTTCAAATTACTACTAGAGATGGGCACGACTCAGAAAAAAAGTTTCGTTTTCGTTTTCGTTTTCGGCTAGGGTCTGAGTCGTTTCGTTTCCGTTTTCGTGGGCTAATTTCAAAATTTTTCGTTTTCGTTTCGTTACGTAACGAAAACGAAAACGAAAAATTTTTCGTTTCTCCCCATTTAGCTCAATTGAGTGCTTTTCCAGTAACGAAAAACGAAAATTGGCTCGAAATTAGTCGTTTCGTTTCCGTTTTCGGTCCAGGTTGGTGCCGATTTTCGTTTTCGTTTCGTTTCCGTAACGAAAACGAAAAACGAAAACGAAAACGAAAATACCGCTAAGTCGTGCCCATCTCTAATTACTACATATATTGAAATCAAAACTCAGGTATCTTACGGAAGTCACACTTCCCAAAAGTTTGCACTTCAGTTTGCCAGTCAAAGAATCCCTCTTGTTGCTGTGGTTGTTTTCAGTCATTTATCAGGGGAAAGTGCATACAAGGATGCATTTCAGTAGCAAACATCAATGTGACACTTTTCAGACACACACCATGGGCTTTTGTGGATATACAGTGGACCCTTGTACAACAAACGGTTTGCATAACATAAAATCTGTACAACAACAAAAATTCCAGAGATAGGGGAAATTTGCTTAACAGAATTGTCTATGGGGCGAATCCGTACAACATAAAAATGGTCGCGATTAGGGATTACTGTTTTCAATGCATTCCTATGGGAAATTTGTATAAAGGAAAATTTGTTTAACATAATTTTATTTGGAATGAATTAATTCCTTTATACAAGGTACCACTGTACAGACATATGTTACTCTGCATCTGAGGAAGTGGTCTGTGACGTCGGGCAGGATTAGCTACAAAGAGAGATTTCAGCTACATGTATACTATCTACATTTGAAGGTGGGTTGCAGACAGTGAAGTGAGAGTGCATTTGAGCACAGAATTAAGAACGGTGAACATTACATTCATATAAAAATCCCGGCACTAGCTGGTGTGATATGAACCTCTGATCCACTATATAAGTCACTGGCATATATTTGTAGAAATGATGTTTTCAGTTTATATTATGAAGATTGCTTGAGCAACAAGAGGATTTACTTATAAGTACTGCATGTCTTTAGAGTATTTGCTTGATAGAATTGCAAATGGAAATTGTAGAAATGTTGATACAAGCTTTTAAAAGAAACAGTAACAGTTTTGGACAAACCAAATTGAAGATGAGAAAAATGAGAAATGGGCAGAAACTAGTTGACAGGTTGACCCATCCGTGGTTTGGTTTTAGGACATGTGCTCTGACTTGCTGCCTAAAGGCCGTAGCGCACGCATACTACACCGGGGTATGTTGCTTTGTGTTCAGTGGATGAAAGGTGTGGTATAAATTTACAGAACTAATATAAAGAAGCAATGTTGCCAATGATCTGTGGTTTCCCCACCTTGGGTATCCCAGCTGTTCTTGGACTGCAACTTCCAGAAGCCTTCTGATAATGGCAGTCTAAGAACACCTGGAGCACTCTCACAATTATCTAATTCACAATCACTACAATGCTTCGTGGAAACAAGTGTAGCAGAATGTGAATTTTGTCGCCCCTCTTCCCCCAAGGATGATGGGCCAGGGCAAACAAACAAAAACAACAACAAAAAAAAACCCCAGCACCAAATGCTATTTCTTTCAGACAGGCAGACGTTGGTAGCACACAATATCAAAATACACAGACTTTGTGGGATAATTGTGTCCTGTTTGGGAGTGGAATTATTTTACTGAGAGCGTTGTTCCAGGCAGGACTGGCTATAAAATCCTGGAATAGATTGGGATTCGGAGCCACCAGTGCATTGTTGTGGGTCTGTGGTAAACTAACAAGTCAACGGATGGGTTCTGTGGCTTCAGTAATAGATTTTAAAAGGAGAAGACAGAAGTATTTCTGGTAAGCAGCTGGGTTCCATGGTGGATTTTTTCCAGTCAGAAAAGAAGCTGTGATCTCTGAGTTTTGGTCTGGAGTTCATACTCTGTTACAGACTTAAAGGGGCTTCCGGACCATAAGTAACTCTCTGGTTGGTACTGAATATCATGGTGGCATGCGCTTCTTCTTTAGCTCTGCCACCCTAACCAAGAGTAATCAAGGAATGTTTTCCTAAAGGACCTTGAGATATAAAATCAATCGACAGATGTTGTCAGGAGCCCTGGGCAGGGTCTCTCCAAGCTGGTGGGCCAGGATATACTATGCAGCATTTGTCCTTCTGCAGAGATAAACAGTTGCAGCGCTGAGGAGGAACACCCTAAGTCTAAGAGATGCCTCTGCTCCCCTGCCCAAACCCTGCAACATCCCTTGCTATGCCTAACGATAGCCCATGGTGTTAAGAAATCAAATCTATGTGGGAGTCAGATCATATTTATATTTATTGATTTATTTTTATATTTATTATATACTGCCAGATTTTCCCAGATGTTAACTCAGGGTGGTTAACAAGGAATAGCATACAACAATATACTGAGAAAAATAATGATTGGTTCCACAATATGACATAAAAAAAACAAAAACAAACCCAACAACAATCAGTAGAACCAAAAATTAAAAAAGCTAAAAATATAAAACATCATGTACATTAGAACCCATCTCCTAGCTGTACAGGAAAAGGTAGTAATTCTTTTGTCTTGTTTAATTTTTTTACATGGTTCAGGAGATAGAGAGATACATTTTAGACCACAACCCCAAGAATTCCAAGCCTGTATTTCCAGTGGCAAAGGACTATGGGAGTTGTGGTCCAAAACATTTGGAGGGCCAACGTTTGGACATACCTGTTCTAGTGAAAGGAAGAAATCTCTCAGTATCTGCAAACCTAATGAGACACGGCCTACAGGACAGCTTGTGTGTCAAGCCATTCTGTAACTCCCAGATGTCAGCGACTGGTTCAGTTGCAGCATAGGGCACCCTCACACAGGGACCGATTGGGAGGAACTCAGCCCTGGGACCATTTTAAGTTGCTCTTCCTTGCTTTGGAAAGGCACAAATTGCTAGGTTTCAGATGAAGGCCAATTTATTGGTCTGTGTCTAGTTTATTTATTGGTTCCAAATGCCAGCTGAGTGTTTCCATTATTTCTTACATGAGCCGAACAAAAAGGGACATGAAGTTGCATGTTATCAGCACAGTGATGGAACACACAGTGGAGATTAGGAAGGGCCACCTGCTTTGATTTGAGCCACCTGGCTTTCCATCAAGGTCACCTGTGTGAGCGCTTGTTCCCTTCTTCACAAACTCCATTCCTATTAACATAAGAACATAACATAAGAAGAGCCATGCTGGATCAGGCCAAAAGGCCCATCTAGTCCAGCTTCCTGTATCTCACAGTGGCCCCACCAAATGCATCTGGGAGTGCACAAAACTAGATATCTGTCTCCTGAATCCTGATACCACTCCCCTGCATCTGGCCCTTGAAGTACCCTGGTTTTAAGCCTGGAGATTATACAATTCTCCATCATGGTTTGTAGCTAGTGATGGACTTTTCCTCCAGGAATCTGTCCAATCCCCTTTTGAAGGCATCCAGGCCAGATGCCATCACCATATCCTGTGGCAGGGAGGTCCACAGACTAACAATGAGCTGGGTGAAAAATATTTTCTTTTGTCTGTTCTTACTCTCCCAGCCCTCAATTTGAGTGTATGTCCCCTAGTTCTGGTATTTTGTGAGAGGGAGAAGAGCTTCCCTCTATCCACTTTACTCATGCCCTGCATTATTTTGTACGTCTCAATCATATCCCCCCTCAGGAGCCTTTTTTCCAGACTAAAGAGCCCCAAATGTTTTAGCCTTTCCTCATAAGGGAGGTGTCCCAGCCCAGTAATCATTTTAGTCACTTTCTTCTGTATATTTTCCAGTTCCATTATGTCTTTTTTGAGATACGGTGACCAGAATTATACAGAATTATTCCAAAAGAAGTGTTCCCTGATTCTGTACAGGCTGCCTTGGCTTGTATGTTTCTACTCTAGGCTTTGTGTAGAATGGCTGATAATGACCACAGGGAGTAGAGAGGCTCAATGTGTAGGTGGGCCACATGCCCTCACATCTGTAGCCAGCATAGCAAACAGTGAAGAGATGGCTGTGAGTTACAGTCTAATGTCATCTGGCTTTGCCCACCCGGGCTGCACAGTGCGAAGGATCGGGCCTAGTCCTTATTCCCAACATGTCCAGTTTTGGCAGAGGAATAGGTCTAATAAGGTAAGTGAAATGAGTGTTTATGGAGATTCTTTTTCTTGCTGATGTGCATTGACAGAATCTAGTTCATATCCCAACGAGAGGACAAAGATTGGTGCCTGAGGGACTATTTTCTTTTTAAGAGACAGGAGGAAAAGAGAGGAACCTGCTCCACTGTACATCATGGGAGGCCGGGTGTAGAGAGTCTCCTCCTTCAAATCCCTGGGAGTTCATTTCAGTGAAGATCTTACCTGGAAAATTAATACAACCCATGTGGCCAGGAAGGCTCAACAGAGACTCCATTTCCTCAGGCTTTTGCAGAAGAACAATGTGAAACAACAATTGATGACCTCCTTCTACCGTTCTACAATAGAAAGTGTCCTTACGTACTGCATTACAGTCTGGTATGCTGGTTTGATAGCCGTGGACAGAAAGACTTTACAGAGGGTAGTGAACACAGCACAAAACATCATGGGCTGTCCCTGAGTCCACTGGATGACACTGCCAGGGACCGCTGTCTTATGAGAGCAAGGAAAATCATTAGGGATGACTCACACCCCGGTCAGCACTTCTTTACTCTCCTACCCTCGGGTAGGAGATACAGAAGTATAGCAAGCTGTACCAACAGGCTAAAAAACAGTTTTTATCCATGGGCTGTTCGACTGTTAAACGGTACGTGACAACTCGTGATAGACTCGTGGGGCTGGCAAGTTGTGCAGCAAGCACACAGTGTGAAATCAGATTGAATGGCTTTTTAGTGGGATGGTGTTGGGGGGAGGGAGGGAGGGAGCTCAGCCAATTTCATTGTACACTGGTTGTACAATGACAATAAAGGTTATTATATTTATATTATATTTTAACCCAATTTGACCCAAACTGCCCAGAGTGGCTGCTTGGCTAGATGGTCTTGGCCTATATAAATCAGATAAATACATATATAAATTTCGCCTGGGTCCATGTTGGTATTTCTGCATTTCTGGAACTTTGGGGGAGAATATTCCAGCAAATGGGGGAAACTCAAGCAGCAGAACCATGTCACAGCCCATGGGGCTACTGTGCCAAGCTTGTGGGTTGAGGGCACTGAGAGATGCAGGTAAGGCCAGAAGGTCTTTTGTGCAGGGCAATGGCACTTTTTAGAGATGGGTGTTCTGTTTTATTCCCCTTCCCTCGCTTCACACACACACACACCCCAGCTGCCAGGAGCAAGCCCCAGACTCATTAGTGAGCAGCAGTGTGGCTCCCTATGTTGGCCCCAGGAAAAGCAGGGCGCAAAGGACTTTAAAAGGGCAATGGGGGTGGGGGTGGCCTTCCTTGTTTCCCCCCTTTTAAAGGACAGTATAGGGAACCTGCTCTTCTTTTGGACGACCTGGAATTCTTCTCATTACAGCCTTCCTGAAGGGTCAGCCAGGTTAGACTGTAGCAGGAAAAACAGCGAAGTTTCTTGTGACATCATGAAGATAGAGCTGTTTTATTTGGCATCTGTTTTGGCATCCGGTCTGCTTCTTCAGAGGCAAAGGAAGGATTATCGGGTATTGCAATCGCTGCTAATGCTACTATTATTTCTATGACTACTATTATTTCTCTCTCTCTCTCTCTCTCTCTAAGGGCAGCAGATGGCCAACGAGGTCTCTGTGGGTGCTGCCCGACAAAGGGTTGAACAAGGGCTTCCCAGTTATTCTGGCTATGTAAAAATAGGAGTGTGTGCGCAGTTTCCTCCGGATTTGGGCGCCCAGAGTATGGGGTGTTTAAACCCCTTTCGGGTGAATCACAGCTTACAAAAACACGATCTTCTGAAGTGGGCTGACAGTAGCCAAGCCACCACCAATCCCTGCCAGGATCCATCACTTAAAATAGCTCTGAAGAATATTCACCCTCTCCCTCGAATCCTGTGGCACCACTGATCATCATAACCACGGGGTGGTGGCTTATTCACCACTGTCAGCGACCCAGGATGAAGCTGAATGCCAGCAGGTCAAATCCTGCCTGCCTCCTTCTGCAGGCAGTCGGACGGCTCTCAACCAACTTTTCTCAAGGCCGGTTCCCACCTCCTTATCCATTTCTCAACAAAACTGAAATACGTGACGATACACCGCTGAATTGCTCTCTCTCTCTCTCTCTGTGTGTGTGTGTGTGTGTGTGTGTGTGTGTGTGTGTGTGTGTGTGT
>JAHTLZ010003542.1:8030498-8050197 GCA_023846285.1 Phrynocephalus versicolor | reverse complement strand
GATCCTCAGCAACGGCGTTGTGAAGGGCCAGTGTCAATAACGGAAACGTCCCCACCAGCCGTTATTACATCTCAGTTTGCTCTGAATTCTTGCCTGTCAACATATCATTTCCAACCATGATACATTATACAACAATCTCAATAAAGGAGGCGCACAACTCTTTGCTGGTGTTGTACCTTGTGGCACCTTCCTTCCTCAGACACATCGTAGGTACAAGGATGGGGGGGGGCTGTATTGTTTTGTTTTGAACAGTCTCCACTTGCAAGGCTCCTCCTGAAGCACCGCTGGCATGTTGTCCAAGATGACACGCTTGAACCCGAACAGCTTGGGACAGGGCCACAGGAGATGGCATTAGGAACAAGGTCGAATGATATGGGGATGTGACATACATAGGCAGTCCCGATTTTAAAAACGAAAGCATGTCAACAGGGTTTTTAGAGGTTTAACTCGGGTTTTAAAGCAGCACACACATTAAAATTCCCTATTTGGCCCATCTTTGTCACTTCCTTGCAGGTGTAGTGTTTTGTCAACAGTCCCTGCTTGTGTATCTCCTAATTTAGGTCCTTCCATTTCAGTGGGTACTAGTGGGGCCCTAGAACAAAGAAAACCGTGCTGCTTAGGTACTGCCACATGGCACTTCAAGCCCCCTCTGGGCAGTTTAAAAGTTAATTATGTAGGCTACACATTGCCCCCACCCCCAAGCAAGCTGGGTACTCATTTTATCAACCTCGGAAGGATGGAAGGCGGAGTGAACCTTGAGCCGACTACCTGGGATTGAACCCCAGGTTGTGAGCACAGTTATAGCTGCAGGACAGCGGCTTAACCACTGCACCACGACTCGAGTAACATTGCCCAACAAAACATGGTCCTTTTAAAAATGCAGTTCCCACAAACCTCTCAGATGGGAGTTTACTTGAACTGAAGGAATGCCGGATGGGTGAAAGACCAACAAAGGGGCTGGGGGGTGGGATGCCAAACACCTTTGGGGCTCTTGCACCACCCTTGTCATTTTCCACTCACTTCATTCTTCCCACTTCCCCCAAGTGCCCTTATTTTTCTTTTCCACATTTCCTCTCAACTCCTTTTTTAAAAATAGTAATTGTATTTGTACTGCCAGGACAGCCTCTTCTAGAGGTGGGTTATTTGCTTTGTACAGTTGGATTCTACATCATATGTTTTCCTGAGTTTCTTCATTTACATCTGCAGTTTTGGAATGAGAACAATAGACAATGAGTATACATCTCCGGACATATATCTGATATGTCTCCTATGTCTCATCCTGACACAGCACAGACGACACACAATTCTATTTATAAACAGTAATCCAATCAGATTTGAAATTACTGCTGCTCTCTGGCTTATCATAGGTTTTCTAGTCTACATTGTCCAAAGTACAAGGAAAGTTACTTTTTGGGACAACATCTTCCAGGACACCCCAGCTATTATGACTAAATCTAGAGTGGCCTGTGTTCTCAGTGAATAGTATTTTTTTAAAGGAACAGTTCTCACTCCTGCTTATTGCTTCGGGCACTTTCAGACTTGTTTCTTCAAATCTGACATCCAGTTTGAGGAGGCTGGCTTTGGTTCCAGGGCCTGAATGTCTGAGCTATTGTGATGATGGTTTGTGGCACCTGTTGCTGCACACGACTACAGATGTAGACACACTCCCTCTAACGGAGTAGGAGAAGCAGATGAGCCCTGGCTGGGTTCCAGTCAACATGAGGCCATGGAGGAAGCTTTCCCCTCAACTGCTGGAGCTGAAGTAATTCTTCCTTTTGAACCTGAACAAACTGGTAGCAGGCTAGATTAAGACCCTTCTAAGGGTCCTAAGTAGAGATGGGCACGACTTAGCGAAATTTTCGTTTCCGTTTCCGTTTTTCGTTTTGTTACGTAACGAAATGAAAAACGGTTAACGGTTAAAAATGGAACGGAAACGGAAACGAAACAACTAATTTTGAGTCAATTTTCGTTTTTCGTTACTGGAAAAGCACTTAATGGAGCTAAATGGAAGAAACGAAAATTTTTTCATTTTCGTTTTCGTTTTCGTTACATAACGAAACGAAAACGAAAAATTTTGAAAATTAGCTCACGAAAACGGAAACGAGCCAAAACAGACCCCTAGACGAAAAAGAAAATGAAAACGAAAAAATTTTCTGAGTCGTGCCCATCTCTAGTCCTAAGCACTCTAGGCCCTAAACACTTAAAAGATTTTTAGATATGGTCTGCTCGACTTACAAATAATTGTTTTCATTTTTAAAAATATTTAAATTATTTTTTCAATTGTTTAGATCGGAACCCCGACTTAAGAGTAGTTCGACTTAAGTGCGTGCATTCGGAACGGATTAAATTTGTAAACTAAGGTACCACTGTATGTGTGTGTATATATATATAAAATTCAAAAATGCAATTCAAAATATAAATAATAATAAACCATAAAATAAATTTTTATATATCAAAATTTAAAAAAAACTTACATTAAGGTGGAAAATAATGTTTATTTTGGTATACAGTGGTACCTTGTTTTTTTACATATGCTTCAGTTAATGAAAAAATTGGTTTACGAAAAGAAATTATTGAAAATGAGGATGCCTGTTTTAGAAAACTTTCAGCGGAATGCCTGGTTTACATTTTTTAAATTAGACATTCGATTGCAGCCCTGTAGTTTGTGCAAGGGTGGGATGCGTTGGAGCGTTTTTTTCATCGAGTTTAGGAGCCATTCTGAACATTTTTTGCAGCAGCAGTTTTTGGACTTTTTGAACTTTTTGATGCATTTCTCAAGTGGTGGAGCAGAAGACACTTACATGGCTGAGGCAAAGTTTGAGAGGGAGCACCACTCCTTAAAGAGGCCCTTCCCCTCCAGGCTTCCAGGTAGGCCTCATGAGCAGCCCAGTAGCTGATGCTCAGGCCAGGGCCTGATCCCACAAACACCAGGCAAATTCCTGGGTCAGGCTGGCCCTGATCCTGCAGCTACCAGGGGCATATAGGCCAGATCCTGACACAAGGTTACAATGTTAGCAGTTTATTTAATTTATTCATCTTAGATTATTTTTACCCATCTTTCTGCTTGGAGAAGGACTCAAGGCAGCTTACAGTGATGAGGGACAATATACAGTCCAGTACAATTAAGATATATTCAAGTATTGAGAACAGGGAATTGAGGGATATCTTACGACATTAATAGACAACATTACATTAAAGCGGCAAGAGAACGCGAGCAGTTAAAAAGAGAGTAAAATTCCATGTAAAAGTTATGAGTGATGGAAACTAGCATTGAAAACATAGTGCCGATGCAATCACACAAGTTTATAAGTGGTTATAAGCACAAAGTCTATGTGATCCTATAGATTCATATAAAATACACATAATAGTCCATCATTCAGGGAAAGCTTGCCTGAAGAGGAAGGTCTTTGCTGTTTCCGGAGAGACATAAGAAACGGGGCCATCCTGGCCTCCAGTGGGAGGGAGTTCCAGAGTCTGGGCGCAGCAACTGAGAAGGCCCTTTCATGGGTTCCCACAAGATCTACCTGTGAGGGTGGAGGGATGGAGAGAAGGGCCTCTCCTGATGACCCTCACACCATAGCCAGTTGTTGCGTGCTGGCATGCTGGATGCTGAAAGAGCTACTAGCGCCCCTGCACAGTCTCATTTTCAGAGGACAACTGACTGCACACAACATTTCCCTTGCTTTCATTTATGTGGTGGTTGGGGGGGACGGTTTCCCTTCAGTTTCATAACCCTTGGCTGAGGTCTACACTCTCTGAGTGCTCTTGCAATTATTGTATATATCTGCATGTAATGTGGGGGCCTCTTTTTTTGCGGGTCCTGGTTCAGCTGCACCACTTGCAGTCTTGCACCATATGGCCCATGGACCCTGGTAAATTTGGGTATGGGAAATTTCTATGGTGCCCCCTCTTCCCTTGATGCCCCTATGCATGTGGCCCCGTGGCACAGTGGTTAAATGCCTGTACTGCAGGTAAGACTGTGCTTACAACCTGGGGTTCAACCCCAGGTAGCCGGCTCATGGTTGACTCAGCCATCCATCCTTCTGAGGTTGGTAAAATGAGTACCCAGCTTGCTGGGGTGTGTGTGTGTGGGGGCAATGTCTAGCCTGCAAACTGTAATTAATGACTGTAAACCACCCAGAGACCACTTGAAGTGGTATGGGGCGGTATATAAGCAGAACACTTTGCTTTTGCTTTGCTCATTGTGCTTATTGTGCTTAATGGTTAATCCACCCCTGGTAACAGGGATTCATATTTTTCAGTCACCATTCCTATTTTGCCTATCCAGTGAGATGGAAAGTGCCGCTAGATCACACCCATGAGAGTGGTTTTATTATTCTGTGTTCTGCCATGTGGCCAGCTCCCGCTGTATGTTGCACCACACTCACCTCTGTGTTCTCTCTGACTTGCAAAAGATTTTGCCACAGGGCAGAGGGTAGATCTATCGCCTTCCTTGCTCTGGAGCCTTTATCACCCAGGACTGTCATTCCCAGAAAGCTAAACTGTTGCACTTCAGTTGCCAAAGTCTTAAGAGTAGAGCTAGTTAAAAACAAAAATGGGATGAAAACAAAAGAAGAGCTGGTGACCTAGTACAATGAGGGCTCCTATCAGCCCCGTGTGGGGAGGGGCATCTTTGTCCACCCGCACAAATGAGACATGCTCGCCAGTAGCCAGGTTGGCCAATGGAGCTCGGCCATCACACCTGGGCTGATTGGCTAGCTGCTAACCGCTGGATACACAAGATAACCTTTCCACTCAGGTCAGTGTGGCGATGCTGAGAGTGAGCTGAGCAACCCACAAAATGGGACATGCCTCCCTAGAATGCAAAATACTGCAATCAGAAGGGCCTGCACAGAGAGTGCAGCCCCCGCCCCGCCTCGTGCCTTCTCAGAAACAATTGCAATGAAGTCAACGGGGGTTTACCATGAATATTTAGAGTTGCAGCTCATTTTATTCACTACAGAAGTAGTTTTCAAACTCAGGTCCCTGTTTGAAAACAGTTTCTACAACACACACACACACAGAGAGAGAGAGACAGAGAGAGAGAGAGAGAGAGAGAGAGAGAGAGACTCCCTCAATCCCAGACCTTTTGGTGTTCTGTCTGGGGATGATGGGGACTGGAGTCCAATGAAATCTTCGAGCTCCGTTTTGGGAATCACTGAACTGCAGCCTCTTTCCCTGCCGCTGATGCTTACGCTCCTAGACAAAGGAACCACTTTTCTTTTTTCAGGAGGTGGGGGGACTGGTGATTTCAACTTGATTGAACTCCAGACTTTGGGGGATTCAACCAAGTTGCAATGGATGTCCCCTTCTGAATTTGTTCTCCTTCAGCGCCCAGTGGCAGTCTGTCTAAAAACAGGTGGCTAGCATTCATTATTCAAAAGGATTTTTTTCCCCAGGATTTGGTTGTGTGCGCATTTGACAGGGCATACCAGGAGTATTTATTGCACAAACATAAGGCAACTGCAAGATTAAAAAAAAATGACCTCACATCACTGAGGGGTTCCCATGGGCTGGCTTTCTTTGTAAAAAGGTCTTTTCGTTGTTAGGGTGTGTGTGTGTGTCAGCTAATACAGATGCATGTGAAAAATCACTTTAAAGGGTATTTGAAATGCCCTTCGTTTCCACTGCAGGCCAGACCAGCAGCTTGCTAATCCTTATATCTGTGGAGAGCTCCAGCTGTGGAAGCTGCGGTTGCACTCTGACACATGTACAAGATGCATAGGATCAACATCTTACTAATTCGCTACAGCAGTTTCTATGGGTTAAGAGTTCTGTATACATAAATATTGAACAGGATATTGGCCCATAGATCAAGAATCACAATCAGCTCTTCTGGTCATACCTTTACTCATTTTTGATTTGAGGATGTGGTGATGGCATCTGGCCTGGATGCCTTCAGGGGGGGATTGGACAGATTCCTGGAGGAAAAGTCCATCACAGGTTACAAACCATGATGGAGAAACCAGGGTACCTGAAGGACCAGATGCAGGGGAGTGCTATCAGGAGACGGATATCTAGTCTCATGCGCTCCCAAACGCATCTGGTGGGGCCGCTGTGAGATACAGGAAGCTGGACTAGATGGGCCTTTGGCCTGATCCAGCATGGCTCTTCTTATGATTGCTGAAGCATGTATGGCATGGAAACATGTATTCGAATGGCACAAAAGTCTTCCTGCAGTGTTTGGGTTTTAAAAGGGGGTATGTTTGTAGTCCTTATGACTTGAGGAGGACATTTGAAAATGTGATCTTGGCGTGCCTGCTGCAGGGGCTCCAAAAATCAGTTGCAGAATGATCACAGCAGAGGAGTGCATTGAAGATATTTTGCTGGCATGTTCTGCAAGGAAACTCTAGAAATTGGGGCACTCCAAACAAAAAAATGTAACTTTTAAACTAGATTTTTTGATCAGTGCCAACTCAATCCCAGAAACTGACTCTTTTAATCAGCTAACCAATTTTCATCCAAACAAAAAGCAGTTGTCATATTTGTCTTTTAACAAGTGAGAATGATAATGAGCACAAGAGGGTATCCTGTAGACCAGCTGTACTGGTCCATATTTCTGGGAGTTGCAGTCCAAAAACGCCTGGGCTACCCAAGATTGGGAACTACTGCTGTAAACCGAGTTGCCCATTGCAATTTGTGCTGTCCACATTCTGCCCTTTGCTACGTATGATGCAAAGGGCCGGATGAGTGGTGGCAGCAGTAGTTTTAAAGGCGGGGGGAGATTGGCTGGGAACATAAATAGTAGAGAAATACTTAGCTTTGTGTGTCATTTGATTCCATTCTATTTCATTTTGAAACATCTGAAGGTGCTTTTCTGTATGACACACAAACCAGCCCAAAGTGGTTTATAAGAGCAAGGCCCAATAAACTATAATGAAACCAAATTAATAAAATAATAAATATAAAAAGGCATAAGAAACAAGACAGAGACCACTGTGAAACTAGTTGCGCCTGTGTGTGTTTTCCTGCAAAACCAGATCATTACAGGCCTGCTTTGCATCTGCTTATTATTGTTTATCCTAAGGACACTTACTCTGAAAAGGCTGGGCTCCATTTTCCACAACTTAGAAAAACTGAAGCACCAAACTGTTTTTCAAGGCCACGCACAGTAATGTTAAATCCCAGACATTTCAGATATATAATCCAGAATACTACAAATAAGGGCAGACCAGTCCTCCTGATGTATTAACTCAGTCAGGCTGGTTGGGACCAACATTGATGACGAGATCTGTATCATTACTGTGGAGTGGCCGGCGTTGGTTCCAGGGTGAAATGAAGTGGATTTATGCAGCATTTTTTTCCAGAGCACAGGCTGGTCTGGATGGGGCCACAAATTGCATATGTATCCCATCTCACTCCTTCACAGTCCTTCCTTTGGAAGCAAACCCACAACATTTAGAAGCACCTAAAATTCCTGAAGCTAACTACCCATATATACTCGAGAATAAGTCGACCCGAGTATAAGTCTAGGCCCCTAATTTAACCACCCAAAACTGGGGAAACATATTGACTCGAGTATAAGTCTAGGGTGAGAAATGCAGCAGGGCCTGGCAGCTCTTCCTTTGTGAGCTGGAGGAGTGGTGTGTGATGTTTAAAATAACTTTTAGCCACTGATGCAAGTGCTTGGGTCAGTGGCTAAAAGTCATTTTAAACATCGTGTGCCGCTCCCCTGTGATGCAGGGGGGGGGTCATGAGAAGTGGCATGCAATGTTTAAAATGACTTTTAGCCACAGATGACTTGCCTCAGTGGCTAAAAGTATTGACCCGAATATAAACCGAGAGCCCCTTTTTTCAGCCCAAAATTAGGCCTGAAAAACTAGGCTTATATTCGAGTATATACAGTACTTGAAATAGGTGAAATGGAAGGTTTTGCTGCTCAGGATATTGGAATATCAAACCACTCTGTTCTCAGATTGATGGCTTGCTTGATTCAAGCAAACAGTGCTCTCTCTGGTGCTGTTCTTTTGGATACCGTTTGGATGTGGTTATGGATGCCTTGTAGCAATGGATGAAACCAGTCAGAAACACATATGGCATTTATGGGGTCAGGAGAGCAATTTTTCAAGAAAACTCTAGTTGGTTAAAAAGCACAAATTCTACTGAGAGCTAGTTTATTTTATTTTGGAGCACTTGTGTATTACTTTTGTTTGCTAAATACAAAAAAACTCCCTCAAAAACAAAAATAAAAAATGGATGATGACTAGTGTCCAAGCACTTCAGATGCTGGTATTCCATAGTTTGGAATTAGAGATGGGCACGACTAGGGAAAATGACGTTTTCGAGTTGTCGTGTGTCGGAGGCGGCCCGTGTCGGCTCGTTTCCGTTTTTCGCAAAAATTCGCAAAAAATAGTCGTTTCGTTTTTCGTTTTTTCGTCTGTTGTTAAACTGGTTTGGGGGGGTAGCGGGCTCCTGGAGGCACCTCTGTGGGGTGGGTGCCTCCGCTGGCCCGCTATAAAGGGAAGCGGGCTCCTGGAGGCACCCGTGGGTGCCTCTTATCCTCACCCGGTAGGAAGGGAAAGCAGGCTCCTGGAGACCCCTCATGGCATGGGGGTCTCCTCTCCTCACCTGCTGCTGCAAAAGGGCATGCATAGCCATATGGATATGCATACCAGTTGCAGACTAGTGAGACCAGTGCACTGGTGCATGACCGTCCGTCCAGGAGAACCCTGAGTCAAGACTGGGTTGCACCCGCTGTGTGTCACAAAGAAGGGAATCGTACTTGCGTGTAGTGCAATGCAAGTAGATCTGGCTTAGGGGACAGCAGCTTAGCGCAAGGGCTAGGGTTAGGCTAGTTACTGGTGAGGTTAGGGTGGGGTAGTGGGGTGCACCTCTGGGTGCCTCTCTGACCCACTAAGAGGACAGTGTACTGTCGCATATGGGTAAGGAATCAAGGGTTAGGGTTAGGGTTAGGGGGCTAGGGCAGGGTTTAGTGGGCTTTTTGGCACATCCCAGAAGTCTCAGTGGCCAAGTGGCCATGATGGCTCCAAAAATTTGCATGGTCACTCCCACATGGCCACTTGGCCAGCCCATCATTGCGCAGGTGTAAATAAAATAAAATAAAATAAAATAAAATAAAATAAAATAAAATAAAATAAAATAATCAATGGAGAGAGGACAGAGGAGACATTTTGTTGCAAGAAAAACCCACTGCTACTGTAAAAATTCTGGCAGTTTTATAATAGCAATTTTCGTATGTTTCTGTGGTGCTTGTTGTGTGTTTTTGGACCACGATTTCAAAAAAAATATTGCGGTCGCCACCCCATTTTGGATCCCCCGCCCGCACCGCATGGCATGGCGACTTGAGTCCGGCTGCCCAGGACAGGAGAGGGGGGGAGGCCGGGGACCCCCCCTCCAGAAACCACCCCTCCGGTAGGTGCCCTGAGCCCTCACTCAGGCAGGCATATTTTCGCCAGCTTTTTGGCCCGGGATGGGGGGGGGGAGTTTTAAAACTTTTTTTCTGTGCCGCTTCCGCTTTAATTGCAGCAAGCAAGCCGGCGAGGCTGCGACTTTGGCGGGACGACGAGGATGCCCGCCCCCAGCGCAGCCCAGGGCCAGAGGGACAGGAGGAGGGGGGAGGCCGGGGACCCCCCTCCAGAAACCACCCCTCCGGTAGGTGCCCTGAGCCCTTACTCAGGCACGGCAGGCATATTTCCGCCTGCTTTTTGGACGGGAATCGGGTTTTTTTTCCTTTTAAAAACTTTTTTTCTGTGCCGCTTGGCATCGCAGGATCGCCGTGATGCCAGGAACGACCACGACAAATCAGACCCATTTATTCGTTCGTCGGTTCGAGTTCGAGTTCTGGCGGAGTAATTCCCGTTACCGTTTCCGTTGCGTAACGGAAACGAGTAACGGAAACGGAAACGGGAATTCCGCTAAGTCATGCCCATCTCTATTTGGAATCAATCTGATATCAAATGTATACGACTGTATAGTGTAGATATCTTCTAAGAGCACGAGGCAATTCTATGTCAAAAAACTGTGCTGCTTATAAACCGCCCATAGCACCTAAAGCACTCTCTGGGCAGTTTACAATTTCATTATGCAGGCTACACATTGCCCCCCCGGCCCCCGCAAGCTGGGCAGTCATTTTACTGACCTTGGAAGGATGGAAGGTTGAGTGAACCTTGAGCCGGCTATCTGGGATTAGGGTGTGAGTACAGTTATAGCTGCAGTGCAACAGTTTAGCCACTGTGCAACAAGGCACAGTTGTTACGGATGGTTTTATTGTTTTATTGTTGATTTATGGTCAGGTGTTACTTTCAGTCCTGGTAAGGAATGGAGGCCAGGGCACACCAAAAGATCTGGCCATGGCTGGACTGGGGCCATATAGCTTGCTGGTCTGACCTTGGTTTGCCTGTACACATAGTGAATTTTTGGTGAAGGATTATCAGGCTCATTAGATCCTGTAATCAAGTATTGTGCCTCATTTATTTTTCCATTTAATTATGTGGACGGACAGACAAATTCTGAAGTTCTCTTGGGACAGCCAGAGTCACTAATGTGGCTGTAATACAGTGCATGAATAAAAGTTTGAAATCCTCAATACTGTACTGTGAAGAGAAGAAAACTGCAGTATTTCGGACACATGATGCGCAATAAGAAACAACATCTGCTGCAAGTTATCCTTCAAAGAGAAATAGATGGGAAGTGTGGCCCAGGACGTAGAAGAACATGCTGGCTTAAGAACTTAAGCCAATGTTGAAATAAGAGCAGCTGCTCTGTTTAGGATAGCCTTAGATAGAAACCAGTTCAGGCTACTGATTGCCAATGTTCTATGAGGACATGGCACATGAAGAAAGAAAAGAAAGTTCTAACAAAAGAGGAAAATACAGCCCTCTCCCCACTCCCCCCCAAAAAAACCCATTAGTGTACCCTTCTTTCACTTTTACAAATAATTTACAGTGGACCCTCGTATAACAAATGGATTGTATAATATAAAATCTGTACAACATAAAAAATTCTGGAGATAGGGGAAGTTTGCTTAACAGAACTGCCTATAAAATGGTCACGATGAGGGATTACTCGGTTTTCAAGGCATTCCTATGGGAAATTTGTATAAAGGAAAATTTGCTTCACAGAATTTCATTTGGAATGAATTAATTCCTTTATGCAAGGTACCACTGTATGTCGCAGAGGCTGCCTTTTGGTAAGTACGGGCAGAACATGGAAATGAGGGAAAGGGTTTCTTTTTTATGTCCCCCCCCCTTTATGTTTACACAAAGTTCCCATCCCCAGGTGGCCTCTTAGGGCGATGCCTTCTCCCAAAGAATGTTGGGGAGTGAACATCTGCTGACTGTGCAGACTGAGATGCCGGCACAATTCCCAACCATTGTTTTGCTCACTCTCCCTGTTAAACCCCCCCCCCACACACACACACAAATACCCTGGGGAGGGTGGAGCGACGAAAGAAGAGACAGGAAAGCGGGCAGCTAGGGGGGAAAAGATCCGCAGCTCTCCTGGGGGACCGGATTTGGCCCCAGGACAAGCAGCTGCTGATGCATAATTTAGGAAAAGTTGTCCAAGCACCATCCTCCATCCATGGATAAAAGAAGACCAGTGAGCTCTGTGGGTGCCTGCTTGCCTACCCAATTAGAGCCTCTCTGCCTTCCGCAGAGGACCCGTTTCCCCCTTAATTTTAAATGCCAGGATTTGGGCAAAGGTTCTTGCTGATGCATTCCTTGCTTGTTCCTAAATGAAAGCAAAGGGAGACTCTGGCTTTTGCCCATTGACTTTCCATTCTTTTCTCTCTGCCTCCTATTTTGCTTCTTTATTAGCTGTTGCTTCTAATTTCTTTTAAAGGGATCAGGAAGCCCGTCGTAGCCACAGTAAGTAAACTGTCTTTGCAAGAAATGAGGAAACTGTTAGGAGCGAGTAGCTGCCACATTGCCTGGGTTACTTAATTGTCTTAATTGAAAATATATGAACATAAATAGACCTCAGACTTCCTTCCCTTCCCTTTCTTCAGCCCAACTGAAAAACATCCAAGGCTGCAATAAAGCTCATGGATGCTCTTTATATAAGGGGAAAGGGGGAAGAAGGTGAACTTAATAACACTTGAGAAGTTCTGCATTGATCTTTGATGGACCATAATAACACAACAGTCATTTGTGAATGCTTTCCTCCACTGCCCCCCCCACACCCCTGTGAGGAACACTAGATTTCTAGACTCTGAAAATAGCATTATTTCAAACAGAAGCAACTGCCCTTAGTATTTACTTTATGGGAGTAAACGGGGGTTTGGAAGTTCATGGAACATTTTTTACTGTGTGAACTTTCCTGAAGCTTGGTAAATAGGGGTGTGTGCGCACGCGCGCATGCGTACCTGTGCGCACAACTATAGGGCAACTTGTAAAAGTAGAGCCACATATTCCGCCAGACCACTGGGAACCATGATGGGGCCAGTTCGCTTCTGCCTGCCTTCCCACTGTTAAGAAAAGACCTCTCTAGAATTACTATTATTATGTGTGTGTGTGTGGGGGGGTGGGCAGCTCTAGGGAGCAGAGGAGCAAACGTGCAGGGCAAGGATTAAAAGATATCCGATGAAGCATAGAGCAAAAACAGAAGTAAAGGCTCCACCAGGTTCCTGAAGCCGCAGCATAATTACCCATCTCTAATGGGGAGCTTTTGCTCATGTGGTTCATCTGGGCTCCTGCATATGGAAACACTCCTCCCTGAGGAAGGAGCAAGCAGAGGAAGTCTGTGGTTGGTTTTATTTGTGTGCTTGCAGCTGGGTTGCAATTTATTGTCGAGTGCCAGAATGCGCGTCAGAAACAAGATTCCTAAAAAGAGGTGTCTAACTCAACCTTCATCTCGGTATGGCATGAAACAGGGCCGTTTAGTAAACTGCTTGTGCGGGGGACACAACAACAACAACAACAACAACAACAACAACAATGACCTGGCACTTTGGTGTTTCTGCCAAGCTAGCTAAGCCTGAAAACATAGGTTTGAGCAAGGCACAACCCAGGAGAAACACAACAGGGGTCTGACTGTGTATATAAATAGTGTGTCAAGTGTAAGTGAACTGGATTTAAAGTAAGAACCAAAGTGTTGTATTGTATACAGTATGTGGCTGTTGTACTGAAGGGAATTTTGATCAGGTAGCTAAACTAGTCTCTTCTTTCAGCATATGTAATAAAAGCATAGCCCCCACCCCCACCCCACCCCCAAAAGTCCTGTGAGTGCCGTAAAGATGCTAAAATATTACTATTTTGCTTTTATTATGTTTAGGTTATAAATGCGTGGAGGGACCAAACTCCAAGAGACAACCATCTCAGGAACGTATAGCAGTAACCATTTAAAATAAAGCGAGTTCAAGTATAGGTTGCAAAGAAAGTGTGAAATGTCAAATTCTCCCTCCAGCTGTGGCCCATTTCAAATCAACTTTCATTTTATTTTCTCCTCCTACTTCCCTTGTAATTATGTATACAGTTTCCACCCCTTACTGTGTACAGGTGCACCTGCAGGAGAGTTTTCCACCTGCAGATCAAAATGGGTGAAGATTGTGGATCTTGGTGGAGCTTTGCTGAGAGATTGGTTTATTCTTTATTCTTTGAAGCAAAGAATGAATGAATCTCTCCTGGGCATGTGCCTTGTGCCTGGAGAGGATACCCATTAACATTCCATGCTATGAATTTGCAAGCCCTTGATCTGGCGACAGGGGAAGGAGCCTTCTCCTCACTATTGTAGGACAGTATCTGATAACAGAAGGCATCTGGCAGAGAAAGAGTCACAAATGGAGATGCTTTCTGTAGTTGATCATGCACTAAAAAGGTGGACCTTCAGAGTGGAAGACAGTTTTTTCCAGATGCAGAGCCAAAGGGGCTTTTATACATACGTATTCTATAACTCCCGCCTGTTCTAACCAGTTGAGCCATTGCTGAGACATGATGGAAACTGCAGTTTAAAAAGCTAGAGGGCCACATGTTCCCCCTGTCCTCACTGTGGAAGGACTGAGGCAACCTACTCACCATTTTCTTTCTTCCCCCCCCCCCAGACATACTTGGCAATGTTGGAGGATGACATCTCCCCTTTCTAAATGTTGTTTCGTCCTCATTATCAGGGAAATCCGGGAAATCCACTGTTTTAAATCAAACCTCTTGTGTTATGCTCTAGAGCAGTGTTGGCGAACCTTTGACATGGGTGCCAAAGGTGGCACTCGAAGCCCTTTCTGTGAGCACCCAGCGTTGCCCCTTCACAGCCACCTGGATTCAGGTTAAATTGCTGTGTTGGCACTTGGCGAAAAATTAATTTTGAATTGCAGTTTGGGCCCTCGGTATCTCAAAGGTTCACCATCACTGCTCTAGAGCCTGATTTTTTTAAAAGAAATGCGCGAAAAGAAGAAAGTGTGAAGCAGAATTCTACTCTCACCCCCCCCCCTTTTTTTTGAACTTCAGTCATCTCATTCTAGACTAACAGAATTCACCTGATCAAATCCCCTGGGAAAGCCCTTTCATGTTGGTCCTATGGAACTCTGCTCTGGTTCAGCAAAATTGTAGCCCAAGTTCATAACCAAAACAGCTGCCCATTCATTTGACTTCTGTATATGACCGAGCAGCCTGCTTTTCTTATTCCTCTATTACCTAGTTACACTGAACAACCCCAAATGACCTGTGAGCACACTGGTGGAGTATTGATTTCACAGTAGTTCAGCCACAGAAACGAAACTGACAATTTTTCATTGGTTTCTAATCTAATTGTTCATTTCCAGTATTTTGAGCCCTCTCTGTATCCAGGTTTTCAGGGCAGTGTGCATTAAAGTTCTGCATACATTTTAATAGTCATAACTTAAAAGTAAAAGAGACAGGGTGACATCAGAACAACATAAAAAGTGCAACACAGATAAGACAGATTGAGACTGACCATGATTAAAATAAACAAAGATGCAATCAATTGTAAACAAAAGTCCTTTTTAAAAAGTGATGTTTATTGCTAGGCTTCAAAAGCAATGCTTTTCATGAAGTCAATTCAACCTACTTATTTGGTTGAGCTGTCATTTACTAAGGGTAGGCTTTATTTAATTTTATTAAATTAAATAATTAAACAAATAATTCATATGCCTGTTAAGAATAATGTCCCCTTCCTGGCATACAGTACAACATTAAAACACAATCACTGAATAATAAATGTATACAGATTTAAGGACAAAATTTTAATGTCAGAAAGGTCTACAGTATCATGAAAATACGTATGTAACAGCAGTAAAATTCAGAGGGGGCAGAAGGCATTTGTTTAAAAGTCTCAGGCTTGTGCTTTGTCAGCAAAGAAAGTGCTCCTTGAGCATCTTTAAGGAGAGCATTTTGTCTCACTCAGTAATATAAGACGTGAACGTTGTGGATCGTAGGGCTATCAGCTAAGGTTGCAATTCTTTGCCCACTCACTGAAGATTAAATCCCCATTGATCTATTTTGTAGGAACGACTACACAACACATTGGTTGGGCTCAAGCAGAGTGCTCTGAGTCCGTCCTCCCAAGCGCCTCGAAGCTTTTTATTAGGTACAGGAAATAAGGTTGGGTCATAAATCGTTGACAGTAGAGAAGAGCGAGGAAGGGTCTTTGGTCACATCCACTTCCAGACCAGTGGGCACATCCCCCTGCCTAATCTCTGGGTGCCAGAGACTGTTTCCCCCTGCGACTTTCCCCAAGCCACCCCTGCTGGGGGCTGGTCTTTGCCTGCGCTCAGGTTTGTCTAGACCGGGGGTCCTCAACCTAAGGCCCCGGGGCCGGATGCGCCCCCCCAAGGTCCTGAATCCAGTCCCTGGGACCAATTGCAACCCCCCCCACCTACCCCCTGCTTCGCGAGCAAGCCAGCCTCCGCAGCTGCTTCTATTGCTGAGGCAGTTCAAAGCAGTGGGCTATGTCGCTTCTCCCACTCACCCCAACCACCGCCCAGACAATCAGCATGCTGGCTAGTGGGGCATTCAAAGTGGGTGGGCTACGGCAAGGCCCCACACTCCCCCCACCAGACTATGGTCAGGCCCCCAGTGGTGTCTGGGGTGTGATGGACCGGCCCGCTGTTTGAAAACTTTGAGGACCCCTGGCCTAGACCAGTTCGCTATGGGCCTTGGCTTCCATGGTGGGTCCCCTGCCCCACGGTGGACTGTAGGTCTAGGGGCTAATGGCTTCCTGAGTGCCCGCCAGGTCCCTTGGGGTTCCAGGGTGCTTGAGCCTCAAAGTGGGCTCCCTACACTACTGACAGTATTTTCCCATGTATAAGACTATATTTTTGTCGAAAATTGTTAGACTAACAATTGAGGGTTGTCTTACACACAAAAGTAAGACAAGAAGAGAACTGTGTGGTTGTGAAACTGTAATTTGGGTTTGGAAAAGTTGGGGGCGTCTTATACACAGAGGTGTCTTATAGACAGGGAAAATACAGTTACTTCTCAGTAGCCATGCACAGACAGGATTGCAAAAAGTCTCCATGCACACTGACCCCACTGAAAAGGGTTACACTTAAATAAATTACTATCTCTGGTCTTCTATCTTTGATAAATCACTGTTACCTCTGTTTGTTGTAGGAAAGCCGTGATCCACTCTGTTTGTCCAAAGGCCAACCTTTTAAAACTGTTCTAAGAAACGGCAGTATCCAAATGAAAAGGAACAATACAGTAGGAAACAGCACTGCAGCAAAGAGAAGATCTGTAAAATTCCAGAAGATTTAGTACAAAGTCAAGTAAATTTATTAAACATCTGATGATGATTGAACTGTGTCATTAATTTGGCGAGGATAATGCTCTATATAGATAACCTTTCCAAATTTCATGCACTTATTGGAGGGGGGGGGAATATTAAAACTATGGCTGTTTTGGTTTTGCACTGCAAATCAACAGACACCATGAATATTAGATTTTCTAAATTTTGACCTGGATCCAAACTGGCCCATACTGAAACAATCCCAAATCGGAATTTCTTAATTTTGTCCCAGAATAGGGAAAGGGGAAATTGAACCGTTTCCCTTTTCCTTTTTGGTCCACCCATAGGAATAAGAAGCAGTGATGTGCCTTTGTTTGTTTTTTGTTTGTCTGTCTGTCTGTCGGTCTGTCTGTCTCTCTAAAAATCTCAGGATTCTTTCTGTTTTGGAATCTCACCCACAGAAGACGGCTTCCCTGTGAGAAGGACCAAAGCTGGAAGGTGTCATGGCTCAACATTAGGACTAGCTCCGCACGACCTCCTATTAAAGAAGGAAAGCTGCCCCAGTGCTTGTTGGGAAATTCCTTTTCAAAGAGGAAGCTAACTCTGCTGGATGTGGCCTTTCTTCCAGGGGAGCGATATTTTAGAGTTAGTAAATGCCCATCTTTCAGGTGGGACTCACAGATGACAGAATTCTGGAATTTTTGATTTAAACCCCTTCCATAAAAATTAATGGCACATCTCTAATAAGCAGAAATTAGTTCATAGTAATCTGCAAACAAACAAACACAAACACCTGAAGAAATGCAGTGAAAGATCCAACATGAAATGTAGATCATGTTGGCAAATATATGGAACGGCATTTGGTTGAATGAACATTGGGGTTTATAGTCAAGCAATAAAGATAGGCATGAGATGTAGAATTATAATAGGCATCAAAAATTGAAGTTGAGTATGTGCCTTGTGAGATGCTGTCTTTTCTACTGTACAGCATGAAACCATGGAGTTCAACACAGACTGTGACATAAAATGGTGAGATCATGCAGAATGCAGGTTTATTGCAGGATGTTCCGAATTCCTTGGACCAAGAGGATGGCCGAGAAATATGAAAATGAATGTATAAAGACCAAGAAATCATAACATACATAAAATTCAGACAGATGGTATCCTTGGATCACTCAGAGAACTGAAATGTGTTGGATTGCTGTATCTGACTCTTCCAGAAAAACGGGGGTGGGGGGAGTGCAAAGAGGCCTCTGGGAAGAGGAGAAGATGGCCCAGCATCGCATATAACAAAGTATCATCCACTCAATTTAAAATAATTAAAATAATTTCAGAAGTTTAAGGCAGCATAACATTTGTCAACAGATCAGTTGAACATTTCAAGACAGGATCCTCATCGGTGCTGTAGTGGCATTGCTGCATAACAGACAAAGCCGGGCATTTCCAGAGACCTTTTGTCCAGCAGCCGGAGAAAAACTGAACAAGACAGTCAGTCATAAGGCACTTGAGCTAGGGCTTGGTCACACTGGCAATAATAAGAACTGCAGTTGAATTGGCGTGAGCGTTATTAAAACTGACTTATCAGTTCCTGGCTACATATTACGTGGGGGAGTCCAGCATTTTAGCAAACAAGTGAGAGATTCTAAAGAGCCTCACGGAGGCTTTTTATTATAACACAAATGCAAAGACAATTTGTTTTGACTTGTTTCAGCATATGTAAATGCCTATGCCATGGTAAACATGTTCTGTTTGAAGCATGCTTTAATATTGTTCATAGCAGTGTTTTAATATAATACTTGTTTAATTCTTTTTAAACATTTGTTTAGCTCTTATTTTTAGTTTTTAAATACTGTTTTAAGATGTAAGCTGCCTTGGGTCCTTTTAGGGGGAAAGGCAGGAAACAAACAAACAAACAAATAAATAAATGCTTTCATTTGAAGTATGTCTGTGAAGATTCTTGGTCATCCAGGTGAGGTTATCCAGAAGCTGAGTCATGGCAATTGAACTTTTTTGTGTGAAATCAAAAAGTTTCACTACTCATCCAAGTAAATTTGTCAGTCTGAGGGAAGTTGGTGTGAGGCTTCTAATTTATAGTTCACCCTGGGCTAAATAGGCTCATTAGGTGGACAGTGGCCTGATTAGGCCCATTAAGTAGACAATGGCACAAATAGGCTTGTTAGATGTACAATGGCCTGGGGTGTGTGAAAGTCACCCCTATGCAACCCAACCCAACACCCATTATGTATGGATTGTTAACAGCAGCCTTCCTGGTAGAAGTGTGAAGTGCTTCTGATTTGTCTGGGTATCGATGAAAAGACAGCATAATAAGTGGGAGACAGATTGTGCCTAAGTCCCCTACCCTTGTTGAAAGAGGGATTTTTAATACACACATGAATGACTTCCCTGACTCCTTTCTTGAACCATCTATCTTCTCTGTCTAGTATGTGTACATCCTCATCTTTGAATGAATGCCCTTTGTCCTTCAGATGAAGGTACACCACTGATTCTGGTCCTGAGCTGTTCCCCCTCCTGTGCTGGGCCATCCTCCTGTTTAGTGACTGTTTGGTTTCTCCAATGTAGACCTGTGCACACTTCTCACTGCACTGGACTGCATATACCATATGGCTCCTCTTGTATTTTGGTGTCTGGTCTTTTGGATGGATCTCTGCCTTAGTGTGTTTGTGGGTTTAAAGTGAGCAGATATGTGGTGTTTGCCAAAAATCCTTTTGCACTTTTAGAAATACCAGCCATATAAGGAATAACCAGGTCCTTCCATTGCCTTTGGTTGTCAGGCTAATCCATTGTTTTTCTGGGTTGGGACACTGCTTTGTTGAAGGCCCTCTTTGAATATCCACGGGTCTTCAGTGCTGTCTTCAGGTGCCTGTCTTCCTTCTTCTTGGCTTCTGTGGAGGTGGGGATGCTCTCTGCTCTGTGGTTTAGGGTCCTGATGACTCCTAATTTGTGTTGTAATGGATTGTGGGAGTCAAACAATCAGTACTGATCTGTGTGGGTGGGTTTCCTGTAAACTTCTATTCCCAGGCCTGGATAGTGGATAATAGAT
>JAHTLZ010003542.1:8004835-8028419 GCA_023846285.1 Phrynocephalus versicolor | reverse complement strand
AATAATAATAATAATAATAATAATAATAATAATAATAATAATAATAATAAATAATGTAGGAGGAGGAGGAGTTCTGACTCCTGCAAACCCAATGATGCAACCCACCTCTGTGCTCACTCTCACTATCTCTATATAATTCCTTCTTTTTGGTCAAACTTATTCCAGGCCCACTGGGATTCCTTCCTGGTTTGGGCATCCTTTTGACCACTCTTCCAAGTCTCCCTCCTTACCTGGTGCCACTGTGACGCCCACACCTCTGTCCTGCTGGTGGCCTCCTAGGAAGGCAGAGGCCAAAAGGGTTCCCCTTCTCTCTCCACCCCATTGCACAAAAGAGGGGCCACGTGCCTTGCTTTGTGCCTCCTCCACCTGCCCACTTGACTTATCATTGCCTTGAGGCCAAACAGGGTGACCTTCATCCCTCCCCGCCTCCACACTCTTTCTGTTTCTCTTTCTCCCAACCCACCAGCAACTCCTTGACCTTGTGGACAGGTACCAGGGGCTTCCATGGCTGCCCCTCCACGTTCTTTGGCCAATACAAGTACCTGAAAGTTTAGTTTCCATAAGCCTATGCCTATTCCTGCCAAGAAAACTCCATGGACAAGGGGTCATGAAGAGTTGGTCATGACTGCAATGACACAAGAACAACACAAGAGAAACAAAACTCTTTTTAAAAAAATTATTATAATTTTTATTGATATCATCACAGTACAAGAAATGTAGAAAAACAATGTATAGAATGTGGAAAAGATCCAACAGAAAAATTAGCAAGAAAGAACACTCATCCAGAAACCTTATAGAAAAGAATAAAGTCTCCCACCTTCCTGTGTGCAGTAGTACCCCCAGATAAATTCAATAAAATATCATATACTCTAACGTTCTGCTTATTTCAAACTTCTCGCAACAGACTAGGTTTTTCCACTATATTATTTAAATATTCTTGAATTTTTTTCCATCCTGATTTCAAATTAACATCAGACTTCTTACGCCATTTCCCACTTCTGTCTCCCAAATCATAATATCTTTTTAGTCTAATTCTCCAGTCATCAACATCTGGTATTTTACAGTCTTTCCACATACTCGCTATCCCCACTCTCGCTGCCACTGTGGCATGCAGCATAAATTTCCTATCCGTAGTTTTTGTATCGTCCCCCATAATGCTTAAAAGGAGACATTCCGCTTTTTTCTAAAATTGATATTTTAAAATTTTCTTTAGTTCGGAATAAATATTCTCCCAAAATGTTTTAATTAGGCTGCAGGACCACCACATGTGTATGAATGTTCCTGTAGCTTTCTTGCATCTCCAACATGTGCTACTTTGGTTTCTATAAATTTTTGCCAATTTCTGGGGGGTAAAATACCATTTATATAGCATTTTATAAACATTTTCCTTAATATTCATATTTGATGTTAATTTCAAATCAATTTTCCATAGTCTTTCCCATTTATTTAGATTAATGTTTCTTCCAAGTAATTGAGCCCAATTTACCATGGTTTCTTTTATCTGCTCTTCCTTAGTATCCCACTCCAGCAAAAGATTATAATTTTTAATGTATTTTTCTTTTCCCTGCAGTATTTCTTCAAATTTAGTAATTTGCTTTTCAAATCCAATTTTTAAATCTTCTTGAAACTTGTGTTTAATTTGATAGTACTCCAACCAGAGGTTTAGATACCTCTTTGTCTTTTCATAGTTTTTAAGCTTTAATTCCCCTTTTTCTTCTTCCAGCAGCTGCTTATAGGTGGGCCATCCTGTCTCCATATTGGTTTTCCTTAAAGTAAGGTATTCCAAGGGTGAGCACCACCATGGCGTTTTGGTTCCAGGATGCCTTTGTATTTGTACCATACATTTAATAAAGATCGACGTATTATGTGTTTATTAAATTCCTTATTGTACTTCCTTTTTTCGCAAAGCATGTAATGGTGCCAACCAGAATTTAGACCATATCCTTCCAGGTCTAGCACTTCTTTATCATCCAACTTTACCCACTCTCTCAACCACCAGAGGGCTGCTACGTTATGATATAATTCCATGTCTGGAAGTCCCAATCCTCCTCTGTCCTTGTGGTCTATTAATATTTTATGCTTTATCCTTGGTCTTTTTCCCCTCTGCACGAACTTCGAAATTTCCTTCCTCCAGTCCTTAAAGCGGCTGGCACCCCCCCAAAATAAGTAAGTTTTGAAACAGAAAAATTAACTTTGGGAGAACCGTCATTTTTATTATCGATATCCTCCCCAATAAAGAGAAGTTCAACTTTCCCCAAAAATTCAAAAAAAAAAAGTTGATATCTTTCCAAACTTGTTGATAATTTTCCTGAACTAGATTTATATTTTTATCCGCAATAATAACTCCTAAGTACTTCATTGTTTTTACAATTTTAATTCCCGTTTTTTCTTCCAACTCTACTCTGTCTTTAATTTCCATATTCTTAACTATTAAATTTGACTTTTGGTAGTTGATCTTTAATCCCGCGACTCTCGCAAATTGTCCGATTTCTTCTAACACCTTTGGTACACTTACTTGTGGGTCTTCCAGTGTAAAAATTATATAATCCGCATATGCCCTCAGTTTATACTGATGTTGACCAATCGTTATCCCTCTAATTTCGTGGTTTGATCTTATTCTTTGCAGGAGTGGTTCCAAGGTCAAAATAAAAAGTAATGGGGATAAAGGGCACCCCTGACGTGTGCCCCTCCTTATCTCTATTAGTTCACTGATTCTCCCATTAATTATAATGTTTGCCTTTTGCGTCGAATATATTGCTGTAATCGCATGCTGGAATCTTTGACCCAATTGTAAAATTTCATTTTTTTTTAAGAATTTCCATGAGACCCAGTCAAATGCCTTTTCGGCATCTACTGCTAACACCGCTGCTGTTTTACCCCTATTAAACTCAAGGCATTCCATAATATCTATGATATTCCTTATGTTGTCTTTTATCTGCCTGCCTTTTAAAAAGCCTGATTGGTTTTTGTGTATACTTTCTTCTAATATTAATTTTAGCCTTTTTACCAATAAATTGGTGAAAATTTTATAATCTGTATTTAATAAGGAAATTGGTCAAAAATCGGCAGGAGTTGGAATTCCTTTCTTTTGCTTGGGGATTAATACTATATGTGCCTCTTGCCATGAGCTCGGGATTATGCCTGTTTCTAAAATGTTGTTTATAATATCTTTTAGGGTAATAAGAAATGAATCGTCCATAACCTTGTAAAATTCAATAGGGAAGCCGTCCGGGCCCGGAGCCTTACCCTTCTTCATTTCTGAAACCACATCTTTAATTTCTGTTATATTTCTTGGCTCATTTAATTTCTTAATCAATTTCTGTCTTATCTTTATTGTTTTCAAAATGTCTTCATGTATTCCTAAATTCTCAAATTCTTCTTGATCTTCTGTGTATAGTTTTTGGTAGAAAATGCCAATTTCCTTACTGATTTCTTTTGGGTTAATAATAATATTCTCCCCTATCTTTAATTTGTTTATTATCTTTTCTAATTTTCTCTCTTTCAGTTGCCAAGACAGAAATTTGCCAGGTTTATTGGCTTCATTAAAAATTTTATACTTCCAAAAGGTATTTTCTCGTTCCATTTCTTTATCTACTATAAATTCATATTCATTTCTCAATATTTTTAGTTCCTTTAATATCTTGTCTCTCTTTTCTTTTTTTCCATAATTCCTTTTCCTTCCTTTTAATTTCCATTTCTAAATCTTTTTTTCCTTTTCTCTCTTTGTTTCCTATCCCAAGCTTTCTTACCAATAAAAAAACCCCTCATCATGCATTTCCCTGCCTCCCATACTATATTTTCATCACAGCCTTTATTGGCATTATCTTTCTGAAATTGAATCCATGTCTTTTTTCCTTCCTCAATAATTCTTTCATTTTTCAATAGAGATGTATTTAATGCCCATTTTTTTCCTACTTAAATCTTTTGGGAGTATAAATAAAGTGACCAGATTATGGTCAGAGAAAATTTTTGGTCTTATCTCGGTTTTTCCGGCTCTTATTATTAACTGCTTAGCAATCCAGATCTGGTCTATTCTCGTTGCTGTTCTCTTTGACTGTGAGTAGAACGTAAATTCTTTTCTAACTGGATTTTTAAATCTCCATATGTCCACCAGATTCAAATTTTCATATAAATCTACGAAACTTTTTGGCAAGATTTTTCTACTTTGAGATTGCATGTCTGATAATTTGTCTATTTCCGGCTCCATCGCCCCGTTAAAGTCCCCCATCATAATTACCTTTGAATTGTTAAATTCTAACAATTTCTTTTCCAGATCTCTAAAAAATGATCCTTTACCTCCATTAGGAGCGTACACGCCCACTAAGATAATTTCTTGTCCTTCATTGGTACTTGGCTAAGCAGACTAATTGAGCAGTCTCCCCTGCCCCTTGACTTTCCCCTTCTTGTCCCAAGAGTTTAGACTCAACCATTTTAGACTTAACATTTATAATAATAAAATTTTGCTCTTAATGTCACAAATTAAAATAATTTCATTTAATGTGAACGGATTAAATAATAAAAAGAAGAGAAATAGAGTAACACATAGCCTAAGGAAACAACAATGGGACATAATTTGTTTGCAGGAGACCCACATAAATCAAAAATATGTAATAGTTCTTAAGAATCCGAGACTAGGGGAGGAGTTTATATCAGCCGATCAAAAAAAGAAAAGGGGGGTAGTGATATATGTTAAGGCGAACTGGGAACCCAAATTTCTATGGTCAGACGATAAGGGAAGATTGATTATGACCAAGAGAAACAAAACTCATGGTGACTTTAATTTGCTCTCAAAAACATCAGGGGAGAGATTGATTCAAATCAAGAGTATGGCCAAGCCCTCACTCTCAGGTGAAAGAGACCTTAATAGCCTAAAGAGACTCACAATAGCCCAACAGGTCCTGAGCTGAGAAAGGGTGCCATCATCTCCATAGCAACAACATCCCATATGCCTTGAGGAAGCAGAGCTCTGAGCCAAGCAAAGTGGGACAAACACCAGGGAAGGATGAGAAGGGAGAGACATTTGCTTTCCTGTTGGCCTGTTACTTTGTTGTTTGAGTGACTATCCATTAGGGCCACTGTGACAGCACACCAGCTCAGACTGAGGCCATGCCCGGCTATCCAACTCACTCTTGCTGATTCCTCTAAGAAGGTCAGAGGATTATGGCCTTTGAACTATGCTTCCTTCTTGCCCAACTGCTAGCTTCGACACATTCTGGGTTGCAGGAGGGGATGGAGAAGAGTGAAGCATTGGCAGGTAGATTATCAGCCTTGATTTTGACAACACACCTTCTGCACTACTGACCACAATGGGCAGCAGCTATCCTTGTTATGAGCTGGACATAACACTGGGGAGCAGCCATGTGGATTTGATTCAGCTCTCTGGCTCCATCACCCCATAATCTAAGCATTGCAGAGCAAAGACAAATCAACCACCAAACCAAAATAAAAACAAAACAAAACAATATGTTGTGGCATCTTGAAGATTAACCAGTGCCAGTGTGAACTTGGCATCATTATAAAGTATGTGAACAGCCAACATTATAATTCCATTGCACAAAGCGATAGTAAGGCCGCACCTGGTGTATTGTGTACAATTCTGGTCACCGCATCTCAAAAAAGACATAGTGGAACTGGGAAAGGTGCAGAAGGGAGTGACTAAAATGATTACTGGGCTGGAGCACCTCCCTTATGAGGAAAGGCTAAAACATTTGGGGCTCTTTAGTCTGGAAAAAAGGCACCTGCGGGGGGATATGACTGAGGCGTACAAAATAGTGCAGAGCATGAATAAAGTGGATAGAGGGACGCTCTTCTCCCTCTCACAAAATACCAGAACTAGGGGACATCCACTCAAATTGAGGGCTGGGAGAGTGAGAACAGACAAAATATTTTTTTTTACCCTGTGTGTTGTTAATCTGTGGAACTCCCTGCACAAGATGTGGTGATAACATCTAGCCTGGATGCCTTCAAAAGGGGATTGGACAGATTCCCAGAGGAGAAGTCCATCACAGGTTACAAACCATGATGGAGATCTGTAATATCCAGGCTTCAAACCGGGGTACTTCAAGGGCCAGATGCAGGGGAGTGGTATCAGGAGACAGATATCTAGTCTTGTGCGCTCCCGAACACATTTGGTGGGGCCACTGGGAGATACAGGAAGCTGGACTAGATGGGCCTTTGGCCTGATCCAACATGGCTTTTCTTATGTTCTTATGTTCTTATGTTAACTTTCATGAACTCCAGTCCATGGTATTTGGCTGCTGTACTCCATGTACCTGTAGAAGTGAATTGTAGTCCATGAACGCTCAGACCCAAATGCATTTGTTAGTTCTGAAGGTCACAATGGAACAGGTTAAATGCTTACCTTTTAAACATGCTTCTATGATTGGTTATCTGTAAATTCACTCAATTGGGTTTCTGTGTCTGCACCAAAGCCTGGTCAGAATGTTCTACAAAACAGGTTCCCACTCTCTCTTTATGCTGTGTGTATGTGTGCCCAAAGTGACCAACAGTTTTCCTTCAATCTCCCTCCCTCCATCTCCCAAGAACCGAGAATAGGTTCTTCTTCTTCTTCTTCTTCTTCTTCTTCGTCTCTGTGAATCACAAAATTGGTGGCTTATTAGATTGAATCACAGAGGGTCCACACTCCAAACAGAAACGTCACTGGAGAACAGAACATCATAGTGCTTGCTTGGCCAAAAGAAGCATCAGTCTGCTACAGAGCATTCACCCTGTTTATGAAGGTTAATGCCTGAGACCATGCTTTACACATGTCTTGGATCTGAACCCCTCTAAGGAATGCAGTCAAAATGCACACAGCTCTTGTTGAGTGACCTCAAACTATTGAAAGTAGTGGAACTTTTGCTAGATCCTATGCCAGTTTTATTGCAGATGTGCTCAATTCCTCCTTCAGCTTGGTCTTCTCCCAAAAGACAGTCAATGCTCCTCCAGGCAAATGTAAAGTACAAAGGGACAGGATGGGATTGCAGCCTGAGACTGATAAACAAATAGTCAAGGAGAACCTTACTGCTTTAAATGAGTTCAGATCCTTGGGGCTGTATAGGTTATTGAAGGAACTGGCTGAAGAGATCACAGATCACCACTGTCCAGTATTTTTCTTGAAATCATGGAGGATGGGTTGAAGCACCAGATGACAATGGAACCAATGACCTCTGGAGCTGGTGAGCGCTCCAGCACTGGAGGCATCCAAGAGAAAACTGGACAATCTGTCAGCTTTGTTTTGATTTGGATTCCTGCATTGAGCAGAGGACTGAGCTCAAGGGCCTCACATGCGCCTTCCAACTCAGTTGTTCTATGATTCTAGACCATCCAGCTTAATAAATGTTGAGTAGAAATAGGATGACCTTTTCTAGGACCATGATGATGCACTGAGAACGGAGCTGGTTTCGCAAATTCTTTCCTTCTAGATCAATGTTGGTGAACCTATGGCACGGGTGCCAAAGGTGGCACTTGGAGCCATTTTTGTGGGCACCCGACATCACCCCTTCTTCACAGCCACCTGTATTCAGGTTAAATTGCTGTATTGGCACTTTGCGAAAAAATAGCGGTTTTTGAATCGCAGTTTGGGCACTTGGTCTCTAAAAGGTTTGCCATCACTGTTCTAGAAACACAGAAGGCAAGAGATCTTGAACAAAAAAGGGACTGTCAGGTTCTTTCAGATGAGAAACCAACCCCCCTGGTTGTATTTTTAAGCTCATGCCCCAGTCCTCAGTGGGGCGTTGAGAGTGTTCTGGTTCCTGTAAACTAAATGTTAGCCTGTAGGGAGCGCTCCCAAGATGGGGGAGAGCATTCCTTGGAGAACATGGGCTTCATAGGCTGGGCTGGAAAACGGCCTGTCCACGCGAGGATGGCACCTCAGGGGCAGCGCCGGGGGCAAGTTGCAGACCCCAAACAGAGCTGTCAACAAAGGGACCCCTAGACATGATTCTTTGCCACAGAGAGAGGAGGGGGGACTGAGGGCCCGAAGGGGGTCGCCCTCTGCCACACAGCTTCAAGAGAGCCCAGCGACTTGCGACCTGCTCTGGGCGGACCCAGGGACGAGGCTGGAGCGGTCGGCGGTCGCCTTGGCCAGAGCTCCCGCCGGCGAGGGCGAGGGCGCGGGAATGCCTGGGGTGTGGGTGTGGGTGTGGGTGTGTGTCCCGGTCGCCCGCTCCGAGCGCCGGCGGAGCTTTGCGGCTCCCGAGTCGCTGTGTAGCCATCTCGGCCCGTTTCAGGCAGGCAGACCCTTCCAAACGACCCCCCCCCGGCCCCAGACTTCCCCTCCGAGCTCCTCCTGCCCCCGCACCCCCCCTCCCGCTCTCTTTGCCCCCCTCCCCCGCCCGCCCTTGGCCCGCCACCTTCCCAACCTCCGTAAGGCTCTTGGGACTCCTTGTTGCCCGGGCCCGGGGTGAAGGAGGCTGGGCAACTTGAGCCCCTCAGGCGACCGTGCCCGCCCGCAATCAGCGGGGTCCTGGGTGCCTGCGCGGCCATGCCCGCTGGTCGTCTGCTGTGGGCCACCCAGTCGCTGTCGAGCTCCAGTGACCCTTACAGGATGGGAGCTGCAGCCTCCCCTTTAAGGCCACCATCATCATCACCTCCAGTGAGTTTCTTCCTGGGAGGAAAGGTGGACCTGCTGGGCTTCATCATCATCATCATCATCATCATCATCATCATCATCATCATCATCATCATCAATTTCCCCCTCCCAGAAACTCAAGGCAGCCTACGGAGGCTCTCACGCCACCAGCAACCCTGGGGAAGTGGGCAAAGCAGAGGATTCAGCCGCTGATTCAGCGTCTCCCGTGGAGCGTCCGTGGTCCAGGGCGGATTTGAACCTGGCTCTACCCAGTCCGAACACTTTTAACTAAACGTTGGACCGGAGGAGTGAAAACGCCATACCGTCCCACTTTTAATCTTTACGTGAAGAAGTTAGGTGAGGATTAAAGGCTCCAACTCCGGACAAGGAAGTTCCTCACGTGCCTCTGCTTGTCCGGTCTCTCCTGTTCCGCCCTCCCCAAGTCGGTGCGGCTTGGCTGGAATCAAAGGGCCTTTGAACAATCACT
The DNA here is from genome assembly GCA_023846285.1 of Phrynocephalus versicolor. Taxonomy (NCBI): domain Eukaryota; kingdom Metazoa; phylum Chordata; class Lepidosauria; order Squamata; family Agamidae; genus Phrynocephalus; species Phrynocephalus versicolor. The sequence goes on along the minus strand of JAHTLZ010003542.1, from coordinate 8,019,360 downwards.
GGGGCAGGAAAGAGGGCCGTTTTTTGAGAAGGCCAAGGGCTGAGAGGACAGGAGGCGATGATGCCACCCCTAGTGCTGCAGGACAGCTCGCGACTGGTTCCAAGTCGCAGGAGGGGGGAAAGGAAGGAGCCTGGCTGCCCTGCTGGCTGGTTTTCTCAGCAACCTTTGGGCAATCGCGGCACCCATCAGTATTGGGACGGGCGGAGGGGCCGGCAGGTTCAGGCCGTGGGTAGGAGGGAACTGGAGAAGGAGGGACCAGGTCTCTACTCCAAGTCGTCCATGGCGCCACACCAGTTTCTCTCCCAGGAAAGGGCCTCCAGAAGCCGCATTTGGGTTCTGAAAGAGGGAGACAAAAAGAGTGTTTTCCCAGTACAGGGTGGGACAGCAGCCCTCCTTGCTGGTGGTGAATCCTGATGCGTCTCAAAGGCTAGCAAAATCTGTTTTGGCCTAAGCGTCCCTGGACTTTGACTTTTTTGTGTCTCTGTGTTGTGTGGTTACAGTCGTGATCTACTCGTGAGTTTTCTTGGCAGGAATACTGGAGTGGCTTGCCAGTTCCTACTCCAGGAGCCAAGAGCACCTGGTATTCCCTGGAGGTCTCCCATCCAAGTACTAACCGGGCCACCCTGCTTTGCTTCCGAAATTAGGTGAGGTCGTTACCCTTCACAAAATACGCGTTCCAGTTAAAACGCGTTGGTTTTGGCAGTGCCACAGGAGTCCTCGCTGCCCAGGGTTTAAAAATCACTCTTTTAAAGAAACACAACAGCGCTGGAGTGACTTGTGTGGGCTGTCCAGCTCGTGTTGTCTTTCTTCCCGAAATAAGCATCTTGAGACCTCTTCCTGAAAGACGTCTACCGGAAAGACGGCATCTTTACGATCTAAACTGAAGAGTCTAAATGGAAGTAAGATAAATTAAACTGCAAGGGAAGGGTGACTTTAGCAGCACACAGAGGAAAGGAGTCCTCCTGGACACTTGGAATTTGGGCCAATCCGGGCTCTCAGAGAGACGCTACCAGGTGCGGAGGATAGGCGTCAGCGTGTACTGCTCACAAACGCGTGGGCGATCCCTCCCACTTTTTGGGGACCGCTGCCCGTTTGTCAAGGCTGCCACTCTACCCCCTGCACCCCAGTTCAAACCCTCCTTGGCATCAAGACCTATAGCAGTGTTGGCGAACCTATGGCACGGGTGCCAAAGGTGGCACTCGGAGCCCTTTCTGTGGGCACCCAACATCGCCCCCTTCACAGCCACCTGGTTCCAAGTTAAATGACTGTGTTGGCACTTTGTGAAAAATTCCTGGGTTTGGAATCGCAGTTTGGGCACTTGGTCTCTAAAAGGTTCTATAGGACCGCCCTCAGGGAGACGGTCTCCAGCTCGTGAAGACCAGAAGGACGCCCACTGGATTGATTCCCTGGGCACCAGAGCGCACCTGCTCGGCACGTGGCTCCAGCCACCTCTTACCCAGGCGAAGGGGATGGTGGTTTAGGCTCCCTTCCCAGGTGGGACGTAAAGCAGTTTCCCTTTGGCTTGGCTTGATCTTCGGGGGTGTCGGAGCTCCACTTGAACACCTGGCGTCCTGCACTATCCACGAAGGGTGTGTGTGTGAGAGAGACCAGCCTAAAGCACAGACGCACGAAATTTTGCAGTTCCTGTTTCCTATCTTTTTTTTTTAGTGGTTCAATAAATGTATCGCCTTACTCTTGCGTTTGCCTAATCCTGAACCAACGGGCTTTTCCTAATTCTTTCCATACATCTTCGTTCATGGGGATCTCTTAGACATCTCCTTTCCTTACCTCGGGGTCAGTCCTTGAAAGTATCTTCCTTTTCACGAGACTGATGAATCCAAAACAAGTGAGTTTTCAAACCTCGGAGTGCACCGCAATACCGTACCTCCTTGCACCGCAATACCGTCTGTTCCATTTTAATGCTTAAGTTCCAATTTTACTAACTTGTTGCTGCCGCAAAACTAACTCTTTCTTTCTTTCTTTCTTTCTTTCTTTCTTTCTTTCTTTCTTTCTTTCTTTCTTTCCTTTGTTGAAGTTGACCAGATCCCAAACCTAAAGCGAAAACAAGCGTCTTGTACAATTAAGCACATGTACCTACCCACACACGCGCACCCCGAAAGGGGAATATTTGCAGATTGTTGAAAATGTCAAATATTCCAGAGTATTGACAAAGCACAGACGCAACTGGAGCAGCATCGACGTGGAACGGGGGTTGGGGTTGGGGTGGGGGCCACACCTGAGGGCGGGGGAAGGGACGGGTGGGGGGGAGGGGAAAGGAGAGGAGGTGGCCCTGTCCCGGTGGAATAGGGGGCAAAACATGACAAATTGGGTGGTTGTTGCAGCCAAAGGCGCGGAAGCGTTTCCCACCATCCGCGTGTTTGACACCAGGCGGGCGCCCCTTCCGAAGACCTTCGTGGAGGGCGGGCGGCTGGGGGAGGGGTGAGGAGGGAGAGACGCCAGGAGAGCGGATTTCGGATTCGGGGCTTTCTTGATTAATCCCAGCCTCCGTCTCCAAATCACAGTGTTGGATTCCCTAATTCGAGAGAGCTGCCCCCATCGACTGCATTGTAAGGAGTGAGGAGATGAGAGGACAGTCCTAGTGGGGGGGGGAGAGAGAGCGAGACTTCGGGGGTTACTATTAAGAAAATGCAGAACCTGCTGTCATTAGTTAGGGCACTTGCAAGGACATTATGTATCAGCTGGTTGTTTACTGTTTTATTTTTATTTTGTTAAGGATCAGGCTAAGCCTTAGGGAATTAAGCTGGGTCAAACCAAGCCAGAATTTGCTCTAGAAGTAAAAATGACAAAAGCACTTCGGACACGTTATAAGAAGACCGGATTTAATGGAAGCGATGCTTAGGTGAATAACAACTGAAGGCAGTAGAAAAAAGAGGAAGACCGAACAGGAGTCATTGGCGGGGTAAAATATTAGAAAGAAAGAAAGAAAGAAAGAAAGAAAGAAAGAAAGAAAGAAAGAAAGAAAGAAAGAAAGAAAGAAAAGAACTTGTCAAGTCACTCCTTTTCCTTTCTTTCTTTCTAAGGCTTAATAACTCCACCCAGCTTCCACAGGGAGAGGCGGGGCGTGTCACAAGCAAGTGGCCTGAGACCCCTGGAAGACAGGCAAGGGGGCGTCGGATCTGGCGAAGGATGCCCTCCCCTACAGGCGCCACCCACCAAGCCTTCTGCCGGGCCAAACGCGCTCGCCTCTAAGGTGAGGCAGGGACCGGTGTCGCTTTCCCGGCAACAAACTGGCGTGGCTGCTCCCCAGATGGGTTGCTGGATCACACACACACACACAGTCCTTGAGCGCCAGGGAGCCCAAAGGCATTTGGAAGGAAGGCGCACCTCATCAAGCCTTCCTCTGCTACAAGGGGACCATGTTTTGAGGACATAGCGAGCGATGACAGCCAGCAGGTAAAATGTCAGTTCGAGTCGTCTGCATTCACCGGTCAGAAACCGAGGTCCTGCTGGTGGTTGGAGGCCCCTTTCACCGACCAGCATCAGTAGGGCTAACCCGTTTTATTTCCTTAATTCGGTGTCTGGTCCTCATCGATCAGTGTCGTTTCACTTCCGGGAGCCACCGGTTTAAGGGCATTACACCGAATTAAGGAAATAAACTAGTCTAGCCTGACGGACGAGCTTGGACAACACCAGCCTCTTCCTCCTCCTCTGCTGGGTCAGAGGAACACAGTCGCCTGGAAATCAATAAGCCCCATTGATTGGGGGGGGGGTGAAATCGTGAGGGCGCTTCCCCCAGTTCATGTTCAGGAAAGTTCGCTCTTTTTTTCTTTTTAAATAAGATTGATGGAAAGACGTGATCATTCTCGTTTAGAGCAGGGCAGTACACACGATTATATACTGTTCGGTAATGAAGTTTCCATTTATTTCCCCGGGACCTCCGCCAAAGACTGAGTTTCTGAGCCCCCAATGACCTTGATCCTGCAAGGCTGTTCATTTACAAGCCCACCAAGTCCGCTCCTTGATGGCCCAAGTCGGGCAGTTGTCGGTCTCGTCGGTTCCCATGGGACTTTCTCCCAATCTCCCACTGAACGGATCCCTCTTAAAAGCTTTCCCAAACGGCCTGGTGAGCCACCCCGCCCCCGCCCCCCAGGTTTCAGCGGGTTATTCGGACCACGCGACTGTTCCCATTTCAGTGCATACCGATAGTGGGTTTTTTTTTGGGGGGGGGGGGACGGTGGTATGTGTGTGTGTGCTGTCTCGGAAAACGAAACGAAAGGAAGGAAAACGACCTCCTAGAACAAAACTACAAAAACGGTCGCTTCCTCAAAAGAGGAAGAGGCTGGCGGCCGCAGGCCCGAGCAATGCCTGGCTGGTCCAGAAAGAAAGACGGGGGGCCCGGACGGGGAACAGGGGTAGGGCGCTTTGGCTCCGCTCTCCCAGAGTCTTTCTCCCAGGATGGGCCCAAGACGTGGGGGGGGGACCGGCTGTGGCCCCTAGAAGGGAAGAAGGACGGGGGATGGAGGAGAGAGGAGCCGGGGCGCTCCGACGGTGGGGGAGTCCAGGGCAAGGGGCAAGGGCAGGCCCAGGCCCAGGGACTGATCGCCGTCCGTCCCCCCCGCTTGGAGTACCGGAAGAGTGCCCAGCCCGGCCTCTCTGGCGGTGCCGTGAAGGCGACTGGGGTGATTCGTCGACGGGTCCGTGTTTTCGCTGCCTGGGCTCAGCTCTCGCCTTCCGAAGGGCCAGCCGGCTCCGAGGGATTGGCTGTCAGGTGCCGGGCAGGATCCTGCGACTCGAAGCGGGCGCCAAGGTCATGGCGCACCCCACCAGCTCCCCCGCCGCCCCCGCCCCCGCCCCCGCCTCCTTCGTGGAAACACGCAGGGTCTACTCCAGCCGTCCTTCCATGGAAGCCCAGGAATCTCCCACCCCACCCCACCCCACCCGGACGCGGCTGAGAGCATTCCCGCTGCCGTGCCCCCCCTGCCGGCGACCCCCCCTCGCCTGGGGCGCAAAGAACTCTAGCGCCGGCCCTGCTTGCGGGTCTCCAAGACGGAGGAGGACCGGACCGCAGCCAACACTTTCAAGGCCTTGCGCCCTTGCGTCTTGATGGCTCTCCCGCCTTATGACGGCTTTTTGCGGCTGGGGAAAAAAAGTGCAGTGGACCCTTGTATAACAAATGGTTTGTATAACATAAAATTTGTACAAGATAAAAAATTCTGGAGATAGGGGATATTTGCTTAACAGAATCGCCTATGGGGAGAAGCCGTACAACATAAAATGGGATTACTCTGTTTTCAATGCATTCCTATAGGAAATTTGTATAAAGGAAAATTTGCTTAACATAATTTCATTTGGAACTAATTAATTCCTTTATACAAGGGACCCCTGTAGAAGAAACGGGGAAGCTAGAGGAAGGCTGCAGAGGGAAGAGGGCGCCCTTGCAAACTGTGCCCAGTCTTGGGGCTTCCCTCGAGGCCACCCCATAGACCCATCCACGTGAGCCCCCCCTCCCTTTTCACATCGCCCGGCGTGACACAGCGGGTGTGAGGAGCATCTCCTTCGCTTTCTGGCTGAAGTGGGCTTTGGTGAACCAAAGCTCTGTAATGAACTCGTTCGTTTTTAAGGTCCCACGGGACTACCCCTTTGGAAATGACCCCACCCCACCCCACGCTCACCTCCATCCCATTCCAGAGAGCGGGGCGGGGGAAACTGAGGTTGAGGGAGAGCCCAAGTGCCGGCTGAGGCCACCTGCAGAGTTGTTGCAAGAGGTAGGATTGGAACTGGAGGCTTCTTATTGGTCCATATAGGTCGAACTCCCAGGCTGTAGCAGCCCTCGGTCAGCAATGCACACACACACACACACACACACACACACACACACACACACACACACCGCCTAAGACCCTTGTTTGCTCCGCGATTTCCCTCTCGGTGGTCTCGCTTCCTCCCTTTCCCGCCGCCTGCCACTTCCCCCGAGGTTTGAAAGTCGCGGCCGTGTTTGGGACCGAATCCACAAAGGCGGCGTGTGTGGGCGGCAGAAGCCGCTTGGAGGACTCGCCCCGCCCGGCCCCAACGAAGGATGAAGTACCGGTGCCATCAAAAGCACCTCGACGCCGTCGCCCGTCCTGCGCACGGTCGAAGTGTGCGCTCCTCCGCGGACCTTGCGCCCTGTGGAACCCGGAGCCTGACTGAAATAAAGCGGGATTGATGCGCCAGGGAGATGTCTGCCCACAGAACTAGGCGGAGGATCGCTTTCCCCCAAAGCCCACACGTTTGCCCTTGACTTGCCTAAATCTCAAGAGAGCGGGTTGGCAACACGATAGAAAACGCCACCCTTTATTTTTAAGTAAACAGATACCTAAGGATGGTCACTTCAAATCCCCGAGTGAAGGAGTTTGGATGAGTTGGGGGCTTTATTCCCAGTTCTACTTTTTTGGGGACCTAATTTAAAGTTTTGGTGGAAAGTTCGTCACCTGGTGACTCCAACATCCGGTGATAATTTAGATGTGTAAATTGGCCACCCATGAGCAAAACGTTCATATTGCATTGGGTTTTAGTTGTGCCCGTTCACAACGTTCAGTGGCCAAGGCCTCAATTGTCGCCTCTTCTCTGCCCCCCCCCCCCCGCAAATCAGGGGAGGCTGTTTCCACACCGCTTGATCCTGATCGGCCCACTTACAGCCGGAAGTCCTGTCACACAACCACTGAGATCGCATATGGTCTAGTCGGCCTCAAGTGATGGAATATTAGGGTTTTGGGGAGTCCGGCAGGGAGCGGGGAATTGCGCTGGGAGATGGCGCAATGGTAAAACTGCTCCTCAGACCTCTCCGCTGCTTTGGAAAATCGTCATAGATGATCAGATGCTACTTGAGGGCACATATAACACGCGCACCATCACCAAGGGCCGCTCCGCCCGCTGTGGCCTGAAGGGATGATGGAGAGGAGAACTGTTGCCCAGGTCCAGTACTACGGATTCCAGGGATGCCCCCGGAAGCGACCACCCATGTAAAACCGCACTCCAGACTCACCGCTGCCGGCTTCCTGGCTTTTCTTAAGCCTTATGGAATTAAAACGTTTACTAATTAGTTGAAAACTTCATGCTGACTCTCATCCCAACCTCCAATTCTTTGTTTAAAACACAGGGAAAGAAAGTTATTCCTGTCTATTTGGGGGGAGAGTGTGTCCCCACCCCCTGCAAAGATCGCCCATCTTCAGAGGGGAGGCTCCCAGTCACTTAACTGGAAGTAAGCCCCACCGAACTCCACGGGCCTCGCTACCCACTAGTCCTATGCAGGAGGGGACCCCCCCCCCCAAGCCTGTCATTCATTTTTACTCTCTGGGAAGTCCCACTGATCTCAAGGCGATTTACTCGGGGATAATAGCACATTAGCCTCACGTCGTTGGTGAACTTTTCCCCATCAAGGGTGGGTGGGTGGTCCAGCGCCTGACCCGCGCAGGAAGGAATTACGGGCGCAGTCCGCTCCCCTCCTTTGTCAGGGTGAAGGATCGCGCGCATTATCTGACTGCTGGGATAATGCGGTCTCTTGTGCTCAGAAGAAAGCGATCCTGCGGCTGGGATGTCAGCTGGGGTGGTTGAGCTCCCTCCGCCCTAGGAATGATCGGGCACCGTGTGTGCGTGCGTGCGTGTGTGTGTGTGTGTGTCTGTAATTGAGACATGAGAGAAGGGACACCCCCCCAACTCCTTGGGGCTGCTTTTGGGGCCTGGCCTGTGCCGCAGGGGGATGGTGCAGCTCAATGCCAGGCAGGTTTACTCGAAAGTACGACCCACTGAATTCAATGCAATTTGCTCCCAAGGTCGAGTTTGTGTTGCCCGATCCTAGAGCTCCGCCCTGACGCAGAAGGAAGCCCCGTCCCGTGTGGAACAGCGCGATCCTCGATGTGCCTACATAGAGAGAAGCCTCTTGGGATCCACTTCCTTTTACTCTCAGGCAAGCGTGTATCACCAGAGGGAGGGCAGCCCCTTGGAGGTGGCACTCCTTAGGAGTGGCTGCGCCGCCGCCCTTCTTCCCTTCAGGGGAGGCTGGGCAGGGACAGCGCTGGCTTTAGTTCCACGGGCGAGTCCCCACGCTGAGTTCCTTAACATCGGCGGATCCAAAGCTTCGGGAGGAAGGGCAGAAGTCTTCTTGAGGATTTGGGGAGGCGTCTTCCTACTGATCTCAGTGGGGCCTGCCTGCGGCCGTAACGGACCAGGGCCGCCTCAGGGAGATCTGCGGACGGGAGCGCGCCTGCCTGGTCTCCTCCGCGGGCCAAGACTCCCACCGCCGTCCTAAGTGCGCAAAGGGCCGTTAAGGACAGGCGCCTTCTCACTGCCCTCGAGTTTCACCCCTGAACCCTGACCCGGGCCTCGATGCCTCCTGCCCAACAAGCCTAATACAGACGGAAGGAGGGCGTTTGGTGGAAGGGAGTCCCGTGGAAAGACGCCCCCCCCCCGCCGCCCAAGCCACCTTCCGTTCCCCGCTTCTTTCCCTCGAGTCCCAGAAGGGAAAAGGCGAGCCGGCTTCTGTCTACAAGTGTCCCGGCTTAAGGAGGCTGGTTCGATCACACCTGTCCGTCACGTCCCTTTCTTCAATCAGAGGCAATAAAGGCGAGGGGGGCGGGGTTGGTTGGTTGGTTGGTCATTTTTTTTTTTGTGGACTGGTATTAAAAGGCAGAATAATCGCCCAGGAAGAAACTCAAGGCGATGATTTGTCCCGCCCAAATAACAATAATAGGCGGCGGAGAAACGTAAGCCCAGCCACCGCCCTCACTTGAGCGTGATGGGAAGAAGCCCCAAGTAGCTGCCGGTGTTGCCGCCGCCGCCGCCGCCGGGGCCAAAGAGCTTGAAAGGGAAGGAAGGAGGCGGACGCCGCCGCCGGGGACAAGCGGGATCCACAGGCCGTGGAGGCGGCAGCCGGAGAAGCCCGGCCTGCGGGGGCTGCCACCGGTGAGCCGCCAAAGGGGAAATTCAGGCCCGGGATGGGGGCGGGGGCGGGGTGGGGTGGGGGAGACGGGTGGGGTGCGGTGGGGGGTCACTCCTTCTAAGGTGGCCCCGCCGCGCGCCGTGGGGTGTTCTCGGGAAGAGGGCCACGGGCTGGTGGGTGGTGGGGGAGAAGCGGAGGAGGAAAACGCGGATCTTGCTATAAGGGAGGCTCCTCGGGGCGGGGAACCAAAAAAAAAAAAAAGCGGGAAACGGGAAAGCCAGAAAGGCAACAGCACAGCCTGTTGTGGCGCCTTCCACGACCTAACCAGTGGCCTTACTTGTGAGCTGGCTGGGATGGCCGCTCTATTCCATTAAAGGCGGTTGCTGAAGAAAACTGGCTAGCCCCCCCCCCCCCGTGGCCTTTCCGGGGAAACTCGGCCCGCAGGAGCTCCTTTTCTCTCTCTTCCCGAGCTGATCTTGTCGGTCCCTTTGGGGAAAAGGGTTTTTAACCGGCAGGCGAGAGAGGAGCTGCCCCTCGGAACTCCGACAGGATGCTTCGGAGTTAGAATGCCCGGAGGCCAAAGGCAACGTGGGGCCCAGCAGCCTCCTCCCCCCTTGCCTCGATGGCTGACGCCCCCCCCCTTCCGGACTAGCCGAGGAGACCAGCCCCGCGGAGGTTGCTGGCGGCGGGGAGCCTCTCTTCGCCCCCCCCTCCCGCCCCTCCGGTGCCTCAGTCCTCGTGAGGCGTGGGAGCCAAGAAAATGTGTGTGCTTACAATTAAGAATGACTGGAAGCGACTCTCTGCCTTGTACCAGGGCGCTGCTCATCTTAAACGTCCTTTTCGCCGGGGGTCGCCTCCTTCTTAACTCCGGGTCCCCGCAACCATTGGACAAGATCTTCTGGTCTCTGCCCAGGGATCTGGGGGAGGGGGGGTCCTGGGGTGGGGGATCGGTCGGTCGGGAGGTATTGTCTTGGCTACATCCCAAGCGTTCAAAGGCGACGGGGCGGGGAAGGTCGCGCGTTGGCCAACTTGGCGCCTTCGTCTACTCCCCCCACACGAGGACTCTGGAGAGGATGTACCGGGAGGCTGAACGCGACCAGGTGGCTGCATTTTGTGTCCCCCCCCCCCTTCAGTTGCTTTTTTAAGACGAGGCGTAACTCTTCGGTATTTCGTCTGAATGAGTCGGAGAGGTTGAGAGAGTGGGGCACGTGTGGAGAAGGGAAAGAGATCAAACCCACGTTAAGACCGAACCTGATTGTTTTTAATCCTCCTGTTGGGGGGTAGAGAAAGGAATCGGTGGAGAATCTGATGTATAACTGCTGGTGTTGGGGGGCGGCGGCGGGAATCAAATTATGAAAACCGTCGTTTCAAAGAAAATAGTCTCTTGACCAAATGTTGGGGGTCTGATCTCGGGGCAATGTTTGGAGCTGGCTATGAATCCCCCCCCATACTGACAGTGGGCGAGGGGGAGGACCCAGGGAACGCTGGAGTGTCCCTTCTGGAATGAGGACCCGTTCACTCCAGCCCACCCCCCACCTCCAATGGAAAACCATCGGCTCTTTTTTTCGGTCATGGAGGAGTGGGTGGGTGGGAAAGGATGGCGGTTGGACACTGGTTTGGCCTAAGACTGAGATGCAGCCCCCCCCCCCGCGCACTTTCCCTTTCCCCTCCCCACCCCCGCGCGTAATTAGAGAACAATAATACATGGAAAATCTGTAATTAAAACGAGCAAAAGGGTTCTTTTTAAGGGTGTGTGTGTTGTGTCTTTACAGTCGTGACCGACTCTACGACCATGGAGTTTTCTTGGCAGGAATACTGGAGTGGCTTGCCAGTTCCTACTCCAGGCGCCTAGCAGCACCTAAGGTATTCCCTGGTGGTCGCCCATCCAAGGACTAGCCAGGGCCGACCCTGCTTAGTTTCCGAAATCAAGCGAGATCGGATGTGCTTAGGGCATCTAGGCAGCGTTCCTTTTAAGGGTAGGAGGGCGAAACATTCCCCTAATGCGGCGGCCCCCGAACCGAAAGAGGGTATGAAGCCCTGCAGCGCGTGGCTTTCCTCCGACCACGGAGGGCCGAAGGAGGCTGTTCTGCCTACAAAGCCAAGAGGAGCGGCCCGGTGGTTCGCTCAGGCTCTCTCTGCCCGGCCGTCAAGCGAGAGGCCTCGTCCTGGCTTTGCTTGGAGGGACCCCAGAGGGACCTTAAGCAGGACGGTGGTCCCCGTGTCACCCTGGCCGGAGTTCTTGTAGCTTTGAGGACCCACCCCTTATTAGGCTGCCTGAAGACTGAAGCGCTTTTGAAAACCGAAGGCGTCAATCAATACCCGGCGTTCAGAGTGTCTAATTAAACAGTTACAGTCCGTCGGAACGAGCAAAATGCTCCCCCCCTTTTAATCGAAGGAGATTCACACGGAAATGTGTGCATTCACATTTAGAATTCATCCTATATTGATCTCTTTAAAACCATTTATATGAGTACCTACCCTTCTAACTATATGTCCCGCGTCTCTTTTGACAAGCTCCGTTCCTTATTTCTATCATGCTCCCTTAAAATTCTTCGTGGATTAATGCCAGGTAGCCTTGTTCAAAGCTAGCAGAGGGCTATTAATTAAAAAAAATTAAAAATAAATTTGGCGTCGGAAGAAAACAGTACCATCTACCCGTTGCTTAAATCCGGATTAAATTGGCGGATTTTGTCGGAAAATCTAGTTTTGCCAAAAGTGATTGATAATTCTGCCCAAAATACACGCACCTAACTGAGACAAAACCATGTCCATTTTATCAAGTAATTGGGGGGGGGGGGGTGCGTTGCAATCCTAAACTGAACGGGGCTTAAATCCCGGGGCAAGGACGGAATGTGTAAAATGGCCCTGCGACCAGTTAATAAATTGACAGACGTTAGGAACAGTACCACTAATTTACTATTAAAAACGCTATTTAAAATAAAGTTGTTATGGTTACAGTTCAGCTCTTAGGTTTAATCGGAGCTGGTTGTGCGCTGGGAGGGGATAAGTATCTGAAAACCGTGAGACAGACAGCAGCTTTTCCGAGGCAATCCTGAAGTCTCCTTTCGCTTTTCAAAGCTGATTAAAGAGCTTTGCCTTTCGAAAGTTCCATTATATTTGAACGTTCAGAACCCATTGATCAACTGGGGGGTGCATTTGAGAGTAAATCTCAACCACTGAATTCATTTGACATTGATCGCGCCTTAAGGGCATAACCAATTTAGGATGTAACAGATATACAAAGTGTGAAAATTAAAATTGAAATTAATTTAATTTAAAACATAGACAGAGACAAAGTAATTTACGGGAGATTCTGAGCCATTGTTTCCAATTTAAAAACAAAGCGAAGAACCATCCCTAATTCTTTAAATTCACACTCCTCCGTTAGTATTTTGCATCTTCTCCTTTCTCTGTGACTTAATATTGTGATCCAAGAAACTGTCCCTGGAAATAGAATTTATTGAAATAAAGAGAGGTAGAAATGATTGTTTGAGGAAATGACCCATGTATCTTGATGGTATTGAACAAAGGGTAAGGTAATCTATATTGGCGTTGCCTTTTGAAACACTTCTTTGGCGGATCAAACATATTTTGGTGCACTTCTAAACCAATAAACTCCCGCAATTAGATATCAACGCAACTGTTTTAAAAGTTCCACCAGATTCTAAATAAAGAGGATTTAGATCAGGATGGGAGAGAAGGGCAACTCTCCTTGTATGAACCAGCTGTTTCATATCGCATCTCAAATGCTGCCTTATCAAAGACTGGCAAAAAAAAAAAGAGCAGTCAACCATCTGATCATTGTTGTATTCATCAAAACTTTATCTGGTATCCACACATTTTCCGAAAGAACTAAGCAGCTGTGGTGCCCAGAATGTTTCTACCTAAAAGTTTCTTCTCTGCCAGCAATGAGCTTTTCCCTTCTCCGTTCTCTGGATCCAGCCAGGTTCTGTTTTTTATATTTAAGCCCTCCTACACTTTGAAATTTATAATTTAATGCACAACTCCGGTCCCAAGAGGGATCAGTACCGGTCTTTTGGCGCTAAAATTGGCTGCCTGAGGTTAGGGTGATGTCCCGCGGAAAGTGAGTGAGGCAAAGCGGTTGGCCTCGCGACCACAGGAATATTTTTTGGGATTTGTTGGGGCAGACATGGAGAGGAACAACCATACGCTCTTTTCGGCCACAGGTAGCTTCTGCTGAAGTCAGTGGGACTGCATTTATTTCACCTAGGGGAGAACCCTGGGTTTATGGGGGACCCTCTGATCCCGAAAGGCGCCTTGAGCATTTCTGAGCTAAAGAACTGCCATAAAAGTTTGAACGCCATCCAGCTAGTTATCTCGCTCGCCTTGACCAGGCCAACCGGCAGCGAGAGCGAGAGAGCTCCCCTCTGCCCCTTTAGGGGAAAATCGGCGGAGCAAACCGTGCTGGTTCCGCAAAGGTGAAAATGGACCTCTCCTGGCCCTGAAAGACGCTGCGAGATAAATCAGTGGGCATAACAGCGTTCCGCAAAACCGGCCCTCCGGATGTGTTGGGCTGCAACCTCTGCTTGACAGCACAGGGTCCAAGATGGGTTTTCTGGTTCAACCGATTTGAAGGGCACCCGCAAAGTGGAAAAGGGCAGGCGGGAGCAGCGTTGGCTGGCCTACCGCGTCTCGGACGGACGTCCCACCTGCACACGACTTAGGGTGGATGTAGGGTTAAGGCTCCCGCCAAAGGCTGACAGCCGGCTGGGCGATCTTCCCCGATAAGCCCACCTATAGGATGGGATTGCACATGCTCGATTTCTTTTTTATGTCGTTACAGTCGTGACCGACCTTCGTGAACCCATGTCCATGGAGTTTTTCTTGGCAGGAATACTGGAGTGGTTTGCCAGTTCCTACTCCAGGCGTCTAGAGCGCCTGGTATTCCTTGGTGGTCTCCCATCCAAGTACTAACCAGGGCCGACCCTGCTTAGCTTCCGAAATCAGGCGAGATCGGATATGCTTAGGACAGGGCATCTAGGCTTATCTGTTCATAGTGCAGGTAAAACATAATCCTTACGACCGTGACAATTTGCCAGACAGGGCACTGTCTTACCACTGTTAGGACTGGGTGAGTGGAAAGCCAAGCGGCTCCTTTGCTTAATAATGATGCTTCTCTCTGAACCTGGTCTCCCAAGAGCAATGACTGTGTCAGCTCTAATTTAACTCCCCGGCATGCTGAGGATTTGCTGTCTTCGGACTCAAACACTTCCTCCCAAGCAGGATTCAGTCCCGAATAGGGAGATTTCCCACTGGGCAGAAAGTGCTTAGATTGGCCATCCAGAACTGCCACACATTCAACGCTTACTTAGTTGCAGTGACTTCATCGGAGGTCAGGTGGTTAATAATATTAGCGAAGGCTTAAAGCAGCAGGGGGGGGGGAATATGGGAGAACAAATATCAAGTGGATTGGCTGGATAAAGGAAGCTGTGGATGGCCTCTCGGTCTGCAAGAGGTCAGTAGGGCTGTCATTATTAATTTGGACGCCGCTCATTTATACTGCCTCCATAAATCAGAGGCGACTTGATCTTACATTACAGTAAAGACGGTTGAAGGGGATGAAAGGACAACACATTCATTTATTATTATTATTATTATTATTATTATTATTATTATTATTATTATT
>JAHTLZ010003542.1:7979640-8001864 GCA_023846285.1 Phrynocephalus versicolor | reverse complement strand
GGAAGGAAGGAAGGAAGGAAGGAAGGAAGGAAGGAAGGAAGGAAGGAAGGAAGGAAAAGAAGGAATCCCGGCGAGTTCTTAAGTTAAAAGAAAGTACTGTATCAGGGGAAATCTGTTTCGAACTAGGTTAATATTTTCACGGAAAACCAGAAGAAGGGAGTCTTCCCCATCCCACTGACGGCAGATTACAAAATGATGTTAAGTAAATGGCTTGAAGTATTGCCATCGAAAGAGGAAAACGAAACAAAACCCGACAAAAACCCGAAAGTGAGGACGTACCTGATTAAAATCAACTCACAATAGATTTTGAACTCAAACGTTCTTCAAAAAGAGAACACACACCATGTGCAATAACTTGCCAGTGAGTTAGCTCCGAGAAAACAAGTCCCCCCCCCAATCATCCAAAAATGCCCAAGGAAGAAGAGCCCCCGCGTTAAATTTCTAAACCTTGGAAATATAAGATTATTAGATCAAGCAAATCAGCTTTGTATTCAACAGAAAGAAAAAGAAATGTGTTTTTTTTCTCTCTGTCCAAATAAAGACAATATGTGAAAACGATCAACTACGAAAACCATACATAATTTGAAACAGAAAACGATTTTATTAGGGAGTGGGTTTTATAAATATATTATAAATTCTATGCCCATCCGTTTATTTCTCTCCAACCAATTGTACATGGAACGACTCAGTTGAAGCGTAAGAGGTTATTTAAATAAGATATCCGATAGTATTTAAGAGGTATCGGTCAAAAGCAGTAAGTTCTGTTTCTCATTATTTAATAACTAATTTTCGGGGCCTCTGAATAACAGTGTTTTAAACATTTTAATAATTCGAGTATTACAGAGCTTCAGTGGCTCCATAACGGGTTTACCAGACTTCGTGAACATGAAAATGTAAAAGCGTACAAATCACATTTAACAAAAACCGTTCAACCAACTTTATACATACAGTATATTTAATTGACTGCATTATTCAAAATAATCCTGGGAACGTTTGAATTATTTAGAATCAATAGTTTCCCTAAAATGTTTATTAAATATTAAACACTTTATAAAATATGAATAAGTTAACAATCCCGTTGTATTCAATGGAAGACCCTGAAGTCCTGTAATCAGCCTGTTCAAATACTGTAGATGTGTCTGTTAAAAGCGATCAGTGACCAAGTGGAGAGCAGGACTTTCAGTTCTTGTGCTTTTATAAAATGGCTCATTAATAAGCTTGAGTTTGTCTCGAGCCTTCCCACATCATCCGTGGCAATAACCGCGGCCCACAAGCCAGGGCAGGGGAAGGCTCGGCTTTAAGCCGCGAGTAGTTTCCCAACAGAACTACAGCAAGCCTTAGAAGTACGCCAGTACTTCCAGCGTTGGCTACCGATCCAGATAACAAAGGTAAGAAGACAATTGCCATTTACTGTACTAGTATTAGAAATACAAGGGGGGGGGAACTGTTAGGTAACGCCTCCGCATAGACTTAAGTCAAATTAAGAACACCCCCGTTCGCACAGTTTAATTTTTATAAAAATGGTATTCAAACACACACACCCCTCCCCAAATCAGCAGCATCCCACTAATTGGACGCTGATTATTTTTTTTCAGTGCTTCGAATTCAATTATTTCCAACGAGGCTTGTAAAGATCCTTCCCGGACGAAAGTTTAAGGCAGAAGGACAGCCTCAGGCAATGAGTTGTATCGGGCTCCCTCAACTTTAAGCGGACCGGCCTCCTTCGCCTGGTTCGAACCCGAGCGCCAGAAACCTCAGGCTTAGAGGGTAGAAATATACACGGCAACATTTATCGGGGGAGGGGGGGGGAAGGTGACATTTATTTTCTGAAGAAGAACGGCTTCCTTACCCAGGGTGGGTGGGAGGACCCTCTCTTCCTACTCCGATTTCAAATGGAAATGATCTGGAGTTAATCTCTTACCCTGATCAGGGGGTTCTCCGTAGCTCCCAGGCGGATAGCCAGCCACAGTCCCTTGATCGGGGCGACATCCCGGGCAGAGAGAGAGAGAGAGAGAGAGAGAGAGAGAGAGAGAGAGAGAGAATGAGGGGGGGCGAGTCCCCTACAACCTACTTATCCTTCGGGGAAAGACGCAAGAGCCGTATAGCCGCAGCTCGGTCACTACCCCCCACCCCTCCCCAGGCTCCCAGCTCCAGCGGAGCCTGAACCCCAAGGAAACAAACCCGTCCGCTGCCTTTTTTCCCCCGGAATCCAAGTGGCTCCTTTAGAGGGGAGATCCATCCCAGAGCCGAGAGTTCTGACTCTGCTCCCCGAGGATCCAAGGCCTTCCCAGCACGACGCTGACCCGGCCCGGCCCCCGCGGCTCTTCCTCTCTCTTTCCTGCCCCACCGGCGGCTGGCTCCGCTCCTCGGCGCCCCGGCGCAGGAAAGACCGCGTTTCTGTCCGCTCCAAAGCTCAGCCCAGGATCACTCTGGCCTTTTTTTTTACCAGGCGTTACAGGTCCTCCTGGGCCCATAAGTGCCGCGGGAAGGCCTTCCCTCTTAGAGAGGCTTCTGGGGGGGGGGATAGAATTAGTGTCCCTTAAAAGCCCCTTCGTCTGCGCGGGTCGAAGGGGCGCCCTCCCTCTGCGCACCCTCTCCACAGGATTGGGCTGCGCGGCTACAATCCCCAGCGGATTTGCTCGGGATTAAATCCCATAGTATTAAAGAGAAAAAAGTTCTCTTCAGTACTAAAGAGACTCGTGCGATCTCGTTCCTTTCGCCTTCCCTTCAACTTTCTTCTAGTTCCTGCCAGCACTTCGAAGACGGAGTGGACGCTGTCTTGGCTTTCACTTAATCCTGGCATAACTGAATTGCTCTCTTCCACCCCACGGTCCTGAATCGGACCAGATGCCCTCTGTCCTCTTCCTATTTCATTCCAGTCGACGCCCCCCCCCCTCAACGACTCGCCTAATAATCGACGACCTGCTAAACTGGACGGGAGGGGGGGGTCAAACCCTCAGCCCCCCTTTTCAAGATCTTTAAAGGCGTATGCGACCTTCTTTGGCCTCGGCTGAAAAATCAAACAAACGCCCACCCCACCACAAAAATCCACTCAGCCTATTATTATTATTATTATTATTATTATTATTATTATTATTATTATTATTATTATTATTATTATTATTATTATTATTATTAGACCCTCTAGCGCCACGGCGGAGGCGGTGGCGGGGGGAAGGCTCCGCCGGGCGGGGGGGGGGAGTCCACCTTAAATGTGGAGCCCCTCAGCCGGTGCCCGCGACGCGACGCGGCTCTCCACGCCGAGGCGGCCCTGAGTGGGGCGGGGGGGGGCGCGCCGGAGGGGACCCGAGGGAGCCGGAGCCGGCTTCGCTTTCCCGCCCGGTGTCCTTTGGCTCTTGTGGGGCGCGGTGGGGCGGGGCGGTGGGGCGGGTGGAAGAGAGGAGGTCTGTGGGGCAGCGCCGCCTCATTTTCTCCGTCTCCCTCCTGAGGGATTATTATTATTATTATTATTATTATTATTATTATTATTATTATTATTATTATTATTATTATTATTATTAATTCGAGACCGCCCCCCTTTCCTCGCCTCAGCCTCCACTTGTCACTACTACTGGGTGGGGAAAGGAGGGGGGGCTCCTGCGCTCCCAGAAGCGCCAAGAAGAGAGTGGCAGGGACGGGGGGGTCACCGGTGGCGGCTCGCCCTCCTCCTCCTCCTCCTCCTCCTTGGCCCCGTCGCGACCCCTGCCCTCTCTTCCCCCCCCCAAGCCCGCCGCCTGTCTTGGAAGGCCCGGGGAGGGCGCAGTTGCGCGCGCGCTCGCTGCCTTCCGTGACTTGGGGGGGGGGGGAGGCACGCGACGGCGACACCCTCGCGACCCTGCCGTCCCTGCCCCGGAAGGCGGAGGGGGGGGAGGGGAGGAAAGTCTCTCTCTCTCTCTCTCTTTCCGTCACCCCCGCCACCCCCCCCGCGCAACTCTCCTCTCCTCCATTCCGGCGGGAGGGAAAGCGGGCGGCGGGCGGGCGTTTGTTGTGTGTGTGTGTGTGTGTGTGTGTGTGTGTGTGTGTGTGTGTGTGTGTGTGAGGGGGGTTGTTGGGGGGGGAGAAGGGCCACGTGCGTTTGTTTTGAGGCCCGGCTCCCCCCCCCCCGCCTTCCTCCGCCAGTCCCTGGGGCGGAAGGGAAGGGAGGGAGCGCCGAGAAGGGGGCTCCCTGCCCTCCTCCCCGTGACCCCTGGGGGGCCCTCCCGCGTGGCCCCCTTCGCTCCTTCGGCCGTCCCCTCCCTCCCTCCCTCGCTTGCGCGGACCCCCCCCCTCCGCGTTCGTCCCCTCGCCATCTCTTTCCATTGCGCTTTAATGAACTGCCAAGCGGGACCCTTCCGTATCTCCCGACTCGCCCCCCCCGCCTTTCCTTCTCTTCCCTCCTTGGGCAGCCTGCCTCTGCCCGCCGCCCCCCCGTGCCTCTGCCCCCCCCCCACTGCAAGTCCTGGTCCTCGTGGTCGCAGCAGCAGCAGCAGCAGCAATTTGTACCACCCGTGGCCGCTTCTTAAAGGGGAAGGTCTCTCTCTCTCTCTCTCTCTCTTCCTCCCTTCCTTCCCTTCCTTCCTCCCTCCCCTCTCTCTAAGCGATCGCTCTTCCAAGATAACGCCGTGACTATTTGTGTGTGTGTGTGTGTGTGTGTGTGTGTGTGTTTGGGAGAGAGACTTGGGAAAGGGAGAGGGAAGGAGGAGGCGGCGGTGGCGAAGAAGAAGAAGAGCCAGGAGGAGGAAGCGGCGCTGGGCTTATTTTGGATCCCGCGGCGGCGGGGGCTGGGGGGGGCGGAGAGGACGAAGGAGGAGGAGGAGGAGGAGGAGGGGAAAAAAAGACGTCCGCCCCCCCCCCCGCCGCCAGCAATTCGCAAAGCACGGACAACCCTAGGCAAGGACTCACTCTGCCGGCTGCCTCGACGCAGCTAATAATCATCCTTCGCCCTCCTCTCCGGCGGATCCCCCGGGCGGGGGGCTGGTGGTGCCGCTCTCACCGCCTGGCAGAAGAAGGAGAGACTGATTCCACCGGGGACGCCTCGGGCGCGGCGGGCGGCGGCTCCGGCGACCCTCCGAGCCCCGGCGGCGACGGCTTCCCTCGCTTTGGCCCGGATCGCGTCGCCCTTCCGGAGGCAGCCTCTCCACCCCCTTTTTCCTCCCCCTCCCACCCTTTGATTCCCCTCCTTCCCTCCCTCCCTTCTTTGCTGAAGGTGTGAGGAAGCCCCGTCCCCCCCCTCCTTTCTCTTCTGAGCCCGTCGCGTTCCCCTGGTCCTTTGCATTCGCCACCCCGGGTGCCCATTTTTGCGGAGAGCTCTTCTCTCAAACTTTCCGGCCGTCTCTGGCAGAAAGACAAGGCGTCTTCTGGACCCGGGAACGTTTAAAAAGAAAAGAAAAGAAAAGGACAGGGAAAGAACGAACCGCCGAGACTTCAGGCAGAAGGGAGTGGATGGGAGGGAGAATAAAATAGAAATATATATATATATATATATAATAAGGCACAAAAGAAGATCCAAGACAACTTTCCACCCTGGATTCTCTACTCTTGATCCATGGACAGAGCCCAACTCAGCCAAGTTACGGACAAACTATAACCAGTAAGTAGCAGGAAAGCGGACCCAGACTGGCGGCGGCCGTCCCGAAAGATGGGTCTTCTTGAGAAGCTCTCCAGAAGGAGGAGGAAAATAATTTAAGGATGGCTGTGGCTTGAGGCTGCCTATTCGCACCCCTTGTTTGTTTTCGGCGTGATTCTGGAAACCGCTCCAGCTTTTGCTTGGCTCTCTTTCTCTCCCCCTTTTTTTCGCTGCCCTGCGTGGTGTAGTCAAGCTTGAAAACTCAATCTGTCTGCTTGACAGGGAAATTCGGCGCAAAATATCGAACCGACCTGCCGGTTTTGCTCGCTGTAGGACTTGCAGGCATCGCGGGGAGAAAGCCCAAAGCAAATTTGGGCTGGATTTTGCCCAATAAGAAATAAGCGTTATCAAGAACGGCCGCGGGAAAAGCTAGCGTTGACGCTTCGGATTCTAAATAGGACGTTTCGAAGCTAAATGAAGATGCCTGGTGGGCATTTAAAAAAAATACTTTCAGTAATCAGAGTTTTTCTACAGGTCTGCCTACTATTTTGGTACAGTATAGGTAGTTTAGCAGGAGGCAGATCGTCAAAGGTTGCGCCCGGTGTATCTAACTGGACCGCGAAAGGCGTCCACACGCCCTCTGAAGCGTATTAGCCATTAGAATGCCGGGCGCTTATTTCTTAATCGCTTTGTTTCTTGAATTCCTAACTTTTCAAAACTGGTCGCGTTTCTCCACGGACCGAGACCGTGGCAGGTCAATGGCTCCGATTCTAGCGTAGTTTGGAAAGCCGGCGTTGCAGGACAAAACTTCCGCCAACCTTGTTGTGTCTCTTCCGTTCTTGCAGGCTGTCGGCTCCAGCAGCCGCCCTGGAAGGACGTGGCCGAGTCAGGTGCAAAAGCAAAGCCCCCCGTAGCTCTTTCGTGCCAGGGAGATCGCTTTTATCCCTGCCTCCTTGAAGTGTTCTGGGGTAGATCCCAATCCATGGATGCTGATGAACTGATGCGCCCAGACTGACTCTTTCTGACGGGAAAACTGTGTGTCTTTCTCCCTTTTTTTTCTCCCTGCGCCAGGCCCGTGCTCGTTTTATTGCGACTTGCCCGTGGGAACGGCGTCTCCGGCCCAGAGGAGCATGGAGCGGAGAAGCGAGAGTCCCTGCCTACGGGACAGCCCCGACCCAGCCAGTGGCAGCCCGGACGTCAAAGGCCTTCCTCCTCCTCCCCCGGCGAAGGTGGCCAGGCTCGAGCAGAACGGCAGCCCCGTGGGAGCCCGAGGGAGGCCCAACGGCTCCGTCGCCAAATCAGTGGGAGGTAACTGACCTCTGGTCCCTATTTTAATGTGCGGGTGACCCACCGGCCGGCCCGCCGTCCAGCTGAGAGCTGTAATGGCACAGGGTGTCAGGGTTCAGGCTGGCGCGCCTTTGGTGTAAGGTTACAGGAAGCACATCAGGGCAGATTGCTAATGCCCCGCTTGCTTTTCTCATCAGTAACAAATAGCCTCATTATGGTTAACTAGGAAAGCGGTTTGTACAGAAGGTGGCACATTTTGGGCACGTTGCCACCGTGCCAGGTGCTCGCTGGTTTCTGTCCTAGTTAAAAAGTTCCTGCCTTTCCTTGGAGTTGTTAAATTTCTTTGCTTTCTGTTAAGAAACGTAAGCCTTAGGGGTTTTCTTTCCTTCGGGGTTGCTTGTTAAACAGCACTTTTTGCAATTTGACAAAGAAGTTAGTTTCTTCCCCCCCACAAAGGCACAGTCCTACAGATGACTATTACTCAGGTAAAGAAGTGGACTAGTGGAGTGTGATTAAATTTAAAAGAACAGATAATTCTGTTCTTAGAATTCTCTGTCTTTGTTAAATAATCTCCATCTGGTCAAGCAAATTTAAAGCATTTATTTTGCAGTAAGAAAGGTCTGCCTGATTTTTTTTTTTGCATTTAAGAGGGCACTTCAGTATTTTTAATGTGTAATCTGGTCACATTTGATGGTTAGAATGAATGGTGATAAAGAGCATATATATATTATGAGTAATTTGCTGCAAAATTAGAATTTATGTACTTACTATATGCATTCCTAGTCTAGTTTACCTGAAATTTAGCTGAGTAGTTGTGATGGGATTCTAAGATTGTGATCGCAAAATAAATTTTGGATAGCAAGCAGTGCATATGATAATGCAAGTTTATGTGTAAGCAGTGAATTATTATACAGAACCCCAGAACATAAATAATAATTAGTTTTATGCTTATAACTACCAGTATAATTGTTGGGCACTTATATACAGTTATACCTTGTTTTTTTTAGCTTGTCTTACTTGTGATAGGATTTCTTTGAGTAAATATGGCTTCTTAAACCCTTATCCACAGCCATGTAAAAATTTCTGTGTCTAAATCACATAATCCTTACTGCTTTCCCATGAATTATCTTAACTTTGGATGTTATTGTGGGTCAGAATCTTTTGAAAAGCATCTAGAACAGCTGTGGGCAGTAGAATCACACCCAACAGGCAGTTCAGAAAAACATAAAATGCACATACAATATATAGCCTGTGGATAGCATTCTTGTTCCATAGGAAGCACTAGAAAAATCTAATGCCTTTACAGATCATGGGTTAGCATTTTATGTGTGTTCCAAACTTTTCTGCTTATTGGGATTAGTAATTGCTAAAAATGGTTGAGAAATTAAAATTGGCAATTTTCTTGTCTCCCCTATCTTTGGTACCTTTTAATTCTTAGTGTCTATAACAGATTTAAAAAACAAACAAATAGTTTGCCATTCTCAAGATTAGCAGATTTATTTCAGTGTGAGATAATTTGTACTATCATTGTAGTAGATAGGAAAGTTTAAATAGCTCAGGAGTTCCCTGAGCTCTTTGCCCTCTGAAGAGGCCAGCTACAGAGTGTGGCAAAACGTCAGAAAGAAAAACTGCCAGAACACGGCCAAACAGCCCAAAAAAATCACAACTATTTAAATAGCACATTGCATGTTTTGTTGAATGGGTCTCTTTTTCAGGGGCCAAAAAAGATTGCATGCACAGTAAAACAAGCAAGCTAAACATATTAGAAACCTATAGAATTAATGCAATATTTGTAGATCTTTTGCTCCCTAATTTTTTTTGTCAATGTTTCAAATTTAACAATGAAACAGTTTGCACATCTTCAAAAGAATAAGTGGCTCTATGGAATCATTTATGTTTTTGGAAAGGATTTGTAGGTTTTAACTAATACGTTCTGGTGATCTGCTGGTATACACAATGGGTGCTGCAGAAGGCTGATTTCTGCTAGGAAACATAAACTTAAAGGTGGAATCATTTATTTCTTAGAAGAGGTTGTAAGTTTCTACTCATATCATAGGGTGAATCTGCTGAGACACACCATGGGTGCTAAAGGAAGTTTATTTCAACATTTTGGCCTAAGCCTGGCATATTGCTCTGGTGAATGCTCACAGGAAGTTAACTTATTAGCATAATGTGGTGTAGGATGGATAAATTAATTCAGTTTTAAGAGGAAATGTTCCTTTTTCAGTGTCATCTTTGAAGATGGTAACTTTTTATGCGCTGCCAACTAATTTAAACAGGAAATAATTTCTTTGAGTTTTAAGTAGACCCGTAGATCTGGCATTTTCTTACAAATGGAAAAGAAGCCACCAAGAAGTACTGATATGATTTTCAGATCATTAATACCCAAGTTAGAATAGTTAAATCATACTACTGTATCTTGATAACTCTTTAAGACTGATTTTATCCTTATTTGAGAAAAAGTTAAGACAGCTAACATGTACAAGGCTTTTTAGCACTGCCCTTGAAGTCTTGGTTTCTAAAGAACATTCAAGGAATTTGCTGAAGCAAAATTATGGATTTGCATTTAAGAACAAATTTATATTGTTTCAAAAGTTATATTAAAATACTTAAAATGTTACTGGTTTTTTAAATGTTGTCACACAAGTTTCTTATTTGTAGAGGTAAAAATAGCTACACACACACACATCAGATTTCACTGCATATGTTATGGTGGATGGGTGGGCATAATGTAATGCTTTCAGTACAATTTTCATTCTGCTATTTACTTTTGAGATACAGAATTAACATATCTGAAGCTATTAGCTATTAACAAACTGTGCTGGGTATATTGTATTTGATATCCTTCCTTCCTTCCTTCCTTCCTTCCTTCCAATTAGCTTTTCTGAAGTTAGAAACTTTTTGGTGGTTGGTTAGAAATTATAAAGTAGAGAAAACCCTATTCAAGAATTTACGCAAGGACTATGGTGGAAATATCTTTCCCCAGGAATGTCAAAACAATATGTATGCTTTTTTCCAGATTAAATTGTAGCTGGGTTAGCTTTTCTCAGCTTGAGGCATTCTGTTGCTTCCTGCAGTTATATCTAAGTGCTCTGGCTTGAACATCTATGAAATGAAATAGAAGTGTTGTGATATTCACGACTGGCAGTTTTTACAGTGAAAGTGTGGGAGGAAAAAAAAAGGTGAATATCTCTTTAAAATATATATGGCGCCCAAGAGAGTGGTTAAAGCAAGCAAAAGCTCTGTGGTGTTGACAGCTTTATATCCCTGCTGGGTAACGTTCACTTACTAGAATTGGCATCCCCTCGCAGTTAGTAATTTGCTCCATAAGGCTTTTGAAAAAAGGATGATTAATGACCATGAAAGTCAGATATGTAAAAGTCCTGATTAAAATGTATCTGCGTTCATGTATTTTTAATTTCCATGTACATTTACCTTTTTTTATTTGTGTTTGGATGAAATATTAAATTAATTTGAGGAGATCAAGCTTGGCTCAGTTTAATAATCTATAGCGTTATCCAAATTTCATTGATCTAGAAGTGAGTTTGGAGAAAATTTGAGAAGCTTATTTTTGAACGAAGCTCCAGTTTGATAGTTCATTAGAATTAGTTCTTATCTTTTCCTACAAGAAACCACCATGTATCAAATACCATCATCATGCGTTAATAGGATACCATGTCATATTCGTTCTAGCTGATTTCTACAATAATGCAGTATTAGACATTTAAAACACAGCTCATTATCAGATCCTATATATTTTAATACAGACCAATTTAAACACTAATTGGCTTTCACCTGAAAAGGAATCTGGTATACCTGTTTTACTTGAGTTTATTTTCATGTTTTACTGAAAGGCCAAACTTCTGTACCACCTGTCTGTCATTGGATTGGATCACAGAAACTTTGACATATTACATAGGTTAAATGCTCTGGCAAACTTCTAATACCAATGGCCTGATTAAAATTTTATCAGTTGGAACCAAACTTGATTATAATGGGAACAGACTGATTAAAACCAATGGTTCTCACTCTATTCTGATTCCCCTTGCTTTCAGTAGGTATGTTCAAAACAGTTCTATATCTAGATCAAACTGGCTCTTTTCATCTTTTGAGAAATTAAATACTGTACACGCATACTTCTCAAGCTGGTGTGATGACATGAGAAAGTTGAACTGTGTCTTGCATTGCTGGCGAAATGTTTTACATCCTATCTCTATTGATAAGAATAGGAGAGGAGCCATAATAAATAAGGCCAGAGGCCTGTTTAGTTCAGTATGGTCAGTATGGTCAGTAACCAATCTGTTGCCTAAGGGAAGGTCCCAATGCAACAGCATTCTCCAGCTTGTAGTTTACCTCACCTGAAATATGGAGCAGTACAATCTCTGGTGCCAGAGGGAATACTGAATATTACCCACAGGTGTATATTTCCTCAGAATTAACTCCCACTGAGTTCAGTGCCTTGTCCTGCAAAATAAAGAAGGCACAGAATACTTCAAGTGTCAAATGTGCAGTCCAAGAATCCACAAATTTACTTAAGTCAATTCAATTCAATCTTGGGTGGTTCTGAAGTAGGTTGGTGGCCTTTGTTTTAAGATCTAACATACTATTGCAGGCATTTGTATCTTTTTTAAAACAAGGAATATACTAATGTTTTGTTACTTGACCTCAGAGGTTATGTCTTAGACTGCTGCTCTCTGAAACTCAGGACTGTATCACTTGATTAGAGGTTTTGGGAAGTTGTAGCCCGGAGAAATATCTTTTCAAGCTCTGACTGTGTTACGGTTACAAGTAAAAACTGCTGATGTTTTGTTGAAGCTTTCACCCAGGTTGCAGTGTGAGGAAAGCAGTGATCTAAAATATCAGTTGAATATTGCTTGTGACAACTTTTAATAAAGCTGTTGTGAATTTTTCAGGCTGTTTGCCGTGTCCTGGAAATTTTTCTTCCTGATGTTTTGCCAGACTCTGTGGCTGGCATCTTCAGAGGGCAAGGAGCTCAGGGAACTTGGAGTTCTCTCTGGACTCTGGGGTATAGAATGAGTGAGATTGTGGGTTTTTAAAGTTGTGGGAAAGGGGAAACTTGTCCTATTCAGGAGAATAGGTGTTAGTCATTGTAGATGCTACTGAAGATGCTGGCCACAGAGACTGGGGTAACGATAGGAAGAAAAACTCCTAGAATATGGCCAAATAACCCAAAAAACTTATAACAGCTATCAGATCCTGGCTGTGAAAGCCTTTGAGAAAACTTTTAATATAATTCTAATAAAGTTTTCTTATTTCCAAGTGAACTCTTTCTTTGCAAATGTGCAGAGTTAGTACTAAGTGCTGAATATTTCCGTCATTCTTTCTCTAGTTCATCTCTTATCATGTGAGAGGTATATTGTTTTATGTTTGTAAGGCTGAGAACTTCTTAATTAAAGTAGCACAAGCCATATACATCATAAAGGCCCATCCGCGGTTGCAAGTGGTCATTTTTGTTGGCTTAGTTTTATAATGTATCTTTATTATATATTTTTGACAAATATTCATTTTTGCATATATCTAGATCAGAAAGCCTTCAAAAGTTAAATTGAGAGAATAATGATGAATAATGAATCATTCATAATGGATTAGAAAAAAGAATATATATATATTCTGTGAATGTTTCACAATTCAATATCCAGATTGAGAATCATGCAGGATAACCACCAATGAAAGACCCAACACTGATGTTTAGGGAATTTAGGGGCATATTACCTGAAATGTTGTAGTGAAAATTATAACAGTAAGGAATCTGAAGCATTAAAATGAACAATATTTTGTCCAGTTGTTCATAAGATGTTACGGAAGTCATGTTGAAGACTAATGTTCATTATGCCTTCTTCTTAAGAAAATTAAAACTGAAGGACTGTTATAAGACTAAAATTGGTCCATGACGCTAAAAAAAAAATTAGGAAACCTGTCCTAGTGATTTAAATAGACAATCTAGACTTACTTAGATGTGTTGCAGAGTTCACTAGCAGACAAATCCTCAGGGTTACAAACAATATAGCTAAACATCTCTGATTAATTAGGCTTTATTAGCTCTTTTGCTCTTTTTTTCTTTTAGTACATCGTCAGCTGTAATACACATAACATTTACCTAGAAAGCGAGCTGCTTGTTTTGTTCCCTGCTTCTGATGATAATAAAGCAAAACAAAGGGTTCTAAATCTACGCATCTATTAAAATATGTGAGATTCATTTCCAAGTGATTGTTCTTCCAAGTAAGTTACATTGCTCCTTTTTTGTTTGCTACAACTTTTGCCCTTGCCTTCTAATGATAAACCTATTTACTTGTGAGTAAGTTTTACTATTTTACTTGTAAGGATTGTGCATAGCATGGAGGCTTTTGTACCAGCAGAAGGAGATCTATGCTGTGTTCATTTCTGAGAAACAAAACAAAACAGTGTTGTTTATTTAAGACAATTGCTTTAAAAGGAGCATGGCTGAGGAACTGTAAGTAGTTCCTTTCAGATGTAAGCCCCCTTTGGTTTAGTTGGACTTGTTCAAAGCTAAGTGTACACAAGAAGCTTATTTGTTCAAAAGAGATTATGCAAATATAGTTTTTCTGTATGTGATAACATGTGTATCTGATAAAACATTTTAATTTTTACATGTATTGTTGTGAGTTTAGGCTGTCTCCTCACTGTGTGCAAAAATTTACATGCCTATAATGATCTTATTAGTCTCTATGTTACTTTCGTCTGCTGATAATGAAATGGCATGTACTGGATGTTGGAGGAAAATGTGGCGCGTGGTCTTGTCTGTAGGCACATGCCTTACGAGTTCGAAAAATGTCCTTGTAGTGACAATATAATGTAGACTATATTCTGATTTGGTACTCAGCTAATTTATTCTTGAAAGGAAGCTGTCACTTGTACAGTAGATGAAAAACCAAGTTTTCTTAAAAATTGTTTTTGCCCAGTAGTAATATAATAAACAAGCATAACTATGAAATGATGCATCATCATTCTCAATAATGTTCACTGGCATTGTCTTTGGAAGTGTCTTTTAAAACTGGGAAGGCTTTATGCACGCATTGAAGGAGACACTTGGCAGTTTTACATAGTTCTGAACTATGTATGCCATGGGCAGTTAAACCAACTGATTTAAAAGTTGATGGAGTCCTTGTTTTTTTTTAATAACAGGCAAGTACTATATATTTCCGTCTATAAGACCCCCCCATATAAGAGGACCCTCACTTTCCCAACCCCAAAATTAACAGTTTCACATCTGAATAGTTCACTCCTTGGCTTACTTGCATGTAAAGGATTACCTTCACTTTTTAGTCTAGCATTTTAGACAAAAATATATAGTCTTATACACGGGAAAATGCTGTACTTCCTATTCCCAGTGTGGCATCGTGGATAGAGTGCTGAACTAGGACTCTGGAGAGGAGGGCTTGGATCCCGCCACCTCGCTCTGGAAAATCACTAGGGGGAAGAGTGGAACCGGGGAAAAACCAGGGCTGAAACATCTCACTCACCTTGAAAGCTCTATCAGGGTCATTACCAGCTGGTTCTGACTTGATGGCAGAGAACACAAGTCCTTCAAGATCAGAGTATCATCTTCTAGTGCTACTCAGACGCTCCAGTTTCCTGTCTGGAGGTGGTTTACAACTCCAGTCAGTGTTTAGCGGATGACGATGTATATATATCTATGTGTGAAAGAAAGAATAAACTGACAACAGTATCGAGAAGGGAAAGTGTTCTCTTGGCTGCACAAAATATTGACTCTAAACTCAAGTACGTGCTTAAAATGTAACTTGTTCTTTCCCTTTTGAGATAAATGATGAATCAATCTTATGTTAATTGTTTCCTACTGTATAAACTCTGCAGAAACAGATGCATTTTTTTGTGTAAATGAAAATGTTGTAAGAGTCAAAGCCGCAACTGACAAACATTTGAGGACCTGATGATTTTGGAGAAATATACTTATCTTTAATGCTGCCCCTCACAACACACACTATATTAAGCTAAGCATTTGTCACAGACTTTTAAACAGTTAAGAGTTTATGCAATGATGAATTTCGGTTGATTTCGTGTACAAATAGCAGGATTGGTGGTGGAGAGGTCTTCTTCTATTACTCTAATATTGTTTTCTAAAAGATGAATAGTAAGGCTATTTCTCTGAGGCCCTTTATCATATCCATTGTAGTTTTTCTACCATTGCATAAGGTTTACTGAAGAATCTTGTCAATCCATGACATCAAGGATTGCTTAGCCCTCACTTTAAAATATATTTTATTGACGTTTGACGTAGGAGAGGAGTTCTCCTTAAGATTGCTGTTGGAGATGTTTGTATTACACAGCTGTTTTATACCGGGAAAGAGAATTAATAAAGTGTGGCAGCAAAATATGGGTTTTGCGTGTGGACTATTTATGGCAGTAACAATGTAATCTGAAAACTATTTTTGCTGTGTGGAGGATTAGAGGCACTTTCTTCTTCAGGAGCTAATGAAGACTGTCTTGTAGTTAATGTCCAGTGAAAATCAGTGCCATTCAAGAAGCAAAGCAATTGAAATTTAAGGGCAGCTTCACATGTAATTAATTACTGAAATTACTAAGTTCACCATATGCTTTGTGGTTAACTTACCAAGTGCAAGGTGACTTCATATGTTGCACGTGTGTGTGTGTGTGTGTGTGTGTGTGTGTGTGTGTGTGTGCTTCAAAAAAAACCCCACTTGCTCTTTCACTGTAGAAATATGTTTTTGGAGAGTTACATTTGCCCCTGACTGGCAGCTTGCGATAGATCATAATGGGGATGTGCAGTAAAACAGATGAGTTTAATATGGGATATGGCAACAGTACACAGAGTCGAGATGTTACCGGGTTTAGGAAGAGAATTAGTAAACATGGGTTTATTAATATAGTGACATGCTGGTCCTTAGTAGCTATGTCTCCGATATAGGCAGCGTTTTTGAACATCTCAGTAAAAATTACATTAATAAATATTCATGTTCTAATAAAAGGTTTCTGTACAGATTAACATTCAGGTTTATTTCGCAAATATATTCAAACAGAAATACATTTCCTAATGTATGCCTTGCGTCTTTTCACAATTTGTGGACAAGATTGGCTATCTTCCATTGCTGTACAGTCAAACGTACCCGTAATAGTATGTAGAGGTAGTAAGTTCATAGTATACACAATCTTATTTGAAGAATTTGTAAGCTTGAGGGATGAGTCACATCCCATACCTTGTGGCTGGTCACATAATAGAATTACTAGTCCCACTCTTATTGGTAGATTGATATTGATATGCCTGAAATAGATAGTCATATAGTCGTAGCTAGAATTCATATTCTTGAACTGTCCTGGGCTTTTCTCATTATTTTTTTTTAGCTATTCTAAAGGAACTGATTTTTTTTTTAGTTGTCCAGCTTATTGTCTGCGTGAATATGTGCCCAGAGGTGGTAAGAATTGCTAGTGTGGCACGGAGATCCAGTGCTCTGTTTGAACTGGTGTTTAGGATTTACATTTGAGGCAT
This sequence comes from Phrynocephalus versicolor, assembly GCA_023846285.1. Taxonomy (NCBI): domain Eukaryota; kingdom Metazoa; phylum Chordata; class Lepidosauria; order Squamata; family Agamidae; genus Phrynocephalus; species Phrynocephalus versicolor. The sequence goes on along the minus strand of JAHTLZ010003542.1, from coordinate 7,985,527 downwards.
GCTGACAATTTGACAGGGCCGCATTTCCATTTGGGCAGTGGGTGGGCTGGCTGTCAGGAAAATGGGCGATGGGTAAAAAGACTGTGATCTGTGGCCATGGCTGCCTGTCAGCCTTTGGCCCTCCAGACTTTTTGAGCTGGTTACCAAGCTGGTTACCAAGCCTGCATGGATCAAGAGGGGATGACGCTCAAAGCAGTTTGAAGGGCAAGGTCTGAAAACCAGTGTTCCTAAGGTTATACCTTTAAGTGAGTTATTGTTGAAGTCCATGGGAAGGAATTCCAAGTGCCTGTGTGTTTTTGGACTGGAATGTTCTGTTGTAGCAGAAATTATAGTAAAAGTTCCTACAAAGGCACTTATTTTCTGTTTTGTGCTTACAATATAGTTGTTGTTTTTCCCCAATATGTGTTTGCCTGCTACATAGTCCTGTTTCTTTGGTAAAGAAACCATTTCAGTTACTTAACTGTCAGTTGTTTCTTATTACACATACTGTATCTGTACTGGAGCTAGAAACTACTTGGTTTGTAGCTAAAATGTACGTTGTTTATACTGTGCTTATTTGCAATGGGCAAGTCTTGTTGATCATGACAGGAGTCACTTTGCAGAAGAAATGTGAAGGTTTTCATTGTTGGTTGGACTAACAATGTGATACGACAGAGCCTAGTAGAAACATAAGGTCTCATCCAGCAGTACTTTCCTTATCCCATTCCATGTAAATGCATTTAATATTAGGCTCATATTAAGGATCCTTCTTTTAAAAAACAAATAGTGCTGATAGATACACAAAAATGAAGCATGCCCTTTGAACAACCTATGCATTTTTTTTGAAAGAAGAAACATTCATACTTTATGCAATATACATTTACATTATTTATGTTATAGCTCAATATGCATATTTCTTAGAGTTGATATTTTGTATTTTATTGGCTATTAAGGGATACAATTCTCAATTATGAGTTATGCATTACTTTGCAGTAAAAGGTGCCTTTCATGATGTCTTTTTTCCAACTTACAAATAACTTTTTTGCCATAATACTCATATGCTAGCAGAGGAAATGATAGATGTCTTCTTAAGTGTCACAGTAAAAGGAAATGACTTGTATTTTGAGGCGGTGGATAGTTTATGTTGTTTTGGACCAATTTTCCAAGCAGTGATCGAAAACAGATTACAATAACAATTATACAGTCAGAAGATGCAATATCCATTTCTGCTTTAATGGGGTGAAAGAATAATAAAAACATCATTAAGAAAAATGAGATGGACCTGTCACATACTTTCCCAATTTTTAGACTTTGAGAAAATGCAGAGTAACTGTTTTACTTGATCTGGCTAAAATCTGTATTTATGGTATGAAATATGTGGCTTGATCTCACAGATATGGACATGTTTTTAGTAACTTCTCGCATTAAGATAATAAAGAGAACTTAAAATATTTGAGCTTACGCTTCTCAATAAGATACAAAAGCTTTCTTTTGCTCTCTTAATTTTTTCCTCTTTTGGTTGTCAGAGTCATTTGTGATCTGCTAGTTTAATGAAATAGAAGGGATTTTTTTTTTGCCAATGTGGTGTAGTTTAACTCTTAAAATGTGTCCAATTGGTTAGAATTCTATGAATGGGACAGAGTTTACATTCATGAAATGGGACATGTATGCCTTTGCCTTCGTTTGTTAGATACTTTATCTCTATTGCCTCAAAAACCCATGGGAATGTTGAGGTTTATGGTGTACTTGGTATGGTGCACTTGGTGAAAACATCCTTCCCTTTATGTGAAGGATCTAAGCAACTAGGATCCAAATGCATTTCTTCTTAGTTTCTTGGATAATTCGCACACATTGCATTAATTTCCCCCCATTTTCTCAACATCCTTTTGTCATCACAAATTTACAGTATGGGTATGAGTACTCTATACTGTATGAATTCCATTTCCAAGAGTGTGCACAAACAATAATTACAAACAGGGCCGGCGCTAGGTTTTTTTGCGCCCTAGGCGAGGGGCGGTGGGGCGGCGGTGGGGGGGCGGTACGGCGGATGACAGGGGACGGCGACGGGCACGGGAGTGGTGGGCGGGCGGCGATGGGCGGCGGGGGGATGGACGGCGGTGGCCAGTGGCGGGGCGGTGGCAGGGGGGCGGCAGGCTGGCCAGCACCCCCTCTCCATTTTGGCGCCCTAGGCAACTGCCTCGTTCACCTTAATGGACGCGGCGGCCCTGATTACAAACACCGTTGACCGATTGCATCTGTTGGAACAGAAGTGTTTGGTCAAATGCTCAGATTTCTGTTTCACTTTTTCCTATCTAAACTGAAAACAAAAGTTCTCAAAATGGTGATTAAAGCAAGTCCTGTGTGTAAATGAAAGCAAATTTAACATTTGCTCTCTGACAGATTGAAAACTCATCATCATGTGCCGTTTTCTAGGAACTTTGTATATGCCTGTCTGCACAGACTTTTAAACTTTGCTGCTATTTAGAAAATGATGGTTCTTGACTGACTGATTGCTGGACAAGAAAACACTAGTGTCTTTTGTAGCAGCAGGGAATTTTAAATTCTGAATAATGAGCATAGTGATTGGAAGAATGGCTGTTAGTCTTGGTTGCAATGAGAGCATAAGATTAGGAAGAACGTGGTCTATTCATGTGCATGTTTCAGTTTATAAACACAGAAAAAGAACTGTGACTGATCTGCTGATCTATGTAGTCAAGTACTGTATAGTATTGTGTTCCCTTAGTGACAAGGCAAATTATAGTAGGACATGATAATTGCAAGTAGCAGCTCACAAGTACAGTGGTACCTTGTATAAAATAATTAATTTGTTCCAAATCAAATTATGTTAAGGAAAATTTCCTTTATACAAATTTCCCATAGGAATGCATTGAAAACAGAGTAATCCTTAACCGCGACCATTTTTATGTTGTATGGATTTGCCCCATAGGCGATTCTGTTAAGCAAATTTCCCCTATCTCCGAATTTTTTTATGTTGTACAGATTTTATGTTATACAAACCGTTTGTTATACAAAAGTCCACTGTATTAGCATCTTCCTTGCATGTATACTTCTGCAATTGGTCCTGAGCATATACTGCATCTGATACTTGATAATAGATTTCCCCTAATGACTTTTAAGCATTGATGTTTTTTTCCTTATTGAAATGAATGAATATATTCTTTTGAGTCATATGGAGTCACAATATGATTCTTTGGCTCCTAAACAACATTATAAAGTCAATAGTGTTTTTACTAAATAGAATATATTTGAGAGTGGAAAATTTTCTTATAATCCTAGAATCTTTTAGCATAGTTCTGGTGGAAACTAGACGGAAAGCTTCAGTTCTAACATTATCATCATTATAAAAGTAAGTTGCACTATGAATGCAATGACATGTCACACATAGCTTTAAATATTTGGAACTGACAGAAATTGGACTGGCAGCGTATAATGGAGATCCTTAACCTCACAAGTCAAAAATATCATGGTATTTTGAGCAAACTTGCTACAGTGAATTTGAGACGTTTTGCTAGGTTAGTTTGCAGCATTTTGGGGTGGGGGGTATCTCACTAACTCCACTTCATATTTGGACATTTTGAAAAAGGGCATCAGGGACGGCAAAGCTATGTACCGTCGGAGGACTGAGCATCATTTTGAGAGCTCTGATCCTCAGCAGGCATGGCAAGGTCTGTGACAAATCATGGGGCAGAATATTAAGAATAGTCTGTCTAGCAGCAGTGATTCCTCGGCTGAGCAGTTAAATCGATTCTTCAGCTGTTTTGAGGTGGAAACAGGAACAACTATCACTCCAGCATCTGCCACCAATAGCACACCATTAGAATCTACCATCAATAGATGACCACTTCTACTGCTGATTTCTGATGTGAGACGTGCTTTCCAGAATATTAACGCTTGGAAGGCGGCTGGACCGGATGGAATCATAGGACAAGTTGTTAAGGACTGCATTGAAGAATTAGCTGGAGTTTTTACAGATATTTTCAATCTATCCTTGTTGCAGTGCACTGTCCCTACTTGCCTAAAGAAATCTATCATAGCCCTAAGCAGTCAGTAGTGGCATCTCTCAATGACTATAGACCAATAGCTTTAACATCTGTTATTACAAAATGTTTTGAGAGATTGGTGCTAGATTATATTAAGACTACACTTCCCTCTACTTTGGAACCATGTCAATGTTGTTTTATTTATTTATTTACTTATTTTTACAATTTATATGCTACCCACTATCCAAAGGTCTCTGGGTAGATTACAATCAAAATAATTAAAACAGTTAAAACATAAAATATCAATAAATAATTAAAACAATAATAAAAGCATTACACTAAAATCATTACACTAAAATTGCCATCAGAGGACCCACAATCTATATTGACTCAATTAAAAAAAACTTCTGGAACAGGAAGGTATTTACCTGGCGCCGAAATGTCATTAATGTTGGCGCCGGGCGGATCTCACTCAGGAGGGCATTCCATAGCCTGGGGGCAGCTGCTAAGAAGTCCCTGTGCCTACAACTCATCCCTCTCACCTCCTTGAGGGATGGCTCTTTCAAGAGGGCCCTCTGGCTCGATCTTAATTGCCGGATAGGTTCATATGGAATTTGCATGCAGGAGTAATAGATCTACTGATGATGCTATGTCCATTGTTGTGCATACTGTACTGAGTCATTAGAACAACATGGAACTTATGGAAGGCTGTTATTTGTGGATTATAGCTCTGCTTTTAATACGATTCTACCCACTAGGTTGTATCTTAAAATGTCCAACTTGGGTATACATCAGAAGATTTGTTTGTGGGTAAGGACTTTTCTGACAGATAGGACACAGTCAGTAAGGATGGGATCTCACAATTCTTCTACTCTGGCACTAAGTACAGGAGCTCCTCAGAGTTGTGTGCTAAGCTCATTTTTCTATTCCTTGTACACACATGACTGCACCCCACTCTATAACACCAACACAATCATCAAATTTGCAGACGATACAACAGTGGTGTGGGGCTCATTAATAAGAACAGTGAGTCTGGTTATAGAAAGCAAGTGGTGTAAAGAAAGTAATTTTACATTTAACATCAAAAAACTAAAGAACTCATAACTAATTTTAGGAGGAAGAGAGATGTACATTTTCCACAGTACAGTAAATGATGAGGAGGTAGAGAGGGCAGGTAGCTTAAAATTTCTGGGCACTTACATCTCAAAGGACCTCTCATGGACTATAAATGCCAACATGCTTGTGATGAAGGCACATGACAGGAGAGACTGTATTTTCTGAGAATACTCAGGAAGATGAAGCTACTGTATCTCAGCATTTACTTCTGTCCTACTATCCTGGCACCACTGAGAGTGTCCTAACCTATGGCATTTTTGCATAGTATGGGAGCAGCTCTGTAGCAGACCAAAAAGCTCTACAGAGAATAATTAAAATTGCTCAGAATATTATAGGGTTCCAGCTACCAACCCTGGATGACATCTTCGTATCTTGCTGTTTGAGGAAGTCATACAACATTCTCAGAGACCCTTTTCATCCTGGTCACAACTTTCTTGAACTGTTGCCTTCTGGCAGAAGATACAGAACAATTAAAACTCGGACCACACATCTTCTGAACAGTTTTTATCCCAGAGCTATAATTGCACTTAATTAATGAACTTAAGGACCACTATCAGTGAGGGGTTGGACAGTATTACTTGGCCTGTTGTGTAGATGCTTGTGGTTTTTTGCGGGGGATTTTGGTGGTGGTGGGAAGTCTTCAGGGATTTTTTATGTGTGTGTGTGTGTGTTGAGTCTGGTCTCGGTGCCTATGCATTTCATTGTATGTATATACTGTGTATATACACACAATGACAATACATTACTACTACTACTACTACTACTACTACTACTACTACTACTACTACTAC
>JAHTLZ010003542.1:7969573-7979630 GCA_023846285.1 Phrynocephalus versicolor | reverse complement strand
GTGAAACAGATCTTGAATTATGTGACAGTCAGAGATATTTTTGTTGAGCCTAAAATACTTTGATGAGGAAAACTCTATGGGCTTTCTTAGCACAATCAATGTGCATCAGAGTTCAAGACCAAATTAGGTTGGTCATGCCTACAATTTCCATTGGGGGGAAAAATCATATTTTCAAAAATGTTGGGCTTACACATATTTCGATGTACTTGGAAATTATTTCTTTCTTTTGCTGTTTTTCATTCTTCTCCCAATTCTGCCTCAAGCGAATATAAACAGTTAAAGCAATTAAGCAAATATAAATGAGGGTTTTCATGATATGTGAGCTGCTTTACGAGTGGTTCTACCATTGCCTCTCCACTCCAGTGAGTATCCATGGGAAAATGGTTATTCAGACTCAGGATTTCGGAGTCCTAGTCCAGGACTCTGTCTACTGTACCATACCTGCTGTCATTGGTGTACTAATATGTTTAAAACAAAAGGTTATCTTGATTCTATATAATTTCATCATGAGTACAATACTTTCACCAGCATCTACTGTCTGTGTTTCCAGAGGTATCAGAACACCTCATATGGTTAGTCAAATATAGTCAACTGTAAGGTATTAATTTATAAGAACTATGAGTCATGACAAAAACATGAGTCACACAACTCTGGGCATGTAGCCAGAATCCTACAGGACTGGGCGGCCAGGACCTTTACTTGTTAATATTGTGCAACAGTGAATCAAGAACAGTAAGCTACCACTGATTAAAAATGTTTGGGATTTGTGGATCATTTGTGTATGATTGTTCATTGTTACACTGTCACATTACTCTACAGTATTTGAAAAAATGGATAGTCCTTGTTCTAAAAAAGAGTGCAATACTCTGATGCTTTTCATATAAAGTATTGAGTCAGAGGAGAGCTAATGATGTCTTGAACATTAAAACAAATAAAGTTAACAGCATTGAGAGTTTCATTTTGCAATCCAAACAGGATAATAAAGGCTTTAACCTCAAAAATTTGTGCTGCACTGTTAGACATTTCCTATGGCACTCTCATCAGGGACAAAAGATGTGTGGGAAAAAGCCCGTGGCACCTTGCAAATGATGTGCATGACCCAGCGTGATGCTCTTCTAACTATTTCATGCGACTAGTCATAGATACATTTTTAGAAATTTTGTGAATGTTGTAATATTCTTAGCATTTGTCATGAATAATGGTATTAAAGAAAGGAATGATAGAAGTATGAATGAATGAATGATAGTTCCTTTGAACATATCATATAGATAAATCAACCTCAATTAAGTTGAAAACTGCAGCTATTTTATATTCAGGACAGGTTTTCTAGACACAGTCTTCATTCTTAAGGAAAAAGTTTGTACCCTAAACTTACATATGATGACATCTTAATATTTTAGTACAAGGTCTATTTGTAGTTCCACTTTTAAGACATTGTAATGTGGTTATTAAAATTAATTGTAGGTGCAGTTTGGCATAGAAATAGGTACTAAAAATTATAGCTGCCCAGGGAATTCTCTATAATTCTGTCCTCTTTGGACCATTTTAACATTTATATAAGCATCAAAAGCACTAGTATATGTTAAGGAGGCGGTTTTAGAAAAGCATCTATAGTATTAGTTCTAGCATGGCGTCACTCTTTGGAAGTGTAATATTAGTGTATTTTCCATTAGATCATGTTGCCATACAGTGAAGTGGACCATTTTAAAACCACAAAGACCTGAACTAGATTTGCTTTTGCTTTTTAATATTCTTTTGTAGAGTTACATACAGCTTCTGATGTACATGAAGAGAATAAGTTTGCTGTTTTTCCTTTTAGTAGGTCACAAATGGTGTCCTAAATTTCGTTTAGGGGTCCGTTTCGGCTTGTTTCCGTTTTCGTAAACTAATTTTCAAAATTTTTCGTTTTCGTTTTCGTTTTGTTTCGTAACGAAAACAAAAATGAAAACGAAAATGAAATTTTTTTCGTTTTTCCCCATTTTGTGCCATTAAACGCTTTTGCCATAACGAAAAATGAAAATTGGCTCAAAATTAGTCGTTTCGTTTCCGTTTTCGTTCCATTTTGGAGCCAATTTTCGTTTTTCGGTTCGTTGCGTAACGAAAACGAAAAACGAAAATGGAAACGGAAATTTCACTAAGTCGTGCCCATCTCTAATGGTTAGTATCATCTTGCCCTGTTCTGTGCATGCAACTCTCCATTATGTGAATGGTGGGGTTACCCTGGAGTTTGTGCAGGGAGATATCCAGAACATCATTATGGAAAGATAAGCCCTTTTGAAAATGGGGTGGTCCCTGGTTTACTAACATTATGTTCTGTTCCCAGTAAGTAGGCTACTGATATCTATGTTCTTCTGTAGCAACTGTGTACTTCTAAGTTTCACTGGGCTTGGATCTGATGTCTAAAGGCTCTTCAAAAAAGAACATTATTTCTTTTTTCATTATTTCTTATGAGCGGGAAGCTCGTAAGACCTCTATGGCCGTTACTTCACTAGCCTCTCGCTTCGCGGTAAGCCCTCATTTCTGTGCGAAGCGATCGCTTCAGTCCGCACGCTCCTCCTTTTTGGCTTCGACGTCACCCCGACCACGCCCCCTTTAGCGTGCTCCAACCGGGGCGAGTGATTCCCCTGCCAGAGGCCGGGAATCTTTTCGCTTCGCATCTCGCTTCTGGAACTGTGACTTTTCTGTGGCAGGTCCCATTTGGTGGAACCAGCTTCCCAGCGATATTAGGACTGGGGACCCCCTCTCAGCCTTTAAGAAGTGATTAAAAACCTGGCTTGTCTAGGCTGCTCTTATCCTATTCTCTTTTCCTTTCTTTTTTGCCACCATTGTATATCCCATGTTTTTTTTTGTCTTTTTTTTTTTTTTTTAAAATGATTTTAATGTCTTGATTGATCAGGTTTGTTTTTCATTTGTCTTTTATAATCGGAACGGTATGGATTTTCTTGCTGCGAACTGCCCAGAGTTCCTTCGGAAAGTTGGGTGGTATATAAATATAAATAAATAAATAAATTTCTTCATATTCATTTAGAATGTGATTCAGCAGGGATTTCTTGGTATTTTTACTCATGCTCCTAGGACATACTTCTAGAGATGCGTACTACAAACCACCAGTTTGCCATAGGCCAGTGTTAGTGAACCTATGACCCGGGCACCAAAGGTGGCACTCCAAGGAGCCCTTTCTGTGGGGCCCCCAACATCACCCTCTTCACAGCCACCTGGATTCAGGTTAAATGGCTGTATGGGCACTTGGGGCAGGGGAAAATTAGTGGGTTTTGAATCGCAGTGTGGGCATTCCGTGGTCTCTAAACGGTTCGCCGTCACTGCCATAGGGCTCATCAGGCATTCCATGGTTGTGATGTGGTTCCAAGCCCCATCTCCTCTGGTGTGCATCCAGTTGGAGGCAGCAGACAAACCAGACCTCTGATTGGGTGCCAGAGGACGTGGGCCTTGGATCCATGTCAGAACTGCGGAAGACCAGTCGGGTCAATTGTGGAGCTGGTGGTTCATGTCCATCTCTCCATATTTCTTATTCTGGTACAAACAGAGCCAGAATCAGAGTCAATCTGATTTAAATCACGATTAAACCTTTTTTTTTTTTAAAAAAAACTGTTTTTTTTAAACAATTGAAGTGAAAAATTATTTTAAGGGATACCCCCTTGCCTGCCTTTTATTGACTTTATACTGTGTACCAACAATTACTGACAAATTTTCATAGTAGTATTCAAATGTGTGCTTTTCTGTATGCACGCCTGCTTTCCTGCATTACAAGACAGTGGCAAGACATTGCAAGCCTTGTCCACATGTGGTTCATGTATTTTCCTTCCAATGGCTTAATGCTGCATCAGATACAATAGGGGTGTGCGGTGGTACTCCCGTTCCTCTGAGATATCACTACATCACTTTAGAGAATATTTTTAAAAAAATACGGAGAGGATGAGCACAAAGGATAAGGTTTCTCTGCTGTCCTTTCTACTGTGACAGCCCACTACTTAAATAATAGTGAATGCTGCCTACAGCTTGTTTGGGGGCAAATTATACAATTGCACGGACTGCCAAAGAAGATTAATCAGGAGCAGTCCCGATCACACCAAATGAACTGAAGTCCAAGCCCTTTTCCAGAAAGGAGCAAGACAGCTTGCCAAAATGGGCAGGGTGGATTGTTCTTACTGAAAACACGGGGTCACTGGAAAATAGGGAAACAAAACTGCACCAAAAGTGAGCAAAAGAATGAGCTATATGTCAGTACGGTTGTCTTACTATTTACTATTTTTTTTCTTATTGCCCACAAACAGTTTGACTGTCAGGAAAAATATATCCTTGTGATTCAGCTCTTACTTACTGAAGCAGAGCTTGAGTGTGTTTATAAGTGTTCTACTTCTGTCTCCCATCGTGACTATTTTGATTTCAAAGACCTGGAATACGTGTTAAATTATCTGCTTAATAATAAAGTTATTTCCAAAAGAGGCAGATACTCCTCCCTATCAGTATTGTCCTTTCCATTTTTAATTCTTTTAGGACATTTATAAAAATCCTCCTCCTCCTGTTCTGTGAACATGTTCACATACATCTACCTTGTTGTGACATAAGAACATATCTCTGCTAACTTGTTTTAAACCACAATTTGAACCCATGGTTTGTTGTTGGCTTACTTACATACTCTGGCTTAAACCATGGTTTGTTATGACATCTGAACCTGCAGCTGTAGCTTGTTATGTTGCTTGAACCTTTATCTGCTCACCTAGAAACAGGAGTGGCAAAGAAATGGGAAAGGGAAATAGACCAAACCAGAAACTGAGAAGACAAGTCGCTTGATCATTTGGTTTACAATTAGTGGCTTGGGTAACAAATCATAGCATGGGAATGTACCAAGTGATAAAAAGGGCCAAGAATCTCTCCCTTATCAAGAAAGGTTCATGGACAAAGTGGAGCCTCATTCCCAGCTTTCAGAGGGTTTTTTTTTTGCTGCTTATAACATTGAAAAGGATGGAAATATTACGTTGGTATTTGAGGTTTTTGCCTTTTTTTAAAAAAAAATACAGTCTACTTGAAGTACAGTTTCATACATGGAGGAGTTGCTCTTCTGTCCTCAGGCATAGCAGCAGGAAGACCTTATTAGGGTTCACGGATGTCTTTGTATGCCTCCCCTATACCCATCCTGAATTCCCTTTCTTCCTGCTGCATATCATTTATAGCTTGTATATGCCTCTGCAGCCAATTATTTTTTCCTGTATTCTCGGGTACAGGCTGGCTAAAGTCTAAACCAGAACCCAAAATGTTACTTCTTCCTTATTGTTCAAGAGAGAAAGTAACTCCCACAGTTTTCCATAAAAACCTTTTAAAGTAATCAGAGACGCTGAACTATCAAGATTTGTGTGAGATAAGGTTCAGCACAGAGTTACTGACTGCACTGCACCCCTTCTGCTGCCATGTTTTCTGAATGAACCTTTGGATGCATTTTTTTTTAAAAATTATAAACTACTGTACTTTTTGTGTTGGCTTCACTCTACAAGTCCTCGCAGAAGTCAACTGATTTATAGTCACATTTTGTGGATGTGGAATATGGAGACTGAAAAAAGTGATCAGTTCAAAGCCATCCGTGACAAAGATTATGTTTCTATTAAGATTCAGTCTTAATTGCTATGGTTAAACGGGTGGGAATCAGATTATTTCCAGTCTCCTGCAGACCACTTAGGGACATACCTTGAGTCCCTTGTCTGCTTACTACCTGTGTCTTTGTATAAGGCCACACAGTAGAAAGACATTTCTATTTAGAAGTTTTAGGCAGTATGTTTCTGTAATTTGCTTCCCTTCAAACTTGTGTAAATTGTTGTTAACACTTTTACTTAAGCAAACATTTTCCTGCCTGCTTCTGTTTTCGACCACGATGTAATGTTCTCATTAAACATAATTTTCTGACTGGCGAGTAGGTACATATTTCCAGATCTTGTAATGGATCTCCTATGGTATCCCTCCAGTGTTGTGGCAAGACCGGCAGCCCCCCTTTTGTGTGTAGTCCTTTTCTATTCCTCAGCATGGGGGGGGCACCGGGGTGGGTTGGGGGGAGGAAGTAACACAGAAGGTCTTGTGTTGACCAAGCAGGGGGCGGAATTTAGATTGAAGAATCAGTCGAATGCCAAACTGTTAGGACAGTGAGATGGGATCCTCAGTGAGGTGTAGCTGCGAGGTGAAACTTCCCAGGAGCGTCTTACGTTGATACCGTGGCAGTGGCACTTTCCCATTTCACGTGGACTGCAGTATCCGTCATGTTTTGCCAATCTGCTTTCAAGAACGATCACATAACGTCTACCCGGGTTTTGTGGGTTGTCTGCTTCTTCCTCTGTTCCCCAATTTTTATGACATTTATGCCAGAGAAAGAATTCTGGAGGGTCTGAAAGCCTTGTTTGTAACTTTTAAATAATGATTATCCAATGTAGATTTCTGCTTTTACATTGGTACTCTGAGGGCAACCTTGCTTTTATTTTGTTTTGCTTTTTTAAAGTCTAATTTTAGTGCTCACTCTCAAATGGGCAATATTTGATCAATCTGAAACAGAGTGTGTGTGATTTTTATACAAATACTCTTCCTTTGTAGGATTGCTGCACTAGGAAACTGGCATGCCTCCTCCTGGAAAATAGATTTTTTGTAAAAAAAAAAAGTTGGAAATTCTAATGGCACAAGCCTTGTTTATACTTCATTTGCAATACTTTGATTTTCAAATAAATGATTTATAAAAGTATTATGGATTATGTTCAAGAGGTCAATACAATATGTATGGGGACAGAAGAAGGATTATTTGTGTTAGTTTATACATATGGCTTTTACATATGTTTATACATAGTTTATACATATGGACTAGTGTTTCCTTGCAGCCACGCCAGCCACGTGGCCGTGGGCTTGCACAACACTGGCTCTTCAGCTTGAATATGGAGATGAGCACCACCCCTAGGGTCAGACACAATTAGCACGCATGTGCGGGGGGAACCTTTACCTTTATCTATACATATTTTAGACACGCACATATAAAATTCTGTATGCTAACTCAGAGTGATATGTAGGGAAGCTGTAATTACTTGAACAAAAGCAATATGTGTCAGTACTCAGTAACTCTTTAATTTAGTTTTAGATATTTTTCCCACTGAAAACAACTTCCCTAGGAATTCTGAAAATTTATTTATTTATTTATTTATTTATTTATTTGTTTGTTTGTTTGTTTGTTTGTTTGTTTATGGCCTTTATCCTGATAAACGGACTCAAGGTGGCTCATTGTTTAAAAAGAATAGAATTAAAAGCACAATAAGCTGTACATTGAAAACAAAACGATTTCTGTTAAAAGAACTCATTCTACAGAGGGGATGTCTGCTGTATACACTTAAAACACCCTTATTTTATTGTAAAGACCACTTATAGCCAAAGGGCTGTGCTTTACGAGGTGTCATTTTATTTAAATATATATTTGAAAAATCAGACTAAGGCAATGGAATTAGTATGCATTTTTGGATTTGGAATTCCAGATATTTTACTGTCATTTTCATCTGTGAGATGCACAATGTGGAACTAAAGACTAGCAAGTACTCCATGCCAGCATAACTGCTCATATGTTGCAGACAGAACCCCTCGCACTGGCTGCTGGTACAGAATAAAACAGCTCTCCTGGTGAGAGTGAAATAAACCAGAATAAACCATTGACCAGGAAAATTAGTCAATCTTGGCCATTTATGAAATGACCTCAATAATAAGCTAAATCGGTATAATTGGGGTTCTTTTGGCGGGTATGATCGAGCCCTCAGTCACCCTAGATCTAAACCCTTCTTGGTTCCAATCTACTCACACAAACCTAGCCCAAGGTTAGTGTGTGTGTGTGTGTGTGTGTGTGTTGTGTCAAACTTGAGATGCTGAAAATTATTTAGGATAGAGTAGTGCTAGATAATTTTCAGCATCTCAAGTTTGGGGTTGGGTGGATTCAATTTATTAGTGTCAATTCAGCCATCCTGGCTAGATAGGATTGTGCCTTTTGTTGCATTGATTAGAAAAGAGTTGGGAGAGAGATGATGACTGGAATATAGCACTCAACAGAAAGATAGAGAAGTGTACTTTCTTGTGACGGTGACTTTGGTAACTCTGGACTAAACTGATGCTCCTCTTGGGACACACACTTTAAAATGGCAAGAGGCTTTGAATGTGTGCCAGAGAAGCCAAGGGCAGTGCCACCCGGAGGCTAGACTCCATCAGGGTCTCGCAAGGTGGAATGTTCAAAGCTGACCAGGCTAAGATGTATCCAGTCTCTTCAAGATTTATGGTCATAGTCACACCAGAAAAGCATAGAGTCAGATACATGATTGGAGAGCAGCTATTGGTCAGTAGCAAGGTGACCTTGGCAGGGGTATTTCACAGAGAAAGGCAGTGGGACTCGTGCTAACTTTTGTTAGTACTGTGGAGAAGAGGGCAGTGGTATGTGTGTGTGTTGCGTCATTACAGTCGTGACCAACTCTTCATGACCCCATGTCCATGGAGTTTTCTCGGCAGGAATACTGGAGTGGCTTGCCAGTTCCTACTCCAGGCGCCTACAGCACCTGGTATTCCCTGGTGGTCATCCATCCAAGTACTAACCAGAGCCGACCCTGCTTAGCTTCCTAAATCAGGCAAGATCGGATGTGCTTTGGGCATCTAGGCATGTTTCTTACTTTGAAAACTATGATGAGAAATGCCAGAATGAAACAAGAAATAGTGATGGAAGATAAGATTCCCAGGTTGCAAGGCACACAGTCAGCTACTGGGGAACAGCAAAGGACAAGTACAAAGGCGCTGTCATTAATAATGTAGCTAGATTAAAGTTAAAAGGACGTTTAGTGCCCAATGTGCACAGAGGTGAAAAAATATCTGATGCTACATGACACATACAATTGGAACATGGAAAGCGAGAAGTAAGAATCAAGGGAACTGGAAACTGAAAGCAAAAAAATGGAACATTGGCGTACTTACTGGGAGCTAATTAATGTCTACTGGAATGGGATATTTTCAGTCAGAATGACAAACTCAGACAAATCTGAGTGATTCGAATAGTGAGGCAAGAGGAAGCATAGGCAGTTAGGGGCTATTATGCAAGCTGACCATGTAATATCAATGAGACTTCTTGGAACACCTGTCAAAATAACCATCGTTCAAGTCTATGCACCAACTACAGGAGCTGAAGAAGCAAACCAAAGCTTTTATGCAAGGATCCAAGTGGAATTTGATTACATACTGAAACAAGACATGCTTATAATCGTAGGTGACTGGAACACAAAAGTAGGAAACCAAAAAGAATAAAATGTAGCAGAACTTGGACAAGTCAGAAAGAAAATAGGATAACCAACCAACCAACCAACCAACCAACCAACCAATTTCCATACTGCCCATCTAGCTACAAGGCCACCATGGGCAGTTCACAACAAATTAAACAAAAATAACACAAATTCACAACCTAAAACATTACAACATCAAATTAAAAAATATCAGTCAACAGAATTCACAGAATTCATAGAATTCTGTAAGGCAAACAATCTGCTTATTTCAAGTACATGCTTAAGACAAGCAAAAAGATCATTACCCGTGGAACTCATAGGAAGACCAATATCTAATAGACTACATCATTGTAAGTAGGAGATGGGGAGCTATATTCTTTCTTTAAAAAGATACTCATAAAGAAAGCATGTAACTTTTTAACTTTTTTCATTTATTTTAATGTCCTAAAATAATATTTGTTCCCTAACCATAAAATTGTTTCTAATTCATCAAATAAATCTGCTTATAAATTTCATTGTTATTTTAAAAATTGTTCTTAAAATTCCCAATGCTTGTACTTAAATTGATAGACACAAAGAAAAAGTGAAAAGCAAAGTGTGCTACTTATATGCTGCGCCATAGTGCTTAAAGCACTCTCTGGGTGGTTTCCGATGTATTTATGCATTTTACACATTGCCCCTGCTGGGAGCCGGGTACTCGTCTTACCCACCTTGGAAGGATAGAAGGCTGTCAACCTTGAACCGGATCCCTGGGATTAAACTCCAGGTCATGAGCA
>JAHTLZ010003542.1:7955640-7969563 GCA_023846285.1 Phrynocephalus versicolor | reverse complement strand
CACACACACACACACACACACACACACACACACACACACACACACACACAAAAGATTCAGCTGCAGCAGGAATAATGTCAGAGAATCTCAGCTCTGTGATATTCTGATGCTCCAAGAAATCAAATCAATGAGGCTATGATCAGAAAGATGAGGTAGCCCGTGAATGGAAGAGGGAAATCTCCGACTGACGAAACATCTGAGTGATGCAGCACAGGCTGCTCTTACCTTTTGGAATATTTCTTGCTTTGTTTGATTTGAGCCTGAGATTCCTTTGAGTTCTGATTTCACAAACATTGAAAGAGCATAAATCACATCTCTGCAACATCTATGTGTTTTCCCCTCTAATCACTATCAACCTTCTGTTTCTGTCCTGGGAGAGGGGAAATGAACAGAGTATACCAAGTAAAGAGAATGTGAAGTCTCAATTTTAGAATTGCAGTGGAAGATCAAATACTTCCTTAATCATTTAAGGCGATTTACATGCTTTTTAAAGTGTTTTAAAAAGGGTTGGGAGATAAGCAAAATTAACTTTTAAACTTCTAAATTTGTATTTATTTATTTTAACACGGCGGCCCCAGGAATGGTAGGCATAAAGACACCATGCCTCCACTTTTTGGGGGTGGATTGCACCCCACTTTTCAATAAGGATTTTTAAAATTCATATTTCTTGAAGGACATCTGAAAGATGTGAAGGGCAAGATGCTCTGACAGTCCCCAGTGGGCTGCCTGCCTTGGGCCTCCACCCCCCTCCCCGGCATTCTACCTGGATGACCCAGAAGGCAGGACGGGGCTCCCAGGTGGGAATCTGGATCAGGGTGAGCTTTGCCTGCAGAGCGTTGGGCTTAAAAGAGTGGAAAGAGGAGAACAATTCATCACCATTATTGGAGACGGGGGTTGGAGAAACAAATACCCAGTATTTGGAGCAGCACTTTCAGTGTCTGTAAACAATTGTCCTTTCCTAACGGAAAAGCTTGTTGGGCTGACAACTTATTGTTAACGGTATAACAGCCATGCAATCAGAATTTCTTAGAATCTGAGAAAATATGAAGTAAACATACCAACCCCGCCACCATTTTTCATTATGCCAGAATCAGGTGTAACTAAATTAAAATGTCTTTATATAGTTCAAGATGAGATGCCTTCTCTTATAATTTCACAGAGTCGTAGTGTTGCATTTGGAAAGAGATGGCTACAGTTAGGAAGTATTTATTTATTTATTCATTTACAGTGGACCCTTGTATATCAAATTGTTTGTATAACATAAAATCTATATAACATAAAAAATTCTGGAGATAGGGGAAATTTGCTTAACAGAATCGTCTATGGGGCGAATCCGTACAACATCAAAATGGTCGCGATTAGGGATTACTCTGTTTTCAATGCATTCCTATGGGAAATGTGTATAAAGGAAATTTTGCTTAGCATAATTTCATTTGGAACGAATTAATTCCTTTATACAAGGCACCACTGTATTTATATTTTTATACTGCCTCCTTAGTACCAACCCCACTATTGGGCAAATAACCTTGCTGAACTCAGTGATTCTATATTTTTAAAATTTGGGATACGTACACTTCAGCACCACAAATATTAGTTCATGTACTAACTATAATGAAAAAGGGGTTCGGCAGGTGGGGGGCCTGGAGTGTAAAATATTAAACAAAATAGCATGTCAAATGTGGACTTTCAACTTTTTTAAAATGAAACCTTCATTACGGATCTCTAGCAGCTAGGGAGTATGTTGAGAAGTGTTCTTCCAGATAAGTAACTGGTTAAAGAATAAAACACAGAGAGCAGTGGAGGTCTGTAAGCAAAGGGCTACCCTTAAGAATCTTTATTGGAGCTGGTAGGCTTTTAAAATTGAACCTGAATCACAGCAAGTTAGAGGTTATCAGTGAGACTGTCACATTTTCTGATAGCACCAAATTGTTAGAGTAAAACATAAGCTAATGGCAGAGAACTCCCATTGGGTTTCTCCAAGGTGGAGAAATGGGCATTAAATGGTGAACATGATTCAGTTAAGTATTTGTGATGCACGGCCCCCCCCCCCCCAAAAAAAAAAACCCTCATATAGCTTCACATAGTACTGATGAAGAAGGGGACATGACTTAGTTGTCATCTGGAAGAGCTTAGTGAAAATATTTTGGATGCAAATCCTTTCTCATCTCTTGTGGATGATGGGGGAAAAGTAGTCATCTGTAAAAAGTTGAGGAGATGTCTTGTGGCACTGATGATAAAAGAAAAAGAACAAGGAGGAGTAAATTAAGCAGAATTGTACAAATAATACTTTGATGCAAGCAGTGCTTTAACATGAATAAGACAAATTGCATAGAATGATGGTGGTTGCTACATTGTTGCACGAACCCTAAAAAGGATCAGACACAACAGAGAGGTTGTTTGTTTCTTTTTAAAATAATCAACCATTTTATTCTGTGTTTCCTATTTATGTGTGCACAAATTACAGAGAAAATTTGAAAAGAGAAAATAACAGTTCATTAGGGGACTGGAACACCTTCCTTACCATCTGAGGCTGCAATGTCTGGGCCTCTTCACTCTTGAACAACGGTGCTTAAGAGATTACCTGATTAAAGATTATAAAATCATACACATCGTCGACAAAGTAGATAAGGAAAAGCTGTTTTCCGTATTGCACAATGCTAGAACTAGGGGGCACTCCATGAAACTTTGGGGTGCTAGATCTCAAGCAAGTAAGAGAAAGTACTTTTTCACCCAGAGTACAACTGGTCTGTGGAACTCCCTGCCAGAAGAAGTGGTGACAGCTGTTGGCCTTGACAGCTTTAAGAAAGGGTTGGACAAGTTCATGGAGAACAAGGGCATCCATGGCTATCATGATGGATGATGCCTAAGGACAACCTCCAGGTTGGAGAGAGAGGCCGGATATCTCTCTGTGCCATTTGTGGGGAATCGTAAGCAGGTGAAGTCATCTGCTTGGGAATACCCTGGAGCAAATGGTGAGCCACTGTGTGAGACACAATGCTGGACTGGATGGGCTGTGGCCTGTTTTCTGGCAAGACTGTTCTTAAGTTCTTATTAAATATTCATTATTAGAGATGGGCACGACTTAGCGGTATTTTCGTTTTTGTTTTTGCTTTTTCGTTTTCGTTACGTAACGAAACGAAAACGAAAAACGGTTCAAAATGGACCGAAAACAGAAACGAAACGACTAATTTTGAGCCAATTTTCGTTTTTCGTTACTGGAAAAACACATAATGGAGCTAAATGGGGAGAAACGAAAAATTTTTCGTTTTCGTTTTCGTTTTTCCGTTTTCGTTACGTAACGAAACGAAAACGAAAAATTTTGAAATTAGCTCACGAAAACGGAAACGAAACGTAACGGACCCTAGCTGAAAACGAAAACGAAAACGAAATTTTTTTCTGAGTCGTGCCCATCTCTATTCATTATTGAGAAAGTGTTTCAACTTCCTTCAGGAGATCCATCTCACGTGTCAGCAGACATGGCTACCCTTGAACGTCTTGTAGAATAAGATAATGATGGAAAGGGTTTGGATGAAGTAAAATTTTTGGTAAATCATACAGGATGCCTATACACAGATGGCTTACAAATGTTAACTTTGTGAAATATCGGTACATTATAGAATTCCAGGATGAACTGACCCAGTGCACATCTCTCAGAATATATGGACTGCAACATTATTTTTGGCTGGTTTTTAGACTTCTCAAATGGTTCAATCTATTTCTTTGCTCAGATGCACCAACATATATTTTAAACAAAATACATTTTAAGTTAATGCAGTATATTTTTTTAGATGGTGCCCCCTCCCCACCACCAATTAAGAAACAGGATGCTGTGGATTAATAATATATAATACAGACAGAAAATGGACTGATTGCTCATCCCTAATAACAGTAATAAAGCTTGTAGGACATGTAACTTAGTTGCTTGGTTGAAATATATATAAAAAGAATGAAAATACTGTAGTTATTGGTATCTGCTTCATTCTGACATCTCATCCCATATCGTGAAATTGACATTGCCTTGGGTAGCTGTTCCACAATGGGAGATTTAACAAAGTAAGTCAGGTGTGATGAGTGTTCTGTTTGCTTCCATTATCCATGGTATCCTTCTGCTTTATCAGGCAGGTCTCAGTTTGTGGGGGTGTTGCTTGAGATAACTCTGTCTGTGGATGTGGCTTTCCAGAAAGTGATGCAGGTGGATTGTACTGCCTTGTGGCCTTTGTTTCTCTCTTGCCCTTGCATTTAAATAGCAACTTCTGGGTTGCAATAAAATGTCCTTAATTTAGAGATTTTGCCAAATTTGCCTGCTATCGTTTCATTGGGAAAGAGCAGTAATTTGCTAGGATTTGACTCATATTTGAAGACTAGTTTTAGTTTAGATCAGGGCGAGCAAGTACAGTGGTACCCCGACTTAAGAGCAGCTCGACTTAAAAACAATTCGACTTAACTGCTGCCTTACAAATTTTAGATATGGTCTGTTCGATTTACAATTTTTTATTTTTTTATTTTTTAACTTATTTTTTCAATTGTTTAGATTGGTACCCCGACTTAAGAGTAGTTCGACTTAAGAGCATGCATTCGGAACGGATTAAATTTGTAAGTCGAGGTACCACTGTATTTCTTAATGCAGATAAACCAGTGCAGTTGAGGAACCTGAGTTTGGGGTAGGTACAATATTAAAGGTCCGGTTAAAGGAAGATTTGTTTGTGTGTGTGTGTTACGTCATTACAGTCGTGACCGACCGGCCCTTTGTGACCCCATGTCCATGAAGGTTTTCTTGGCAGGGATACTGGAATATTATTCCCGGGTGGTCCCCCATTCCCTGGTGGCTGACCCTGCTTAGCTTCGGAAATCAGGCGAGATCGGATGTGCTCAGGACATCTAGGTACTAGATCCAGTGCCTCAAAAGACACCTGTTTAGAATTGGGACCAGTTGGGCTAGACATTGCTTTTGGATATCACTCTGTGGCCTTGAGAGATATCCAGTATGACCTTCATTTTGGTTTATCTGATATTTTCTGAAAGTTGTTTTTATTCATTTTTTAACATTACTGAGTTGAATTTTTAGTTTTATGAACTGTCCAGCAGACCTAAATATGTCACAAATGAAATTATTATAATTAATGATACTACTACTACTACTACTACTACTACTACTACTACTACTACTACTACTACTACTAATAATAATAATAATAATAATAATAATAATAATAATAATAATGATAATAATAATAACAATAATAATAATAATAATTGCCAGTATTATTCTGCATTTCCACTGGACTGTTCTGCCAGTGAATAACACAGGGCGGCATCACTTGCACAAGTGTTGTCATTTTCAATCAGAGTACTGGTTGTCTTCACGGAACATATTGACTGCACAGTGGTCATGTCTGCACAAGGAGCCTAACACCCTGTGTTACTCTGCTGGCGGGACATCCTGCTCAGCAGAAGCTCAGTAGGGTGCTAGCCATGACAGCATAACCAATACTGTACGTGCTAATATGATATGCCAATGTCATTATAGCCCTACTCTTTACAAAGTTAGTGTATGATTTACATCTTGGTGTTTATTGTGGCTGACACCCAGTCTTGTGTTCACACTGCAGGGCCAGCACCACAGAACTTTCTTTCTCTTTCTTCTCTCTTGGATTTAGTTTGGTAAGAGGGTCCAGGGGCGTTTCTCAGCTGCGCAGAACATGTCGCTTGGGTGCAGATGGGCTGTACTGGGAATGGAAATCCAGCCCTCCTCTCAGTTCCACAAATGGAGGAGGTTTCCTTAGAAGATGTATCCTGTGCAAGACTAGCCTAAATAGACTAATCCAGCACTCAGTAAATGGAATAGAAGGCAGACTGCTTTATTTTTTTTTTAAAAAAGAGCCTCCGTTTCACAGAGTCATATGTAATGTTTTAACCAGTATTAAATGTCTTTTAAACTTTGCAATTGTTTTCTAGATTTCCCATGTTTCTTCAGTATTAATTTATTAGCACCAGTTAAATGCTTCGCTTATTCCTAACACAAATAAAAATGGTTAAATATTATACATTGGCTCATGAGGACAGATTACTGGAATCTATTTAAACCACTGACAAATGATCCCAACTCCTGTGAAAAAGACCATCACATTTTCCTTCACTCACCTACAATTCCGTAAATGTCTTCATAGGCACTGGGGCATGGTGGTCATCACAACATTATTTTAAACATCTTTAAATGTTTTTTCATCAATAATACTATAGGACAAATATGGTCTGTAAGCCTGCAGAGGCACACAGGGTTGTCTTGTTTCACCAGAAGTGGCCAGTAGAGCAGCTACAAACGAACATGGGTTAGATGCAGGGGAGTGGTATCAGCAGACAGATATCTAGTCTCATGCGCTCCCAAACGCATCTGGTGGGGCCACTGTGAGATACAGGAAGCTGGACTAGATGGGCCTTTGGCCTGATCCAGCATGGCTCTTCTTATGTTCATATGGGTCAGTACTGAACTCATAAGACACTTTCAGCTCCCCTCCAAAAATGTTAATGAGCAAAGTCTGAAAATACCCCAGAATTCAAATGCAATGTAGCCTAGTAAATAATTAGCCTAAAGGCTATACAGTAGTACCTCAGCTTATGAATTTAATCCGTTCTGAATGCATGCTCTTAAGTCGAACTACTCTTAAGTCGGGGTACCTACCTAAAAATGGGGGAAAAAATTAAAAAATTTAAAAATGCAAAAAATATTTGTAAGTTGAGCAAATCATATCTAAAATTTGTAAGGCGGCCGTTAAAACGCCAACAATTTTCCGCTCTTAAATTGAATTGCTCTTAAGTCGAGCCGCTCTTAAGTCGGGGTACCACTGTACTTCTGTTCTAGTTTTGTAGACACACATGTATTCTTGCATGTCTGTGTATACACAGGGGAGGGACTTGGCAAGGGTGATAATTTGCCTTTCCATTTATTTATTTATTTATTTATTTATTTATTTTGGTGAGGGTATCCAGAAGCTTATAAAAAATGGGAAGGTTGTTGCCTTCCCAAGACCTAGGGCAGGGATGGTGAACCTTTTAGAGGCCGAGTGTCCAAACTGTGATTCAAAACCCACTAATTTTCCGCAAAGTGTCAATAAAGCAATTTAACCTGAATACACGTGGCTGTGTAGGGGCGATGTTGGGTGCCCACAGAAAGGGCTCCGAGTGCCACCTTTGGCATCTCTGCAATAGGTTTGCCAACACTGCCCTAGGTATTTAAGTCTGGGAATTGATGCAAATATAGTACTTCAGCAGTCTCAGGATTAGAAATAGCTACACAGTGAAACTCCAGGATTGTGTGTGTGTGTGTGTGCGTGTGTGTATTTTTACCCCACTTTTCTCCATGGAAAAGGACCCAAGAGAGCTTACAATCCATTACAATTAAGATACAATCAGGGAATTGAGGGGCATCTGACAGCATTATAAGGCCACATTAAAGCTAACTATTGATAACAGTGTCAATGCAATCACACGAGAAGAGATATAAACACAAAGTTATAAGTGGTTATAAACACAAGGTCTGTGTAGCCATGTATGGTAATCTATATAAAAGACACATTGTAGGTAGTCCCTCATTCATGGAAAGCTTGCCTGAAGAGAAATTTCTTCACCTGCTTCCGGAAAGACAGCAGAGATGGGGCCGTTCTTCTCGCCTCCAGCAGGAGAGAGTTCCAGAGTCTGGGAGCAGCAGCAGTTATATTACTACCAAGGACTAGAGATGGGCACGGAATGAACATTGTTTCGTTTCCGTTATTTGTTAGTTGTTCTGTTACATAACGAAACGACAAATGAAAATTGTGATGACAATGCAACGAAATGAACAGAACCACGAAAATTGTGGTCGTTACGTTTCATTTCTGTTAATGGCAACGCGCAATGAAATGAGCTGTTTTAAATGTTAAAAAACGCCCTGGACATCCGTAAAAACGGAGCGATAATTATTTATATTGTCTGATAATACCTACCGGGGGCTTGGGGTCCTTAAAAGGTGCATTTATGTCTTTTCTCAGATCGCTGTATTTTTTCCCTTTAAGGGGAGTTAGGGGACATCGACCCAAAATGGCTCCCAGATGCCTAATATTGATTGATTTCTTGGGTATTAAAACACCCTGGACATCTGTAAAAACGCAGCAATAATGTGATAATTATTTGAAACTATTACCTACCAGGGGGTTGGGTCCTTAAAATGTTTGTTTTTGTCTTTTCCCATCGCGATGTATTTTTCTTTTCCCTTTAAAATGGATGTTGCCACCAGCCACAAAATGGAGGCAAGCCATGTGATGGGATCATGTTCAACCAATAGCATGCCCAGGTTGCAGACTGGGCAGGTCTGGCAGCCACAGAGGGCATAAAAAGCTCTGGCAGCCCCCGTCCTCCTTGCAGTCTCTGGTGGGAGTTAGGGTGGGATTGCTGTCTCTGCTGCGACTCTAGCTTCAGTCGTGCAGCCTCCCTGTGTGTGTGCATGCGACTGTGTACCTCTCGGTGAGTACCCTCCCTTGCCCCACAGTGCAGTCACTCTACGGTTGCCTTGCACCCTGGGCAACGCCCGCTGCTGCCTTTGCAGCCTCCCTGCGTACCTAGTCTATACTGTGTCTCTGCCAGCATCCATTTTTTTTAGTGTTTTCCCTCTGTTCTGGGGCACTGGGGGACGCCCGTGCACGGAAATGCTTTAAAAATTGTGCAAAAAGCGTGTAGAAATGGCAAACGAAAAAATGAAAAACGGAAACAAAATTTTGCCAAAAATTCGCGACAAACAGAAATGAACCGAAACAGACCTCTCAACGACAAACGAAAAACCGAAATGCCATTTTTTTTATTCGTGCCCATCTCTACCAGGGACCATGCCAGGGGCTGATCTACTATGAAACCAATAAATCTTAAATTTCAGGGCCCCTAATCCTGGTGGGGCCCCAGGAGTGATTATACACTTTTTTTAAAATTGTGGTGATGTCATGAAACAAATCCATGGAAGATTAAAGTGGTTGCCCAGAAGTCATTGCTGGTTGCAAAGGATTGCCTTAATAGTTCAAGCTTCAGGGTCCCTGAACTGTGCCATACTTCCCTCTCATCTCAAGGTCACTCTTTTCTCTCTGTGTTCTTACTGCAAGCCACAAAGCAATGTTCATGTGGAGTTGAATTTCCACAATAACAACAATACTGTTCTGAATCCTCACTTTCATTATACAAGATAGTTTACAGTGGCTTGCTGTTCAGTATGCAACGAAGATCCATTAGCTTACAAACTAGAGTGAGGAATGTGAGCCAGGGCTTCTCATGCTCTTCTGTTGCCCTCTTGGTATAAAAATCCCTTTGCAAAACCTCCCTGCTACCTCTGGGACCCAACTGATCTCCAGTGTAGCCCAGGCACATCCACATCAGAATCTCTTTTTTTTCTGGAGCGCAGCCATGCCCTTGAGCGGCTTCTGCAGCTCTTTTGTCATCTCGTGTAGGAGAGGGCAGCAGCCAGGATCCTGGAAGAGAGACCAGCTAGAGATGAGCCACTCTGGCAGGGCCTCCAACTCTGGAGGGGCACCGGTAGAGCCCAGGGGAGCATCCAGGCTCCCCCCTTTCTGGGGTGCGCTCTTCTTTCTAGCTTCTCCATGGGAACCTCAACACCTCGATGCCAGTCAAGAGCAGACAGCCTTACCTGCACAGAGCACACTTTTCGCCTGCAGCGGTGACAGCAGCTTCTGTTGGGTCTGTGAGCTGAAGGCTGTTGTCTTCTTTCAAAGCAGCCATTAGAGTTGCCGGACAATGACGCAAATCTCAACCTTCTTGGGGCAACACACAGGACTCCACAGCACTCCTGGGTGGGTTTGGTGGTGTCCCAGGGCTCTCAGCGCACAGTTTGGGAATAGCTTATCTAATTTATTCATCATGCAGATCTCGCTTGTGGCCAACACAAGCAAAAATTGTCCTACATCCAGAAGTTTGTTTTAATACAAATGGAACTGTGCAGGAGGGCACTAGTTAAGCATCTTAAAACCTAGATGCACAGATGCCATTATGCCGTGGTTTGTACTGAGTGTACGTGATTGTCTTGTCCTCTGCCTCCAGTTCTCACTGCATTTGGTGACAACAATAGCACAGAGGCTCTTGTTCTTTGAAGTGTAGTTGGGTTATGGACCACAGCTGGTGGCCACAGACCAGAAAGATTGGTGTCACTTTTGGTGAGAGAGGAACAGTGTTGTATTCAGAGGGAGGAGAAGAAATGCATATGGAGTGATATAGCCATTCTCTTGTCTGCAGGTTTTGTGGGCCTGGGTGGTGCTTTGATGTCCCCAATAAAAGATAGAAAAGGTGAGCAAACAGGAAGTATTTGGAATTCCTTGATTATAGACTCATAGAATCATAGAGTTGGAAGAGACCTCAAGGGTCATCCAGTCCAACCCCCTGCCATGCAGAAACCCCCATCACAGTGCTCCCGACAGATGGCCATCCAGCCTCTTCTTAGAAACATCCAAAGAAGGAGACTCCACCACCCTTCTTGGCAGCGTATTCTACTGCCAAACAGCTCTAACTGTCATGAAGTTCTTCCTAATGTTCAAATGGAATCTCCTTTCCTGTACAGTGGACCCTTGTATAACAAACAGTTTGTATAACATAAAATCTGTACAACATAAAACATTCCAGAGGTAGGGGAAATTTGTTTAACATAATTGCCTATGGGGTGAATACTACAACATAAAAATGGGATTACTCCGCTTTCAATGCATTCCTAAGGGAAATTTGTAAAAAGGAAAATTTGCTTAGCATAATTTCATTTGGAACAAATTAATTCCTTTATACAAGGTACCACTGTAGTTTGAAACCATTGTTCCGAGTCCTAGTCTCTGAAGCCATGGAAAACAAACCTGTTCCCTCTTCAATATGACATCCTTCCAAATATTTAAACATAACTATCATATTCCCCTCAGCCTTCTCTTTGAAAGGCTACAAGCCATTCCTCATAAGACATTTCTTCCAGACCTTCAACCATCCTGGTTGCCATACTCTACACCCGCTCAAGGTTGTCAACATCCAAGCTTGCAGATAGATTCAGGGGCTTTATATGGCACTGTTCTGAGCTGAAAGCTGGTTCTAGGTTAGAAAGTGTGGACAGGCTCATTCTGTTATAGCCTTTGGTCTGGGCTTGCCTGGTTATGGCAATGATAGGCATCCACACACATAGACCCCACTTGGATTTTATTTTGGAATCATATGAGAAATAAAAAAAATGGCTGTTTCTTGCTTCTGCTAGGCATCTAAGGACAGATAGGAATGCTTGTAGCAGCTGCCAGAGCATCTAGACAACAGGAGGTGGCAGATGTGGCAAGATCTGTGGGTCCCAGATTCAAGTTACATATCAAACAATAAAACCAGTAGGGTCTTTTAGCCACTTCTAATTTTCAATCTAAACTTCATATATTTAAAATGGGAAAACTGGTCCTCGTAAGCCTGAAGCCTTCTAAGAATAAATTCTTGGAAAGCACTTTACACAATTAAATACTATATAAATGATTAACGATACACTTGATTTATGGTGATCCGGACCTAGCAAGTTGGTGGGCAGGGAAAATCAATATTGATTGTAATAAGTATGGTTGTAAGTATGATTGACCTCAAGTGACTCACAGTGACAGAATTTCATTTAGAATTTCATTTAATAATCTTTTTATGAACCCTTAATGATCACAGTGAAAGAATATCTATGTTCCCATTACTGGAAAAGAGGAAAGCATTTACCCTTTCAGAAAACAAATAATTGTTCTGTGGTAGTAAATAGTCTAAACTGGGCTGAGGTTATATAAGAAATACTTGGAAAGTGACATAGACACGTTGTAACTAAAATGAATTTAACCTGTGGTCATTACCTTTGATGTTTAAAGGGAATTAAGCAACTTCAGGTTCAACAGAGTCTTATTTGTGTGTTCGGAACTCAAAGGCAATAATACATGTGGAAGGCAGAACACTTGCCCTTTCTTGTGCATTTCCATCATTCTCTGCATAGAGAAAATATGCTTTCTAAAGAAAAGCAACCCACTTTGGTGGGTTCGGTATTGGGACGCCTGCTCCAATTCCCCCTTTCCCCTACTGGGCACCCTGCGGGAGCTGGAGATAGGTAACAGAAAGCCTTTCTTCCACTGTGGTGGTGGCGGCTTTTTTCCATCCAAGTCCAGCTCCTCCAGGGTGCCCAGCAACAGTTGGTGTTGGGGCAGGTACCCACGGCTCGGCAGGTGAAAAGCCAGTGGCCCTGACCTGCCAAGGGGGCAAGCGGTGGGTCCTAGAGCAGCCGAGCTGCTTCTTCAATCCTGGGGCTGCAGTGGGCAGAAGCCATCTGCCTGACCTAGCGGCCAGCTGCCAGCAGCCCCAATGCTCGCATATCAAGACATTGCTTGTTGATCAAGGCAAAAATATCAGAGATTTTTGCTCATTGATTAAAATACTTATAAGCCAAGTTACTCATAGACCGAGATACCACTGTATACCGTGTTTCCCTGAAAATAAGAAAGTCTTATATTAATTTTTGCTCCCAAAGATGCGCTAGGTCTTATTTTCAGGGGATGTCTTATTTTTCCATGAAAATGAATACAGTCCACATTTATTGTTATCTTATTATCATGGAGGCCTTATTTTCGGGGGGATGCCTTATTTTTCAGCGAGAGGCAAAACGTTAAGTAGGTCTTATTTTGAGGGGAATGTCTTATTTTCGGGGAAACAGGGTACCTCTGAACCCTAATTGCTACTTGGCAGGCAGCATGGGAGGGCTGTTGTTGCCACAGACTGCTTGTGGTCTTTTTAATGGTACCTGTTTGTCACTGTTGAAAACAGGATCTTTAACTAATCAGAGATGTAAAATTTCTGGAAAAATTGGGGCCAGAGTTTTAAAAACCTGCTCCCCCCTGCCATTTTCCTATTTCTCTCCAAAGCTTCCCCCCCCATGCCTTCAAAATCCCCAGGAACTTTACATCTCTAGACAAGATGGCACCTCTGTCTCATCCGGCAGTTATCTTTTTTTCTCTAATTGCGATTTCAACAATTTTATCCCACCAGGTTTGATGATCCCTGTCTTTTGCGTGGTGGAGCAGCTGGATACTTCGCTTGAATACGATAATCGTGAAGAACACGCAGAATTTGTTCTGGTTCGCAAAGATGTACTTTTTAGTCAGCTAGTGGAGACGGCACTCCTGGCTCTTGGATATTCCCACAGCTCCGCAGCTCAGGCACAAGGTACCGCACCAAAACATACCATTCTGTCGTCAGTCATGTACAAAAATTCTTCCGTGGTTTCTCAGCATGCTCTAAAGACAAATATGGAATCGAACAGTCATGTAAGGAAGCCCTAAGTGAACTAGGCCAAGGGATATTAGGGAGGAATATATATTAAAACTGCAGTTGCATATTCATGAACAAACATGCTTACGAGCATGATGCACATTGTTGGTTGCTTGAGTCATGGCGTATCACTCAGAAAGGGACAATATGGAATGTCTGTGTTTCTGCCTATATTTGAAAAAAGCATATTGGACCCCTTGCAAAAGCTTATTTTGACAGCTCAATACATTGATAGGCATCTGTCATAAATTGAAAAATAACTATACAGCAGTATTAGTTTGTTCTTCTAAAGTTGGACCAGGCAAAGAATTTTATATGTAGGTACATCCATACTAATAGTAAACAAATATTTAAGAAAATTGCCTTTAATTGCCTGATTAAACTTAGATTATAAAAATCCCTGCTTTGAGCAAGAACTAGAAAGGAGAAGAGGGATTTTTTTCCTCCTCTGCTGTTTAGAATGAAATACATTAATTGTGGTAATGGAAACTAATTATAATTGTGGTTTTGACCATTCTATGTGAAAGCTGCCTTTTGTTTTCAATACATTTATTTATTTATTTATTTATTTATTTATTTATTTATTTATTTATT
>JAHTLZ010003542.1:7937847-7955630 GCA_023846285.1 Phrynocephalus versicolor | reverse complement strand
ATTTATTTATTTATTTATTTATTTATTTATTTATTTATTTATTTATTTTAAGGCTTATATACCGCCCGTCTTCCCGGAGGAACTCCGGGCGGTTCACAACGTACAAATTGTAACAATTAGATACAACATATAGACAACAATAAAAATCAATTAAAACACAATAAAAGGGTGCATGTAAACAGATGGCGGATCAAAAAAAAATACATGCAGTCACTTGGCGAATATTTACTATCCTTTGCAATGCTGGATATTCCTTTGGCATGTTATAGGAATTAGATAAAAAGGACTTCTGAAATTATAGATATAGTAGAAATCTGAATGTATTTTTTAGCAAAGCAGTGTGATTCATATTCCTTGTCATCATTTCCAAACAGCTTGCTTTTAAATAGGCAAAATGTAACAATAAGATAAAGCATCGTTGTACAGTACTTGGTAGCTAAATATTTTTTAAAAGGGCAAAAACGTGTTTCAGACATTACTTCATGCCATTTTAAGAACACTGCTTTCTGAACATAAATATAACTGTTTCCCACAGTTTTTTTTTTGTCATACTGAACCAGCTTCCTGTTTGACATCGCTATCTTGTTTAACCCGCTTGCTCAACATTTTGTGAACTAGCATGTGGAACATAATGGTAAAGGTAAAGGTTCCCCCCGCACATGTGTTCTAGTCCTGTTCGACTCTAGGAGCAGCGCTCATCTCCATTTCTAAGCCAAAGAGCCAGTGTTGTATAAGTCCGTGGCCAGGTGGCTGGCATGGCTGCACACAGAACTTCCTGCTTTTTACAGCTGCGCCTATTTATCTGCTTGCATTTTACATGCTTTCAAACCGCTAGGTTGGCAGGAGCTGAGGTTAACAGTGGGAGCTTGCTCCGCTGCTTGGCTAACCACCGAGCTGCCGACTTTGCAGCCAACATTTCAGTGCTCTAGCCCACTGAGCCAATGAATTAAGCAGCAAAAGCATCATTCCTGGGAAGAAAGGGTGCTTTTATGGAGGCATGAGATTTCTTTCATGATCCATGCTAGCTGAATATTTTGCTCAGGAGAATATATGGCTGCTACAGTGAAGAAAATGAAGTAGACTCATATTAACTAATTGGCTTTTCATTCCAATGAAAGAGCAACTGTACAAGAAGATTAGATGTTTATTTGGCTTTCATATTTTGCTTTTTTGTGTGATCCAGACACTGCCTTGGTGTTGATCCAGATGCATTTACAGCCTTTTCAGAGGTGCTCAGAATTAAGATTAAGGGTGCAATCAGATGTTGATTTAGATTGTTTTTGGAGTGCCTGCCCTGAGCACTGTCTGGTTCA
Organism: Phrynocephalus versicolor; assembly: GCA_023846285.1. Taxonomy (NCBI): domain Eukaryota; kingdom Metazoa; phylum Chordata; class Lepidosauria; order Squamata; family Agamidae; genus Phrynocephalus; species Phrynocephalus versicolor. The sequence continues at coordinate 7,954,317 of JAHTLZ010003542.1, read as the reverse complement.
CTCTGTTTGCTGGCGACCAGATGACATACACAAGGTCATGAACCAGCCCAGTCCAGAACTTTTTTGGGCCAGTGACAGGGCTGCTTTCTGTTGTTGTTGAAGTGGGCCAGAAAAATGGGGACTGAATCATATTTAGATCAAAGGATCATTTTAAAGGATTATTTTAAATGTCACACCTAGCAAAGCAACCCTTTTAAGCTAACCCAATATGATATTTATGTTACTCTGCAATTTTACCTAGGCCAACTATATTTCATACTAAAGTACCAGCATTAGTGGTTACCACCATGCCATCCTTCCTAAATTAATTGCTCAATGAGGATTTTCTGGAAATTCATGCATAATTAAAAATTAGGTGCTTTGAATTTATCTGGAAGTTGAGTCATGGCAACTGGACTTCTTTTCTTGAGAGACTGAAACATTTCGCTGCTCATCGAAACAGCTTCAGCAGTCTGAGGAAAGCTAGTTGTGAGTCCTCCATTTTATCATTCACTTTGACCTCATGTCACCCTGGGCTGAAATAGGCTCGTAAGATGAACAATGGCCTGAATAGGCCCCTTAGGTGAACAATAGTCTCAATAGACCCATTAGGTGGACAATGGCGTAAGGTGCATGAAAGTTTCATCTTTAGTTTCCCATTAAGTCTGGGTTGTTAGCTATGGCCTTGTTGGTGGAGGTGTGAAATATTATTTGTCTGGGGATTGTTGAAATCACTGCCTGATAAGTGGCAGATAGACTGTGCCTGAGACTCCCACCTCTGTTGAGAGAGGGGGTTTCTATGCTCACATGAATGGCTTCCCTGACCCCTCTCTTAAACCAGCTATCTTCTCTGTCTAATATGTGTACATCTTCATCTTTGAATGAGTGCCCTTTGTCCTTCAAGTGGAGGTGTACTGCTGATTCTAGCCCTGAACTGTTAGCCCTCCTATGTTGGACCATCCTTCTGTTTAATGGCTGTTTAGTTTCTCCCCATTTTTATAACAGGAGGATGGATGAGCAGTGAAACATTTCTCTCAAGAAAAGAAGTCCAGTTGCCATGACTCAACTTCCAGATAAACTCACCTGGATGACTGAGAATCTTCACAGACGTGCATTGAATTTGTGCGTACCTAACCAACAGAGACATCAAAACTGTGAATTTATTGCAGCATCCAGGGGACAGAGAACATGGCGCTATCCTCCATGTAACTGCACACGTCTCCTCTAGATGTGTTAGATTTCCATATTTATTCATGGACACTTGTGTTTTAGGATGGTTCTGTGCTAGCAATTCTGTAATGCATAATATAAGGAGATGATCAAGTGTATCATACTGTGGCTGAAATCCTGTTGCATAGTCATGTACAAGGTGTCATCTGTAGAGATAGCAGATCTTTTGTACACTTAGTTGTGTAAATCAATATGCAAGACATAACATCTATGGATATTTCTAAACTTTTACAGCAGTTTGCTTTCAAATGTTACTCTATTTGCATAACTGCACAACCGGATTTTTTCAACCCATGTGCCCATGGGACTGTTTGAATCACTTTTGGCTGCCATACTCAGAGAAGGCAAGATTTTTTTAAAATAAAAATGGGTAGGTGCATCTTACCTTAAGAATGTTTGGCAGGGTTATTATTTCACCATGCTTGCTAATCCAGATTTTTCAGGAAGGCAAGTTTAAAGCTCAGTTTAAATGGAAACCAGAAATAGGTAAAATCTTTGTCAACACAGTCAGTATGGCCTGAAAGGCCCATATTTGGGTCCTATGTGGTTTAAAAAAATTTATATTGTAATCCCATGATTTACCATATGGATGTTATGGTAATTTGTGTGCAGCAAATGTCAGGGATTGGATTCTCTTTCTTATGTAGGTATTATTTTCAATCTGTTATCTTAAGTGGTGATTTTCACCATACAATGTGTTTAAAAAGGAAAAGAGCTACTGCTATCACCTTGTTATTTTTTATCACTTTGGAGATTTTTCATAAAGTCCTGCTTTGTAAAAAGACATGACTGGAATTCTAGTGACATTGCGTAAGTCACAGTATCCAACTGCTAAAAGACATTAGTTGAATAAGGCAACTAATGTCTAAAAGACATCATGTGGATAAGGGAGATCCAGTTGACATTGTTTATCTGGACTTTCAGAAGGCTTTTGACAAGGTCCCGCACCCAGGCTCTTGAATAAACTTGCCAGTCATGGAATAATGGGACAGGTCTCGTCCTGGATCAGCAACTGGCTAAGGGACAGGAAACAGAGGGGTAGCACTAAATGGACAAGTGGAGGGAGGTAAAGAGTGGGGTCCCCCGAGGTTCAGTACTAGGACCCCTGCTTTTCAACCTCTTCATAAATGATCTAGAAGTAGGAGTAAATAGCAGGGTAGCCAATTTTGCTGGGGAAACTTAAATTATACAGGATAGTAAAAACGGAGAGAGATTGTGAGGAGCTCTAGAGGGATCTCTTGACACTGGCAGAGTGGGCAAACCACTGGCAGATGAGTTTCAACATTAACAAGTGCAGAGTGATGCACGTTGGGGCAAAAAAAGAAAGAAAGAAAGAAAGAAAAGAAACCAAAAACCAATTACTTTTATAAACTGATGGGCTCTGAACTCTCTGCAACAAACCAGGAAAGAGACCTTGGTGTTCTGATGGATAGCTCAATGAAGGTGTCAACCCAAATTCTCCTTTATACAAATTTCCCATAGGATTGCATTGAAAACGTAATCGTGATCATTTTTATATTGTACGGATTTGCCCCATAGGCAATTCTGTTAAGCAAATTTCCTCTACCTCCAGAATTTTTTATGTTGTACAGATTTTATGTTATACAAACCGTTTGTTATATGAGGAGCCACTGTATATGTATAATATGGCCACTGATGTGTTACAGTCCCCAAAGAACTACAAATCCCAGAATTCCTTAGTGCCAGATTGTATATTAATATATGTAAGCAAGAGGAGCCAAGGGAACCTGACAGGCAGCTGGTTAGAGGGGTAACCAGGAATGTGGCGTTGTGATCTGAGGGATAGTGGAACAGAGCACGACTGGTGATTTGACAAGTGCTAGAATCTAGGTGAACAAGCATATCAGGTCGTCAGGGCACAGATAAGAATTTACTGAAGCTACTTATCTAGTGTTTATGTAAAGTCTTAACTAATAGCTGTTCTGCTGTAAGGAACATGTGTCTTTTCTCCGTGGTCTCTGTGACTCACCCTTATGGGTCTCGTGCCTCTGCAAAGACACATGGAAACATTGCAGAGCGGCTTTTGGTGGGACTCTGACTGTGCTTCTAATACCTGCATGTCCCAAAACGCACCTCAGTGAAGTGACTTCAGTTTATTTTGTGTACTGTGTGAGCAGCAATGTTTTAAAAATGATTTGCCTTTTTAAAATCTTCTTGTTCAGTAGCTTGTAGTATATAGTTCTTAAAAGAGCCTTTTAAAAGAAGGGTTTATACTTCTGTTTCTTAGTGGTGTTTAAAAATATTTGCCCCTCAACCCCACCCCCCAGTTTACCAAATGTGGGAGCCCTTCTGAAGATTAACGCCATCTGACGGATGCTCTTAAATGTGTTATTTGTTTGGGAGAGCTTCACCTTGCAGTCTGTGCTCCATCTGTAAGGGGGTTCTTAAGCCGATACTTTAAAATGGGATTCTGCCCAAAGCTAAACTTGTGGGAATTGTCTCTTCAGGTCCGCAATCGATCCATTCTTGATATGTTTCATTGCATGGCTTTTGCTGGTGTTTGAAAAAAATAACAACCTAGCTCTTGCCAAACCTCTTTTTCCACCTTTTTTCGCCTTGAGGCTTTTTAAATAATGACAGCTTTGCTCCAGGCTTCACTTTTGTCATCTTCCACATCAAATCCATTGGTGGAGGCTTCTTTGATTCAGAATCCATCTCAGTCATCTTTAAGGTCAACCAAGAAGGTCAAGAAAGAGGAAACATGTTGAGTCTACAGGCAAAAAGAAAAGAGGCAACAAAAGACCGACAACTGATCTTTGTTGCCTTTTGAAGCAACTACATTTTCATTGGTTTCATCTTCAGGATCCACGGAACCAGCTACAGCTTGGAGAACATCTGCATTTTGTCCTGCTCTCCAAGATCTTATACCAGGCTGTAGTGCTGCTCAGTGTAGCCAGAAGAGCTGACGAACGTTATACCTCTTGTGCACAAGTAGGAGAGAATGTCCTCTAGGCCAAGAGGGAAATACAGTATCTCAGCGACGCTGCCCTTTTACCATTGGGAGGTTTGCTGCTGAGAATGGTCATAAAACTGATTGATTCAAGGTCCTCCTATCATGAAAAGCATTTGTCTCAAGGCCAGGTACTTTGTCAAGAGACAGGGGATCCCTTTCATTTCAGGATTACCCTTCATCTAGATCACAGCACTGTTATAATTATCATTGTTCTCCTTATTAGTCTTGTGCTAATTCCAAGTTGGTTTGAAGTCAATCTTAATTGCTTCTTCCCTGCAATTAGCATCAGCTCTCAGATACTTGCTTACCTAAAGATGATTGTTTGATACCGGCTGCTACAGGACCAATGCTTACTGGTTTTCTATGCTGCTTCTGAATTTAGACTTTAATATCAACAACTTTCCTTCCTCCATCTCAGTCTGCAGCTTTTGGGGGCTTAGTTGCAGGTTCTGACATTTGATCATTTGTCATTGTTAGTAACATTGAATGTTACAGTTCCTTTGTCATCAGTGTCTCTACCTCCTGTATTACCTGTTTCAGTCTTGGAGCAATCTTTGCTCATAGACACTCACCGTTCTTTTTCTGCAGGAGGAGTGATTTCCTTCATCTGTTGAATTTGTCAGCTGCCCAGTGTGCTGTGCTCAGGATGTTCAAGACATTCAGTCCACAAATAAAGAATTCAGGCTCAAGGGATTCCATATCATTATTTCCATTGTGGTTCATTTAATCACCAGACTCTCTTACTGGAGATCAGACACCAGTTGCTCCTTTTCAGATTTTGAGATTATATGAAAATCAAGTTATGAAGATGGTTAAATCCTTGTGAATAGAGTTAATGGTGCAGCCCTTATTGATGCCAGATCTGGAGTTTACAGTATCTTCCCATGTATAAGACTACATTTTTGTCTAAAATTGCTAGACTGAAAATTGAGGGTGGTCTTATACATGGAAGTAAGCCAAGGGGAGAACCAAAGCAAAGAAAATGGAGAATTTTAACAATTCAACAATTCAACCATTCAACAATTGAAAATGTATTTCTTTTCTTTTGTTCATATACCACCCATGTATCTACTCTGAGAGGCAAAAACCAACACTGAACAAAGATTTCACAAAATTATTAGAATCAGTAAAAAAATCATAAAAATAAAATGTCACCTGCAGGATTTAGGAGTGAATTTTGCAGGACATTTAAAATCATATTAGTGCCAAATTTAACAGTATTGTTTAATGACAATTCTAAAAGAAGACGTTATCCCCATGTCATGGAGGACTATAAAATTTGGAAAAGGATGGGGAAAATTGCAATTGCAGAGATACAGACCAATATCACTAATTGATTAGAATGTGAGACTATTAACCTGATTGTTAGCAAATAGACTTAATTTCATCACAGTTGTGTACACCCTTACCAATCTGGATTTATGCTTAAACATCAAATGTCTGACCCTAACTGCAGAGTACTAAATATTATACATTATGTTAAGAAATAAAAAACAGGGCCTTTGAGGAAAAGGATGAACTGGGATTCTTAAAATTAACACTTTTTGCCTCATGGTGCAGTGGTTAAATGCCTGTACTGCAGGTAAAACTGTGCTCACGACCTGGGTTCAATCCCTGGTAGCAGGCTCAAGGTTCACTCAGCCTTCCATCCTTCTGATGCCAGTAAAATGAGCTTGCTGGGGGGGGCAATGTGTAGCCTGCACACTGTAATTAAAAAATTGTAAACCGCCCAGAGACTACTTGTAGTGGTATGGGGCGGTATATAAGCAGAACACTTTGCTTTTGCTTTTGCTTTACATGGGTATAGGACCTAATTTTATAAGAATGATTATTAATCTGTATGGAAATTCATAAGTATATGCGAGTGCTATTTCATATCTTACAGACCCACTATACAAGGACACCCATAAAAGGTGACTCCATCCCTCCTACTCGTTGCAGTTACAGTGAACCACTGACAGTAGATCTTAGATATTATCTAAGCTCTGTTTCTTCACATATGACATAGTTTTTTTTTACATTTAATTCTATAAAAGAAACAACCATCTACCGCATGAATTAAAATCATGTGATAAAGTATCAGATCCTGGGATAAACTGTGATAAGCAGTCAGCAAGGTTTAAGATTTTATTCCTGTCCTTCATTTCTTTCATGTAAATGCCTCTTCCTTGTGTTTATTTTACTGTAGCAAACGGCAGTTTGAGACTTATATTTGTGTGGTAATGGAAGGTTTATTTATTTATATTTATTTATTTTGGAGTATTTTTACCCTGCCTTTCTCCTTGGAAAAGGAAACCAAGGTGGCTTACAGTAATGAGGGGTAATATACAGTCTAGTACAATTAAAACATATTCAAGTATTTGAGAACAAAGAATTGAGGGACATTTTAAAGCATTAATAGACAACATTACATTAAAGCTACAAGGTTATAAGTAGTTATAAACACAAAGTCTATGTGAACCTATAGATTATAAAATACACATGGTACTCCATCATTCAGGGAAAGCTTGTCTGAAGAGAAAAGTCTTTGCCTGTTTCCGGAAGGACAACAGAGATAAGGCAGTCCTGGCCTCTAGTGAGAGAGAGTTCCAGAGTCTGGGCATACCAGTTGAGAAGGCCCTTTCATGGGTTCCCATGAGACGTACCTGTGAGGGTGGTGGGATGGAGGGAAGGGCCTTTCCTGATGACCTTAACACCCAATTTGGTTCATACTGTGAGAGTCGATCTTTGAGATAGCTAGGACCCAGGTCATATAGTGCTTTGTAGGTCAAGGTCAGCACCTTGAATTCTTGTACATCACACCATGAGAATTCTAAGAAAGACAGAGAGACAGAACAGGAGACAGAACAGAACCCTGGGGAACTCCACAGGTCTGTGTCCATAGTGTCGGACATGAATCATCTAGCACCACTTTCTGCATTCTATCCTGCAGGAAGGACTGGAGCCACTTTAATGCAGAACCCCCAATTCCCATTTCAGAGAGACAAGTCAGGAGGATGCCATGGTCTATAGTGTCAAAAGCAGCTGAGAGGTCTAGCAAAACCAAAAGGGACACAGATCCCTTATCCATTTCCCTGCGTAAGTCATATACCAATGCAAGCGGTGCAGTCTCAGTCCCATAGCCAGGCCTGAAACCAGAGTGAAATGGATCCAGGTGGTTTATCTCATTCAGAAACCTCTGGAGCTGCAAGGCCACAACTCGCTCTAGGACTCTCCCTAAGAATGGGATATTCAATACTAGTTGGTAATTGTTCAGTATCATTGTGTCTAAGGAGGGTTTTTTAAAACAGCAGTTTTACTATTGCCTCCTTTAAGCATGCTGGAATCCTGCCCTGTTGTAAGGAGGCATTCACTACTCTTCCTAACCAGTCTGCCATACCTTCTCTGGAAGCTTTTATGATCCATGAGGGACAACGATCCAACACACATGTGGTGGCCTCACCTCCCCAAGGGTCTTGACCACATCATCCAGCTGTAGGAGTTGAAAGTCATCCATTAATACAGGACAAGGAGTGTGGGGTGTTTTATTTACAGGCTCTGGATCAATAGCTGCACCCAAATTTGCCTGTAAAGTATTGTGCAAATTATTCTCAGTGAGATACAGAGTGGTCTGTGTTATCCTCCCATGGGTCAGCATGCAGCAGACTTTTGACTATTCTGAAAAGCTGCCCTGGGCAATTTTGTGCCAAATCAATAGTAAGAGAGAAAAATGCTTTCTCTGCTGCCTCCACTGCCTTGGAGTAAGCCTTTCAAAGGCTTTTCACTGTTTCTTTGTCTGTTTCAATTTCAATACAGCAATTTAACCTGAATACAGGTGGCTGTGAAGGGGTTATGTTGGGTGTCCACAGAAAGGGCTCTGAGTGCCACCTTTGGCACCCGTGCCATAGGTTTGCCAACACAGCGGCAGACTATTGCCATTCCACCACCCCGCCCCGCTGGTCTGGCCTGTTGTTCCACAGAGAAACCCGGAGGACAGAGCTGAGTGAGGCTGACACCCCTAGGCTCTTCCAGCCACAGCTCTGTGATGCAAGTGAGATCAGCACATTCTTGAAGTATCAGGTCCTGAATGATTGTTGATTTGCCATTCACTGATCTTGCATTTAGTAGCAAAGTTTTCAGTCTGGGGATCTTGTAACTACGTTTTTCAGAGCAATTCAAATTTGTATGTACCTTGGGAGTTATCAGTACTCTGTAGTCCTTCCTTCTTCTGTAGTGCTGAGGAATGTTAAGATGCACTTAGTGGATCTTAACTCTCAGTGCTAAGATCCACGTACTGGTAAGTTAAGCCCTAAGTGGATCTTAAACATACTTGTCAATAAATTTTGTTTGGGTCAATTGGGCATCCTTCCAAGAGAGTATGTTTTAAGCTAGTAATGAGATACTATAACACTCAAGCCACTCTTTCTGAATAGAGCCTTTGACCTCCGGCATGGCTTTGATTTAAGTCATCTTGAGGGTCATAAATTGAAATGGAACTTCTCCTTGTAGAGGGCTCCAAAAGTCTTGAATATACTTCAGTCCCAAAGTGCTTCTTTTTATCCTCTAACACCTTTCTCACTACCTCAGATAAATATCATCTTTTATTTTCATATTCGTAAAACCATTTGAACGTTTAGAACAGGTAACATATTTACTTATTTCCAGTCCATGAAAATAACCCAAATAATTTTGACTTTAAAGAACTGATATTCATAAGTAGTATTTGGAAAATAAAGGGCTCCATGTTAAAGATGAAATGGAAGAGCATAAAATCAGTTTTAGCTAAAATTTCTGTGCTGAACCCAGGGGTTTTACAGGTAAATGCTTTAAAACACTTGATGTGATTCTCTCCCCCCCCCGAAGCTTTTTTTATATAGTAGTCTAGACTGCTATAACAAGCTGTTGTACACGTTTAGAAGTTGCAAATCTGGATGTGTGCTATTATTTTACATGATTATGAGTGACCGTGTGGTATTTGGATATACAGTAGTCGATTCAAAGGTATAAAGACACAAAAGCAACTCAACTGCTATGCCTGCACACAGTCAAACATATGGTGGCCTAACAGTGACTACAGCACTGTCTGGCAACTCTGTTATCTTTTTATTTAAGTTTGTTTCTTAGTTCTTTCGCTTACAGTGGCAGGAAAAAAGATGCCCCTCTTGACCAGCTGAGATTGCTTTCACAAGTTCTATAATTTGGCTTTTTCAGAATTCAGGGGAAAAGGAAATAATAAAAACATTGGTTAAAATTCTGTTGTTTTGCTTCACAGGAAGAAAGTAAATGGCACAACATTTACTAGCTCCCCAGTCAGTGATTGAAGGGTCTTCACTGCTTGACACTCACTTGAGAATTCCAGCAGGAGTTTTCCATTGCTGGCTGGAAGCACCAAAATGTTATGCCATTTGCCTTCTATCCTCATGGTCTGTCTCCAAAATTATAAATAAATGCTACAATATTGGTATACTGGGGAAGTATCAGCATTCTTTAATTTCATCTTGCATTCCATCTCATTTTTACTTGTCAGGGCTCAGTTTCATTTTAACATTAAAGAGCTAAACTGCCTAGATACAGCTAGAAGAGAAGGCAACTGCACAGATGGAATTCAAAAGCAGTGTATTACTTGCAAAACGTGTTAAGTGTCTGCTACTTGGTCACCGGTTTTCCTCTTTTTGCATATGAAATAATTAATGGACTAATTAGTAGATGCATCCTACAGTACTTGCAATGAATACTCCATCCATACCAAAAATGTTGTGTGGCAGTTGCTCACAGTGCATTTGTCTTTCTAGGTCTGTAGTTTTTCAATATCCAATGTGAATCCAGTGAAATAGTTTTGAGGGAAGTCATGAGAAGAAATGTTTATTTTCAGTGTTATCTGACTGAGACTAATTTCTGGGCAGGAGAATTTGCCAAGTTGCAAGCTGAGTAACAGAGGAAAAGTGTTTTTAGCAAAAAAAAAGTTGGTTTTAAAAGGAATCATCCTTTCTCGTTTAAGAGAGCCTAATAATATAACTCTAATATCCTGTTGGGCTCTGGAACTGTAAAGGCACAAGAAGGCTTATTGTCCTGCCGTCAACAGAAGCACCCACTTGAGGTTCCTTCGCTGAATCTCACTTCAACATACTGTTAAGACACACGAGGGCAGGAGAATAATGGGAGGCAGCACCCAAGTCATTTCCTTGGAAGCAGAGCAAGGCTTTCTCCAAGGGGGTGCAGATGACTAAAAATACAGCTGTGTTATCCTTTGAACAAAGAAGTGCCCACCTCAGGAACAAGACTTTTGAATAACTTTATTATTATTTTATTTAAACGCTTACCCCACTTTTCTCCGCAAAGGATGAAAAAAGACTAAAGGACTACTTAGGAGTAAAACTGTCCTCACAAGTATACTTTTCCTCAAGTGACTAATGCAGCTTCACTGAAGTAGGATGCTGATGCTAGAAAGAACATAAGACAGACACAAAAGCAGATTCATAGTCTATTGACCCCAGTGTTAGGGTGCTCAGTAGAGATGGGCACGACTCAGAAAATTTTTTCGTTTTTGTTTTCGTTTTCGTCTAGGGGTCCGTTTCGGCTCGTTTCCGTTTTCGTGAGCCAACTTTCAAAATTTTTCGTTTTCGTTTTGTTACGTAATGGAAACGAAAAGCGAAAACGAAAATGAAAATTTTTTCGTTTCTTCCCATTTAGCTCCATTAAGTGCTTTTCCAGTAACGAAAAACGAAAATTGGCTCAAAATTAGTCGTTTCGTTTCCGTTTTCGTTCCATTTTTGAACCGTTTTTCATTTTCGTTTTGTTACGTAATGAAAACGAAAAAATGAAAACAGAAACGAAAATTTCGCTAAGTCGTGCCCATCTCTAGTGCTCAGTTGCTCACTTATGATGGCTCTTCAGGGCTTCCACCTGGATTCTCCTTTGTCCTAACTTGAGGTGACAGGAGTTGAATCTGAGAATACATTCTGCATCATGAATTCGTAAAACAGCTCTTTTTGTTGAAAATGCTGATGCACAAAGCTTAAATAAAATTCAACAATATACGTACAGTGGTACCTCGATTTACGAGTTTAATCCATTCCAAATGCATGCTCTTAAGTTGAACTACTCTTAAGTTGGGGTACCTATCTAAAAATTGACAAAATAAGTTAAAAAATAAAAAAATGAAAAAAATATTTGTAAGTCGAGCAGACCATATCTAAAATTTGTAAGGCAACAGTTAAAATGCCAACAGTTTTCCGCTCTTAAGTCGATCTGCTCTTAAGTCGGGGTACCACTGTATATATATTAAATTTTTAAAGTTATCTGCTTCTTATCTCAAGGATATTTTTGTCTGACTTCAGTTGTTGGTTGATTTACACAGTGAGCATTGCAAACTGTGGTCAATAATATAATTCCTGTTCTAAGAATATAAACTTTAAAATTGATTCTATTCTTATACCGTAACATGAAGTTCAGATACAATAGTCATACTGTATTGACACTGTATAGTGTATATAGTAGTTTTAAGTTGAATGTAAGCATATATAAAATTTATTTTCTGCATTGCATTTTGATACACTGTAGTATCACCAAGGAACTGAATTTGCGGCACAGTTGTGAAATAAAGAGTGTGACTATTTAGATAGAGCTTTAAAGCTGTTAAGCAAAGCAGAGTTATCCATTAAGTTCTGTAGCAGAATATACACAATAATTGGCCTTTTTAATGATTGACAAAATAGCTACAATCAGTTAACAAGAAAACTGGCCAACGTTAATAGCACATTGCCATGTTAAGAATAATAAGCAGATCAATGGATTCTAAGTTTATCTTTTGCTAAGATGTCTTGCAAGAATACCTTGTAGATAGCTTGCAGATGTAATTCTAAAAGTGTCAGTTTGTTAGTGCATACAGTAATGGGGGTAATAGTTCTCCAAGGATGAAAAAGATGAACTTGAAGAGACCTGGAAAGTATTGTACAGTGTGAGTTTTGTCTCAGCAGAAAAGAGTATGGAGTCAGTTTAAAAAAAGAGTGAAAAGATTCAAACTGAGTTCCAGAATGGCTAAAGCTGCAATATTCTGTAATGTGTCTATAGGAGCCATTAGTACTCAATAATTTTTCTGCTGTGTGTTCTCAGGGAACTGACTCATTTGTATAAGTAGCCTCTTAGACAAAGATGGCAGATCCATATGCTAAAGTAACTAAGGCCCCGGTCTCACTACCATTATCTGCGCATCTTAATTTGATGCATACTATTATTCTGGATGATCACGTGACATTTTATTTGCAGTTAGCGCCCCGATGACAGGGGAGTATTTTACTTCTCTGCGTCCGTCCCGACTTCCTTACTGCACATATTTTCCCCTTGTGGCAAATACCTGCGTTGCAGCCAGGTAGCAGTTTTTATTCTTAAAATCAATTGTAATTGACGGCAGACAGCCAGTAAAATTTTTGCTGGCATGCCGGTATGCCACCAATTCAGTAGCATAAACGATTAGCAAGGCAGAACTACAGGAAGTGGCAGAAAAAGGGGTACAAATTTAATTGGTGCAAATTTTCTGGCGTCGCACCTCTATGATTTTAGTTTGAAGAGGAGATTTATTCATACAGTACAACTGAAAGAGAATATAAAATATGCTAAAAATCTTAGAATAAAAGTTCATCTAAATGCAGGAGATGTACCTGAAAATTTCATGGTGTTTTGTGTTTCTTTCTTCTTTAAAGTTTTCCTTCATCCTTTGTCAAATCAGCTGGGGAATATTTCAGGTTGTTGCAAAGACTGTTCTCAGCTGCCAATCTGAACAGGAACCAGAAAAAAGGCATAGATTGCTCAGAATCCAGCCATGAGAAGTGCGGCTCTTCATTTGCTTCATCAGCACAATTATGGTACCTGTTCACTCGCGTAATTATATTTTGCCTTGCCTCTTCTTTTGTGGGGTTGCAATGCTGTACAGAGGAAGTGACCAATTTTCCTCTGTGCCGCACCACTAGAAGAGTGATCAGTGAACTAGCCTGAGTTTTCCAGCTCATGGGCAACCTAATAACAAAACAGAGTGACTTTCCTCCATTGCATCCTTCCCATGTATCATTCTTGGTGGAACAGTGAGCTACTGGGTGTCTGTTGCATTTTTACATATTCTTTCAGTTCTTTAGGTTTTTGAACAAGTGCGAGGGGGAACACAAATGGGTAAAACATGAGATATAAAAGTACCTTTTGGGTAAAACAAAAGAAAAGAAAACACATTTAAGCCAAAATGAACCCAAAAACAGAAAGGAAAGCTTTTGACATTCAAATCCCTAACAAGAATGGTTTCCAAAGGAATATTACATATAACTTCAGTTTCACTTTTTTCCTGCTAAGCCTTTCTGAAGGGAGTGACTAGATATAAATTTGAAGAGCTTGTTACAACAACAAATGCATGAGAATCTAAATGGTGGTCTGTTTCCAATAGTGATTTAATTTATAATAAGATCATAAAAGCTAACTAGGTTGCAAACGGTGCTTTGAGACTGATAACAAAACAAATGCATTTGTGTGTACTGTAGTCAAAAAGAAATTCTTTGCATATAATCAAAAAAAGTGTGCCCCATTTATACTTAACCCTTGTTCCTGTATTTAATTGGTTATATTTATATCTTCCAATGAGCACCAGACACAGCTCTCCTTCTCCCCAGTTTGTCCTCACAACAACCTTGTGAAGTAGATCAAGCTATGAGAAGATGACTCACTGAATGTTATCCAGTAGCTCCATGTTACTAGTGAGTCCTTTGTAGCCCATTTTAGAGCTAAAATAGAGGCCATCCAATCCAATCTGGACTCTGATTGTGGTGGTTTGTCCCTGGGGTTCCCAAGTGCTGCACCGCCTCGGTCTCCTCAATTTGTTTAGTTTGGGCCTGTATCATCAGCTGAGGCCTTGAGGACGCTGATGGACTGTAATCCAACGGCTTTTCCATTTGACCCCTGCCCTTTCTGGCTTATTACGACCACAGGGGGAAGCATGCTAGAGTGGGCTTCTTCAATCACCGCCACCTCCTTTCGAGATGGCATTTTCCCTTGCTGTCTGAAGGAGATGGTGGTGAAGGCCATCTTTTTTTTAATAATTTTTTTTAATTTTTATTACATAAAAAAACACAAAATAACAATGATAAACAATTATATAAAAAAGGTAAAAGACAAATAAACAATACAAAGTGCCCCCCACCCCCAAGAAACCGTCCAGTATTCTTGCATCTTCTCTTTCTTCTTCATCTTCTTTTTTTTTTTTTCATTAAGTTTCTTAAGGTCCTTTACACCAGAACTGTGTTGGATTATAAATTGGTTGTATCCCTTTCCCTTTTAATAGCACATGGTCTATAAATTTCCCCCAAACATCATAGAAGATATCTTTTTTCATTTCTCCTTGCAAAACTTTTATATTACAAGACAATTTATCATTTAGTGCTATATCCCACACTTCCTTATACCAGTCAGCAATTTTAAGGTCTGATTTCAGTTTCCAGTTTCTAGCAATAATCAGCCTTGCTGCTGCCATAAGGTTTGCTATTAATTCTTTAGTTTTCACATCATATTCATTGATAGATGGTAATGATAACAATACAATTTCAGGTACACATTTAATATCAGTTTGTAATATTTCTCTTATCTCCTCAAAAATCTCTTGCCAAAACTTTTGAACTATTGTACATTCCCACCACAGATGAAAATAAGTACCTATCTTTTTTTCACATTTCCAGCAAAGCTTAGAATATTTTGGATTCATTCTATTCACTCTGACTGGAGTCATATACCATCTTAAAACTAGTTTAAAATAGTTTTCTTTTATTCTAACTGATAATGACCGTAAAATCCTCAAATTCCAAATTCTTTTCCATTCATCATTGTTTATTTCTTTCTCTATGTCTTGTTTCCATAGCTCTCTTATTGTGTCCTGTTCCCTATTCTCGAGTGAATCTTGAATTATTTTATATATTTTACCTACTGCTCCTTTTCCTGTGTTTCCTTTCTCTGATTCATATGTTGTCAAAAATTGCTCGAATTTTGTATATCCTCTGAGTTGTATATTTCTCCTAGTCCATTCTTTCATCCAGCTTTCTAATTGGGCGTAATTCAACCAGGACAATTCCTGAGTTTGCAGAATGCGTTTAATTTCTTGTTTTGTTGTCATCTTTTTAATCCAGTCTTTTAATCTTGCCACTTTCCTTAATTTAAATAAATCTCCCAATTTCTTCATGTTCGTGGGGAAATTTGTTTGATCAATCACCGCACCAAGCAGGGAGCCTTCCTGTATCAGTTTCCTTCCATACTTTTTCCAAGTGAGTAATAGGGAACTCAGAAGCGGGTTTTTAATTGGGTAACTTTTCCTTTTTAGGGGGAGGATAAAGACGTAATTATTTATGTCTTCACTTAGCTCCTCTGATTCAAGTTCCCACCATATTAGTTTTTGAGGTTTAAATAGTATTTCCCCCAGAGGACTGAGCTGATTAGCTGTATAGTAAATTCTAAGATTAGATATGCCTATACCTCCCTCTTTTTGAGATCTATACCATAAGCTTTTATTTATTCTTGCTTTTTTTCCACCATTGCAGTATCTATTTATAAGATCTTGATAGACTTTAATTTCAACTTCTGAGTATTGGATAGGTAACATTCTAAAAAGGAAATTAATTTTAAGAAGTATTTTCATTTTTACCATTGCTATTCTACCAAACCATGATAAGTTTAGTTTGGAGTAATTTTGTAATTTATTTCTAATCTCTTCCTTTATTTTTGTGTAATTTCGTTCTTTTGTTTTGCTGATGTCTTTATCTAAAAGTATCCCTAGGTATTTTATACATTTACAAACTTTCAGTCCGTAATTGGAGATCTCCTCCTTGTCTCGGTTATCCTTGAAAAGAAACTTTTTCGAATACAGTAACAAAAACTCGAACATGCTAGCAAAATTAGCACAGAAAAGGAAAGAAAAAAGCATGATAGGAAGGATAAAGGATCTAAGCGGCAATATCTGTACTCAAATGAAAGAAAAATTAAAAGCTATCCAAGAATTCTATCAAAAGTTATATACAGCCAATAGAAGCAGCAAGGAAGTTATGGAACAATATATAGATTGAAGGCCATCTAAAGAAAAAAAACTAGCTTGGCTGCAGATGATTTGTCTGATTATCGTCCGATAGCCATTGTTCCCTTTTTGGGCAAAGTGATTGGGCAGGTTGCCACTAAGTGGCTCCAGGTGTTCCTGGAGGAGGAAAATGTCCTGGATCCATTCGAGTCTGGGTTCAGGTGGTGC
Source organism: Phrynocephalus versicolor (assembly GCA_023846285.1). Classification (NCBI taxonomy): domain Eukaryota; kingdom Metazoa; phylum Chordata; class Lepidosauria; order Squamata; family Agamidae; genus Phrynocephalus; species Phrynocephalus versicolor. Next base: position 7,937,896 of record JAHTLZ010003542.1, on the reverse strand, counting down.
CATGGGACTGAGACATCCCTGGCCGCGCTGCAGGGTTGCCTCCTGAGGA
>JAHTLZ010003542.1:7922370-7937837 GCA_023846285.1 Phrynocephalus versicolor | reverse complement strand
AATAAATAAATAAATAAATAAATAAATAAATAAATAAATAAATAAATGCACTGACCCAGCCTGTGGGCCAGCTGGTTGGCACAAAATAAATAAATAAATAAAATTTAAAAATGCACCAACCTGGCCCACAGGCCAGCAGGTCGGCATGAGTAAAACAATAAAATAAAATAAAAAAATTAAAAATGAAACAAATGAACAACAAAATGATTTTTTTAAAATTTTCATTTCATTCTAAGTGAAACAAAACAATAGGAAAGAAAGCGAAAAACAAAATTAAACATCATTTTGATGTTTCGTGCCCATCTCTAGTTTTGATTTACAAAACCCTCTGTGGCTTGAACCCTGAGTATCTTCTGGAGCGTATTTCCCTCAGGTCAGCTGTTGCTCCACCCACCAGAGCATCACAGGCCCTCCCGCTTCGGGCCTTCACCATTAAAGAGGCCCATAAAGCAGTTACATGAAACCGTCATTATAGAATACCTTACTGAGCAAGCTGGGCCTGATGCCTTCCCTGCCTGCCTTGCAGAAAGCTCTCAAGACCTGGCTTTTTAGGGAGGTGTTCGCTGACCAGTAAGATTTTAAAATCTTGTGTTTTCTGTAGTTCTGCTGGGTGCCTTTTTATTTCTTTTTATTTTTTTATTGTCCTTATATCTACATTTTGTTCCTGCCGTTAATTCTTGGTTGCTGTGGTTGTTGTTGTGTTTTGTTTAATCTTATGTGCAACAAACAAAAACAAAAACAAAAAACAAACAAACAAACAAACAAATGTGTCAGTGTGGACTAGAATGTGAATCTTCCAAGTTCCAATCTGGTGCTGTAGCCAGTGTACCACATGAGTTGTATAGCACCCCCCCCCCCCCAAGAATGGAGGGCTTATACAAAGGTGTGCAAAATTGCTTTGGCTTTCAAGAAAATTCTTGTTAAGATGTGTCAGTCATATCGGCCTCAGAATGTTTTACTTCCAGTGTATCATTTTGAGACTTCATCTCTCCTTCTTGGTTTTTTGTTCATTCTTTGGAAGGTGAATCTAGATCTCCTCATTCCTAGTGGATGTCGGAATCAGCTGTTCTAAAAGTAGCAAACTTATGTGTTCCCTGTACAGTGGTATCTCGGATAACAATTTTAATTCGTTCCCCGAGGTTAGTCATCCGAAGAAATCATCGTCCGAAACATGGTTTCCCATTGAAATGAATGGGAAACCATTTTAATCTGTTCCGGAGGTCCGGAAAAAAGGCCAAAAAAAGCCTCCCCCCTGAGACCTCTTTAAAGTGCACTTTCAAAGTGCACTCTTCCCCCTCCTCGCCCACTCTTGCCACTGGTACTTCCTCCCCCCACCCCCGGCATTGCCACCGCCGCCACCGGGCGTTCGTGTGGTGGGAAATCCGAGCAGCAGCTGGCACTTCCCCACCACACCACTCGGCACCCACCTCTCCTCCTGCCACTGCCGCCGCCGCCACCGGGTGTTCGCATGGTGGGAAACCTGAGTGGCAGCTGGCGCTTTCCCCCCACCCCGGCTCCCACCTCTCCTCCTCCTCCTCCCTCTCCCTTTTTTTTTGTTGCTGCTGCCGCCAGGCGTTCGCGTGGCCTGTCATTCCCCCCACCCCCCAATACCCATATCTCCTCCTCCCCCTCCTCCTCCTCCTCCGCTGCCACCAGCTGTTCGGGCGTCCTAGCACTTTCCCCCAATACCCACCTCTCCTCCTCCTCCTCCTCCTCCACCACCACCGGGCGTTCGCATGGCGGGAAACCCGAGCAGCAGCTGGTGATCTCCCACACACCCCCGGCACCCACCTCTCCTCCTCCTCCTCCTCCTCCTCCTCCTCCTCCTCCGCCACTGCCGAGCATTTGGGCGGTGCAAGAGCCGGGCAGCATGTGCTGGTTCCTCCCCACCCGGGCCCCACCTCTGCATGTTGCCTCCCCTCCTCCTCTGCAGGTCAGTTAACGAGAAATGTGGAGGGAGGCTGTGGCTGTGGGCTGTGTGTGTGGTGTGTGTGTGAAAATAACGAGCTGTTATCCGAATTATTTGTTGTCCGGGGCAGTCGTTATCCGAGGTATTATTGTATTGTCTAGTAATCCAGAATTCATATATGACATTGTTCAGAGTTTCCTTGCTGTAGTGCTTGTGGAGACAGTGAAAACAGTGACACGATCTTATGTTGTTTGTCTCAGCAGACATTTCCAGAGCCAATAAGCAGAGAAAGGACAAAGTACAGCTGCACGTCATTTATAGCTGCAGTCTTAGGCAACTAATCTTGAAGAACAAATCAGGGTGTTTTTTGTAGTGTTTTAATGAAGAAGGAACATCTTTCATGTATGCAGTTTTTGTGGTGTGTGTGTGTGTGTGTGTGTGTGCGTGTGTGTGTAAGGAGCAAGCAAAATAATCAAACTGCAAAATTACCACCTTTTAAAAAACTAAATGATCTTTCCATTGGAAGCTGGCATTGCAAGTGAACAGTTTTAAACTTTTAAGTATGCAGTTGCTCCTCCTATGATTCCAAATACAGTGGTACCTTGTATAACAGACAGCTTGTATAACAGAAAATTTGTACAACATAAAAAATTCCAGAGATAGGGGAAATTTGCTTAACATAATTGCCTATGGGGAAAATCCGTACAACATAAAAATGGGATTACTCTGCTTTCAATGCATTCCTATGGGAATTTGTATAAAGGAAAATTTGCTTAACATAATTTCATTTGGAACGAATTAATTCCTTTATACAAGGTACCACTGTAGATTATATAAATTCTCAAAGTAGCTTTAAAGACTGACTATTTCCCCCTCCTTTCCTTTAAAGACCTTTCCTTATACAATATGTGCAAGTATTAATTTGACACGCAACTGAAATCTGCCCCCCCGCCCCACCCCATCATCATAATATTAATTTCTGAAAAAGTTATGTGAATCAAAGTGAAGTTGTCATTCAGACAATTACTAAAACAGGAGGAAGAATTTTTTTAATAATACCCAAGGTCTAGGAGGAGTACCCAGAACAATTATATGTTTTGTGGAGAGGTTTTTTATGTGTGTGTTTTTGAGACAGACGGGATCTGAAATAATTTAAAGGCCATGCTAAGAAAGTATTAGCATACCTCAGTTTCTCTGGAATGTAAAATATATAAGCACTTAATTTTGTTGTTGCTATTCCAACTCTTGTTAAATTATGTGTAGTCCAAATTCTCTCTCCTTTATACAGCTCAGAGATTTCTCATCAAATAAATGACCATAATTTAAAAATAACATTTCATTGGATTCTTTTAACATCTAACTTCAGATCCATAGCAGCCTAAGGAACAATATTCTTTGGGAGTTGGGATGGTGGTGTAAAATCTACCTTTTTAGTTTTTTGATCATCACATGTTACACTGTTAGGAATGATTACCTTGGAGTGGAAGAGTTAAGTGTTGAGTGTTGAAATTGAAATGTTGTAAAGCAGTGTTTTAAATAATTTTTTTAAAGGCAGCTACTTTAGTTAGCAAAATATTCTTTTTCAATGCCACTGAATCGCTCCCTGATGTTTGGAATTCAGGGGTGTTGACGCTACAGTCGACACAGATCCGTTTCCCATCTAAGGTGGAGCATGATTTCCTCAACATAGGCAAAAACAGTTTCGACTAAAATGACATATTAATTATGGCTTTTGTTTAAGTTAAATATGATTTAGACATTTTACTAAACTTGTTTAGGAATACTGAGAATAAGCATTAAAACACTAAATAAAGCAGTAAAATGGAGATAATTTATTTAAAACTTCAATAAGACAATTAAAAGCCAGTTTTGAATAATTAAAAATAACATGGGGGCTCCAAGGCTTAAATTTCAAATTCTTGTTCAGGAAAAGAATATCTAAGACTCAAAAGCTTCTAGATAAAATGATTTGTACTTGATACCTTAACTAAGAAGGAAGCAATAGAGGTATGGATCAAAATAGAGTGGATTCTATTACAGGGAAGATTTATCTTCTATCACTTCCTACTCAGGTATTGATGGGTTCATAAAAGAGCAGACAACCCAAAGTGACTCTGGAGTACCAAATAGACAGCTAATAGCAGCTGAATCTTTACATCCGAATGGCAGTTACTCAAGATTGTTGATACGTAGGGAATGAGTTTGGAAATTCCTAGTTTACTTCTCGCTACAGTCTTAACTGCAGGGTTAGGCTCAGAAAAGTGAATATCTAAGTTTGCGATATTGAAATGATAATAATGGTCTACACATTAAAGGTCTGCATGCAAGGATTGTCACGAGGATTACTGAGACATTGTGTGTAAAGTTTTCAGCTCTCTAAGTATTAAGGTTCTAGTTTTGGAAGAGGGATCCGTTTAGCTTGTCATGCAAAAACCAAAACCAAAATAAAAAATAAAGAGGATAAAAATGTCGTGGTACCTTAAAGACTAACTGCTTTTTTTAAAATGTGAGTTTCCATGGATAAGTCCTCCTCTTCAGACAGAACAAGTGGATTCCTTTATTTTTATGTTATTTCCATTCTTTCATCTGTCTTATTTTCTTTCCCCACAAACAGAATTCAGGAAGAAATGACTGCAGAGCTGCACAATATGTTTTGAATGGTTACAGCAGCAGCTCTCCATCTGGAAGCACCCTTAGTATTTAGTCAGGCAAAAGCAAATAAATAAACAAATAAAATAACATAAAAATAAAGGAATCCACTTGTTCTGTCTGAAGAGGTGGACTTATCCATGGAAACTCACATTTTAAAAAAAGCAGTTAGTCTTTAAGGTACCACGACATTTTTATCCTCTTTATTTTTTATTTTGGTTTTGGTTTTTGCATGACAAGCTAAACGGATCCCTCTTCCAAAACTAGAACCTTAATACTTAGAGAGCTGAAAACTTTACACACAATGTGTAAAGTTGGGCAGACTAGAATTACGGACAACCTGACTGCAGGTTGAAGACGTCAACCAGTGAAATTCTTTGAGTGAAACTGAGTGGTTGTATGATAAATGCCTCCACTGCAAACAAATAAGTGTTCTTATTATTTGGAACTTACTGTATATCTTAATTGCCCACCCCCTCCATATTTTTATGCTATGGATATTTAGCTGTGCAAAGTATTGAATTAGCCTTTCCTGTCCTGTTAGTTAAGACTCTCAAAATGATGTAGAGGCACAAAATATAAAAACGTTCCTTAAAAACAGATTTTCAAAAATTTCAAAAATTAGTGTTTAGGGCTTCTTTAAAAACCAAATAAAAACAACTCTTGAACGCAGCTTGAAACCCCCTCACAATTATGAGACTTGTGAGACTATTTGTGGGAATTGCAAATGAGCTGATATTTATACACGTAGCTCAAGGTGACAGTGACAAACACATTGTTGGCAACAAATGATCTTTTTGCTTCTCATTTGTAGCAACAGATCATTCATTTGAAAGGGACTCTCTTGGAATGCAACAGAAGAAGATGAAAACAAATGAAAATACCTCTTTGGTGTAGTTCCATTACCTAAAAGTTTTCTAAAAGTTCTACTCACCAGCTTCACCTCTTTTAGTATCTCCCGTATGACAAGGCCTCTGCTGATCTCAAAATGTGGGCAAGGATGTATAAGAGGGTGTAGTTTTCCTATACTGGGGCATCAAGCTTTTAAGGAAGGCTTTGAAGATCAAACCTGCAGGCTGGAATAGTTGAGTAAGGTAGGTATTTTATTGATTTACTTAAAATACTTTTATCCTGCCTTTTTCATTAAAAGGACCCAAGACGACTTCCATCATTTAAAATCAGTATTTAGAAGCTAAAAATAGTATGTATACAAATGTTAAATAAGAATTAAAGTATTATATAAAATTGTAAATAAAACCAATATTAAAACAAATTTAGAACACAGGAATCTGTTTAAAGCCTTTCTCAGACCACCAATCACTAAGTAGATTGTTTGACCTCAGCCTAACTTGATCAGGTTCATTCTGTGCCTTTCTTGTCCGTCATTCTAGTCTGCCCAAGTTTTTCTTATGTTCCAGGCTGCTAGCATAAAAATGCTAGTGACAGAGGATTGTGAGGCACAAATAACTTTGCAATGGAATAATGAAGAAAGCGCAAGATAGGCTGTAGTGTCTGATGATTCTGATACGAAGTATTATTGGAAATAATGTTGCTTCTTCAATCTGTTAGAGAGGCACATAAATTCTTGTGCTCCAGCTGTCTCTTCTAAAGACTAACCGAGCAGCCATTTTGTCTCGGTGACGATACATAGGAACAGAATTTATATTAATTACAAAGGTTTGTGAAAGAAAGTTAATGGGGGAAATTTGGCAAGCTAATATTATAAATCTAGGCATACTATATAAAATTGTTTTCAACTTCTTTATCAGAAAATCACCAATTTCTTGAAAAGCTAAGGTTTGTATGAAGGGAATGCTGTTTATTATTCAGAAAAGGTACAACACCAATTTTTTTCTGGAATCTTGTTTTGTTTGCAGAATATAATGTATCCATTGTGTTGCATCTATATTTAGGTCAATATTTTGGCTGTACTTTGGGGAAAAGTCTTTGAAATTAAATAACATGCCCCTAAAACAGTCAGCTTCAGAAAGCTTTATTTAATTCAGGGCTTATTGTTTTCCTTCATAGAGTTTTTTATTAATTCAGTCTAGTTACTGAGTGCTTATATTAAATTAATCTAATCTGAGTTAGGGCTCTGTTATAATATTTCCCAAATGTGAAGTAGCATCTATTACATGAGACTAAGATTCATGAAACAAAATTTGTATATAAAGTTACATAGCATCAAACTGTTTCATATATTTGCCTAAGATGCATTGGTGTACGTTGGATAGAGGGGACTAAGGAAAATGGGCATCGAACAATTAGAATCCCAAACCAGATATAACTATTATTGTTGCTTTTCAAGCAGCCATAATGTTAAGTACTTCTACCTTCTGTCATTTTGTGGAAGATGTCATAGTTGCGTCATAGTTTCGCACAATAAACACAAAGGAGGAGTCGAAAGAGTAGCTTTTTGTGCATTATTGAATATGAGTGGTCTCCCCACACTATAGAAGGAACATAGCTTTGTGGGACCTCCGTGCACACCAAGTCTGAGGGCACTAATAGATATGACCTGTAATTCGAAAGGGGAATTCCTGAACTGCTGAAAGTGTGCAAGGGAGCAGGAGCTTTCTTCTCGTCATGTAATTTGCAGATCAGCTTGTTTTGTTTTGTGATTCGTCTTCATGACTGAAGCATGGTGTAGCATTCACCTTTTTACTGTTTATGTGACTGTACAGGAAGGGAAAGGGAGATAAAGGGTTAATGCTTATGCCCAAATAAAATGTGTGGGGGCGGAGCCCTAGTGCTTAAATAGCTCCACCTGAGGAGCTATTTAAGAGTTAGAGATAGGGAAACTGCAAGCTTAAGATAGGGTGAAGTTGGGAAACTGACAGACACATATTGGAGAAGAGACAGGACAGTTAGGGTACTATCATGTTTGAGTGAGGGAACTAAGAACAGTATTTGAGTGAACTGCTTTGTGTAACTTTAAGTAACTGCATACAAGTGAACTTGAATTCAACATCTTTCTGTATTCAATAAACATTCCTTTTATTCGACCATGTTAAATTACACTAAATTACATAGAAAAAATATATTGCTTGTCTCCTGTCGTGTTAACAATTCAATCATTTTCCCCCAGTATTTGAGCCCAGCATAATTTATGTCTCCTTTACCAGCTTAAATGAGCATGCTTTCATACTTCGTTTCCTTACTATCTCATCCCTATTCTATCTAACTTTACTTACATCTATTTTAATACAAAGAATATAGCCAATCTATACAATCTCACTATTTAGCTCTTCAACACTAAGCAAATGAGGATAGATTTGGCTAACTATATATATTCTATATATCATCCACAGTATATTTACCCATTTTCCCATAAAGTGCCTAATTTCAGCAATCATCTCTAATTCAAGTTAATACTTTATAGGCTATTATATGAGAGCTACCTCCTGGTCTATATATTTCACTTTATGCATAGAAATTCTTGTCTATATCTAACTGCCTCCATTCTTTTAAAAATCTAACAGATTAGCATTTATTTATATATCAGCTTTGTCTTCACATTTCCATTTTCCATTTCCCATATCATACCAATTAATCAGTAGCCTCAGACAATCAGAATACAGAAAGCATTTTATGTAATAAATTCACTAAGCCAGAAGTTCTTTTTTTTTTTAATTTTCCCTTTCCTTGCCAAGACCCCTATCCTCACAGATTGCTTCCCCCTTGCCATCCTCATGGATTGTTGTATTATCTTGATTGTAATCTTGATGGCCGCTCTGCCACTGAAAAGGTCCCAAATTTTCCTCCTTTGGGCACCCACATTGAGTAAGACAGATGCACCCATCATATTCCATGGACCTGGCACATCCAAGGGCCCAGCCTGCACCATTCCTGTCACATTTGTGTTCATGTTAAGATCCGCCTTCTGTTCTGGTTCAGTCTCTGGTTCAATGTTACCTAAGATGAAATGAAAACAACGAAACAAAAATGAAACAAAACGAAATGGAAATGAAACAAAACGAATGAAAAAATTCCATTTCGTTTGCTTTGTTTTTCATTTTCCCATAGGAATGCATTGAAGCAACGCATTCCTATGGGGAAAAGCCACCCACCCCAATGCAGCCGATCGGTGCAGGGAAACTGCAGTTTTCCCTCCCACCAAACCCTCGGCGTGAGATAAAAGAAAATAAAAAATAAAAAAATAAAAAAATGGGCTGACCTGGCCTGCGGGCCAGCTGGTCAGCATCAGATAAATAATAATAATAATAATAATAAAATTAAAAAATGCGCCAACCCAGCCCACGGGCCAGCTGGTCGGCACAAGATGAAAATAAATGAAATGAAATTTTAAAAAAGCACTGCCCACAGGCCAGCTGCTTGGTGTGAGATTAATAAAATAAAAAATAAAAAATGCACTGACCAAACCCGTGGGCCAGCTGGTCGGTGAGAGATTAAAAATAAATAAATAAAAACATGCCAACCCAGTCTGCAGGCCAGCTTGTTGGTGCGAGAAAAAATAAAATAAAATAATTTAAAATGAGCCAACCCAGCCCACGGGTGAGCTGGTTGGCGCAAGATTTTTTTTAAAAAAATTAAACAATAAAAGCTGGTCGGTGTGAGATAATAAACAAACAAACAAACAAACAAACAAATGTATCAACCTGGCATGAGATTTTAAGAAATAATTTAAAAATTTTAAAAGCACCTACCTGGCCTGCAGGCCAGGTGGTTGGCGTGATATAAAAAAAAATATTAAAAAATTAAAGAAAAACACGCACCGACCCGGCCCCTGGGTCCACTGTACATGCAGAATCCTGCTTTTGTGGTACCTGGCCTACCCTTGCTTTAGACTTAGGGCATGGAATCTGGTATTTTATGAAAACTGTTAGCTATAATGAATGCTGTTAATGAACAATGCTTATTAAAAATACTTGCATGATAAGTATGCATCTGTTGCTTTAATATGCTAGTACCACTATCCTGGTTCAAGAGCTGCTGTAATATAGATGTTGTGTCCTGAGAGCAGGTATTTCAATTTATTTATTTATTTATTTATTTATTTATTTATTTATTTATTTATTTATTAATCAAATATTTATAGTCCTATAAAATGTTAACATGGCTGGCAAGATTCATTTCGAAAACAAAATATATCTGGCAATTTTTACAACTAATATTCAAGCACAGTAGAAATGAAAGGTCTGAGAAAATGAATTAAGGAGGGTGCCATCCTAGCTCCTGGTGCAAAATCGAATAAAATAAAATTTTGTTGACATATGCAATAATGTAAAAGCTGACATGCTTAAAAAAACCCACCCAACAATAATAAAAAAATGAAACAAAAGCAAAACAAAACCCCGATGACCACTTCAGTGGGTGATGTGAGATTTGATCTAGTCTAGTTTTACAAGTGACAGCCCAAACCAACATGACTCGCTTGTAACACTCTTTATACAGTAAAATACATTTACAGTGATTCCTTGAATTATGAATGCCTTGAACTGCAAAAAAAAAAAAAAAATGAATTATAAAGGAAAATAAGCCAGGCTGCGGAGTTGTCAAAACCACCTGGGTGTCAGATGGGCCAACAGCCAGGTTATTTTGACAACTCTGCAGCCCAGAAGATTTCCCTTCGTAATTCAATTTTTTTTGTGCCTGGAAAGCAGGTGGACAGCTGGGTGTCCGTGCCTTTGGATCCCCGCTACCTGCCTGCTAATCCTGGCTGCCCCGACCACTGGGGTCAGAGCAGCCAGGATCTGGTTTTAGAAGACCAGTATGTGCCATGCAAAGAGCAGGCTGTGTGTGCAGGCGTTTTAAAAATGATATCAATGCAATCCTTTTTAAAACACCCCCCACACAGCGTGCTCTTTGCATGGCGCATGTGGGTGTTATTAAAAGCAGATCCTTGCTGCTCCAACCCAGGTTTGGGGAGCAGGTGAGCGATGGAGTCACCCATCTCTTGCTCCCCCTCCGCTGGGGTCAGCCTCAAGGATCAGCTTTTTAAAAAATGTGTGCCATACAAAAAGCACACTGGCTGCGGAGCTGTCAAAATCACCTGCTTGTTGGCTGACTGGCCAACAGCCAGGTGATTTTGACAGCTCTGCTGCTGGTTGATTGCAGTTCTTCCTACCCCAAACACATCAAAGTGGGAAAGCTTTTCCTCTGCTTTGCTGGGTCAAGGGAGGCTTCCCATAGGAATGCATTGAAAACCGATTAATCCATTCTCTCTCCCACCCCTTCTGACCTCTGGAATGGATTAATCGATTTTCAGTGCATTCTTATGGGGAATTGTGTTTTGAATTACAGTGGTACCTCTACTTACGAGCAGCTGTACTTACGAACAATTCGACTTAAGAGCAGAAATTGGTTGGCGTTTTAACTGCTGCCTTACAAATTTTAGATACGTTCTGCTCTACTCACATTTTTTATTTTTTTTCAATTTTTTTTATTTTTTAGATATGGCTGCTCTACTTACGAGTTGTTCGACTTATGAGCATGCCTTCAGAACAGATTAAACTCATAAGTAGAGGTACCACTGTACAAAAAATTTAAATAGCAAAAAATCAATTGGAATGGATTAATTTGGTAATTCAAGGCACCACTATCTTTTAGTTAGATACCTGGAATACAATATTTAGGTAACAGGTTTATATACATGTGCATATGGATGTTGGGGTGGGGCCTCATGATATGGAAGATAAAAATGGCATTATTGATATTACAGTATAAAGAACTTATTCACATAATCATTTTGAGTTCTGAAAAGTGCTGCTGCTGTCAATTTATAACGTATGTGCAAAGCATTTTATATATAGTGATTGTGGTTATTTTATAAATAGATCTTTCCCGTCACACGGCACAAAATTAACACACTTGGACACATGTTTGAAACCATTGGAGAAGTCTTAATGACAAGGGTCGTAACAATGTTAGTCTGAAGTAGAGAAGCATCCTTCAGTTAGTGATTCAGATTCTTTTGGCACAATTCTGCTGGCAAAAAGCTGATGACATCTGCCTTGTTGATGTGGAGCTGTGCTAGCAGGATTCTGTGCTGTGAAACATACATAAATATCAAATTCAGTTGGTCAGATTTGGAAAGACCTCTGGATTTAGGCCAAGTGCATCACAGAAATAGAGTGAACCCCCATTTCTTGTTTCCGTTTCTTTTGCTTAGGAATCTAGGGCAAGATGCAAATAACATTTAACAGTTGGGAATTCTTGCTGGCACATGAGTGAAGCCTAGGAACATCCCTGTTAAGAAATGCTGCCTTTTAGAGATGGGCATGAAACAAATTTTTTATTCATTTCATTATTTGTTATTCATTTCATTACGTAATGAAACAAATAACGAACCTAGGAGTAAAATCCAAACAAAATGAAATGAACCAGGAAAAATTGGTTTGTTACATTTCATTTCGTTAATGGCAGCGCACGAAAAAATGAGCTGTTTTTAAATGCTTTAAACAGATGAGAAACACTTTAAAAAATCATAAAATTTTTAAATGCCTGATTATAGGTATTAGGTTGATGCCAGTGATTTAAAACATCTAAAAATGTCTTTTTAAAGAGATCTTTTTTTTAACAAAGGGGGACAAATGGCTGCCACATACTTTTGTTAATGGTGGCGAATCTGTGCAGAATGGCATTTTTAAGGTATTAAAGCATCCTGAATATACTTAAAAACCCAGCGAAAATTATTTTTTCTGCCTGATAATACCTAGCAGGGGGGTGAGGACTGCTTAATACATCTACTTATGTGTTTTCTCAGATTGCTTTTTTTGGAGGCTTAAAGTGGCAGGAAGTGTCACTAACCTTATGTGATATATTTTCATATTTTATTAGGGTTGATTTGAGTATACTGTTCTTTTTTTTAATTTTAATTTTCTTTTTAAAAATTATTTTTTAACTTGGGATGCCCGCACACGGTCAAATGCTTTAAATTGCGCAAAGCAGGTAAAAACGAATAACAAATTAATGAACCAATGAAATGAATTTTTTTGAAAACATTCGTTAAAACAAAATGAAATGAAACAAAGTCTTAAATGAAACGAAATGAAACAAATCGCCATTTTTTTCGGTTCGTGCCCATCTCTACTGCCTTTATATTGGCAAGTGGAACAAGACGAGTCAACTCTGAGGATGTACAGTCCTTTGAATGAGCTTTGTGTGTTAACTGCTCAGTGTCAGGATCAAAACATATTCAACACCAGATTGTGAAATCTTAGCTCAGAAATACTGTCATGGCTTCAATGTTTTTGTACTTTTCATGCTCTATTTAGGCCCTTTATATCAAGCAGTGGTTGAGTAGGATTTATTGATGCCTTTGTATGGAAAAACTGTTGCTTCCACTTCTTCTCAATTTCTGATTAATAGAAGAAGTAAGCGGAATTGTTTTGGAGATATTGACATAAAATGTATTTATTTTATTTCTATACTGCCCTTTTAGTGCAATGCACTGTTCTGGGTGGTTGAAAAGCTAAAATCAAATCATTAGGAACAAACAATAAATTAAACAATGAAAAAAATGGACATCATGAACCATTACTTGAGCTGCAGTTGGTTGCACGAGTTTGCTTACATATAAGGATTTATTTAAGATTGAGAAATGTGGATATTTTGTAGACAGATTATTTGGCTTCCTTTTAACTCCACAAATACAAGGTTCATATTAATCTTGAAAGATGTCTTTCCTCTGCCTCCTTCTGTATTCTTATCACCAAACCCCTCATGACATGTTGTTTAACCATGATCACAATTGTGCCACTGGACAAACACCAGAAAGAGTTGGCTTTTGTTCATGGATCTCTCATAACTCAAAATCCTGTATCTACAGCTCTGAAAAGTTTACAGAGCTATAAAGGGGGGGCTACAATTTCCTGCCATCCACTGCCCTTATGACCACTGAGTGAGCAGACCTTGGAGGAATCAGTCTATTCAGTGGCATAGATCTAGAAAGATCTAGAAAGGTGTAGATAAGCAGTGGTCCCACTTTTCCTTTCACCTGCCATTTTCTGCAGAGTTAATCCCTCGTATCCTGGGCATTATACACAAATATTTGGGCCGTAGCTATGAGGAATTCTGGCAATTTTTGATTCATATGAATCACCATATCTTGTATTGTTCTCCCAGACATTGCCATCTATGCTAATTGTTGATATCCAGGAGTTCCGTGATGCAATACTCAAGAGTGCAAGTGACAAACTGGATGCCATTCCATTCATCTGGAGCTTCATTCATGGTGTTGAAGATGCACTCTTTAGTTTGGGTTCCTAAGTCTGAAATCGCCTGTGGATATCTAGTTGCGTATTTAGTAAAGACTAATTGGTAAAGAATTTTGTGAAAGTAATGTTACCATTTTTCACACATTACAAAACAAAAACTGGTGTGTTAGTTACTTAAAAACAGACACCATTGTGAAGATACAATATGAATATTTTAGCACCACACCTTATCAAAACCCACTGATGAACATACCTACTTGCATAACTCTAACTTCCAACGTGAACACAACACAACATCATTTACAGACAAGCCTTCATATATAATGGCATCTGCTTGGACTCACAAGAGACTCCAAACTCAAGGATCTGCAAAATGCATTCTCAGATAGCAATCTAGTAGTGCTGGAGAAGAAATTAACCAGGCAAGACACTTACCCAGAAGCAACCTGTTGCGAAACAGTTTCAGAAGAGAAAAATGACAGAATGCCACTAGTTGTCACTTTCAGTCAATAACTGAGACCACGATGACTCATTATAAATTAACCCCAATCCATCCTTGACAAAATAATTGTTCTCTCAAGCCCTTGGTAGCTTGCCTATAACTGCTTGCAGACCACCACCACCACCACCACCACCATCACTCAGTTTCAAGCAACTAGTGACACACAATGGAGTACACAACATGGCTACAGAGATAAAAAGATGTTTGGAGCTGTGCAGCCATTAAAACAAACAAAATCAAAACTAGACTATGGGTGATAGTCCCCACCCCCTAGTGGATAACATGTAGTTTTCTATTAACCTCCTACTTCTAACCCACCTCTGGCCAACCAGGAGCTCTGTGCTTCGAAGAGCCAATAGAGAGATGATGGTTGTAAGCGAGAGGGAGGTGCCCATACCATGCTGTTCTTTGTTTGAATTGGCCTGTAAAGTCCAGCCCCATCGGGCCATGTTGCCCTGTGCCTTCCAAGAAGAAGCCTGGCATCCATCTTGTCATGTGAGCTTTTAAGAACCTGGCAAATTACATCCCTTGCCATGTTTGGACTTCTATACCTGCTTTGAAAACGAGGGTTTGTGCTCTCGAAAGCTCAGCAACTTTTTTTAATTTTTTCTACTAGCAGGTACAGAGATGGGGATTACATCCTGCTAGAATCTCAAATGCCACTCTGCCCCCACATTTATTCTGAGAATGTGATGACAGGATGCAACAATGCTGTGCACGAGATCAAGGGCTCTTTTATTTGTTCCTCTGCTAGCATTATCTGAGTTGTCTTTCACCAAAAATCACCCTCTGCACTCTACATTGGACACATGGAACACTCTCCACGCAAAACAATTAATGGGCATGAACTGGACATCGGGAAAGACCATACACAGAAGCCTGTTTCAAATTATGGTGTGGTGGCTCAGCAGACTAAGGCTCTGAAACGGTTGACTGCAAATCCAGGGTGTCACGCAGCAGAATGAGCTCCCGCTGTTAACCCCAGCTCCTGCCAACCCAGGAGCTTGAAAGCATGTAAATGCAAGTAGATAAACAGGTACTGACGTAAAAAAGCGGGAAGGTAAAACAGTGTTTCCTTGCAGCCCTGCCAGCCGCGTGGCCACGAACTTGCACAACACTGTCTCTTCGGCTTGAATACGGAGATGAGCACCACCCCTTAGAATCGGACACAACTAGCACACATAATAATAATAATAATAATAATAATAATAATAATAATAATAATAAT
>JAHTLZ010003542.1:7900307-7911654 GCA_023846285.1 Phrynocephalus versicolor | reverse complement strand
AAGAAAGAAAGAAAGAAAGAAAGAAAGAAAGAAAGAAAGAAAGAAAGAAAGAAAGAAAGAAAGAAAGAAAGTGTAGTGTATATATGTCTTCTCCCCTTCTCTTTCTGTGTTGTGGTTCATGTAAAGCAAAACCTGATATGTTTCATATAAGTCGTCTGTTTGCCATCATCTGATTCTGCTTCTAAGGCAATCCCATCTCCCAAATCAGTTTTAAGAAAATATTGTGCCAAATGTGAAATGTCATTACAACTCCTTTGTGATTAATGTATTATTGACAGCAGCAAATTACAGAACCATCTCTGAGGACTGAAATTGCAGAGTAAATGCTGCTGTTTATTAATGTGTTCCCAATGCATCAAGTGTAGCTTTGCAGAGAAGTGAAAGGAGGTGACAGAGTCGTTCCCCCAACAATAGTGGTGGTTCTTTGACTCTTCATCTACTGCAGACGTTCTACATGCAGCTCAGTTGGGAATTGTAATAGCCATTAAAGAGGCAATGTAATCACATGGTTTGAGTTAAAATCACCCCCTACATGCCCCACTCCAGTGAGGTATAATCTGTCTGTTTCCGTTGCTTTCTTAATTTCTGGTGATCTTTTCAGTCTTAAACAGAGATCAGAGCTTGGTAGTATTATTAATTAAAACCTTGTTTTCACCACAGTATCCTATATAGACAGAAATTTACTTTTTCACTAAAGTTCAGTTTCATCAAAGCTATCTGT
Organism: Phrynocephalus versicolor; assembly: GCA_023846285.1. NCBI lineage: Eukaryota > Metazoa > Chordata > Lepidosauria > Squamata > Agamidae > Phrynocephalus > Phrynocephalus versicolor. The sequence goes on along the minus strand of JAHTLZ010003542.1, from coordinate 7,910,933 downwards.
TTCTTGAATAAAGGACTCAATGCTTCTACATCACAAAGCCAAAAACATACAGTGTTGCTGTGGTCATTAAATTTTACCCAAATGGTTAATCCATTTCACTTGGGGTCCTCCCTATAACCATGCATTTTGTGTATATAAACTTATGATTGAAGTATTTATTGTATTATCGAAGGCTTCCAGTACTGAAAAATACAGCCTGCAAAAGATCAATGATCCCCACCCAGCCAGAAGCACCAGTGATCAGTTCACACAATAGAACAGCTAACAACACCCATCAACCACAAAGACAGATCAACCCTCCCTTATTACAGTGAAACTTCTTAATCCCTCTACATACAATGACTAACAACTATTCTCCTGAATAGGACAAGCTCCCCCATTCCCACAACTATAAAAGCCCCTCAATTTCACTCACTCTATACCCCTGACCACAGAGAGAACTCCTAATTCCCTGAGCTCCTTGCCCTCTGAAGATGCCGGCCATGACTGGGGAAACATCAGGAAGAAAAGCTTCCAGAACACGGCCAAGCAGCCCAAAAAACCTACAACAGCCAGAAGTATTTATTCATGTGCTTGAGTGGACTGTAGTTTGTGGAAGATCACATTGAAATAAACCTGTTAATTTTAAAGGTGCCACAAGACTTTAAATTTGGGTTGTTGTACATTACAGCACTACTTTGAATTTTTTTCTCCTCCTGTTTGCTATGAATTACGTTCAGTTTCATCTGTCCTTGTTTCTTATCTCCTTTCATCACTTTTACTTCTCATCCCATCGTACATTCATATCTTTTTAAAATGTTTGATCAAATTTTATACATGTTCTTCATATTTCTGGGAAAGGATGACCATTCTTTATATATGCTCACTCTTTTACCTATCTACACCTATTTTGAGTTATTTATAGCAGTTTCCAGTACTGGAATATGCATGGGGCAAGTGCAGCATGCCATTAACTTGAATTCATAAGTCTGCTCTAAAAGAAGGACAAAAATATATAGAGTGGTACCTCTTAAGATGAATTTAATTCGTTCTATGAGTCATTTCATAGTCTGAAAAAATTCATCTTGCGAAATGCAGTTTCCCATAGGAATGAGTGGGAAACTGATGAATTTGTTCCGGAGGTTAGGAAAAAAAAGTCAAAATCAGCTGCTCCCCCCGACCTCTTTATAAAGTGCACTTTAAATGCATGCAGGCAGAACCACCACCACCCAGAACGCCCCTCCGCCCCCGAAGTGCAATGCAAGCATGGACAAAAGCAAGCGGCAAGACAACCCCCAGCCTGTTCTTTTTAAAAGTCCAATGAAAAGAAATGCAAAGACGGTCAAAAGCAAGCTCCAAAACAACAACAACAACAACAACAACAACAAAAAACCCCAGCCCGTTCCTGCCAAAAGTGCAATGAAAAACCATGACAAAACACAAAAGAGAGCAAGGAAACCTCAGCTCCCTACCTTTCCAAGTTCTAAAAGTCCCCAAACTGCTGCAAGACCATGTCCAGAATGGCTCCAAAACCTGATGAAAAAACTCCTCCCACCCCTCCACAAACTACAGGGGCACAACGCATCTGGGGTGACTTGTTCCAAATGAGGAACAGAAGCATCCTATAGGGAATTTTGGTCTTGTGAAGCAACCCTATTCCCAGAAATTTTATTCGTCTTGTGACTTTTTCGTCTGAAGAGGCATTTGTCTTAAAAGGCATCACTGTATTATTGGATTAAACACTTAAGGTACCAATACATTACTTCATAAAGCCTGGAGAACCTAGTCTCAGGTTGTTCTGTCCAGGTATCAAGCTAGACGCAATGGCAGCAAGGGTGCTACATGAAAAGACACTGCACTTGATGCATAAACAAGGTATAATGGAGACACATACAATATTTTTCCGTGTATACGACTATTTTTTTTGTCTAATACTGTTGGACTAAAAAATTAGGGTCATCTTATACACAGAAGTAAGCCTTGGAGAGAACCATGGGGTTGCGAAACTGCCCATATCTTATCTCTGCAAACAGCCATCTTATACATGGGGGCATCTTATAGATGGGAAAATATGGGTAGTTTTGCAAATGCTGAGACCTGTTCAAGACCATACATCATTCTGCAATTCTAGTGTCCTTGACTGCTTTTAAAGTATTTTTTATTTATTTTCTACAAGAAAAACAAAGTACATGTGATGTTTGTCAAATGTCATGCTACATGGGTTTCAATTACATTTATTTTAGAGCCAATTCAACTCTGTATTCTTATTTCTCCTTTTTAACCCTTGAAGGTACAAATGTCATATATTTTTCCGTTTATTACATCATCTTCCTATCTCAACATATGCCAAAATTCCCTTAATCATTGTTTCATCTATTAATACCTCCTTATTTTAACTAATTCCCATCTAAAATCCATATTTACTTCAACCATTTAAAAAGCCAAATATCTAGCTTAAATCAACATAGAAAAGGAGGGGACGGAATTTTTTATAATAAATTCCTATTCTTAAAATATACCAAGCATATTTGCATATCTTTAAGCTAATCTAGCAAGTGATAGATGTCATCTATAAATCATTGCAATTTTAAAGTTTCTTATCAGAAATGTTCTATCTTTTATATGGTTCACACAATTTCATATCTCTTTTACGTCTCTATTACATTTCCTTTGGTGGTTGCCCTAAGAATACCATATCCTGGTCCATGAGATCTACTTTAAGTCCCCCCCCCTTCTCTTTCTTTCCCTTTTTGTTTCCCATCTATAACAAACATATCCCTAAACCAGGCATGTCCAAACTTCGGCCCTCCTGATGTTTTGGACCACAACTCCCAGAATTCTAAGCTTAGATTGTCAATGACAAAGGACTGTGGGAGTAGTGGGTCCAAAACATCTGGAGGGCCAAAGTTTGGACATGCCTGCCCTAAACGTTTCACTTCTCTTGAGATTTAAGGAATTCACATATATAACTACTTCCATAAGTAAGGACTGTCTTGGGGTTTTCACAGGCACCCTCCTTTTTCTCACATACTACCTCTCACTTAGGAATTCTATGTTTCCTCATCTTTATTCTTTAAGTATATAGTATTTCTAATATAGTTATTTTAGACAAATCAAACAAACTAGCTTTCTCATTTTCCATTGGTGTATTCCAGTTTAATCATCCTTCCTTCCTGCCCAACTAATACTGACTCTTGAGTCTGAGCAATCCCTTCTTGTAGCCAGAAATATTTCCTTTCACTATCTTCTCTTTCTCCCAGAGAAATCAAGCTCAAGTCCAGCAATTCTCTCTTCCTCTCCTGAAATAAATAAGTTTTGCTCTCTGAAGATATTTGCAGTTTTCTTAGTCTTTGTTGTTATCACTGAAACTGTGCCTAGATGCTCTCCTCTCCTCTCATTTGCATCTTTTCTTATTTAAATCACTTTATCTTCTCCTTTTTCACTTCTTTGTTGGGTCTTTAACCCTTGGAGTTGAGTCGTTTGTCCTTGCTTGCTTATTGTTTCTATCAGTTCATGTGTATTCTCAATTTCCTTCTCTGTTTTTGTTGAGCTTCTGTGTTCTCATGACAGGCCTCTATTTGTTCCTTATGTGATGTAAGGGTGTCCAAGATTTTCTGGAGTTTGTGCAGAATAAATTCCTGAAATTCCTCTCATTGCATCATCTTTCAACTATGTTGCAGTCAAGTACAGTTCAGGTCAAGCTATCTTGTAGTTTCCCCCGAAAGAGGAAAGACCAGTGGCCTACACCAATGGTGGCAAACCTTTGGCACTCCAGATGTTTTGGACCACAACTCCCATAATCCTTTGACATTGGCAATCTAGGCTCAGAATTCTAGGAATTGTGGTCCAAAACATCTGGAGTGTCGAAGGTTCACCACTACTGGCCTAGACAGTTCTCATTTAAGCCCTTCACTCAGAATAAAAAGAAAGAAAGAGTTGCCAGACTCCTTCCCTTTTTTGAGCCAAAGCCACTTTTCTCTGCTGGGGGGTGGGTGGGATACAACCTTACTTCTTGGGAAGTTAAAAAGTTATATCCAGAATATTGGTACCATATACAGTAGTAAGAAAAAAGAATGACGATTCTAGCAGTTAATATTTACAATATCAAAGTCCGATTGTTGACAGCTCATCGGGTGCCATTGGGGCATCCCGTTTCCCCCAGCTGGAAAAAGGTGATCCTGGATAATCAGAAGTGGCCATTGCCAAACGGCCACTGCCGTATCTGCAATCAAATCAGGAGCCTCCTTCTCTTCACCTCATTTCCAGGAAGGCTTAACCCCTTTTTATGAGTGCCAAGCAGGGAGAAAAATCAGCTGTCTCGCCGCAATGTCACACCAGAAGTCCCCTTGTGTCTTTGACTGGTTTGAATATTCCCCTCCATAATTGCAGTGAAGGTACACATCTCCTCCTGTGAGCTTGGTTTGTTTACATCCTGTTCCTTCATATTGGTTGTTTTGGCCCGCTGTTTTTGTTTGTTTTGAAAAGCAAGCCTTTCAGTGTGATGGACCAGTGAGTGAAGCCATCCATGGTTTGTGAGAATTTTACAGATGTGTGAAGAAAGACTCGTTCTTCAATAGGGAAATGGTGTGATGATGGGAAAGCCCCAGCCTAGCTAATTTGCAGAGCTACCTGAAAAAAAGTGCATAAAAATTCATGGAGAGAGAGAAATGGATGCTGGCTTGTGGGAGCTTCATTCAAGAAAAAGGAGGGTTTTTTTTTGAAGGTTTGATATTATGCATTTTACAGGCTTTCCAGAAGAATCAACTTCCATTTTGTCTTCCATATAGGCTTCTGGGAGCTTAGGTAAGAGCTTATCTAGATTCTACACCAAGGAAGAGTTAGGAAAAACAATAGGAGAGGAGAGAGATAATACCTTATTAGAAGCATCTGCTCCTTCTTGTTGCTAAGCTTACTGAACTCATGGTTTTGAGTCTCGAATTTGTGGAAAGAGATTTCAAGTAATGATAAGGTAGTCCTTCTCCACGAACTAGTTCTGCCTCATTTATCATGGCATGCCTCTTTAAATTGCTTGTTCAGATACATTTCCTACTAAGTTACATGGATCTTACTACACAGTAAACGTGAGTAGGTATTGATAAATGTGTAATAACTAGGAAGCAGAAGTGATAAAGATGCTTTCTTGGATTACAGCTTTCCAACATCCCTTCCCAACATGGCGACCGACTATTCTGGTGGATGGGGTTCTGGCTGGTGAAGCCCAAAATGTAGTAGAATGTCCAGGCTGTGCTATGATCCTCATTTTCTAATATGGTTGTTTTCGGGTGCTGCCAGAGAGCCTCCAGTTCATGGCGGCCACCCTTAGACTGAACAGATTCCCACACTGTCCTGTCCTGAACTGCCTTGTCCAACTTTTGTACATGGAAGCCTTAACAATATAATGCAGCGTACCTCAATAAAATAAATATGCTTAAATGCGTGGTTCAAATATAAATTGTTCCACGCAACTCAAGGAATGTGTTTCTGCTAGGTAGTAACATCTAATGTCTGTTTCTAGTAATCCAAAAATAGTTTTGAAGTGCTTAAGTGTTCTCCCCCAGATCCACATGTTTGTTTTTGATATTTTGTCTGATATTTTCTGTTGTCTGGGTATTTTGAGTTCCAGGAACCCAGAGTAGCACCGCAATTTGTCTCCCATGTGGATTTTCACACAAGAATTAACAACACGTTTCTATAAATTATATTAATTTAACGTATTTGCCTAACTATTGTTCTGCAACAAGTAGCACAAATGTTCGCAGATTCTTGGCTGTGTGGTCCTTGTTGCAGTTGGAAGCACAACAGAAACATCTGAAAAGCATTATTGGGATTATGCATGCTGAAGCATCTAATCTTACCTTTACGATCTGGTGCTTAAATCACAATTCTTCTCACCCCTTTGTATTCCCTAAGGTGACATTCTGCTTCTATTACACTTTTAGGAAGGGGATTCTTTTGATAATACCAAACATAAATTATAAAGTGACAAGGGAGTGCAAGCTGGAGACAAAAGCTTTTCCACGTAAGCAATAATCCAAACAAACACGCATGGTGATAAAAAAATTAGAGATGAAGCCAAATTTGAGACATTCTAAGGCAGGCATGTCCAAAGTCAGGCCCGGGGGCCAAATGTGGCCCATTTTGAAATTTTGAGTGACCCACGACTTCTCCCCACCGGTTCAGCCTGTCACGCATCCCCACCAGTTGGCCCCTCCCCATACTGGATGGAGATGTCAGGTTGCAGTTTTACAGTTTGCCTGCCCTCCCTGCCACTGTCCACCCCCCACCCCCCGAGCCACCTGCCCAGCCAACCTGCCCCCTGGCTCTGTTGCTGCAGCGTCCTCCCTGCCTCCTTGCATGTTATAGAGACTTGTCCAAAGTTTGGCCTGGGGGCCAAATGTGGCTGAATGGTCCCCCCACACACATTTTAACCTCACCCAATCTGGCCCTCCTTGCAAAAAGTTTGGACACCACTGTTCTAAGGGCTTGGTGTGTCTTTTTTTAAATCAATGAACAACAATTATCTGTCGAATAATCTGCTTTCATATGTTATTTTTGTTAAGAATTTTTTGAGAGCATAAGTTTTAGAATATTTTCTTCTCTCTCTTTCTCATTACAGAGCATGATATCATCCATTGTAAATAGCACATACTATGCCAATGTGTCAACAACCAAGTGCCAGGAGTTTGGGAGATGGTATAAAAAGTACAAGAAGATTAAAGGTAAACTGATTAATGTAATCTCTTACTGGAAACCCCCCAAATTTATTGTGAATGTTTGAAACTCCTTATTCTTAAATAAAACTTGCTCATTAGACAATGAGTAATTTCCATATAGTATCCTCAATTTTTTTGAGAAGAATGCTTTTCTTTAGTTTAAGTAGGTGCTGTATGAACTTGAACAATTTTTTAAAGTGTTGCATCTCATGGTACAAAAAAAGAATAAAGTGCTGTACAGTATATGCACTTTGCTTTGTTTAAAAAAAGGTGGACCACACAGCTTCAGGGATCATTCCCACTTGATAAGAGGAAAAAGAATAGTTTTTCCTGTTGTTTTGGCTGTAGAGTAAGAGCACCTTCAAAAGTAGTATAAGGCCCCTTTTGGATGTCCTCTGAGATGACATCAAGTCTTTCTAGCATATTTTTGGCTTCCGCTTCCTCCTTTCTTAACATTCAGGCTTTACAGCTTTCTTTTGTACTCTCTTTAGTTTTTATATGTGTACAGTTAAATTGTTAAATGCAATAAAAGCAGAATAAGACCTTAATTTCAATGGAGAGGTCAAGGATCTAAGTCTGAAGAGTTTCCTGGATGACTCTATCTAGATACTATGAAATTCATTCAGCCTGTTGATAACTGCTTGGAAGTTTGTTTGTGTACACATGGGCACTTAAGGAGGAAGGGAAGAAATAAGCATACGTTGCTCTAAAATGATTCAAGTAGTGCTGATTTATCAGCTCAACAAATGGGAAGAAAACAATGAAAAACTATCACACAGGTATAGTTTTGCATAAAAAATAAATAGAGGCCAAACGTCTCTGTCATCATATAAGACCATCTTAAATGGGGAACTTCAGTATTTTTGATTTCGTATCAACTCAGGGTCTTACGATTTTCATTTCAGCTTCATAATCTGATGTTTATAAATGAGAATTTATTTCATATGTGAGATCAATGATTTACTGTAAACTTCGATCTCAGTGCATTCCTTCCAGTTGTTTTTTGAAGCAGAGATTGAGAGTTGGTTGATGTCTTCAACAAGATTGTGAGGCATTCATGGTCAATCTGAATGAGGCAGTCCTTGGTGTCCTAATATGCCCAATACATTTGTCTAAGGGGGTTTGGTCATTTGAAAATGAAGCAAAAAAAGGGAAAAAAGAGCAATCCTAGTGTTCTATTTGAAATGAAAAATGGAGGAAGATTTGAAAACTGCTTTATTGGCATTGCTGTTGAACATAATCTGCTGTGTGAAATCTGTTTTCTATTTATCCACTAATGTCTCTTTTAATAAAGCAGTGGGAACTAACTGGTTCGTTCTTAATCAAAACCAGGACTTCCTAAAACATAAGCTATGTGATTCTGTTACAAGTTGCCACATATAGATCTCTTTGGTCAATCTTTTCTCCTCCCACTCTGTTGAAATAAACAAACAGTAAAATAATTATACATACTGAAAGATCAAAGTAAATATGACTAATGCACAGCAAAAAAAATTTGAAACCCTCTGGAAGAAGGAAAGCATTAGGTTGCAGAGCAGATACTTAACATTTAAACAAATATAAGAAACTGAACAATCAATAATTTGATATCATTAGCAACAGATGTAAAAGTTGCATGCAAGGAGGACTTGGAATAAACATGCTTAGTACATGGTTTGTGGAATATGTTCTAAGTGCAGCAAAACTGATTAACTCTAAAGTAATTTCAAGTTTTCCCTTAGCGCACAATACCTTTTATCTTTTTGCACGTTGTATGTACTGCATATTTTGTAGGTTGATTAGCTGTCTATACATCCTTATGTAAGTTTTATGAAAAGTTCTGAATGCAATCATCAACAAAAATAGATCTGAGCAAAACCCAGAGGCTAAATTTGTAGCTACCATCAAATAGTATTCTTGTAGATGTGGAGTCATCCGGCAATGGATTCATTGGGTCTGCTCTTTAACTTCTCAATTTCATGGCAGCCCTCCTTCAACTTTACATCTCCAACAGAGTCTTACCTTGATATTTTATATTGTAAACTTTTGAGGAAGAACCACATCATGATGGTCATGAGGCTTAGCGCCTCACCTTTAGGCTCTTGCGAGGGCTGCTTCTGTTGGAAAAACGGGCGTCCTCTTGTGTGTGTTGTTAATATGAGACAGTGTGAATAAAAGGAACTGAATATGCAATATTGCCCATGTAGGTTTTTTCAGTTCCATTAGAGCACAGTTTCAGAACACTGAAGCTCCAAATGTTAAGATACCTTTCGTCTATGGTTAACACACACAAAATAATTTGTTTGACAGATGCTATTATTTGTCTTCTTGATAGTACAATTCTTCATGTATAGCTATTTTCGATGACAAAATAGAATAGGTATTTTTTTAAACAAATATTACACTGGTGAATGTTTCTGAGCGTCAGTATACGTATGAGACAGTTCTTCACAACACAGTGCTATAAACAGTTTTAAAAGACAACTGAAGAGCTAAATGTGCAGAGTGTAAATGTACAGGAGCTTCAACTGAACAGATTAATTGGAAATCAGTGAATATTTTCTTTACCTTGTCACTCTAAAGAAGCTTTATGTGCATCAAAGATTAAATGCTAATTGACAGTCACACATGTTAATACTGCATTGGATTTTTTTTCAATTCCAGGAAGAAAAAAGTATATACAGCAATACCTTGGTTTATGAGCACAATTTGTTCCAGAAACATGCTTGTATACCAAAACATTCTTATATCAAAGCCAATTTCCCTTTAAAAAATAATAGAAACTCAGATGATTTGTTCTGGAGTCCTATAGATCACATACTGCACACAAAAGAGGTTGGCTAGAAGTCCACGTCCACACCATGTTTTAGGTACCAGGCTCTGGAATCTGCTGTGCTTGGGAGTAAGAACTGGATTTTACTCTGTGTTTTAATACAAGTGTGTATAGGGCTACAAATTGCATTTTATTATTGTCATATATATACACTAACTTGTACTTCCCCCCTGAAAGCGTTCCTGGCTGTTGCAAAAGAAACCCCCATTCCTCTCTCCTCCCTCTACTTTGAAGGTTGTCTGAGGTGGAATGTTCCAGACAGTCACCCACTATCCATCAAGTGGAGAGAGAGACACCCATGGCTTACTTGTGATCATGTGGCCTGCTCCAGTTACTTGTACTACAAGACATTGCTTGTTGATCAGGGCAACATTTAGAAGAAATGTTTGCTTGTCCTGCAAAATGCTCTTAAACCAAGTTACAGTGTTACCTGTAAATGTGAATGCCCCTAGATACAAAAAACTTGAGATGCAAAGCAAAATCAGTGGAAAGGGGATGCCTCATCATAAGAAAATGTAACCTTTTTTTTTTTGAGATGTGAAAAAGTTTCCCCAGGACGCAGTGCACCTGGGAGATTTGTATGTATTCAAAGGAAATGGAAGGTAGCCATTGCAAATGAAAGCCCCAGTTCTGTTTGCAACGATTACCTTCCATTTGCAATGGTTCCCCTCTGTTTGCAGTGGTTCCCTTCCATTTGCAATGGTTCCCATCCATGCCTGAAAAGTAACTATTGCAAACTGAAGGGAACCGTTGCAAATGGAAGTCAGGAACCGGAGCTTCTGTCTGCAATTACGTGCACAAAGCGCAACCCCTGTTTTGGAGCCATCTGGAAATATTTGGCACAGTTTTTGGAACTTTTTGGGTTTTCAAGCAGTTGAAAGGTAGGGAGCTGAGCTTTGTTGTTTCCATAGCTTTTATTGTGCTTTTTGCGTTCTGCAGAACACGAGAGACAGGGCCAGACTGATCTGACTCAGGAGGAAGTTGCAGAGACATTTTTTTCATTGGGCAGAATTAGCATAGCTAATTTATGGCAGTATAGATTCCTTGATATATCTGCTGTTTTTCTTTAATGTTTGGGACTGGCATTTCTTCACTGTCCATCAGCTTAACACATAAAACGTA
>JAHTLZ010003542.1:7854977-7887694 GCA_023846285.1 Phrynocephalus versicolor | reverse complement strand
GCGGGCCAATTGTCTGTTTCCCTGGCTTAATGATTTTCTTTGGCACTGCCACATTGGAAATGCCATGTTATGTGGGAACTAATTAACATTGCAGCATGCTTTCATTACTTCCTTTCTGCTATTAAATTTATAAGATGGCTCCAGCCAGCAAAAACATTCATTTCAAATCAGTATGACTGAATTTTTTGGGTTAGCCTTGAGGATATCAAATAAAAATTAAAATGGAATGCATGAGTATTTCCTTTTTAAAATGCTGCTTTTAATTTGGAAAAGCACTTCAACCCTTTGGGATGATAACTGTGTGTGTGTTTGTGTGTGTATGTGCATGTATGTGTGTAAAACCCAGTATAATAGTAAGTGTTGACACAATGACATATTTCAAAGTTGAGCAACGGGCCAGCAGTTATATTCACGTTGTAGATTTTCTGCTACTGTTACCAAATAAAATACTTCATTTTAGCAATGTTGTTAAATCTTTATTGATACTACTAATGTTTGCAGTAAAAAGAAGCAAAACAAAAACTACTCAAAAGATTTTAGAGATAAATTTTCATTATAATAGGTGGAGTATAAAATTGCAATTTTTTTTTATTTTTATTTTCTTATATACAAAGGGGACATAAGGGGTGGTTGAGTGGAAGCAATTGGGTTAAATACAAGTTGATACATAAGTTGAAGCTTACCATAATCTCTTTCTCTAACCCACCATTACAGTAATTCATCAAATTGCCCTTAGCAGTCCAAAGAAATTAATACCAGATCGCATTTCAGGTCTTTTAAATATATCCTAGAAATCAAAGCCACAAACCAACAAATTATCATTTCCTTTTTTTAAACACAAAATCTAATAGAGGTTTCCAGACACTCTTAAACTTGTTCATTGATCCATCCTCAATTAAAGCTGTCAGTTTTGCCATTTCTGCCAGTTCCAACACCTTAATTAACCAGTCTTCTACTAAGGGTAATTTATCTGTCTTCCAGTATTGTGCATAGAGAAGCCTGGCAGCTGTCGTAAGATATCTAATAAGAATCACTTTGTTCTTTTCTATCCGATTGTCTATCAAACCTAATAAAAACAGCTCTGGTTTAAAGTGGAGATTGAAATTCAGTATCTCATGCATTGAAGAATAAATTTGTTTCCAAAATTTAACTGCCAGTCCACATGTCCACCACATGTGGTAAAAAGTACCTTCATTCTCTTGGCATTTCCAACACCTATTGGAGATTCCCTTGTACATCTTGGACAGTTTGTCTGGCATTAGATACCACCTGTACATCATTTTGTAAAATTTTTCTTTAAGATTGTAACTCCTTGTAAATTTCAGCCCATACTTCCACATTCCCTCTCACTGCTCTATTTGAATATTATACCTGAAATTTTTGGCCCATTTGATCATACATTCTTTAACCTGTTCATCTTCAGTATCAAATTTCAATAATATTTTATATATTCTTGACATCAAATGGTCCTTATTGGCACTAAGTTCCATCTCAAAAGTAGATTTTTCCTGTTCAAATTCAAATACTTGCAATTGTTGTAGGTTTTGAATTAGTGAAACTGCCATTAAAATATTGGACAGAAAAATATTTTTGTAGTTTTCCTTAAAAATTAAAGAGAGATGCTACCTTTCATTGACTTTTGTACTATTTACTTTTTTTTTTTGCAATATCAAATTGCATTTCAGGGTCAGCAGACCTATTTAAAGTCCTAACAAAAACAAATCAATGACTGATTCCAATTTAACCTATAAATATATTCTGTTACTATGATAAAAAAAATGGGGCTCACTGGGCTCGACACCTTGGGCAGAGGACAGAACGAAAGGGAAAAAGGATTCCAAGTCCCCAATGCCCAGGTGAAATATTGAGGTCACAGCATATAACTCAAGGGAGCTAGGGTACCCCAATAACCTAATAGGGTTCTACCCACTATTTTTGCAAAAATAAGAATTTGGTGTTGTAAGTTTGTTCTGTGAGACGGCTAGGCCCTGGGACAAGATAAAAGTGATTTGAAGCAGAATAAATGCATTCAAGTAAAAGCTTTGAAGTGTGTGTGCGTGTTACACGCAGAATGGCATCAAAAGATTACAAACACACAAAGGCTCCCTTGTTCTTGAAGTAGTTTAATGGGAAACAAACAAACAAATTTGGCAGAGGCAAAAGTGTTTGGTTGCCCTGTTTTGAGAAGTTGACAGCCAATGAGGTGTACGGGTCAAGCATTGGACAAGGACTAGGGAGCTCTGGGTTCAAAATCCCCAATCAGCCCTAAAAAATAATAATAACTGAGCTAACAATGCTAAACAATTTTGTGAGCGTTTTACGTTCCCTGAAAATGCTATTAGGTTGCTGTAAGTCAGAAATTACTTGATGGCACAAACCAAAAATACTTTGAGAATGCTTGTATGTTCTGGGTGGTGAACCAGGAGCTTTTGTTCTGTTTTATGGCTTTGGCTGTTTTGATGCTGGTGTCAGTCAACTCGCCAGTGGACTATGTACACTGTATTCAGAGAACCCCAAATTTCATTCCTCTTAAATCCTACTGAAAACGATATCTGGTGGCAGGGTTTAGAATGATCACTAAATGAGTAAAAATCCCACTGGCTTGATAGAAGGCATGCTGCTATGTGTATAATGACTCTTGAAGGTGGACTGTATGGCTAGGTGGCAGAGTAAACTGGGGAAACAACTCATCCCTTGGCAAAGTTACAGGGGAAGAGTAAGATATCTGTCTTTGCCACTTTCAGTTAAACAAGCAGGCTTCCTACTGGCAGGGTGGATTTGATTTAAATCACTAGTCAGTAAGGCTCGATTTAAATCATGATTTTCTACATAAAGACTCATTTTTTTCTTGAGTTGTTTTAATCTTAATATTTACAGCCAGATGGTTTCATTTTTAGAATAACTTTTTGGATTAGTTTTACAGTTATATCAGAAAATTACTGATTTGGTGGTAATATACCATTAGATATACATAGATAGACAATTATGAAATTAATAAAAAAATCAATTTAAATAAAAAAAATAATTTAAATTAAAAATCTGAATTTTGATTAAAAAAAAACACATTGATTTTTATCCACCCTGCCTACTGGCATTAGACACTGTTTGAAGATTCAGGATTACAGAGAAAGGGGGTTAAGAAAAATATGTTGGAAGCTTTGGCTATGAAAATATGCAAGGCGTATCCAGAGAGGAGGACAGGAGGAGGAGAGCCAAACAGAATTTGCAGCTGCACTCTGCTTACATTTTTATAATTTTAAGTTTTAAAATTCTTTATTGATATAAATTGCTAAATAAATTAACTGATAGTTTTAAAAGTAAAAACACTGGGCAAATATTTAGTCGATATCAGTGTTGGCGAACCTATGGCACAGGTGCCAAAGGTGGCACTTGGAGCCCTTTCTGTGGGGTACCCGACATCACCCCCTTCACAGCCACCTGGATTCAGATTAAATGGCTGTACAGTGGACCCTCGTATAACAAACGGTTTGTATAACATAAAATCTGTACAACATAAAAAATCCAGAGATAGGGGAAATCTGCTTAACAGAATCGCCTATAGGGCAAATCCATACAACATAAAAATGATCACGATTAGGGATTACTCCATTTTCAATGCATTCTTATGGGAAATTTGTATAAAGGAAAATTTGCTTAACAGAATTTCATTTGGAATGAATTAATTCCTTTATACAAGGTACCACTGTATTGGCACTTTGTGAAAAAGTATTGGTTTTTGAATCACAGTTTGGGCTCTTGGTCTCTAAAAGGTTCATGATCACTGGTCTACAGTATATCAAGTATATTGACAAGTGGTCCATTAACCTATAGTTAAGTCCAGCATCATAAAATATGCACTGTGGGGCTTGTTTAATAGATAAACAATTCTCTAATTTATTTTCAAGTCCAATGACCTACATACTTAGAGGCTGAAAACCCCCTTTTACTAACATTATTTCTCCCTTAAGATCTTCCATCTCAGTAAATCTGTTAAATGAAGTAGAGGAAGCTTTGATCCAAACTAGGCTAAATCCATTGAAACAAATTGCTGACACACATGTATCTGGTGGAAGAGATCCAAATTAATTCTTAGCTTAGAGTGGCTCTTGTCCTGGATGTAGCACGGCAACTTGTTGTGCATACTTTTATCTACTGTATTCTTCCGGCACTCTTCCTCCCTAAGGAAGGGAAGAGGCAGCCAGTGTTTGGATGCCCAGCCACTGTGATTGTATGTGTCGGTCAGAAATCTGCTCTAGGTCTTGGTAAATCAAAAGGGTCCTCTTAGTTATGCAAAATGTTATTCTAAAGAACTCTAGCATAGTAACAAATGTCACATGTTTGTGGCACAAGCTTGATTAATCCTTGTTTTAAATGCAGGGCCTTTATAAGACTTACTAGGTTTATTTTATATTGCCATTCTTATATCTAGCCCCCCCCCCTTTAATTATACTTTACAGTAAATTGTATATCATTGGAAGCTTTGAAAACTATGAAAGCTACAATTCTTTTCTAAGCAAATGTTTTCTAAACAAGTAAAAGTCAATACAGAACAAAGGCGCTTAAGTGGACTGTTCTTTATGTTATTATACTCCAGTCTGACGTTGGTAGCTGTGGGGTTAAAATGGTTGGCTCTGTGAGAGGGGTCAACCTGTGTTGCCTTGGGCAAGTTACACAGTCGGAGGCGGTCCTGAGAAGAAGGGAACGGTAAACCACTTCTCTGTGTTTTCTGCCTGGAAAACCCAGAAAAGGATTGCCGTAAATCAGAATTGACTTGTCGGCACATGATTCTTAAGTATCTCCAAAATGTTAATTGTTTGAGATAGGTGCTACATTTGTGGAGATCACGGACAAACACTAGCTTTTGATCCATACTGGGCTTTGTTAGATTGTGCACCACTGTGTTTTGGATGGTAAGGAAAAAGCAGATTTTTTTTAAAGTTATGTAATAAAGGTTTTGCCAGCTAAATCTAGTTTGGTTGTTTATTTATGGAAACCATCCCTGATTAGTACTCAAGGTCCTTCAGGTTTTAGGCTCAGCTTATTCTGGGACAACAGAACTGTGTCAGCTACAAAGAGAAGGCTAATGTTTTGGGAATGTGAACCTATCAATTTATGGTTAATTTCCATGACATGCTAAACATTGTCTAAGACCCCTAAATGTGTAGATCATATATGTCAGTTGGTTGTCTTGATTTCATTTAAAAAAAAAGAGTGCTGTAAATAAGTCTGCTAACTTCCTCCAAATAATTTCTTGGGAAATAGAATCAAATGGTGATTTAAAACCTTTGAAAGCCACAAATAACTTTCCTTCTGAGGAGTTGGGGTATTTTTTGGCAATGAGAAAGGTTGTTTGTATGCCGAGGCATTAGAGATGGGCACAAAATGAATTTTTTATTTGTTTTGATATTCTTTATTTGTTTTGTTACAAAACAAAACGAATAACAAATGGACCCATCAAAGAAAAACTACTGCAACGCACTCTACATGGGGTTGCCCTTGACTCTCCTCCGGCGTCTGCAGCGGGTGCAAAATGCGGCAGCTAGGCTGGTGGCTGGTGTGAGTCATCACGACCACATCACCCCAGTCCTGGCTCGCTTGCATTGGCTCCCAGTTATGTCCCGGATCAGATTCAAGGTCTTGGTTTTAGTTTATAAAACCCTCCATGGCTTGGGACCAGACTACCTGTCAGAGCGGATCGCTCAGCGATCAACTTCGGCTCGTCCAATCCGGTCGGCGCAGGCGCATTCGCTTCGGGTGGCCACCCCTAGAGAGGCCCGGAAAACCTCCACCAGGAACCGGGCCTTCTTGGTGGCCGGCCCGACTTTGTGGAATCGTTTACCTAGCAAAGTGCGCTCTGCAGACTCCCTGACGACCTTCCGTAGAGCTTTAAAAACCTTGCTCTTTCGAGAGGCCTTTGGTGACCTAGCTTAGTTTTTTCCCCCCTCCGCCATCTGCTTAGTTCAGCTCCAGAGGGTTTTTTTGTTGTTTTTTTTATGCCAAGGGTGCACATCCTGTTTTTAAATTGTTGATGTGTGTGTTTATGCTGTTTATTGTTATTTGACTGAATTGATCGGCCCACTGTTAGCCACCCAGAGTTCCTACGGGAAGATGGGCAGGCTAGAAATCTTATAATAAATAAATAATAAATAAATGAAATGTTTGCTTCGTTTTTTGTTTTCCCATAGGAATACATTGAAGCAATGCATTTCTATGAGGAAAAGTCAGCAGTCCAACGCGCCCAATCAGCGCGGGGAAACTGTGGGCTTGTTTTTCCACCATAGCCACCGCCGATCAGCTGGAGTGTGCAGCTTCAGTGGGAAAAAAGTTTTAAAAGCCTGCCTTTTCCCGCACTGGATCAGCTGCAGGGAAAGAGCAGGCTTTTAAAACTATTTCTCCCCTCGCCAAGCTCCGTGCCAGGGTGGGGAAAATAAAAAAACCCACTGACCCAGCCTGCAGGCCAGCTGGTCAGTGTGAGATTTAAAAAGTAAAAAATAAAAAAAAATAAAAAAATCCACCGACCTGGCCTGCAGGCCAGCTTCATTTTTCGTTTTCCCATAGGAATGTATTGAAGCAATGCATTCCTATGGGAAAAAGCTGGTGCCCCCCACCCCCAATGTGCCCGATCGGCGTGGGGAAAACCACAGGCTCCCCCCCCACTGAAGCTACCACCAATCAGCTGGCGCACAGGGCTTCAGCAGGAAAACAAGTTTTAAAAGCCTGCCCTTTCCCCCACCCAATCAGCCACAGGCCAGCTGGTTGGCGCAAGATTAAAAAAACAAAATGAAAAATGAAAAATGAAACAATAAAAACAAACAACACCATTTTGGCGTTTCGTGCCCATCTCTACTAGGCATATAGCTTAAGGGAGCTCCTTCTTACATGCAATGAGGAGTTAAGCAGTGTGGAGGGCATTTTGAACCAACAGTTGGTTTGAGCTGTTCCAAATTTCACTTCTTAGTTTAATTTGATTTCATTTACTTAATTTTATTAAGTAACTAGAATGAAATAATTGTATTAGATAACACTAGTGAGGGCATACTAGCATAATAGAACTTTATCCCCTTCCCTTCCACAGGTCTTTGCTGTGCTTGAAAGCAGGGTCTGTAGAGATTCCCAGGTGCAGAGTTTGCAGATGTAAGGCAGATGACATGTGGACCAGTTCTGCAGAGTGAAGCATTTTTATTAGTAATATACCACCCAATTGAAACCCTGCCATTAATAGTTTAGGAAGTTGGGATTTATCAATATGTTTTCCTCCAAACTCTTTTGAAGGCAACTTTTTTTTAAAAAAAAAATCTGAATATCATGTCACAATATATATATCAGAATGGTTTTGCCTATGTACTTATATTGCTGGACCTGTTCAATTAGGTGACCATTAAGGGACCATTTATGCTTAATTTCCCTCCTGCCAGAAACAACATAGTGTTTTAAACAGACCAACTTCAAATAGAGGTGTTGTGAAGCTGGTTGCTTTCTATAAACCTTAGTTAGGGGTAACCATAGTTTTGGTTTAGGTGGCAGGCTACACTTAGTTGGTGAAAAATGGAAGTTAACTCTTCCAGTTTCCTTTTCCATGCCAGAGAAGGGTGGAGACACTCCCCCTCCCAAGCCCCTTGGCAGGGTATAGCGCCTGTTGCAGTTTTTTTAACAATGCTACTGTGTTGATTTATTTGTTGTCTAAATCAACACAACCAGTGTATTCCTTCCTTTCTGACATTCCCCAAAAAGACCAACTGTACATGTTTTATTAAATACAATACTATGCAATTACGTGTGACTTACCGTGCTTTCCCTCTACAATTCTCTACAGGTTCACAAGCGCACATTGTCCTTCCTAAAATGTGACAAAGTAATAAAAAAGAGAGTTTATTAAGCTAATGCAATAGCAGCTTTCTTCAAGGAGTAAAACATTCTTTTTTAATAATAAAAATTGAATTCCCATCATTGCATACTGTATACATTTTATTCAAATCAGCTCAGATGCTTCCATTCCAAGGTTAAGCAGATATCTCCTGAGACAGAAATATACATTGAACAATAGTTAATTGAGTTTTAAATTTTCAGCTCCCACCAATATGTTATAATGAATTACAATTTTAAAATAAGAGCATTGAAATTGAGGAAGTGAAATTTGGAACAGCTCGAGCTACCTGTTGGTTCAAAATGCCCTCCACTCTAATTAAATACTCATTACATGTAGAAACACCCTTAAGCTATATGCCTAGGCATACACAAAAACCCTTTCTCGTTGCTGAAAATTACCCCAGGGCAGAGAGGTGGACGAGGTGCTACTCTTCGGGAAAGCAAGGATCGAAGAGCAGGTTTTTGAATTTCCTGCAGCCACAGTGAGGGTGCTGTGGTCCCAGGAAATTCATATGCCTGCTCTTTGTTCCTTGCTTTCGCAAAGGGTAGCACCCGAAGCATTTGTAACCCGGGGTATCACTGTATTCAGTTTGAATTGCTGTACTGGCACTTTGTGAATAATAAGTAGGCTTTGAATTGCAGTTTGGGCATTCAACCTCTAAAAGGTTCGCCATCAATGGTCGCTGTCCCCTAAGTTATTTCTTTCATCTTTGTGTTGTCAGTCTTCAGATCTGGTCACATTGAATTGTGAATTGTTACTGAAAATTTTTGTTAGTCCTACTATTTAAACATTGGGCGCTTTCTGTTTCAAATATATGGTTTGTGCATTTGGAAACTTTTGGAAAGAAGAAATTAAGGGGTAATTTCCCACCCCTTTTTTGCATTGGCCAAATTCAATGGGCACGATGTCCAGAATGTGAAGAACCGAGTGCAGAACAGGATGCTGAAGGTGAGGAGCCTATCAGAAAAAAAAGAGGTGGCAAATTTGATTCAGCCGAAACATGGTGGGCTTCACATGAATTCAAATCCAGTCTTCTATGTTCAGTACTCAAAGCCTGAGGCTTTGATGGAGAAATATCTCAGTTTCTATTTGTGCAACATTAATGTTAAAAAACCATATTTTTCCCACCCAAGTAAAATTTTTTTTGATGCATTATAAGGGCTGGATACATCAGTAGTTTAGGGTATCTGGCTGGGGACCCCGTGGTTGTGAATTTGGTCCCCCCCCCCTTGTGCCTCCTGCGAATCAGGACCAGCCTGTGTGGCTTTGCCAAAGCTGCGCCATCCAAGGGTGCCCCAGAGAAAGGGAAAGATAAAGCCACTTTTGAGTCCTGTCAACCCCGAAATAAGTTGCAAGAAGTCAGAACTGACTTGATGGCACCTGAGTATGATCTTACTATTATGGCAAATTCTTGTAAAAATGAAAGGAATTATGGCTCATCTCTGTACATAGATTAAAAACTGATATCCATCATAAATTTGTGGAATTTTAGATTGCAACTTAACATCTGTTAATTTTTTGAACAGTCTTTAGAAGACCAAGTAATTGAGAGAACTCTTGAATATAAACAGAGTTGTAGATTATACCCTAATCTTTATTCTGCACAGCTTCATTTGCAACCAAAGCCAATATTAATAATAATGTTTTAGATATTTATATATCTAAATATATTTTTCTATGAAACATTCTTAATTGACTTTGAAATATGATTCCTATCAAGATATCTGGTTTACTAATATGAGCTACTGAATTGTCTCCATGGCCACAGATACAGGTACATTTTTGACCAACAGAAGTTCATTATAGTTTATGGGCAATTTTTTCCCTTATTTTCATGTACTGCTGTAAACCACCCAGAGTTCCTGTTGGAAGATGGGCAGTACAGAAATGAAACAAACAAACAAATAATAAATAAATAATTAAACACTATTTTTTTAATGGTATGAATTTGAAGAATATGCACTGAAGAACAGCATAGAGGTTTAAAGATCTAGGATGACATAGCTGTTATTTCAAACAAATGTACTGCTTTTAGAGATGGGCAGGAAACTTTTAGTTTGTTTCATTATTCGTTATTCATTTTGTTACGGAATGAAACAAATAACGAACCTCAGAGTGGATTTAGAACGAAATGAAAAGAACCAAACCCTAAACCGAACTGAACAAAAACAAATCACCATTTTTTCAGTTTGTGCCCATCTCTAACCACTTTATAAAAATGCGGAAAGTGTCTGTATGAGCTGATTTAGCCAATTGGATTTTAGACCAAAAAAACAAAGACTGTGCACACTCTCCTTCTGTTCTCCCTTCCAGCAGAAATAAACCTCTCCAGCCAACCTCAGACATTTCTCAAAAATAGCAACACTGCATAGTTTGTCTGACTGGGCCAGTACCACACACCTGGTGTATATCACTTTAAACATAAATTATGCCTCATTAAATTACAATTAAATGAAATCATGATCATTTGTTTTTCTTGAAGGAAGATGCTTTGCATATTGAAAGCCTAATTTGCTGCAGGTGAGAAAAGGCTGAACCGATTATTTAGTATCACTTTATTTTTATTTTGTTGCCGTGCAGTTTTTTTTGTTAGTGTTATATAAAACAACTCATAATTATCGGCACATAATGAGAGAAGTGCTCTCATATTTTATTTATTCACTTTGGTGTCACTGTCCTTTATTTGTCAAGTGCATTCTCTGTTGGAACAATCCATTCAGCCTTGGAAATAAATAGTTATCTTTCCCGAGACATTAATTTCTTTTGAACAGGCTATGTAAATAGAGACTGCTTTGTGTCATCTTTTGGATCCTCTGGAAATATTTCTTCCTCTTGAAAACTATAGCAAGAGCATCATGTAAAGCAACAACAACAACAACAACAACAACAAAAGGTTAAATAAATAATCTAGCAGTGCTGATACAGGCATAAGGCAAGGCAAAGTGTTCTGCTTATAAACCGCCCCATACCACTTCAAGTAGTCTCTGGACGGTTTACAGTTTTTTAATTACAGTATGCAGGCTACACATTGCCCCCCTCCCCCCAGCAAGCTGGGTACTCATTTTACTGACCTTGGAAGGTTGGAAGGCTGAGTCACTCATGAGCCAGCTACCTGGGATCGAACCCCAGGTTATGAGCACAGTTTTACCGGCAGTGCAGCCATTTAACCACCAAACCACGAGGCTACCAATTCTTGCTCCACCCTAGGGCCCAGTCATACCTTCCAAAAGAACCCTTATTATCCCTCTTCTTTCCATATCTCTGTTGTATCAATACATTTATTTTCATGGCCATGTGGTATATACAGTATACCTGTGGGTATATATTGTTTTTAACTGTATTAATTCATTTATTTCTATTTAAACTGTTATAGCAGGCTACAGTGTTCTTTAATTTTGCTATTGGTTCATTTTCTCTATTGTTTCTTGGAGGCAATCAGCTTTCTCTTATCCTTTAAAAAAACAAACAAACCAAAACTGGTACAAGTACATCAATACAGAAAAACAGTGATATGGAGCTTTTTTCCTCCTCCCCTTTTCCCTTGCCTCGTCCCTCGGTTTTGAAAGATTTGCAAAGTAAGAACAGGATAAAATGGATGCAAGCAACATCCCCTGTAATTTTCAACCCTGCTGTGCAGGGCTCTGTCCTGTGCATGTGTGCATCTCCCCACTTGTGTGTTCTGACAAAAACTGTCACAGTGGGTGCATGAGAGAGGAGAAGCCTTGCATGGAGGGGAGCAGAGGAATGGCCGTGCATGCCTTACAGGGAACCTTGAATGCAACCTTCCTTTCTCATGGCACAGTGGTTAAATGCCTGTACTGCAGGTAAAACTGTGCTCATGACCTGGCGTTCAATCCCAGGTAGCAGGCTCAAGGTTCACTCAGCCTTCCATCCTTCCGAGGTCGGTAAAATGAATACCCAGCATGCTGGGCGGGGGTGGTGGGGAAATGTGTAGCCTGCATACTGTAATTAAAACTGTAAACCACCCAGAAACTACTTGAAGTGGTATTGGGCGGTATATATATAAGCAGAACACTTTTTATTCACCATTCAAAGCATTTCACCTGGAAAGGAGAAGGGAGGCCATCTCCTTCTGAGCAATGTATTCATGTTGGTTTTTGTAACAGCATTGGCAGTGATGTACCATATTTTTTTTTAAAAAAAGATGCAAGCATAATGGCCACAAAGTGGCCACAACACCCAGAAACATGACCCCTTTGCAAAAGAAGTAAATTGATAGCAATGTTCACACAGGCTGAAACTATAAGGAATGAAGTGATTTATCACTGGTAAAAAAAATTAAAACAATCCTCATGGTGAGAGAGAAATATATCAGAAATAAACAACTGGTGGGGAAAATGATTTATTTTGCCTTGTAGGCTCAAGACATGATCTAAAAAAACAGCCAGCTTGGTAGAACTTGGGTTCTTTTGACAGTTGTGTTCAGGCCCCTAATGACATCACTGCTGCCTTTTGTAGCATACATTGGGGGCATAAACTAGACTGACATATAGTACATGTGTGGTTTTTTTTGTTACTTACAAAGGACTGCTGGTGCAAAATCCCCATATCCTTAGGTTCACTTTGGTTCTTCCAATTCCAGTCTATGGTCTATTAAGCGACTTGCAAGTAAGTTTCCTTCCAACCAAAGGGCTAGACTTTCCTGGTGGTTCTATCCATTTTAAGAGGTGGGTAGTTATTTCTTTCCACATTATAGTCTTGGCATAATCTGCTGTTTCTGGACTATGTTAAGAGTATAAATCGTATTGGCAGATTTAATTAGATACCATTTGTATGTTTAATTTATATATTTAATTTATTTATGTGCTGCCTTTCTCCCCTGCAAGGGGCTCAAGGTGGCTCATGACAGTTAAAAGTGACCATAACAACAAGCTAAAATACTATTCAAATAATATTGGTTTTTTTGGTGCTCTCATAGAGGCAGTCTACTATTCATCCAAATAGCTTCATGAGACTGTCCAGTTGCCATGACCCAACTTCCAGATAACATCATCTGGATGACTGAGAATCTTCAGATACATATTTTAGATAGATAAACAAACTTTAAAACGCATTTAAGCCTTAATCAAGATTAAAAACAATTTTTGTTTTCAATCTTTAACAGGTGTTCACTTTTTATTCCATAGCTGTAATGTTCAATTGAGTTAGTTGGGGCATGATGGAGATTCTATTCTTGTTTGGTTCGATCCAATTTTTGGTTCTTTTCATGTAAACAGTGCAAAATAGCAATCTCACTAAGTCAAGAGGTATATAAGCTCCATTAATCAGTCAGTGGAGGAAGGAAGGAAGGAAGGAATTCAGTATCCCTTTGCCAGCTACGAGCTATACCTAGGATTTGGCCAGTTCATGTGGTTGAGGCTTGCGCTCAGTTCATTTTTTGATAATGCCTTATTTATTTATTTATTTATTTATTTGATTTGATTTTATTTGATTTTATTTGATTTCTAGACCATCCATCTGGCAGCAAGGGCAATTTACAACAGTGATACATAAGTCACAATACAAATTATACAATTGACATGAAATTACATGTTATGTAATTTTCAAACTCCATGCATAAAATGACAAGAGCTTGACATTTATATTTAAAACTGAATATTGGAGAACTGGACTCACAGATCTCTCAATACCTCTTGATGGGTGGCCAGGCTCAGTATCTCTCTCCTGACTCTTTGGCTCTCTAAGGCCAAGGGGAAAGGCAGGGTGTATGCTTAATGCACCCCCAACTCTGTATGGGACTTTTCTAGTCTTGGAGACACCCCACACGGCAAGATTACAATTAAAGGCTCATTTCTTTTCTTTTTCTTTTTCTTCTTGGCTCAAAAAACCTCAACTGAGAGATTCATTATTTGCCAGCTGTTATCAATAGTGCCAGCAGAAAAGGAAACATCTTGAAGATGGGAGTGGATTGTAGGCAGACATAGTGAGCAAAGCAACAGTAGTCAGGTCACTGACAGATGACAGTTTGTAGAATGATGGTGTTCAGAGGGCAAGTGGGAATAAGACTTCTCTTAAACAGAGCCATGAAAAAGAGGTGTAGTAGTGCCAGTTTAAATTTCCAGAGGGATACCTGCCTTATGCTGCTTTGACACGACCCCTGAAATCTGCTGGCAACTTAAATGCAGATCCCCCCCCAACGTGGTTTTTGTTCTGCTTCCTGTGTTCCCACCTCCTGCACTCTGATTCTATTGCTTCTGTCTGCGGTGAGGGGAGAGAGAGAGAAATGCAGGCTCACCTCCGCCTGCCGTCCGCAGCAGCTAATTGTTCCAGGCCGTTAGGATTTTTGTCTGTTAAAGGGGGGGGGAGCCAACAAAAACAAACAAAAAGTGGAGGAGGGCCAGGCATGCAATGCTTTAAAACAGCAACAAGGAACAGAACCAAGGATTTTACCTCCTTATAAAATGCGCTGGGGCGCCTTTAAGTAGGCGTGGTCATACTTTATTTTTTTTTAAAGTTCGCTGCTGGTGGGAAAACAATTTTATGCTCCGCATCTGCAAGCATTTTGCAGCGGATTTTAGGGGTCGTGTGAAAGCAGCCTCAGTCAGTTGCAGCAAAAAGAACAGGGATTCTTGTGGCAGCCTGGTTTTAAGGTACCACACTTTCCAAATGATCTTAGAGATCAGTAAAATTTATTTCCAAAATGTCAGGCTACATTTGCTTTCCATATCTCTGCTAGATTTCTAAGAGCTTCACGACATATTATACTTGTGTATCTCTGACTTTTTTCATGTTTTTTTTTAAAACATGCTGGATGCATTTGATGAATACAGGCATTGCCACCTCTTGACTTTCTAAATGAGGCAGCAAGCAATTTTCAAATTATTAATTTCTAAACATGAAGTATCATGAGGATTTCTCATGTTTGCAGCATTTCCTTCCATTAGATAGAATGACAGGTTTGCAGCGAATGAACTGTAACATCCAAAGCCTGCCAAACATTTTTCTTCATAAGTCTCCTGTGCTGTTTAAATGTCTGAACTAAATTTACCAAACTTGGCAGATTCCTGAAGATGAACAGCATTTGCCAAATGTTTCCAGGCTGAATGAGAAAGAGTTGAGCGCACTTAGTTCTTAAAATATTTTCAGGAGGCACCTGGCTGGAACTGTAGTTTTATGATGGTGTCTTACTGTGCACCTGCCTGTTTGGCACTTCTGTCTTCAGGTTGTTCATAAATAGCAGATAGAATCCACATGTAACAGCTCCTAAATAAATCACTATCCCTAGAAAATGAGGTTTGTTTCTACAAAACATCCCCTGTGCTTTGACATCTGAGGAAGAGTCTCAGCATTGCACCCTGGCTGGTTATAATGCATTTTTAAAAAAGACTTGGCCTTTTTTTTTTTAATTTTTTGAACCAGGGATTGCTATCAGAGATACTGCGTAAAGAAGAAGACCCTAGAACAGCTTCCCAGTCCCTCCTGGTAAACCTGAGGGCCATGCAGAATTTCCTCAACCTACCTGAGACAGAGCGAGACCGTATTTATCAGGATGAGAGGGAAAGGAGTATGAACCCCAATGTGAGCCTGGTGTCTTCAGCGGCCAACAGTCCAAGTTCCTCCAGAACCCCCCAGGTAAGGCTGAACCCAATTAATTACTTTAAAAAAATTATCCCATTATCCAGAAAAAACCTCTAGCCAGGCATCCTATGAGAATTACCATAAGGAATTTCCCCCCGAGTGTCCATGCTGGCTGGAGAATTCTGGGACTCAGAATCCAAAATGTCACTTCTTTCATCTCAGAAATTCCCAGTGGGGTAACTGTTATCAGTCTGCTTTAGCAAAAACCCCTAACGGAGTATCTTTAAGTACCTGAAAGCCTCATCCATGAAAGCTTATGTCCAATAAAATGTCTTAGCTTTTATGTGCCACAAACATCTTCTGTTGCCTTTCCCCATGCACCCAGGTGCATCTTGGAAACTTCTGCATGTTTGTTTGTTTGTTTGTTTGTTTGTTTATATATTTATATATTTATATATTTTTATATTTGTATACCGCAATCCAGTTTTCCTCAAACGGGAACTCTGGGCGCTTAACAACAATAATGTATCAAACAACCCAAAACATAATAAAAATGGTAACAGTCTAAAGAGAAAAAAGAAAAAAAGCAATAATACAAACCACAATGGAACAACAAAACAACAAGTACCTGGCAAGAGGGAATAGTAATAATAAAAATAATGCTAATAATCAAACAAATAAGTAGCATTTGGAAATGTTGCTCCTAAAGGTATGTGGTCTTCTAGGAAAATTGTCCTGGATGCAAACTAGTTTATTACCATTTGTCTAATGTTGCAAATATAAAGAATCGACATTCAGTTAAATACATGAAAGAATTCAAATACAGGATAAGTTGTGCCTATTTTAATATGATTCCAAGTTCTCAAGGATCCTGTGTTTTCACTGAACCGCTTGGAATAAAGGGATCCCAAATGTCTTTGCCCTTGGAAATTGCTTCAGCATTGCCAGCCCTCTCTGAGCCTCTAGAAATTTTCCAACTGTGTCTATTAATTTTCCTTTTCATGACACATTAAATACGAACTTGATTCAGTGCCTCATCTACTGAAGGAAAGCCAATCTCTAAGTAGGGACAAGGATGCTTGAATTGAGCTTCCCAAAGATCTGTCAGGGTGACTGCAATCAACTGGTAGCAAAGCACCGTCAGAAATCACAGTAGATCCAGGTCCATTCAAGAGCAGACTGCTTCCTACCCCCGGTCCCTTCCATGCCACACTTAAATTCCATTCAGGTCCACACTGTGTGTGTGTGTGCCCCCAGAGTGCCAGAACATGAAGAGGAATATCCTGCTAATTATTAGAAAAATAAACAGCAACACCTATTCATTTTTCATGTTTTCTTTCTTTTTCTTTTCCCTTTGGAAAGCATACATTTCCTTTGCTTTTGAGGGGACATCAGGTTCTTCAGCTTTTTTTTCTGTTGGAGATTTCATGCCCATTCCTCAGGGCAGAATAAAGGGAGATGATTAGAAGGGCATCATAGAACATTAAAAGATAATATTAAAGCTACAAAGAGCACGTCATAGAAAAAAAAATTCCATTATGAGGGGTGGAAAGTGAACATGGAAGCACTGGTGTTCTTATGAAATCAGTCAATGCAATCATGCATGCTAATCCATCTAAAAGTCACTATTAGTAGGTAGTCCCTTATTCAGGGAAAGCTGAGGAAGGTCTTTGCCTGCTTCTGGAAAGACAGCAGAGATGGGGCCGTCCTCCTCACCTCCAGCAGGAAGGAGTTCCAAAGTCTGGGAGCAGCAACAGAGAAGGCCCTTTCATGAGTTCTTCTGAGGAGCATCTGTGAAGGTGGTGGGATGGAGAGAAATTCCTCTCGTGATAACTTTAACACCCAAGCCGGTTCATACTGTGGGATTCAATCTTTGAGGTAGCTTGGACCCAGGTCGTGTTGTGCTTTGTAGGTCACGGTCAGCACCTTGAATTGTTCCCGATTGCTGATTGGCAGCCCGTGGAGCTGCTTTGGTCTGTGTATGAACTTCAGGCTTCATTGTCTCTCCCAACAACTTGCTCATTCTGTCGGCCTTTTTCCAATTAATATGTTGGTGCTTAGCTTTTCCACTGTAATTAGAACTACAATGCCATGATCATCAAGTATCATCACAAAGCTTTACCAGAACCAAACTCTTTTTCCATTTATCTCAATACACACCCGATGTTCTGCATCGGGAGAAGGAACTCAGTGGCTGGATTTTATCCTTTATAGTACAGTGGTACCTCTTAAAATGAATGTAATTAGTTCTACGGGTAAACTTGTTTTACGAAAATTTCATCTTATGAAACACGGTTTCCCATAGCAATGCATTGAGAATGCATTAATCCATTCCAGAGGCAATGGGTCACTTTGTTTTATAAAAATTTTGTCTTACGAAATGAGGTTTCCCATAGGAATGCATTAATCTGTTCCAGAGGCTAGAATAAAGACAGAGAGAGAGAGAGAGAGAGAGAGAGAGAGAGAGAGAGAGAGAGAGTCCTGAGTACACATGGAATTGTTCTTTTTTTGTTTTGCAAAGCATCCCATAGGGAATTTTTTGTCATGCAAACCATGCCTATTTAGGAATTTTTTTTCTTCCTACGAGTTTTTTTGTCTTACGAGGCATTTGTCTTAAAAAGTACCACTGTATCTTCATACAGAACACATTTGAATTTAATTACAGGTTATTGTCCCTAGATTTCTGTATTTTATTAACATAATAAGTTTCATAATATCAGAAATATTTAAATGTTTAATTAAAACAATCTAAAATATATAAACAGCGTAGTATCTTACTTAATCCATCAGAGCAAGAGGGAAAAAAGCCCAAATTAAAATATATCAGAAAGATATATTCCTACCCAGCCTGCCAATCAATTCACTTTTAAAAGATTGGCACCCATATCATCACTTCAGCAGATAATACTAAAATTTGTTTAGGTTCATGTGAGAGGAAGCAATGGATTTTATACAGGATAGGCAAAAGTGCTTTCTTCAGATACAGTACAGGGAGACATTTTATTATACTCTCAAGTAAAATTTGCAAACGCAAATAGTTGAATAATGAATACAAAGCAAAAGTAATTGAGTGATCAATTGTTTTAAAATGTACACGTGATTTCTGCTGAGAAATGTCATTAAGAATGAATATTTTGATACTAGAATACTGACTTAAGAAATAGTCAGAGTTGGTAGGCAGATAAAATGTATTAAAAACAAAACATAACTGTATGTTGTCATAGCATAATTAATTCTATATACAAAAGGGTGGTTTCCATAGATACCAGCTTGTGATATAATTTTCTTCTGTGACGGATAATCTGGGAATGTATGAAGACACATAATAGCCAAATGATATTCGTTGTCTTGCTCCTTCATTTTTAGATTTATATTGATGTATTACTAATTTGAGACGTTTCATCCGACAACTGATCAAGTAAATTTTAAACTTTACTGAATTAATCTCAATATTCTTCTAGATGAATACAGAAAGATTAAAAATCTTTTTTCTTTACTTTTTGTTGAAAGTTGGCAAATAAGGAAGAGATTATTTATCCTTTTAGCAGAAGTTCTAACGGTAGTGTATTGAATATGCCCAGACCTTAAACAATTTAAAATACCTTTTTTTAAAAAAAAAAATTGGACAACTCTATTTATTAAGACGTTTAATAGATATGGTATTACTAGCAGACTGATTTTAATAAAATCAGTTTCTTTTGTTCTCATATTTTTATTACATTTTTGTTTAAAGAAAGGATAACAAATTCCTGTTAAAGAAGACACAGATGTATAAACAATTACAGAGTGGCAAATTTTAAAATATCCCTGTCATCACAACAGAAGTTTTAGGGGAAAAGGAATAGAAATATCAGCCAGTACTTCTAAAAGTGCAGTCTTTGGCCATAAAACTTTAATTTTTAATTAACTGCTTAAAGGCAAGCAGAGATGAAACTAGGGAGCTCCTTGTGAATGCAATATTTTTGTAATGGGCCAGTCCCTTACTCAATATTTATTTATTTATTTATTTATTTATTTATTTATTTATTTATTTATTTATTTATTTATTGTCGATGACCAACAAGTTCCTTAATAGAGTTTTCAAGGCATGGGACATGTTTGAGAGATGGTTGACCATTGCCACCCTAAATTCGTTACCGTGTGTGTGTGCGTGTGCATGTGTGTGTGCATGCATTTGTGTGTGTGTGTGTGTGTGTGTGTGTGTGTGTGTGTGTACGTACGTGTGCACTGGGCCCCACTCTCCTGTGTCCTAATTTGAAAATATTGTGTCTCATTTATCCAGTAGAGTTGCTGTAGAGGAACAATTAAGAACGGTATATCTGAAGTCTGACTTCAGCCAGATTCATATGAAATGAGGTTATTTTAGAAGAAGGACGAGCAAGTGTGAACCACCAGGTGTTGTTAGGTTGTTGCTCTTTAGTACTGGCTTTGTTGGTTAGAGGTGATGGAATTTTCAGTGTAATGTCTACAGGCCATATCTTGCTCACCTCTGTCCTGCTGGAGATTATACACACTGATTTTTACCCCACCTTTCTCCTTAAAAAAGACCCAGAGTAGGTGACATCATTAAAAGACAGCATTCAAAGCTAACAGTGGTGATTATACAAATACAAATAGGATCAAACAAACAACATTCTAAAACACATAAGCAACACCAAAATACATTAAAGCAGTTGTTCTTCCGAACCAGCCTTTTGTTGACATTTGTGTAGGAGCAGGGTGTAGAGTTTTTAAAGTTTCACAGCTATAGAAAAACACTGAATTTCCCCATTAGAGACAGTTGTGTGTGTGTGTGTGGATAGATAGATAGATAGATAGATAGATAGATAGATAGATAGACAGACAGACAGACAGACAGACAGACAGACAGACAGACAGACAGACAGACAGATAGATAGATAGACAGATAGATAGATAGATAGATAGATAGATAGAAAGATAGATAGATAGATAGATAGATAGATAGATAGATAGATAGATAGATAGATAGATAGATAGATAGATAGATAGATAGATAGATAGATAGATAGATAGATAGATAGAGATAGCATTGGCCAAACCATGCAACACAATTAGATTAACTTTACTAGTCAGCAGTTCCTACAAATTATTCTTTTTCAGAGTATCTTTGTCAGGGGGAGGGGGGATGACATTCCTGTGAGTAATCAGATATAAGTTTTACTTTAATATGTTTAACTTCCTAATATCCTTCCTATATTTCAGAGGTCTTAATTGCCATTCAGTGTGTGTATGTAAGTGTGTGTGCCTGTGCATGTATATACACCCACACATACCCACACCAAAGGCTGCTGTTTGATACAACAGCTCGTGCAATACAGCCATGCAGATTGGGCAGGGCACACAGTTTAGTTTGTGGTTTCAGTGTTCTCTTTGGTGAAATTATCAGCCACATTAAACAGGACTGGGGAAGGTTTCTGGCTGGAGTGCCGCAGCCTCCGTTCTCTCCATTCTTTATCTTAGGTCTGTCTCTGATGACTAGGTATGTAGGGATGCCAGTATTTTCTGTTTAGTGTCCTTCAGCTGTCACAGACATCATTAGAAAACATTCAGTTAAAAGAAGTGCAGTGGAATACAAGGAATTGCAATATGAGTCTAGGAGACCAAAGGCAGCACATCAAGTACATTGTCAAGCTTGGAGTTATTAATTTTTTCTCATTCTCACTGATTTCCTGGGTGAAATTAGGTGACTGTCTGGCCAGCATAATGATGGGAAAGCATACATACTCAAATGACATACGTATCATTTTAATAAAGGATGAGAGAGACTTGAGGGAGTGCATTAAATTGAGTAATAATTTATTATTTAGAGACCTCTATGCATTTACTCATTTTTTTCTGGAAGAATTAGCTCTTCCACCAAGGTACACTGTTTTTAAGGGAAGGAAAAGCAGAATCTAGATACTCATGTATTTCACAAGTTTTATTTGGTAGCCAGCTGAACTGAGCTACTAATTGGAGTTTAATGCTTCTCCTATGTAACTTTTCATTTCCCCTTTTATATTTCATTGTACGTATGGAAGTGAAGGACACAGAAGTGTGCTGTGTACATGCATTTGTTAGAAAGGGAGGGAAGGGGGGGGGTGAGAGAGCGAGCAGTGTATGTCCTATAGGAATGCACTGCAATTATTTCAAATCACAATTAACCTGATTAGAATAATGGACAGGAAGTGTCCCTCAGTAGCTAATGCAGTTTGGCATCAGCTGACTGAAATCCTTTGGTAATTTCTGCACAGATGGCTGGGCTGAAAGCAGCACTTTTTTAATTATTATTTTCATGGTCTCTCGGTAGGCCAAAACCTCGACACCGACAACAGACCTCCCCATTAAGGTGGACGGAGCCAACATCAACATCACAGCTGCCATTTATGACGAGATCCAACAGGAAATGAAAAGGGCCAAAGTGTCTCAGGCGCTCTTCGCCAAAGTGGCTGCCAACAAAAGTCAGGTGAGTGTTGGGTTCTTTTCCAAGAGCAGAGATGTGAAATCGGAGCCATTCCTTCCCCTGTGATCAAAGGACCTCTTGCTCTGCCTGCAGTCGTAACAGCAGCAGCAGCAGCAACAACAGCCTCTGTGAAATCTGTTGCAGGTTGTTCTTAGGTCCAGAATTAAATTGGCCGATCAGAAAAATCACTTCTCTGTACAGTGGACCCTCATATAACAATCCCTTTGTACAGTGGTACCTTGTATAAAGGAATTAATTCGTTCCACATGAAATTATGTTAAGAAAATTTTCCTTTCTACAAATTTCCCATGGAAATGCATTGAAAATGGAGTAATCCCATTTTTATGTTGTATGGATTTTCTCCATAGGCGATTATGTTAAGGAGATTTCCCCTATCTCCAAAATATTTTATGTTGTACAAATTTTATGTTATACAAACTGTTTGTTATACAAGGGTCCCCTGTATGACATAAAATCAATATAACATAAAAAATTACGGAGATAGGGGAAATGTGCTTAACAGAATTATCTATGGGGCGAATCCATATATAAAAATGGTCGCAATTAGGGATTACTCTGTTTTCAATGCATTCCTGTGGGAAATTTGTATAAAGGAAAGCTTGATTAACATAATTTCATTTGGAATGAATTAATTCCTTTATACAAGGTACCACTGTATATGAAAAATGAACAGGTCATAAAATGTACCTATTTCCACCTTATTTTGTATATACAGTAAGAATCCCTGAGATAATCATGTGCTACCCTTTTGATTGACAAATTGTTTAAGGAATCAGACCATTATACCTAGGAGGCCAGGATGGCGTTACAGATTGATTGACTGGGGGGGGTATCTTTTTGTTAGTGTCGTATTCATGAGAGATGGGCACAGAGCATGGCCAAGGAACCTCCCCCCCTTCCCCCCCCAGCTGGGAGGCCCACTCGTTGTCATTGGTGTGTCACCAGGGTCCTCGTTTGGCAGCAGTGTGCCAGTCCAGGAAGGAACTCAGGCTGCCCTTCCCGGCCTCTGCAGGCGGTGGCACAAAACCTAAGAGGAGGCAGAACGGGGAGAATTTTCAGACTGGTGCACCGCTGGCCAAGGAGCACCCTGGCGGCACGCTGGTGATGGTGAGTGGGGCCTCTCAGCTGTGGGGGAGATTACATGCACAACTTGATGTCCTGTGCTTGCGATTCAGCACGAAGTGCTTTGTTTTGCTTCGTGCCCTTCTCTAGTATTCATAGTTAAAAGACAAAATGGAAATATAAAGTGCCGAAAGTGAATGTAATTCGCTCATACAGATATTGAAGTCTTATCACCGCATTGCAATGATCTAATCTTTCTCATCCTAATTTTCTTTTCCATTTTAATTTATCTCCTAGTACACCACTTGTTTTCGGAGGAGCTTGAGGGTTAATGATCACACACAGACAAAAAAAAAAAGCAAAAGGAAAAGCTCAGACACAATATGAAATACATAAAAGCAAAATGCCATGGAGCCCCCTTACGCTGTTAAATGAATAAAAATCTCTTGTACCACATGGCAAAATATAATGAGAGCTGGGGCTGTTAAACGAATAAAGCTGTTAAAAGCATAATGCCACTTGGCACAACTACTGTGCATTTAACGGTTTTCCATTGTGTAATAAATGACATATGTGGCAAAAGTGTAGTAAATATAAAAACTACACAATTGATTTTGCAAACGTGCCCTTCATCCTCTTTGTACAAATCCCAAAGATCGATCTGCAGTGAAGACTGGATATTCTTAATCAATACACTCTATTAGAAACTGAATTACAGCGGTACCTTGTATAAAGGAATTAATTCGTTCCAAATGAAATTATGTTAAGCAAATTTTCCTTTATACAAATTTCCCATAGGAATGCATTGAAAATGGAGTAATCCCATTTTATATTGTACGGATTTGGCCCATAGGCGATTCTGTTAAGCAAATTTCCCCCATCTCCAGAATATTTTATGTTGTACAAATTTTATGTTATACAAACTGTTTGTTATACAAGGGTCCACTGTATCAGGTTTTTAAAAAAAAGTTTCCAAGAAATTCTGTTTCATGTTTAGCAAGAAGAGTGATGAACTAGAACGAACGAGAGCCACCCAAAATAATTTGAATGGCTCATCCATGTCACTGTGTGCCAGCCTCGTTGCGAAAAATGCAGAAAAGCTGGTCCACATCCATTCTCCTGATTTAGAATGCGCTAATTGTTCTTGACTTGAAAAAGATAATGTTGCAGCACACAGAAGCCTCAGAAAGGATGAAAGGATCGGGCAGGAAAGGGTTTAAAATAGGCAAAGAATGAATTTGCTGTGGCTACGCCCAGGGGTGTTTTGTGCTTCAGTATTTCTCAGCAGTTGTAATTTTTGTTCCACGGTGATAGCATTCAGTTTTACTTAGTCTGTCATGATGATGTTTGAGCATTACCGGTTTGTGAGATATTGACAGGCAAATACTGATGAGAAGTACGATGTTTATTCAGCACCAGTAATGCACAGCTGGTGTGCCTCAGTGTGCTGGAGTGTCTGGGGGGTGGGGGGAGGTGAGCCAGGGGGCTGGGAGTTCATATCCCCACAGAGCCTCTCAGGCTGGAGGGGATCGCCTGGAATACCCAGAGAATATACAGGCTGGTGGGTTCTGTGACCGGCCACTCACGTCTCCTGGGCTCAGGCTCCAGCCGAAGGCGAAGGTGGTGAATCACTTCTGACCACTTGACACCTAGACAATCCCAGGTGGATCACCAAAAGTCAAAATCAACGATGGCATATGATTAATTGAAGATCCAATTAGAAGAGCAATAGCATGAGGTGTTTCTATTCCTAAATATTTTTGTGGGTTGGAATGATGCCTTTATTCTAGAACAAGGACCTCTTGTTAACTGTACACTAACTCTATAACAGGCCACTCTGTCTATTCTACCCAAGGTCTCGGTCCAAGTAACCTCACACAGAAATAGATTAAATAAAAAGGGTGCTTCTTTTTTTGTTCACTTTTATTGAGTAAGTAAAAATGTGGCTTGCTCTGGTGATCCTTTCCCTCCAGCCAAGATCAACACGTGTCTCCTGATCCATCTTGGTAAGATATTATCTCCCCTTGTCTGCAAAGCAGAAGACACCATATACTCTTGAGTACTGAGCAAGCAGAGGCAGAGAGAGCTGGAGGGTGCAAGGTGAAAGCGCTGTGTTTTTTTTTTCTGCACTGAAACATTATTTATGTTCCCAGGACTTGATAGATTTTTAAAGTTAAGGTTAAAGCAAATCAGGAAGAAATACTATCCTTATCACAGTATAATCGCATCCCCCATAAAACGATCACCAAGAATAAAGCATGTTGCAGTAAATGTGTGCATGCACATGCAGATTTAAAGGGAAGTAAAAGGTAGCAAAATAAGCAGATTAGTCTGGACATTAATCACAAGCAGTGTCAGTTCAAAAGACAGCGCATTAATGCTATTTTTCATCAACTCATGAAGGGCAATTCACTGTTGACTAGAGATGGGCACGAAATGCAAAAATAGCGTTCCGTTTCCATTTTGGTTCAGGCCCTTTTCATTTCGGTTCGGTTCCGTTGAAATGGATTTTTCTAGAAAAACTTCGTTCCGTTTTTCGTTTTGGTTCGATTGTCGTTTTCCCATAGGAATGCATTGAAGCAATGCATTCCTATGGGGAAAAGCAAGCACGGAAACCACAGCATTTTTTTTTTTGGAACAGCCCCAAGTGACAATCAGCTTGGGATTCAGCAAAAAAAAAAAAAAGTTTTAAAAGCTCAAGCTTTCCGGGTGCATTGGGGCGGAAGTGCACTGGCTTATTTTTAAATCTCCTTTGTTTTTAAAAGAACAAGAATAATTCTCTCCATCTTCCGCCACCGCCACCACCTCCCAAACTCCGGAACAGGTGCTCGCTTTCTTAAATTCTCCCCCCCTCCCCACTGCCCTTTACCATACCGTCACAAAAAAGCAAAATAGCAACATAGCAAGCTCAGCGAAATACACCCTCTTTTGCCCCCACCTTGATTCGGGATCTCCTCCTGGGGTTGCTGCCTCCTCTGCCTCATGGTCCCTCACCCTCATTGCCAAATGGATGCGGAAAGACAACCTGCCCCTTTAAGGAGCACAGCATTGTTCCCAGAATCCCCACCAGTTTCCCCCTCTTCTCCATACACATGCGTGGTGCACACATACACACACACAGCATGGAGGGCATGACCATGAGGGCGGAGGAGGCAAGCCCGGGAGATCCGGAGAAAAGGTGAGGCCAAGGGGGTGTACTTCGCTGAGCTCACTCGTTAATATTTTCTTTTTACAATGACACGTCAAAGGGGAGGAAGGAGAATGTAAGAAAGCGAGCACCCAAACCTTGGCTAGGAATAAATTGCTTGATTTATTTAGGCATGCTTGCCCCAGAGTTCCGGAGGTGGCAGTAGGAGGCGGAGAAAATTATCTTCTTGTTCTTTAAAAAGCAAAGGAGGTTTAAAAATATGCCGAGGAGCTTCCCTTCCCCAATGTGCCCAATTGGTGCCGGGAAAGCAGGGGCTTTTAAAACTATTTTTTGCCAAGCCCCAAGCCCCCCGCACTACAGCTGATCGGTGCTTGGGGGTCTGCCAAAAAAAAAGCTGCGGTTTCCTACACCGTTCCCCCCCCCCACAGCTCTAGTCCATTTTATCGCACACCGCCACTAATGGAAATGAACAGCACCAAACAATTTTTTTGGGTTCTGTTCGGTTCGAGCATGACCCATCCAAATTGTCGTTCTTCGTTCCGTTACGTAACGGAAACGAAGAACGGTAACGGAAACAGTAATTTAGTCGTTCCGTGCCTATGTCTACTGTTGACTACCAGTAGGTATTCTTGTGGATTCCATTCAGCCACAATGCCTTCTGAAAACTGTTGTTCTTTGGATTTTATTCTTCTTCCCAACTTCTTGGAGGTTTCCCCATGAGTGACTTTTTGATGCCTCTGCAGGAACACTTTCCAGGGCAGACGATCAGCACTGGTTCCTTCCAGTTTGCTTCCGTTCCTTCTCATTTGCCACCAAGGTGGCCGGTCTTGTTCTCCTAGGGCACGTACCTTGGCTTTAACTCTCGATTTGAGCATCCCATCTATCAAGAAGATTTGAGATCTGCAGGCAGTACTGTTTCTGAACAAAGGCTTTGTGGTCACAAACAATTGGAGCCCTCACCCTAACCAAGGAGAAGAGGTGAACAGCGCTCGTCATCGATCTTGGCACATTTCTCCTTTGTCTGTCTGATCGCCCTTGTTTGTTGGATCATTTATGACCATCTGTTTTTTAAACCTCTGTTTAAAAAAGGTGCCCATGGTGGATCCAAGATCATCTCGACACATTGGACACTCTGTATGCCTTCATTAGGGCAATTTCCAAATTTATAGGCAATGCCTAGCATTTACTCAGCAGTATAATCTCTTTCCACACAGGAAAGAGATCATAGGTCTTCTCACATGAATCACTATTGTTGTACAGTTGTGGTGATGATGGATGCTGATCAGATGTGGTTGGTCTTACTCTCTTAAATTCATGTTGAGGGCTCCTGGTATTGAACATGGATCAGACAAGGCTACAACAGGTAGAACAACAGACATTGTAGTCCTTTCTCCTTCTGTATCACTCACATTATTGTTGATTCTGCCTCCACAATCTTTTATTGGACTACTACCATTAGTTTTGTAGTGCTACAATCAATCATGATTTTAGTGATATAAACAATCATCAGTAATGTACCGCTTCCACTGCTGATTTTATGACTGTTGATTCCATTCAAGCGTGAGTAGCACTTGTTGACATTCCTTTGCTGTTGACTTCTGCAGATTCATCAGTGGTACCTGGACATGATATCAAACATTGTGCCCACTTCTTAATAACATCAATTCTTCCAGTACCATTTTCTTTTGAAACATATGTCTTTCATACTGAGGCTATCCACAACACCTACCACTGTAACAGTGCCAACAGCTATACAGTAGCCTCTGTCAACTGAATTTTGATCAACACCACCCACGTACAAGAACACACTGCCAGACCATTCAAAAATTATAAAAGATCCAGAATAATCTGCAAATGAGGAGTCAGATAATTATGAATCTATTTCTTCAGAACTGGCAAATGCTTCTTTGACTTGATCAGACAGCCAGATAGCTGGTATCATATCTCTCCTCTCCAGCTGAAGAGATACATTCATTTACAGATTATCTGAATGTTTCCCACATTTGAGTTTGAGAAACACCTCTACTGTGGAGCAGATCAGAAGATTACATACTGAAATGTGTACAAACCCCAGTGGAAGCACAGTATCTGTCACGATTCCTACATTGCCCTGTCTCCATCATGGAGAGGACAAGAGCAATACATTATGGAGACATATAAATCATATTTATATTCTTGTTCACTGTGGTAAAGCTATAGACAAAATATGGACAGATAAAAGATACATATCCAATTAAGTGTACAGAGGTGTGAAAGCAGGGAGTTTATGTGAGTAAAGATTTAGTTGTTCTGTAAACAGTTCATTCACATGGTGCTAATCCCATCAAAATAAGGTGTCTTCTCAGTTTCAAGTACAATACTAATTTCAAATATTCAGAAACCTATTTATTCCCATAGATTAGAAAGCCTATGGCTAGGCTTGTGCCTGCTAGATGAAGAAGTGAAAGTACAACCTATTTTCAGTTATCCTGCAGAAATTTCTTGAGAAATGAAACTTAAAGGCACTCTGGCAACAATGGTAGTGGAGTCAGAGAAATCAGTGCCTCCTAATTGGAGATGAAATGGATTTCCCAAGGAAAGGGTGCTGGTGTGACAGAAGAACTTTTCAGATGTTCTTAGTAGACCCTGCAGGCAGCGTGAACCATGGGTAAGGCTGGAAGAAGGAGGAGGAGGAGGAGGCGACACATGGGGAAGGCTGCAGGACCACCTGCCTTGTTCAGAGCTGACCTTGTTCAGAGCGACAGGCAGCAACACAGTGCCAAGGAGCTGGCATAGAAGCCTCTGGCTCAAGGCTGGGCAGAGATGGGTGAACCTGTGGCATGTTCCAGTGGTATCTTTATGCCATATTCATTGAGGGCATCAATGTGGCTGTGCTGGAGGGCAGCCACAGGGCTCACAACATCCCAGAGGCTCTGAAGCAGAGGAGTCGAATGACAAAAAAGCAAAAGTCTGTCTGTCACAGGCAGTGGAGCAAAGGTAGTGACCGCAGTGCAGGATGGAAGATGAAAGGGGGTGTGTGCAGTCTCTGTATTTTCCACCTAGTAATTTGGGATGTTTTGAAGGGTGTGCGAGACTTGTGCATTGGTATTAGAACGGAGTGGGCCAGAAAGGTGGCAGGGCATTTTCACCACAGTGTTCAGGAGAGTGAACTGTTGCAGCAAAGGCGGGGGGTGGGGTGGGATGACAACTGCATCTAATCCAAATGTGGCAACTCAGTGGTACTCCACTTTCTGCCTGCTTGAAGGAGCGTTGGAGCAGCAAGGGACATTCAATGATTTGGTGCTGGAGGCGTCCATTGGTGTAGCTGCTCCTTTGGGGAGAGAAGAAGGGGATATTACAGGTCAAGGGGTCTGGGTCCGCCAGAGTTTTGAGAGTGCAACACAGCTCCTTATTGGGAGATAGTCCTGCTTAACCAGCTGAGCCTAGTGTGGCTGGGCTTGGCGGGCATGATGACGGGCATAATGAGGGGACCGTTGGCTGAGAGGTTCCATGGAGGGAGAAGAGCATTTCTTTTTCCCGCCTGAAGTGGTAGGCGTGGCTGGCAAGCTAAAGGACATGCTTCATTGCACACTTGCCTCCTCCTCATGGAAGAAGGACAGCCCAGTTCTAGTGACTCTCTTGGACCTCTGAATTAAATAACGGGCAATAGATAGTAAGCAGTAAGGTGGTAGGGACAGAGGCAGCCAACTTCCCATCCCATGGAGCAGCAGCTAGTGAAGAACACCTTGCTAGCACTGAAGGGGGTCACACAGGGCAGGAAAATACTAGTCATGCTTACAGTACCTTAATTAGTGTGTATCTTTAGTTAATAGCATGATTTTAGTCTCTTTTGAGACATACTGCCTATCAGACATTGCTTCTTTTTTGGGGCACAGATGCTGACTTTTTTTTCTGTACTCAAAAGGTGGATGAGGAAATATCCTATAACATATAGTTGAATAGTGATATTGAATTATTTTTACTAAGATTTCTTCATTTGCCTATTCACATATCTGCTGGAAGGCCTGCAAAATGTTAGTGCAGATGCATTCAAGTTAGAAAAAAAAACCCTCAAGCAAATTAAACAAGTAGCGACTCCAGGTCAGTAAATTAAATGCCTAACACGTTCTTCCTAACAGATGTCAAATGTTTCAGTTGTGGTAGTGTTCCAAACTTTGCAACATTTCAGTATAAATTACTTACATTGTGAGCATTGATATGGTTGTAGAAAAAGTAGCCATGTTTACCATACATGACTGTATTGGCTGATTTCATGTGTTTCACCAGTGTTTCCATGTTTACTTTCCACCCCGCATAATTGAACTTTTTCCTTTGGCGTGCTCTTTGTAGCTTTAATATTACCTTTTAAAGTTCTAAGATGCCTCTTCTAATTCCCTGTTCTTAAACTAGAATACGTTGTAAATGTTGTGGGCTGCATATTGTCCCTCATTATTGTAAGCCACCTTGGGTCCTTTTCCAAGGAACATAAGAACATAAGAACATAAGAAGAGCCATGCTGGATCAGGCCAATGGCCCATCTAGTCCAGCTTCCTGTATCCCACAGCGGCTCCACCAGATGCGTTTGGGAGCGCATGAGACTAGATATCTGCCTCCTGATACCACTCCCCTGCATCTGGCGCTTGAAGTACCCTGGTTTTAAGCCTGGAGATTACATATCTCCATCATGGTTTGTAACCTGTGATGGACTTTTCCTCCAATCCCCTTTTGAAGGAATCCAGGCCAGATGCCATCACCACATCCTGTGGCAGGGAGTTCCATATACCTACAACGCACTGCGTGAAAAAGTTGAATATTCAAAATAAATAAAATAAATAAATGTTAGCCTGTTCAGCCATTATAGGAAAAACCAGAATAAATAAAAAACAAAAATTAAAGACAACAAGGTGGTAGCACAAAAGACTGTTATATTTTAATGTGAGCTATTATGGATATGTCCGCTTCCTGAGATAGAAAAGAGAGAGAGAGAGCATGGCCAATATATGTTCTTGGCATCAAAATACAGAGAAGACTAAGAGAAGACAGCACCCTCACCTCCAGAAGCTGCCTCAACCCAGACCAGATATCCCTTCTCCTGGACCTGTGTCTGAACACCACATATTTCATGTACAGAGGGGACTTCTACAGACAGAAGCATGGCTGTGCCATGGGTTCCCCAGTGTCACCAATTGTAGCAAACCTATACATGGAAGAAGTGGAGAAGAAGGCACTCAACACCTTCCCAGGGACAACACCATCCCACTAGTTCAGGTATGTAGATGATACCTGGGTGAAAATCAAGACTCAGGAAGTACAGGCCTTTATAGACCGCATCAATGCGGTGGACCCTAATATTAGGTTCACTAGGGAAGACACCCAAGACAACAGGCTGGCTTTCCTGGATTGTGCACTCATCATCAGACCTGACCGTGGCCTGGGAGTAGAAGTTTACAGGAAATCCACCCACACAGATCAATACTTACTGTTTGACTCCCACCATCCATTACAGCACAAACTAGGAGTCATCAGGACCCTAAGCCACAGAGCAGAGAGCATCCCCACCTCCACAGAAGCCAAGAAGAAGGAAGATAGGCACCTGAAGACAGCACTTAAGGCCTGTGGATATCCAAAGTGGACCTTCAACAAAGCAGTGGGCCATCCCAGAAAAACAAGGGATCAGTCTGAGACCCAGACCTGACAGAAGAACCTGGTCATTCCTTAGATGGCTGGAGTGTCGGAGAAGCTTAAAAGGATTTTTGGCAAACACCACATCCCTGTTTATTTCAAACCCACAAACACACTAAGGCAGAGACTTGTCCACCCAAAGGATCCGATACCAAACCTTAAAAGGTGCAATATAGCATATGTGGTCCAATGCAGTGAGGAGTGTTCAGACCTCTACATTGGAGAAACTAAACAGCCATTAAACAGAAGGATGGCCCAACATAGGAGGGGTAACAGAGTCAGGACCAGAATCAGCAGTACACCTCCATTTGAAGGACAAAGGGCACTCTTTCAAAGATGACGATGTACATATATTAGACAAAGAAGAGAGGTGGTTTGAGAGAGGAGTAAGGGAAGCCATTCATGTGAGCATTGAAAACCCCTCCCTCAACAGAGGTGGTGGGCTCCGTACTAGTCTATCTGCTACTTATCAGGGTGTGCTTTCCAAAGTACCCAGACAAATCAAAAAGCCTTCACCACCAAGGCCATAGCTAACGACCCATTCTTGATAGGTTTCAGTACCTTAGTCCTAACGAGCCTATTCAGGCCATTGTTCATCTTATGAGCCTAATTCAGATCAGGGTGACAAGAGGTCAAAGCCGACTATAAGATGGAGGATTTGCACTAGCTGTATTCAGACCGATGAAGCTGTTTGGATGAACAGCGAAACGTTTCTATCTCTCAAAAAAGAAGTCCAGTAGCCATGACTCAACTTCCAGATAAACTCACCTGGATGACTGAGAATCTTCACAGACATACTGCCCTTATTGTTGTCCTCCCGCTATTGTTTTTATTACTGTTTTATCTGATGCTTTTTAAATCTGTAAAC
The DNA here is from genome assembly GCA_023846285.1 of Phrynocephalus versicolor. NCBI lineage: Eukaryota > Metazoa > Chordata > Lepidosauria > Squamata > Agamidae > Phrynocephalus > Phrynocephalus versicolor. Next base: position 7,855,065 of record JAHTLZ010003542.1, on the reverse strand, counting down.
CGCCCAGAGTCCCTCTGGGAAATGGTGTGGTATAAAAGTGTAATAAATAAATAAATAAATAAATAAATAAATAAATAAATAAATAAAT
>JAHTLZ010003542.1:7839719-7854967 GCA_023846285.1 Phrynocephalus versicolor | reverse complement strand
AATAAATAAATAAATAAATAAATAAATAAATAAATAAATAAATAAATAAATACCATTAAGAAATTAGTAGATTCATGTCTAAAAGCATATTTTCTAGATGTTTGGTAGGCATTTGCTACTATCTGCTTTTAAAGCATCCGTACAGGGGCTTGGAACCAACTAACCCCCCACCAGTACAGGGTTCTCCCGTATGTTATTAGTTGGAGGCATTTATAAATGTACGAGGCTCATGACCACTGTAGGTTTTACACGGACATTACAGATGACCCCTGTGCCTTTCCTGTCGCTGGATGTTCTTCAAAACATAGCAGTGCATGTTTGCAGGCAAATAAATTTAAATGAAGCAAGAGTTCAACTCTTAAAAGAATCATCTGTGCCACACGGAGCAAAAGCCCTTTCAGCCATTGGAACACATTTGATGTGGCAACAAGGTAAGTCCTCTCTAACTTAATCATGGTGTTGCAAAAGAGGGAAAGGTAATATGGACAAGGAAGAACCAGGACATTTCCCAGAGGTAGACAATGAATTCCAGGATATGCTCTAATACATATTTGAATGCACAGGTGGCTTTTGGCTGCAGAGATCGAGACTCCCTCCTACATTTGGGGTGAGACCCTTTCATTGGTCTCTGACTTCTTTAGTTAGGATTTGTCTGCGCTAGTATTTGTCCAAGCTTCTGAATTCTGAGTAGACCTGCTACAGTACTACTTTTCCTGATCAAGCTCTGTTCACATAGATTGGGTTCTAAAAAGTCCCAAACTGCATCAGCCGCTGTTCTAACCTGCTGCATTGCTATATTCCAAAAGCTTTAAGGCTGTGCTTATGTCTAATGGCCAATATAGAGGGGCAATTATCGGTGGGGGGGCAATTATGATTTTCGAATACCATTGTTTTGGTTAGACACACTTTTGGCAGAATGTCTCTTATCCTGGGATATACTTTCTGGTGTGTGTGTGTGTGTGTGTGTGTGTGTGTGTGTGTGTGTGTGTGTGTAGTGTTTGAGCAACTCACCAACATCCTGTGCTAAGGCAGATTTTGGATCAACACCTTTTAGTCATGTGCTTTCTAAGACACATTTAAATGGCAGTTGCTTTGTGAGTGGATGTGACTTGCTTCAACATCCAACTAGTAATTATCAGGAGTTGTGAGTCTGCCTTCTATAGTCTGTTGGACTTTGTACTGGTTATTGGTTATTTGCTTTTGCTCTCGGTAATTTGCTTTCTTTTCCTCTTAACCTTAACGAAAGACTTCCTATGCTTTCTTCCTTTGAAACAAATGTTCCTATGTTTCAAAAGAGTAAAGTTCCCAAAGAGAAGAAGTTTTTAGTGTTACGGTGGAAACGGACGTAATATAGTGATATAGGTGCTGCAGAATCCATAACCCTAGCCATTAAAAATAATCCCTATGGTTATGGTTTTAAAATGCTACTTGGCAGTGCAATGATTAATCAACAGTAAAGCATTTGATTGAAAAGGGACTGAAGCACAAGTGACCCATAGCTCAGAATCCTGGAGTGACCTCTAGGTCCTGCCCAGAAGTTGCCCCCGGGCACAGGAAGTTGGTTTCTGAGCTTGTTTGCTGACCAGCAGAACTGAGCCATGATTAAGAGGTCAAATACTAACCAGAATGTAGCATCTTGTCACAGGTTGATTCTGCTTAGTTACACCTTCTTTGTATTGAACTTGTTGTCATCACCTGTTTTCCCTAAAACCCGGCAACTAGGAACACCAGCCGAGACCATCAAGAAGGCAGCCAACTAGATAAAACTCTGTGTCAGCATTTTGTACGTAGAAAGAATTCCCCTGGAATGCATAGTGTTGTGCACACGGGCTCTTTGTGCTACCACCTCCCAGAATAAAATAACACAACTTCTTGAGGGTGGTTTTTTTAAAAACTCAAAAAGGAGATTTATTTATTAATAATTCATGAGTTTTCACTGAACATGCACGAAGCAACGGTGCTATTCAATAGAGAATACCGTCATCTGTCACTGTTTTATTTGACATTTACACTTCTTCTTCTTTTGCTTCGTACGGCAAAAACTTTCTTGGATGGCACGCTCAGATTATTTTAAATGGAAAGGAAAACCTACACATCCCTCCTCGTTTCCTGATGCTTGTCTGTTTAGGTGTTGTGTGTTTCAGTGAGATCAGCTTTATGGCCGCACCGTGTTTTCTCTCATATTAGCCATCTAATACCACTTGGAGTGTTTAAATGTATTGTCCTGAAGAGTGAAAGACCGCTCGAGTAAATAGAGGGAGGGCTGGAACAACCGTGAGTGAGCGACAGAATTGTTATAGATAGGCCTGCAAATAAACTGAGAAATGGGAGAAAAACCAAAGAAGAGTGATTGCGGAGGAAGCTGACACAACTTGAACTGCCATTGCTGATGCCAAATAAATATTTATAAATGGCATCAGAGGGAGTCCCATTTGTGTGAAATTGCAAGCATGAAGAGGGCATTTAGCACAATGACATTACCTAGTTAGGAAGGCTTAGCAATTTCTTGCTAATATTAGGCTCATGAAAAATCTTTCTGCTCTGTAGGTTAGTTATTATTTATAAAAATTACAGAACCAGCTGATACATTCATAAGCTAATTATTGCAGCAGCTGGGTATACATGGTGCAATATGTCTGAAGCTGTGAAGTAGCACTGATTTCTTGGGCTGGGCTGCTGGGTCTGTGCGCACGCACGTGCTTTGGAGAGCTAGACCCCTTAATCTGATCAGTCAAGCAAAGAGTTCCTGAGGAAGCTGGATTAATATTTCCCTCAATAACGGGGATGCAGTTCACCTTCAGAACTGAGCTATGCTCAACATGCCATTCGCTGATGCCTGCCGGGGCACAGAGACACGGTTAGGTGTCCTAAGGATGAGATCTTTTGCCTGGTTACTTCTTTGCCAGAAATTAATTTGGTTCGCTCCTGTCTGCAAATACGGTCACGCTGCAGCCTAGTTCTCTCCTTAATAGCGCCATGGTCAGGACCTTGCAAGTCACTTGGCAAATTGAGTGCTATACTTCCTAAAGACTAATGGCAGAGAGCATGTAGTCCATAATGAGGCCTGTAGGGTCGGTCTAAGTGACTGTAATGAGTGCAGATTATAGCAATGCATATCAATCAAACATGTCTGGTGGTGAGCAACAATCCAGGAGCATAAGCAGAGGTGGTAGCCATCAGCTGTCTTTTTTCACCCAAGCTAAACCCTCCAAACTCACGCAAGCTCATCCTCAGAGAGGAAAGTCCATTTCAGGCTCCAGAGGACTCAAAACACTGACTTTCAAAAAAAAAAAAAAGAGTGAAGTCCCTTCCTTGTTTCTTTAAAAACAGCCTTCTATAGGTGGAAAATGCAGGTTTTACGCTACACTTTCCCTTGGGAGGCATTTTAAACCATACCTGCTTGAAGCATTTGAAAGTGGTCTGTTGGAAACTTGTTTGGATCTGTGAAATGGATGGAGAAATAGGAGCTTATTTTTTTCCACAGATGGTTTATTTTACATTTCAAAATTATTTCCTTTGTATGGAAGAACCCCTGAGAAAACACTTTGGAGCTGAGAAAGCTTTTTTGTGTGTGTGCTTCCTCCCTCCCCCCCCCCCCCCCCAAATATTATTAAAGAGACACAGGATTTGGGGTGAGAGGAAGAAAATGTTTATGCAAGTCACTTCACACCTGATTTTGTGGTCGCCCACATACTGTCCGAAATACTAAATACAGATATTTATTCCAAGCAAATAATTAGATATCTCTCCTTTTCATCACCCCACCCCCCACCCCCACCAGCAGCTTCTTGCAAGAAAATATCAGGTCTGCACAAACGTGGCCTCTCAGTTGTAAAAACAAGGCAGTGTTGTGTTACAGATTAGTTTATAAATCCCCAGTGGCTTCACAGTTCAGTGCCTACAGCTGCTGCAGATGGGCCGGGGTTTTTGTCTCTTCGCAGTGCTGCAGCCGGCAGTTGAAGGAGAAAATGGAATGATCAGGTTATTAACATGTAGGCCGTGAGGAAGAGGCTGCACAATGAGAACAGCTGGTGTTGCTGTCTTGGCTGATGCAGCGGAGATAATCAAATCTTACCCCTTTTTTCCTCCTTGTGGGGTGTGTGGAGTGGGGGGGGGAGGCAGAAGACATAGTGGAGAGTTAGACAAACAATGACATGATATGATGTGAGAGGTTTTTTTTAAATAGCACCTTTCATCGGGAGCTGCAATTGGCTTGTAAGGCATTGTTATACTCAAATCTTTCAGTAACTTTTTTGGGGTGGGGCAGTGATGAACCTATGTCTGTAGGTATTTTGATATGCAGCTTTAAAAAAAAACCCTTTAAGCCTAAAACAGAAGTCCCTGCTCACCTTAGTGTTTTAGTGGGATTTCCTACTAAAATTTCCCAAACTCTTCGGATTTCGACAGAAAAAGGACATATTCTCTGTCTTTGTGTTGTGCACACGCTGTCAAATTACTGAACTCCCACTCCAAAGCATGGGCTATAAAACTGTTTCCTGGTTAACTAAAGTCACTGGAAATAGGTATATGTTTTCAGGTTACCTCATTGTTGTGTTATTGTTGTTTTATAAAAAAAAACACAAGGAGGGGTCAGTCACTGTTGTGTCAGAGACAGCTGCTATCAGGTAGTCCCTGCAAGTGTGCTGTATAAAGCAGTTTTAAAAATTGTAAATGGATTCACCTTTCTTCTACAGAGCAGTGGTGGAGTATGAGAGAGCATTTTACCAGTAAACATATATTGTTCTTGTGCCCTGTGGTTTGTACTATTGGATTATCCTTTTCTCAAAATAAGCAGTATCTCTACATTGACTATTCTGCCAATTTAAAATCTGTGGGAAAACACAGCAAGTAAGCTTGAGGTGGCATTGCTAATCAGCTGTTGTTCTTTCTTGGTAAGGATTCTAAGGAAGTACAGATTCCTGGCAAACCTATTTCTAGAAGTCTTCATAGATTCTGGAGGGAGACCCTGCTCTGTTTCCTCCTATGTTCTGGGTTCTTTGCAAAAGCCAAAAGAGTAGATTAGATGACTAACAGGATATGTCAGTCTTGCCCAAGAACCTAGAACTAGAAATGCAGTTGAGGGTTACATAAGAACATAAGAAGATAAGAAGAGCCATGCTGGATCAGGCCAAAGGCCCATCTAGTCCAGCTTCCTACATCTCACAGTGGCCCCACCAGATGCATCTGGGAGTGCACAAAACTAGATATCTGTCTCCTGATACCACTCCCCTGCATCTGGCCCTTGAAGTACCCTGGTTTTAAGCTTGGAGATTACACATCTCCATTAGACATGGGCACAGAGCGGCGAAATTCTCGTTTCCGTTTTCGGTTATCGTTATCGTTACGTAACGGGTAACGGTAACGAGAATTACTCCACTCCAGCTCAAACCTGACCCGAAAAAAGGAAAATTGGCTCTGGTTTATCGTCGTTCCTGGCATCGCGGGCTCGCGCGATGCCATTGCCAACAAGCAGCACAGAAAAAAAGTTTTAAAAAGTAAAAAAAAAAAAACCCAATTCCCGGCCAAAAAGGCAGGCGAAAATATGCTTGCCTGAGTGAGGGCACCTACCAGAGGGGTGTTTTCTGGGGGGGGGGGGTCCCCGGCCTTCCCCCCTCCTTTCCTGGGCTGTCTCTATGCCATGTGGTGGTGGTGGGATCCAAAATGGTGACCACAATATTTATTTTTAAATCGTGGTCAAAAAACCCACTAAAGCACAACAGAAACATGTGAAAATTAGGTATTTTAACTGCCTGAATTTTCATAGTAGCAGCAGTGGGTTTTTCTTGCAATAAAACGTCTCCATTGATTTTATTTTATTTTATTTTTATTTTTATTTTTTTACACCTGTGCATGCGCAATGATGGGTGGCCATGGGATGGGACCATGCAAATTTTTGGAGCCATTCCACCAATCGCACGGCCAGGTTTTGACTGAGACTTCTGGATGTGCCAGAGGGCATAAAAAGCCCACTAACCCTAACCCTAACCCTAACCCTAACCCATACGCCAGTACACTGTCCTTCTTAGTGGGTCAGAGGCACCCAGAGGTGCAGCCCACTAACCCACCCTAACCCTAACCGTAACCTTAACCCTAGCCCTTACCCTAGCCCCAACCCTAAGCATAACCTGTACGCCAGTACACTTCCCTTCTTAGTGAGTCAGAGGCACCCAGAGAGGTGCCTCTGCCACTTACCCCAACCCTAATAATATATTGTACGTACGCGCTAATCGCTAAACGCTTCCCTTCTTAGTGGGTCAGACTAGAGGCACCCAGAGAGGTGCCTCCCAGAGCCCACTTACCCCAACCCCAACCCCAACCCCAACCCTAAACGACAAACGACAAATGGAAATGACAATTTTTTGAAAATTTCCACGACAAACGGAAACGACCCAAAACGGACCGGTTCCGACAAACGACAACCCGAAACGTCATTTTTTCTGGTCATGCCCATCTCTAATCTCCATCTTGGTTTGTAACTGGTAATGGACTTTTCCAGAAATCTGTCCAATCCCCTTTTGAAGGCATCCAGGCCAGATGCCATCACCACCTCCTGTGGCAGGGAGTTCCACAGACTAACAACGCGCTGGGTGAAATTTTTTTTCTTATGTCTGTCTTTACTCTCCCAGCCTTCAATTTGAGTGTATGTCCTAGTTCTGGTATTTTGTGAGAGGGAGAAGAGCGTCCCTCTATCCACTTTACTCATGCCCTGCATTATTTTGTACGTCTCAATCTTAGCTCTTAGTTACTGTTAACAAGTTGAATATATACACACTTCATCTCTTCCTTGCATTCTAAATTTTAGGGCTGGGAACTTAGTACTGAGCAGTCCAAGGTCTTTTTCCTCTCCAGATGGTTTTTGGGGAAGGTTTCATCACCTCTTCCTGCTTGGACACTGTCTGGGGTGTCAACTTCCATCTTAATCAGCGCACACTAACTCTCAATAGATATAACAACTTGTATTATCTCACCTTCCTTTTGGAATCAAGTTGTTTTGGTTAAGCTAGATATCTTTTAAAAACGTTTACTGTGTGAGTTTTTGTATTGGGTGCTTAGAAAAGATGGGCATGAATCTGAAAAATAGTGATGCATTGTTTTTAGTAATTTGCCAACCTTGAGAAATCACAAATATATGATTTTTTTTGACAAACCGATGAATTAATTGGTTCAACTTGCCATTTAAAAAACCCTATAAACCATGTGCCCCCCCTTCCTCCAGCACCTACGTAGAGACACCAACATCACAGGGAATCTCTCCCTCAACCTCCTCTACCATTCTGCAAGTTTGATGAAATTTTGGGTTGAGGACATCCAATTTATGCACCCAGAAAGAGCCTGCCCGGGATATTGAAGACACTGCTGATGGCAAGGGGATCCAAAAAGCACCAAAGGGGGGGGGGTTTGCCAAATTGATGAATTAAAAAGGGGAGGTAGATATTGTGTTGTATTCTTCAGGTTCTCTAGTGCTTAGTATCTGGCTTCAAGGAAACAGCACAGTGCGCTCTTCTGTCCTTTCTGAATCACTGCCAGCATGAGAGGGATGATATCTATTAGGAAGCCTCTAGACTTAGGCCGTTACTTCACGAGCCGCTCGCTTCGCGGCAAGCCGTCATTTCTGTGCGAACCGATTGCTTCAGTCCGCACACTCCTCCTTTTTGGCTGCGATGTCACCCCGACCATGCCCCCTTTACCGTGCTCCAACCGGGGTGAGTGATTCCCCTGCCAAGGGCTGGGAATCTTTTCGCTTCGCATCTCGCTTCGCTCCCAACGTCACGTGTGGTCTCGGTTTTTGGCTTTTATTTCAAGTTTTTTAAAAAAATATTCAAACAGGGATATCGATGCATCACTATATCGTTTCATCGCTTTGCGCTGTTACTTCCTCGCTCGAGTAGCGGCGGCGGCGGTGGCAGCGGCGGCGGCGGGAGCAGGAGGAGCTGCTGCCGCCTCGCCCGGCCAGAGCAGGGCACCCGGGGCAGGCAGCGTGCAAGCGGCGGAGGGCGGGCGGCTGTGCCATGCGGGGCTCCCCCCCGACTAGCGGCGGCGGCGGCGGGGGGGGCTGCCAATGATGCCAGGAAACAATGGACAAAACAATATAAATTAGGAGCAGAAAACACAGGATAGTTCAGTAACCACTCGTGAATGACAGCCAAGCATCGATGCATCGATACGCCGAGTAAATTTTTTTTAAAAAATAAAAGGAGAGTGGAACCGGACGTTGCAAATCAGCTTTCTAATGCGAAGGGAGCACGTGAGGTAGTAATCGATTCGGTCCCAAAAACGCCCCGCGTGAGTACAGAGAAACGGGGGTGGGAGCGAAGGGAGACCACGTGACCACCACGTGACCGCCTCCGAATTCAAATCGAAGGCAAGGTCGATTTGAAGCGAGGCACCTCGTGAAGTAACAGCCTTAGAGGAAGTATCGGAGTTTCCATTTGAGCCAGACCTCAATCCTTTGATTCATGCTTTTGAGATTTAAACCATCTCAGTTTGGACAAACTGGCATGCATGGAGGATATTGGAATGGATTTCAAGTACAGCGGACCCTTGTATAACAAACGGTTTGTATAACATAATATCTGTACAACATAAAAAATTCTGGAGATAGGGGAAATTTGCTTAACAGAATCGTCTATGGGGCGAATCCGGACAACATAAAAATGGCCGTGATTAGGGATTACTCCATTTTCAATGTATTCCTATGGGAAATTTGTATAAAGGAAATTTTGCTTAACATAATTTCATTTGGAATGAATTAATTCCTTTATACAAGATACTATTGTATCCTCAACTAAGTTGTCTGAAATGGGAGAGGGGCATGGAAGTGTTGTGTGTCGTCCACCTAGCCGGGGCAACAGGAGAAAGCCCTGCTGCAGGGGAACAGAGCCGCGTTGCCTACTGGTCGACTAGTCCCGAGCAAGCCAGTGATTTTGCCCTTGAATTGCAGGGTTGGCTCTGTGAGCTGCTCCGTTGGAAAGAGAACCCAAGTCCAGAAAACCGGACCCTCTGGGAAAACTTGTGCACGATCCGACGCTTCCTGAACCTTCCCCAGCACGAGCGGGACGTGGTCTACGAGGAAGAGTCGAGGCATCATCACAACGAACGGATGCAGCATGTCGTCCAGCTGACTCCTGAGCCGGTGCAGGTCAGTGGCAGAAGTGGCGCTTTTCAAAAGGATGGTGTTGTTTGTTTGTTTTGTTCCACTTGAGAGAAGGTCCCTGTCAGAGTTTTGTGCTATTTGATCAGCCAGCAGAAGCAATTATTTATTGAATAAATAGCCAGAGACAGAATTTTTCTTAAAACCAAACAGCTATATTACAGACTATACAAAAAATATATCGCAGCATTAAAGAACTTATACAAAGTTCAACAGCATAACAGCATAACAGCATACATTACATTGACAAAATATATGGCAGAGAAACAAAGTGGATGACTTACTCACGGAAGGCCCAATGAACAATGATTTACAGAACATTTTATACATGTGTCTGTCCAATCATAAATGACATTACCTCATAGCTATTGCAACCCCTTGCATCAGCCAAAATTCATTATGCTCATTCTTACCATCTGCACTCCATTAGAAAAAACTATACATGTCACTGTGACTTTGCACTTTTACAGACCCCATCTTTAAATCAATTAAATACATATCAGATATATATATAGAACACCCTGTCTAATACATATATTTCACTAACTAATATCTGACAGTCCCCTATTACAGAAGCTAAAACACAACTGATTCCAGCGTCTTCCAGACTCAGAAGCACAGAGTACTTACTGTGTGGTTCCCTTGGTGGGATTTTTTTGAGTGTGTGTGTATCTGTGTGTGTGTGTGTGTGTGTGTGTGTACGGAATATCAAATGGTGCTGGAAGATGCATGTGGATGTTGTTGTATTGTTTGTGAGTCTGCATTTCATTATGAGGAAGTTGAGCTGTGGACTAGCATGTTTTCTGGTTGGCTGGCTGGGCACTGTCTGATATCTTCTAGGCATTCTCCTGGAACACATTGAAAGAATGTTTTATAAAGCGGCAACAAAGCTGCCTTGGGTCCTTATATGGAGAGAGGTGTGGTAAAAGTATTTTAAATAAATAATTAAACATTTTGAAATCATCGTGTTTCTATAATAGCAGAGATATTGGGGATGAAGCTGTTGTATTGGATTTAAAAAAACAAACAGAAAACATAGATTTTAGTGAGAACATATTTTTTTCTGGAGGCCAGGAGGGACTCTGTTTCCTTAACCATATGGTGCTTTAACCGGCCAGCATAGTTTACTCACAGAAGATATCTTTCTTGAAATGAAATGAAGACTTGAAAATAGGTTGTGAATGACAAAGGCATTCTTTGAGAGCTGAATTGATGTTTTTGGCATGTGGCACTGAATATTTATCTACGTCTTCTCTGAGGCTCAACTGTGAGGTGGACTTTGGAGGGAGGATGCCTACTACACAATTCAGAAACCATAAGAGGACATTAGGGTCAGAGTGGCCATCACCACTGTGCTCAAGGAGGTTTCCTTCAGGTTGTGTGTGTCAGCAAAGAATATACAGAGACCCTTACTTTCACATGTTTTATTAAGAGTTGACCCAGCTAATATTTTTCCTGGTGAAAGTAGAACCCATTCTTAGACAGAACTATTGTACATATACTTTGTCATACTTTTTAGGCTATGCCAGGCATGTCCAAAGTCCGGCCCCTTTTAAAATTTTGAGTGGCCCGCAGCTTCTTCTCCCTGCCAGCTCAGCCTGTCACTCATCCCTGCCAGCTGGCCCGCCCCTTCCCATGCTGGCTAGAGACATCAGCTTGCAGTTTTATGGTTTCCCTACCCTCCCAGCCTCCATCTGTCCTGAGCCACCTGTCCTGCCTTCCCACCCTGGCTCCACTCCTGCAGTGTCCTCCCCACGTCCTTGCAAGGGAGGGCAGAATATGCGAGCAGCGGTATATCTTGGGTGCGCATGGGCCGATTCCCAGGCCATGCAATAGCCACTGGGCCCTTGGGTGCCTCACAACCACAGCATTTGTGGCTGTTGCAGTCGCATGTGGGCCCACACCCTTTCTCCCCCCTTCACATTTTTACTTCACCAAATCTGGCCCTCCTTGTAAAAAGTTTGGACAGCCCTGGGCTATGCAGGTTTATTAGCTTAAATAAGGTGGAATGCCTTACTGTGGAACAGTAATTACATTTTAGAATAGAGGTACAGTAGGACCCCAGTATCCACTGGGGATTGGTTCCCAGCCTTCCCGTGGATAATGAAAACCGTGGATATGAGAGAACACCAAAATGTCCCCAAAAGCGCTGTTTTGTGATAGTAACTTGCTTTACAGCTGCTGTTTTGCAACAGTAGCTTGCTTTACAGCTGCTGTTTGTGACAGTAACTTGCTTTGTGGCGGTTGAATTATTTATTTATTTTTCCCTCTGTCAGCCATGGATAGCTGAGTTAGTGGATAATGAATCAGTGGATACGGGGTCCTACTGTACTGTATATAACACTGTTGTGTTAACACTGCAAGGTGAATTTTGAAACCTAAATTTGTTTGCTTACTGAGTGAGGACGGAGAATGTTGCTAAAAAGAAATAAAACAACAACAATATTGAGGATGGAGTGTTTCCCACCAAGAAATGTAATTTGTGTTTCCTGGCTGCAAGTAAATATTAAGAATCTGAAATAATCTACTTGAAGAAACAAATAATAGTGCTATAAAGGAATGACACACCATTTCTTATTTAGTGGCTAAAATATAATCCCACCCCTTGTCCTCATGTGTCTGTCCAGCTGCTGTCTCTCTATGTGATACATTTAACTTAAACTCCTTAGTGGAATTTTAAAGCAGTAGAAATACAACATTTGTTGCATCAGTTCTAGTACTGAAATGGTTGAAGATGGTTAAAAAAAACACACTCTTGATGGCTCTCTCCATAGAGGTGGAACTGAAGATCCAAATGTTTTCTGTTAAAAATTAAGTGACTCATGACTATGTTAGTGTAAAGATAAATTAGAAACAGTTCTCAATAAATCCACATTAAAGCATTTAGTTAATATGAAGAGGAAAAGATCAGCTACAGTATTTTATTCTTTGTATTTAGAATGCATTCCACAAATGAAAGAAGAGCAAAGAGTCGTGGGGGTCATCTCATGCACTGTGCAGCTCAGTGGTGAATCAGAAAATAATTTGTACTGGGCAAGCAAATTAATTATGAATTCTCATATTAAATTGTTTAATACCACTGGTTTTGTATCCAGTAACATGCAGCTATGCATTATTAGTTTTCCTTTTTACAAACCCGTTGGAGCAAAATAGGATAGTGGGTGGGTGTTTTCTTTAGCCCAGATATCTGTCATCATACCTAAATTGTCCAGTGCGTTTAAAATAATACCCATTGCTTTCTTTGCATCATCTCCATGTTTTTTAAACTGACTGACTCTTGGAGAGGAATCATTTATCTGGTGCTTTTAATAAGAGCTGCATAATTTTTAATCTGCTTAAATATCTTATTTCTTACATTTGCACCAACACCACCTGAAGTATATAGTGGTTTGCATGGTTTCAAGATCAGTCAAGTTGATAAGGCAGATTGATTTTACAGAGCTGATGCAGGAAGATTCATACTTCATTTTAAATTGATCCTGATTCGGATCAATTTTTTTTTTTTTACTATGAATGGTTAGTATGGTAAACCCATACATGATAAAAAAAAGTTATATACTTGTGGGATTGGTTAAAGCAAATGCAGAGTAGACAAAGCATAAAGGAAAAATTGGGAGGAAACATTTTCTGGTTGAACATTATACAAATGGAAAAATGGACTAAAGAATGGATAACTAAAATGGGAGAGTGTAGAAAATTGACCAGATTTGAAGAAATTATAGATAGAAGAAATGAGATATAGAATAAAGAACAGAGGAAAGGAATTGTAAGTGAGATATATAAAATATTAATTCAGTAGGATAATAAAAAAATAACAAGAGAGCTTTGGCAAGAAGATATTAATAAAGAGATAAAAGAGGAAGAATGGGAGAAATGTGGAATAAAAGAATAGTGAAAAATATGTAAGTGAGAGTTAAAGAAAACTGTTATAAAGTATATTGGAGATGGTATATAACACCTGTGAAGTTAAATATAATAAATAAAGAAATATCTCCAATTTGTTGGACATGTAAAAAAGAAAAAGGGACATATTTACGTATGTGGTGGCCATGTGAGATAAGGAAAATTGAATGGAATTTGGTTTTTAATGAAATGCAAGAAATATTAGGGGGAAAGATTCAAATGTCCCCCTAATTGGTATTGTTAAACATGGTTGCGGATACACAACTGAAGAAAGAGGTGGGGGAATTGGTAATTATAATGGTTACGACTGCAAGACTGATTTTTGCCAAATATTGGAAATCTAATAATCAGTTAGTAATAGAAGAATGGTATAAGGAGTTGTGCAATCTAGCTATTAATGATAAACTGACTTGTGAAATTAAAATTAGGAAAGGTCTGAGTAAGTCTAATGACTTTAATGGAATATGGGATAAACTGTTGGTATATGTATTTCAAAATGGTAAAGGGTATAAACCCGGAGAAGACTCAATATATTTCTGGAGGGAAATGGGCTGGTCAATATCATGAGAGTTGTAATATTGTTAAACTCCCGAGGGGGGTGGGTTGCATGGGGGTTTTGTTTATTATATTTGTTATATTTTTGTTATATTGGTGTGTGTTTTGATTAATATTTCCTTTTTTTATATGTTGTCGTTTTATCTGTTTTTGGTATTGTAGTTTTATAATATTTAATTTTTTTTTAAAAAAATCTTATTTCTTACATTTGCACCACTACCACCTGAAGTATATAGTGGTTTGCATGGTTTCAAGATCGGTCAAGTTGAGAAGAAAGATTGATTTTACAGAGATGATGCGGGAAGATTCATACTTCAGTTTAAATTGAACCTGATTCAGATCATCCCCCCTCCCCCATGGTTGGTTAGTATGGTAAACCCAAACATTCTTATTTTCAGTTAATACCTACTTTTGACAGTACCAGCAAACTTTAGAATCTACTTTCTACAAGGGCGTTCCAACTATCAAAATAAGGTGCTGAGAATCAAAGCCCCTGTGACACACGGCCTGATGCCGTGAGACCTGCCGTCTGGTTGCTAAGTTTGTTTGCTTACTTAGGGCGCTTTTACATGACCCCTAAAATCCAAGGCAAAGGGCTCCCAGATCCGGAGCTTAAAAATGTTTTCCCACCAGCTCTGGACTTTTAAAAAAATTAAGTACGACCATGCCCACCTAAGCGCGTCCCAGCACACTTTCCAAGTACCTGGCCTCCAGGAGGTAAAAAATCTTCCAATGCGAATTGTAAAGCTGTGAATGCTGGGCTCCCTCGCCTTCTGTTTGTTGTTTTTTTTGTCCCCGATGCCCCTTTAAGAGACAGGAATCACTACTGGGCGACTTGGGGCGGCTTCCACCGGCAGACGGAGGTGAGCTTGCATTTTTTTCTCCTTTTTTTTCTCCCTCCTCTCACGCAGACAGGAACAATGGAGTGCAGAGGGGTGGGAACACAGGAAGAGCGACAAACCCCCCACGATCTCTGGTCTGAATTTAAGTTGCCACCGGATTTTAGAGGTCGTGTAAAAGCGCCCTTAGTGATCCTGCCAAGGAGCCCCCCTCCCCCAAGAAGCCCCTGTCCTGGGCTGCCCGGCTCAACACTTGTAAGCACAAGCCTGTGGCATCCTTTATCTCACAGGAGGATTTCCTCTTTTCCTGCTGTCCTTGACCTTGCCCAGCATTGAGGAGACGCAGTTTCAATGTTTTTGCCTCCAGAGACAGGTCAGACTTGATGCGATCTAGGACACACTTGTTGGTCTTTATGGATAGAGAACCCTAGGCACTCCAGATGTTTTGGACCACAGTTCCCGCAGTCCTTTGTCATTGGCAATACAGGCTTGGAATTCTGAGCGTTGTGGTCCAAAACATCTGGAGGGCCGAAGGTTCGCCACCTATGGCCTAGGCCAGTGATGGCAAACCTTTTGGAGACCGAGTGCCCAAACTGGAATTCAAAACCCACTTATTTTTTTGCAAAGGGCCAATACAGCAATTTAACCTGAATACAGTCGTACCCCGGGTTACAAATGCTTTGGATGCTACCCTTCAGGAAAGCAAGGATCAAAGAGCAGGCTTTTGAATTTCCAGTGGCCACAGAGAGGGTGCTGTGGCTGCGAAAAATTCAGAAACCTGCTCTTTGATCCTGGCTTTC
>JAHTLZ010003542.1:7794506-7839709 GCA_023846285.1 Phrynocephalus versicolor | reverse complement strand
GGATCAAAGAGCAGGCATGCTACCACAGCACCCTCACTGTGGCTGCGGAAAATTCAGAAACCTGCTCTTTGATCCTCACTTTCCTGAAGGGTAGCACCCCATCTGCCTCTCTGCCCTGGGCAGAGTGGGGAGTGGTGGCAGCTTGTGGGCTTACTCGTGGCTGGAGAGTAAACTGGGGCTATGAAGGAGCCCCCAAACCCCTGCCTCTCCTTTGCCTGGGTCTCTGCATGGAGCCACTTAAAAACCACCAAAACGGCTCCATGCAGAGAGCTGGGCAAAGGGGAGGCAGGGGTTTGGGGGCTCCTTTGTAGCTCCAGACTGCGTTTACACAACCCCTAAAATCCGAGGCAAAGAGCTCCCAGATGAGGAGCTTAAAATTGTTTTCCCACCAGCTGCGGACTTTAAAAAAACTTAAGTACGACCACGCCCACCTAAGCGCGCCCCAGCACATTTTACAAGTACCTGGTCTCCGGAGGTAAAAAAAATTCCGATGTGGATTATAAAGCTGTGGGTGCTGGGCTCTCCTCGCCTTCTGTATGTTTTTTTGTCCCCGCCACCCCTTTAACAGCCTGGAGGTGAGCGGAGGTGAGCCTGCATTCTTTTCTCCTTTTTTTTCTCCCTCCCCTCACCACAGACAGGAGCAATGGAGTGAGGAAGGGTGGGAACACAGGAAGCAGAACAAACCCCCACAATCTCTGGTCCGAATGTAAGTTGCCAGTGGATTTTAGAGGTCATGTAAAAGCGCCCCCAGTTTACTCTCCAGCCATGCCACTTTTGGGATGGCCAGAGAGGCATAGCTGGAGAGTAAACTGGGGCTACCAACGAGGCTACATGCTGCTGCCATCCTTCACCCCAGCTCTCTGCACAGAGCACAGTGGTGTGCTCCAAACAGAGTAGGAAGTGCCATGGCTGTGAGGGGGTGATGTCGTGTGGTCACAGAAAGGGCTCTGTGTGCCACCTTTGGCACCCGTGCCATAGATTCGCCAACACTGGCCTGGGCTATTCATGCAGCTCTCATCCAGCATATCTCAAATGTATCCAATTATTTTTCACGTTTATCTTTCACATTGTGATCAGAAATGCAAATGTTGGGTTATCTTAGTCTTGGTCTCTAATTAAATATTGATGTAAAGAGAGATTAATGACGTTCAGAAAAGAGATAAGCACATGTGCCTTTGGATTCCACCAAGACCTTGCCACAAAGGAGCTTGCGTGCTGGTGCATGTTCTCGGATTACTCCCTTTGCAAGTGAGAGGGCGACATAAACCATGGATCTTTGTAGCTTGTCTACTCCCATGCCCAGACTCAAAAAGAATGAGCAGTTCAGCTTGTTTCTTCGTTGCTCTGGCTTGTTGGGTGGGGGTAGAGCGCACAATCGTGCCTGACCCTCCCGGGTTTGGAAGTGATGTAAGCCAACCTCATCGGGGGGGGTTAGGGGGAGTGTTTTAATTCTTTTGATTGTAAGCCACCCAGAGACCTTTGGGTAGTGAGCGGCATATAAGTTGTAATAAATAAATAAATAAATAAATAAATAAATAAATAAATAAATAAATAAATAAATAAATAAATAAATAAATAAAACGTGTTTAAGCATACCGTAGCATACAAGAACAGCCCTCAAAGAGAATAAACCTAAGCTCACTTAGAACCCCGGGCATATTGTGATGTGCAACCGTGTTTTGATCCAGTTGCCTTTGTAAACATTTTCACTTGGGAGAAAAAACATTTGCGTTAGCTTTAATGAAGAGCAGACCTCTGCATCTCTGATGCATAACGGTGGACTGCAGTCCACAAATGTTTATTCCAAACTAAATATGCCAGCCCTTTAAGTGTCACATGGCTCTCTCACAAAACTCTACAAATATTAATAATATACCGTATAAATTAAGCTTATTTCAGTCAGTAAAAGCAAAGTTAGGGCACTCTTTTGTCAGATAGTTCCCATGCACTGACTTACAGTTTTCAAGTTCTTGTTATATTGATGTTCCCCGCCCTTCCCCTTCTAAAATAATTTAATTGAATTCTGGGAATGAGTATAAACTGCTGGTGCATATGTATGTGCAGAGAGGAGGGGGAGAATAAATGCTTTAGATATAATGAAAAAGAAAATTTCTTCACCGAAGATATCGTTGAACAGAGGTCAGGGCCACTTCTCCCAGGGAAATGGCATCACGGCAAACCCATAATCAGAAGAGGGAGCGCCATGTGCCTACGTGCAATTCTGAATGGAAGCTCATCTAAAGACGAGAATGAATCGAACAATGAGGTAGCCCATTGAATATCTCCTTTGGAACAAGGCTAAGATCAAAAATAACAAGATCAAATCAATGATCGGCAAACCTGTGTACAAAGACAGCCAACTGTTTAAGATAATGTAATAATAATATTAGCAAGCGCCCGCAAGGTATAATAATATGGCATTAGTAGACCTGATGATTATATGGAAAATAGTGAAGGATTTTTTTAAATTTACTTATACAGTATGTATGCCTCCTTATTGTGTGTGATAGAATTTAGCACAACGTGAAGTGGCAAGAATAAGATGGAGTGTCTTATTGAAGCAAAAGCAATTTTGTTCCTGTCTCTCCTCCCACCTGCCACTATAACTTTGGTTTTCTTTTCTGTTGCCACAGTGGCATTTTCTCTGACCCTTTCTTTCTGAATAAGAGATAGAGGCTACACTACATCTAGTGTCTCAGGTCCACTTCCCTCCCCATCTTGAGTCATCCCTTAGAAAAGCAAGAAACAACCTGCTAAAATATCTGAATTGTTCTCAGCGCGAGGCACATTCCAATGTGAATTCCTATCCAATATGCACACAAGTAATTATCCATCGCCATTGACGAGAGCAAAACGAATGCGTTTATGGAAGAATCTACTGTACAATGTAAAGAAATTAAATCTTTTGTTTATATAAAAAGCTCATAATTGGCATAATCAAGGATGGTATCTATACGCGCCTGGAAATCTTCATTCTTCTCAAATTATCCTTACCTTGATTCCTCACACATCATGGTAGGGAAGCAAAAGTCGAGGGACATTGTGATACAACCAGCAACAGTGAATTAATGCTATGCATAGAATATGTTACTACATTTATCCTGAACCACAAACATCGTAGATGTCAGTCTGCACAATGGATTGGAGTCAGCAAAAACGGACATGCCCTGATTATATGGGGAAGGCAGAGGGGGGAGGATTATCCCACAAGTTCCACTGTCTTTCAGTAAAATGTCCATGACAGCAAGGAGAGAATAAAAAGATACACTAAATATATCACTGGCCTTTTCCTTTCAATTTAGCCATGATTATAAAATTGTGTGGGGAAAACCTAAATTAATATCCAAAAAACAGTTTATTCAAATAGACTGTAGTTAGGATTCCAAAAATATATGACTAACGGTAGATTCCCAGTGTTAGTTTTTCCAAGTGATACATGTCTGTACTTTAGACTTTGTCGCTAGAGATGGATCAATAGCTATTCATTTGCCCTACAATTTATAGCTTGCTGTTTAAATATACAATGTAGGAAACCATTTTACAGTCAGAAAGTAGGCAAGAAAACTAGGCAACAGAATAAATTGCTAATTAAAGGCAGCACTGATACATTTAGTTTAACGTTGTCTAATATTTTCCAGTATGTATGACTCAA
Source organism: Phrynocephalus versicolor (assembly GCA_023846285.1). Classification (NCBI taxonomy): domain Eukaryota; kingdom Metazoa; phylum Chordata; class Lepidosauria; order Squamata; family Agamidae; genus Phrynocephalus; species Phrynocephalus versicolor. The sequence goes on along the minus strand of JAHTLZ010003542.1, from coordinate 7,836,057 downwards.
TCTGGTTAGGGTGATATAAATATCCTCCCTTCCAAAGTATCATCCTGTTGTACATTCCAGCTTGCCTGCCATGGCCCAACTCTTTTAAAAAATTAATTTGCTTTTCCAGATTATTATTTGATTGCTAATATATTCCCCCTAACATTGTCAAATGTTGATTACAGTATTCATGCTACTTAATTAAATAGTCTAACATAGATATTTTGAAAAGGGGCATTTGAGGTCTCAGAAAATTACAGCTATTTTAATTAAAGTGTTCATCACATTAAGTGAAATTTTCAAATCAAAATCAGTGCCTTTTGGCTACAGTTCCATTGCTCTCTTTCTGGAAATTGATGACTGACTATGGAGAAATATGCGACTCTGCACTGTGGTTTATATTTTAATGAACGCTTGACCACTTTACTCCTTAAATAAACACCATTTGGACATTTTATGATTGTTGTAGAAACTCAGGATCCTTGCTCCTGAAAGCTTTGCACGCCTTTTGACAAAACCAATAAGCTGCACATTATGGATAATGAGGCCTTTCATATTTGACTTTGAGATATCCAGTGGAGTTTCTTATGGTAGAGAGTTATTACAATTGCAGCGGAAAGCCACGGAGATTTTACTATAGAAGCCAAGCCTACCTATCATGCCACTTCAGCTGTTTCTGCTTAGCACAGAGGCCTCGTGTGGCAAGAAAGTGCTGCAGATTTTTTATTAAAAATAAGTCTGCAACTCCCTTAATAATCATAGTATAGCTTTCATTGGGAAGAGGAGGAACAGTTAGCTTCCATCGCTTCCATTTTTAAAAACATACATTTTATGCTGAAAATTGTAGATAATGTATCCCAGACTAAATGCGTTAAGTCACCTACAAGATGGTGCATTCTATTTCCATGGGCTCTCAACAAAATGTACTAACTGGACTCTTTGTAAGAAGATATGCTAGATAATTCCTTGATCCTAATATATTTAGGACATTAGATGCTGAAGTCAGCACCCTGGGTCGGTAGCTTGTAAATAATAACTCTGTATCTAGGGCTGTCCTTTTGTTTATTGAGGACTCTTTCTTCAGCAGATGCTTCCATTAATGGAAGGTGAACTGAGGAGAACTAAAAAGGTTCCTTTTTTCTACATCCCACCTGACAGCCCATGTTGTGTAGGTTTTAGCAATGTCATAGTTGAGCGAAAAGTTCTTTAGAAGTATTTCCTGAAAAAGAGCATATGTCAAGTATTAATTTTTATAAGAATTTTTTTTTGTTGAAAAGCGATTCGTTCTGCACGGGATAGAAGAGACTTAGAAATGAATAAAACCCAAATTGGCCACTCCTAGTCAGTCGTTCGATATCTGGTTGTTCTCAACATGCTTTGAGTAGAGTGACTCACCACTCTCTATTGTTCCTTTATCCAAATAGAAAGTGCCTGCAGAAGGAAAACTCCTGCTCACATACAGACTCTTCATATGAGTAGGGGTGTCCCCTGCTTATACACCTCTTCAGGGAGAAGTCATTCTTCTCTGAGCATGTTAATAGCAACCATGTGAGGAACGACTGACAAGGGTGCTACGCAGAAAGAGCTGATTTGGCAGAAGATGTTCTTGAAGATTCTACCGTGGCCATCGCAGCCACCTGGCTTGAACCCCATAGCAAATCTCTAGTGGGATTTGAAGAAGGTGGTTCAGAACGCAAACCCAAGCATATTACTGAACTGGAGGCCACTGCTCATGAGGAGCGGGCAAAGATTCCCCAGGAATACTGCCGGAAGCTGGTGTCTGGTTATGTATGCATCTATGTATTGCAGCTGGTCATAACAGCAGAAAAGTGCTCTACTAAGTACTAAAGATGCTTGCCATGAAAGGGCTGAATAATTCTGAGGCTGCATTCAAAGTTTAAAGAAACTTTAAAGAAACCTGGCATGGTATCAGATGATTTATCCAACTACCATCTGATTGCCAATTTTCCTCTCCTGGGGAAGGTGATTGAGAAGGTGATAGCTGTCTGGCTCCAGACGTTCCTGGAGGAGGATTGAGATCTGGACCCACTCCAGAGTGGGTTCAGGCTGTGGCAGGGGACTGAGACCACCCTGGTCACACTGCAAAATGACCTCCTCAGGAGGGCTGACAGGGGTTGCTCTACCTTGTTGGTCCTCCTGGATCTGTCAGCGACCTTTGATACCATTGACCACAGTATCTTGCTGGGTTGGCTTTCCAAGATGGGGATTAGAGATACAGCTTATAGCTGGCTCTGGTCCTTCTTTGATGGCTGTCCACAGCGTGTTCAGCTGGGGGAAGAGTTGTCAGCTCCTTGGATACTCCCTTGTGGGGTGACCCAGGGGTTGCCAATCTCCGCCATGCTGTTTAACATCTATATGATGTCGCTGGCTGAGGTCATTAGGGATTTGGAGTCTGCTGTCATCAAGATGCTGATGACACATAGCTCTATCTCCCCTTTACCACCTCTGCAATGGAGGTGGTGCAGACCCTCAACTGCTGCCTGGATGTGGTCATGGAATTGACCAGGACTAACAGGCTCAGACTCAACCTGGAGAAAACTGAGGTTCTGTTCTTTGGGGTATCCTCAGCTGGGTACAGTATTACCCTTCAGCTGGTGGATAGAGTGAGGAATCTGGGCGTGATCTTGGATCTGCCTTTACCCCTGGAAGCCAGGCGATTGCCAAGTCCCCCTTCTTCCATCTCCAGGAGATCACCCAGATCCTCCCATACCTGGATGAGGCCTCCTTGAGAACAGTTGTGTAGGCGCTTGTAATCTTGAGGATAGATTATTGCCATGCTCTCTATGTGGGGTTGCCCTTGACCCGTATTTGGAGATGACAGCAGGTACAAAATGGTAGGTGGGGCAGATGTGACCTCTTCACCCCAGTTCTGGCTCATTTGCATTGGCTGCCCGTTGTATCCACAATAATGCTCAAGGTGTTGGTTTTGACTTGCAAAACCCTTCACGGCTTGGGACCTGAGTACCTGATAGAGTGGATCTTCCAGAGGGCAACTGAGGCCCAACCCACCAGAATGTCGCAGGCACTCTCACTTCGAGCGGTCAATCCAAAGGAGGACCGGAAATCTATCACCCAAAACCGGGCCTTCTCTGTCTCCATCCCCTACTCTTTGGAACAAACGGCTGAGTGAGTTTTGCCTCACACAGTCCCCACCAGTCTTCAAAAAAGCGCTTAAGACCTTGCTTTTCAGAGAGGCATTTGGTGACCATTAGGGTTTTTGTTTTGTTCTGTTTTGTTCCGCCGTCTTGCAGAGTATTATTATTTGTTTTGTTCTGTTGTTTTTATTGGTTGTTTTGTTTGATACTTGTTTTTTTAAAAAATTGTTATATGCGATTGTTGTACACTGCCTGGAGTTCCTTCGGGAAGACGGCACGGTATAGAAATAAATAAATAAATAAATAAATAAATAAATAAATAAATAAATAAATAAAGTTTCATTTTCAGTTGAATTTGGGGAAATCACCTGCAACATTTGTTATTTTGACCTTTTACAAATGCTTTTGTTTGATTTGTTCAATGCAAACAGCTGAAAGTCTATACATTTTGAAAATAATCCTGATTTGCTATAGGGATGTTCAGCAAGGAACTTGGTCCTAAAAGATTTATTTATTCCCAGCCTAGCCTATATTTTTCCTATGTCAGTCAACCCCCAACTAATATAGAAGCACAATTTATTATTAGAGCTGTAGTCTTCTATTACTCCTTTCTGAAAATGTAGAACATTTGAACTGTTATTTAGATCATTTCTTAAAAGTTTTTAAAATTACTTTCTGGCCTTTGGTGATACTTGTTAGGGTTTTCTAGGAATAAAATCCTCAAAAGTGATTTACCAGTCCCTTCTTCTGAGACACTTGGGGACTGTGTCACTTGTGCAAGGCCCCAGCAGGCTGGCTCCCAGGAGACATAAAAGGAAGTCAAAATCCAAGAAACTGGAGTACTTGATGGGTAATGTAGTACAGCCACACCATGAACACCCCCACGTCCATGCCTACTTGCCAAGAATGTTTAAACACACATTTTCTATAAGCATTTTTGTGATCTTCAATCTTGTGCTAATATGGCTTCCCATTTGATTTTGTCCCAGCCTTGTGTGAATGTTTACATATAAGGTCCCCTACTCCTCTGCTGCTACCACCACACATCCTTTTTAAAGACCTGAGGACTAGACATGGGCATGACCAGAAAAAATGACGTTTCGAGTTTTCATTTGTCAGAACCGGTCCGTTTCGGGTCGTTTCCATTTGTCGTGTTATTTTTCAAAAATTTGTCATTTCGTTTGTCGTTTGTCGATTTAGCGCGATTTGACTTCCCAGAGCATTGGGGCGTCCCTCAATCAGGGCTGGCGCTAGGTGTTTTTGCGCCCTAGGCGGCGGCGGGGGAGGTGCGGGCGGGCGGCTGTGGCGGGGGGCCATGGGCAGGCGGTGACAGCGGCAGGGGGAGGCGCGGGCGGGCGGGTGAGTGGGCAGTTAGGATATTACTTAGGATAGTAGAGGTTCTGTTTTTGGCTTGCACCCCAAATGTGTGTGTGTGCAAGCAAATTGAAGTTGGGAAAATAGAAAATAAATGGTAGTATATAATATATTTTTAAAATAAATCCACACCTCCCACTCCCAGTCAAACCTCCCCTTTTATCCAATATCAGAAAAAAAAATCCTCACAAACTGCCAGAGAAGAAATAAAGAATAAACTGCTATTCCCTTCAGCAGACAAAGCTGCAAGGAATCAAAGAAATTATTTTCTAAATTCAATTCTCTCCCTGCCTGCCTAACTTAAATCTAAAGCCTCCAGCCTCCCTCCAAATTCGAATAGCCAGCACCAGCCAGCCACACAGCCCTCCACCCTCCTCCACATCCAGACCCAACTGCAACTTCTGGAAGGTGCCTCAGCTTTTTATGTCCTCTGGCACATCCAGAAGTGTCAGTCAAAACCTAGCCATGCCATTGGTGGAATGGTTCAAAAAATTGCATGGTCCCATCCCATGCCCAGCCCACATGGGCAGGTCTAAAAAAATATAAAATAAAATAAAATAAAATAAAATAAAATCAGTGTGACCTTTTACTGCTATAAAAAACCCACTGCTGCTACTATAAAAATTCAGGCATTTAAAATACCTAATTTTCACATGTTTCTGTTGTGCTTTGGTGGGTTTTTGGACCACGGTTTAAAAATAAATATTGCGGTCGCCATTTTGGATCCCCCCCCCGCATGGCATGGAGACGACAAGGATGACCCCCCCAGCCTGGTGCAAGCAGCCCAGGACAGGAGAGGGGGGGAGGCCAGGGACACCCCCCTGAAACCACCCCTCTGGTAGGTGTCCTCAGGCAGGCATATTTTTGCCTGCTTTTTTGGCCGGGAGTCGGGTTTTTTAATTTTATTTTTTACTTTTAAAAACTTTTTTTCTGTGCTGCTTGGCAATGGCATCGCGCGATCGCCACGATGCCATTAACGACAACGAAAAACCCGACCCAATTTTTCTTTTTTCGGGGCGGGTTCGAGCTGGAGCGGCGTAATTATCGTTACCATTTCTGTTACGTAACGGAAACGAAAACCGAAAATGGAAACGACAATTTCACAGCTCCAGGCCCATGTCTACCAAGGATTTCAAAATAGTTATGTGCCTATTAAGACCATTGCGGAGCACTGAACAGATCAGGTATTGGTATATAATAAGAGGGAAAGGGCTAAATTAACAGTTTAGCAAAAATGTAACTGCTCAAATATCTTCAAACTTCAACACCTTGTATTTGTATGTATTGTAGTTTGAAGCTGTCAAATTACAGTAACCTTTAAAAGCTGTTATTAATAATGGTGGAAGTGTTACAAAAACCCTATGGTTATTATTGTTATTATTGATGTCTTATGTTCATTGAAGAATAAATCTCTCTAATTGATTAAGACACTAAGAGGAGACATGGTAAAATTCCTACATGGCCCTTAAAATGTACATAGATGATCCTCCAGAAGTAAAGTGCTAAGTAATTATTACTATTTATTATTTATTTCCTTCCCTATTTTCACTCGTACAAACAGGAAATAATTTTGTTTCCTTTTGAAAGTGAAAAATGTTTCCCTAGTGGCATTTGAAATTTTAATAGTTTTCAATAAATAAAATCATATCTAATAACATAACTGGTTTCACTTGGCAGTGTGATCTAGATGCATTGCAGTTGCGGAAACATAAATAGTTACAGCCTTCCAGAGCCTCGTTCCCATTTGCTAAATATACTTGGCTAGCGTTAAATTCCTCTGTGTGCAGTCATTAATACAATCCTCTTTGACAGCATTTAATTAAAGTGCTTTTCTCTATTAAATTTATTAAAACTTTTCTTTATACTGTATATTTTCAGACACTTGGATGCTTAGGACCTGGAGGTACCTCTAAATAATTTCTCTCTTCCCTGTAAATTGTTAATTAAATTTAACTTAGTGTCTGCTTAATGCTGGTGGAAGAAATCAGAATTCAGATTTTTTTAATTAGGTCAATTTTTTCTAGGTGAAAATGCATGGTGGGGGAGAGAGAGAAATTGAACACAAGTACTCTGAGAGTACCTAGAGAGCCTTTTCATTGTGGAGGCAGAAATGGTAGGTGGAACTGAGTGATTCAGCAGAAACTTCAGGAAATGGAAAATTTTAAAAGAATGTTGACAATCTTGAGCGGGTCCAGAGGAGGGCGACCAGGATGGTTGAAGGTCTGGAAGAAATGTCTTACAAGGAATGGCCTAGGAAGCTGGGAATGTTTAGCCTTACAAAAAGAAGACTGAGAGGGGATATGATAGCCATGTTTAAATATTTGAAAGGATGTCACATTGAAGAAGGGACTGGTTTGTTTTCCATGCTTCAGAGACTAAGACTCGGGGCAATGGTTTCAAACTACAGGAAAAGAGATCCCATTTGAACATTAGGAAGAACTTCATGACTGTTAGAGCTGTTCAACAGTGGAATAAGCTGCCACGGAGGGTGGTGGAGTCTCCTTCTTTGGAGGTTTTTAAGCAGAGGCTAGATGGCCATCTGTCGTGAGTACTTTGATGGGGGTTCCTGCATGGCAGGGGGTTGGACTGGTTGGTCCTTGAGGTCTCTTCCAACTCTATGACTCTATGATTGTAGAGCAAGTGACTTGAATATGGTCGCTAATATTGTTGAACTAGAGTCACTTTAGTAGGACTATGGTTGTTAATGATTTAATAGATAGATTAAAGAAACACATATTGAGGATATATTAGCAACAAATATTGTGAGGCATTTGTGCCTTATTGATATAATTAGTAAAATCAAACATGGATCCCTAGATGTTCTTGAATTAAAACTTCCAGGAGCCTTCCCCACCAACAGTGAGCAATAGATCACTGTATTTAGTGCGACAATGCAGAGTTTATGAAATATCTGAACCTGGTTATAGAAGAAATTTTGTATAACCTATTTTAATTTATATCTGGTAGAAATATCATGAGTTTATATTTCATACAGACATTCTAAAAATCTAAGTTTGTTATTAGTAGAAAAACTGCCAAAATGAGAGATATTATTATAAACATAATTCATTAATAATAAATATGTTAATTAAAATACCTATATAATATGATGTGAGATCTCAGGAACTGTAAGTGTCTATACTTACAACACTAGTAGTGCAATCCTACGTTTGTACTAGAGACTGAAAATTCCATAAAGTCTGATGTGATTTAACTCACAGTTAATTGAGGGTAGGATTTCATTCTTGATGACTTATATGATGCATACCAGATGCTATATCCAGCATTTATAGTCTTGAAGATTCCATGTCTTAGATGTAGGCTCAATTAGTTATCAGTTGCTTTGAGGCTCATTCTACTGGAAGGGAGTCAGTATGTCCCTCAGTGGTATTATGAGAGAATACTAGCCTGTTACCAGAGTGCATTCATTAAATTTTATTATTATTAATTAAACTTTGTCATTACTGTAAAAGATAAAATGTTACTGTGTGTGTACTAAATTGATATTGATATTATGAAAGGAAAAGCAAACTCTCAAGAGATGGTTCCAATCAGATCTATTGGTCTGTGAATTTCTGTTTTTCGGGTAACTCATATTGTTCATGAATGTACATTTTAATAATTTCAAGAATTCATTTACATTAATTATGAGGATTTATATCATTCAATGTGGGTCTTAGTGTGTGAGCATTTGTTAAGGGAAACAGGGAGGTGGATTTTTCAGTATTAATAGATTATTGACAGCTTAATGTCTTGGCACCTAGACAGCCCATGAGGTATAATAAACAGGAAGTGGTTTGATGTGGGAGAAGTCAATAGTTTATTTAATCAGAACCTTTCAGTTAATTGCCAGTTGACCTCAGAGGGAAATATGTTCTTTGCTTTAGACTGAGAAGAAAAAGAGAAAATTTAATATTCAGCAGCATCATTGAAGATCTATAGAAGGGTGGACTTCTTGGTGTTTTGATTCAGAATAATGAAATATTTACAAAACAATAACTTCACAGGTTTTGAAATATATTCTACACTTGTAGTCTTGATCATTGTGCTCCGCTCCTGCTCAGTACTGGAATTTGCTGTACAAAGGCAAATGAAATAAAAATGGTAAATGAAATGGGCTGTGCAGGTGGATAATCACAAAAAATAAGAGATGGCTTCCCTGGACAAAAGCCAGAATGGCTCATGGAAGCAGGAAGGAATAGTTGTCTGAAAGGGGAACAGTGTGTGATGGCAATGAAGAAGGGAGAAGCAAAGTGAATTGAGTAGGCCCTTAAATCTAAGGCCTAAGGCAAAGTGCTGAAGGCTGTGGTTTTAGGAATTAAACTTGTACTACCTTCCTTGTATGTGGAAAGGAAAGTCAGGACTGGCCCAGTATGTTTGATATTTGAGGGAGAAAATCTGAATAGCCTGCCTTACAGTAAATGACCAACAACTTGATTCTTTTTTGTTCTGGCTTCTGTGGGCTCTTCCAGATGTGTTTTCTTCAGGCGTTGTGAATTTATCTGAGTTCTGGCTCCTTATAGCTTCTGCTTAAGGATGGGCACAAAATGAAGATATTACGTTTTGTTTTGTTTCATATGAATTTTTCAAAAAAATTGTACGAAATGAACCACTAATTAAGTGGTATAGGGGGGGGGGGGGCTGGAAAATAGCGGGGAAAACATTTTTCCTTGCCACCCCAGCGCTGATCACCTGGCCGGCAGGGCTTGGGGGGAGGGAAAAAAGGTTTATTTTAAAAAAGCCCAGGCTTTTTTTAAAAAAACTTTTTCCCTCCCCCCCAACCCCCACCTGTTAGCTGATCAGCACTGGAGTGGGGGAGTTTCTTCCCTACCCCAGTGTGCCGATCAGCTGGCAGGCAAGGCTTGGGAGAGGAAAAAAACTTTTTTAAAAAGCCCAGAGCTTTTTTTTTTTTAAAAAAAACACTTTTTCCTCCCCCAATCAGGTTACAGACGGAATGAAATGTTTTGTTTCAACAAAAACAAAAAATTTCGTTTCATCTGTAACGAAATGCTGCTGCTTCATTTTGTTTTGTTTCATTTTGTTACCTAACGACACAATGAAACAACATTTTGTTTTTCATTTTGTGCCCATCCCTACTTCTGCTCCTTTTCCAAGAAGCACTTAATGCAGATGGTCCATTTCTTGAAAGGGTTCTGTTCTCATTTTAATGTGATTGGAAGATTCATTTTAATGTTCTACACAAGAGCGTAGAGAAGCTTCAGAAAGCACCTTCTTTTACTGACCCAACAGGTTCCACAAATTCCTTCTTCGTCAAGAACCATCATCATGTGAATCTGTGCAGTGCTAAAACAGATCATGGTTAAAGTGGGCCCATATGTAGAACTTACAGAGAGAAGCTGACTCAACCAATCCCCATGGAGTCAGTGGGCCTAGTACAGTATGATTTTCCCCGCCAAGCAACAGGATTTTGGCTGGTACGTTCTTGACAGGGCAGAGAGATGAATTCTAACAGAGCCCATGCTGATGCCGAATGTTCTGAGCGTCAATACAAATGAGCTGGACAAGCAGATGCATTAAAAGGCAACCCTGTACTCATGAATGCCATGTAGTCCTCTGTTTCTGAGAAGGAGGATTGGGGAAATGATTAATAACAGAAGGCAGAGAGAGAGAGAGAGAGAGAGAGAGAGAGAGAGAGAGAGAGAGAGAGAGAGAGAGAGAGAGATCATGAATTTGGCTTTTTTCAGAAGCCAGTGTGTTTTTTTTCCATACATTACTTAGCTACTCATACACTATGAGCTCAACATGCTAAAGAAACAAGAGTCATGCCAATAATTTAACGAATTCTACTTAGCTTCTCTCATTTTGTGTGTGTGTGTGGGGGGGGGGAGGCATATCTTGATATCTAGATAAGCTACAAAGGCAAGCAGGCAGGAAGCCACAAGGGCAATTTCTGACCCTGACTAACATTAAACCATCTGCCCCTTTGGGTAGAAGGCGGCTTGGGGAAATTTGTAGGAAATAAATATACAATCAGTCTCAATTCCACTCCAGCAACATGAATGGGGAGGAGGAGGAATGGGGGGGGTAAAGAGGAGATTTGGGTCAGCAGCATGAATTCTAGTGTGGATATCCATGTAAGAAGAAGGCTAAGTGATTTCATAACTAGGGCAGACTCATTTAATATTCATTTAGCCAAGAAGCTTCTTGGTTGAAGCAGTGTGTCTCCTTGTGATACGAATGGTGTATCTAGTCTTTTTCTGAGGGTACACTGAGAGTTAAGATGTTTTTTGGAGGCTGGATGAGCTGTGATGGCCTACCTGACACCTGTTGACCAGGCAAGACCCGTGCCAAGCTCTTTTTTGGATTCCAGCTTGTTCAAACAGTGGCTGACAATTAATATAATAATCCCCCTGCCTATTGTGGGGGGTTAGAGACCCGACCTGACCCACGATAATGGAAAATCCACGATATGTGAATGCCGGGTTGGGTCTAGAGATGTGAAGGCCCAGAAAAAAGCTGGAAAATTTCAGGGAAGAAACTGTTTTATTCCTCTTTTTTCCCCTGAAGCCTTTTGGGGGGTTTCTCCGAAAATCAGAAAAATTGAAAAAAGAAAAAAAAATATTATGGAATGTTTTATTTTAACATGATGAATAAAATATTTTAAGACAGAGTGCTATAATATTTTCCAAATAATTTCTAAAAAAAAAATATGCATAGTGTGACGTTTTCACTCGCTGGCACCACCAGATTCACTGGACACTTATATGTATTTAAGAGAGAGAGTCACACCAAGTAATATATTTTAAAACAAAACATGAAACGTTTATTGGTTTACAATTAGATGATCAGTATTTTGATAGCTTTAGCCGAAGTTGCATACATGTAATCTTATAATAAAGTGTTTCTTTTCTAAACCAGACCCCTTTTCAGTGGCAGGATCTCCCACCTGACCAACTGACAGTATAACTGACTCTCAGCTCTCTTAACTGAACTCCTCTCAGTTCTAACCTGAACTGAACACCAACTCAAACTGAACAGCACTTAAACTGAACTGTCCATCGCCCATTATGTTCCATGTATAACATTCTTAGCCACTCCCAGCTGCTTAGTGATTGGCTATTCAAATTAAAGTCATAAATATTCATACTTGTATTAGCCCTTTTCGCCACACATAGTATCAGATTACAGTAACCCCCGCCGATCACGGGGGTTAGGGACCCACCCCACCCGCGATCCATGAAAATCCGCAATAAGCGGAAGCGGGTGGGGGGCCTGGGGGTGGGGGGCGATCCCACACCTTTCCCAAAAGCCTCGGAGGAGCATGGGGGGTGCACAGAGCGATCCGATTGCCCCCCCGCCGCTGCCCCCCCCATGGCTCCAAGGCCTTTCAGAGGCACCCGGGTGGCATACTAATAAATTGCCAATTATGCTATATCACTAAGACTCAGAATTAAGATCCTGGACTTAAAATAGGTACCAGTTTGCTGTTTTACGTAAGAAAGGAGGCCTTACCTTTCAGACCAAAGATCTAATCATTGTTTGTATTAAGTACAGAATTACTTTTATGATTACCTTTTATTTTAAATATTTAAATAATTTTAAACTTAAAATATCAAATTATGTGTGTCCTGCTTGGTACTGTTGCAGCTGAGTCTCTAATAATGCTGCTATCAAGGAGGGCCTCTCTCCTTCTGAGGACCTTCCAGCTGTGTTCAAAGAGGGGTTCTCCTCCTTTCTTTGTCCTTGGGACCTGGCAGGTAGCCATTGGAATGACTGCATGATGTCCACCAGTGCTCCGTACAATATGGAGCCAACGGTTTTTCAGTGGATTGCTCACGTGTGCCTTGCTTGATTCCTTCCCTCTTTGGTTTCATCTTTTTAGGGGGAAACTAATACCTCCTGTGTTCACAACCACAAGGCAGTCATGGTGGCTGATGGATGCCTTCTAGGAAAAAGTCTACTGTCCTGTTCTAACTGTTGGGGCACCCCTTTCTCTTCTATGATGGCACAGCCCCTAGCCCAGTGGTGGTGAACCTTATAGAGACTGAGTGCCCAAACTGCAATTTAAAGCCTGCTAATTTTTCTCAATGTGCCAATACAGCAATTTAACCTGAATCTAGGTGGCTGTGAAGGGGTTATGTTGGGTGCCCACAGAAAGGGCTCCAAGTGCCACCTTTGGCACCCGTGCCATAGGTTCGCCAACACTTGCCCTAGCCTCTTGAACTCAATGGGCAAGCTGTAGCTGATGAGAACTCTGCTCATGCTAGGTCGTTTTCTACCATCTCTTCCTTGCTGATTCTCTTGTTTTCTAAAGATGCTTTCTGGAACTAGCTTTTGCAGAAGATTAGGTTAGCACTTGGGAAACGTTAAAACTGGAAAATAACAGGTAGAATTAAGGGATTTTCTCTTTTTAAATATCTTGTTGGAACAAAAGAAAACATAGGGTCATTTTGTGGCAAAAGCCACATAAATAACCCCAAAAGATAAACTCAGCCCTGACGTGTATCACCCTGTGGTTGTTTAGTGATACAAGTGCTTACTTTGTGAGGAAATTATTAACCCTCTTTTTAAAAAAGGCAATTCATGAGAAATGCCAGTAGCACTTTGGTTACAATATTAAAGGAAGCCGGATGAAAGTGAACATATATATATCCATGTCAGACTTCCTACCATTTTGCACGCTCATATTGATTTCTTTTGACATGGTCTTCATTTATTGAGTATTCTTTCTTTCTTTTAAACTCCCCTGTCCATAACGGTACATGCTGTGAGCAATTGTAAAAGGAAGCTGAGGTATATTAAACCTGCCTGAAGTCAAAATGTAATCTAACACCTGTAGTCTGTAATTTGTCATCACATCTTAGATAGTTTTTGTTGTTATTTTTTAATAACAGTTCAAATTTTTCCGAGCTTGTAACCTCAGGATAGTCCCAAGAAGGATGATAGAGCTAAGTAACAGCATTTTATACTGTTTTATTGCATCAAGGTCCAAGATCCCATTTCCAAACCAACTGGAAAAAAATACATTTTTGCAGCCCAACATATTGCAGATATGTTTAGCTAAAGAATCCAAATATCTTTGATTCAGAAAAATAAAATTAAGTTTTAACTACTAGGAAGCAAAAACAGGTGAAAATTGCAACTTCCGCTACAGTTTTTACATGCAGACATTCATAGCAGCCAGTCAAGATTCTTGGCAGAAAATTTTGTCTAATTAACAACACTTTTGCCAACAGTATGCCCCGAATGCGATTGTGTGAAAATTGCAGATTATTTACCAAAGTGTTGTTATTGCTGCTTCTGCTGCTGATGTTTTTTTTCTCTATGCAATTTGAAGGCTGCAGATAAGCTACAGTGCAGTGGTCTCTAGGCATGTTGATACATTATTTGTGAACATCTGTTTCAAAAACATAAATAGGCATTGGGTCTTCCTTCGCCAGCAACACAAAGCAGATCTTTGAAATAAATGTTGATTTTAATCCGTTCGAATTAAATGTGTTACCATTTTGGCGAAGCAGACGAATGTGCCACCAATTAATTTAATGTTTTAAAAGGAATGTCAATAACCTTTGGAGTCATTTATTGCTGTTCTGCCAGAGCAAAAGGGGACGTGCACCCATCTCTAATGAAATGCAGGCTCTATCCCATATTTGGATCCCGGGAGTTTTTGAATATAACACCCAGAAGCCCTTGATCTGGGACCCTAAGTTCAAGAACCATGCTTCTCTCAAGAACCAATAACTTTTTGACCACTTCGACGCAGACCTCATTAGCACAAGACTAGAAAAACCCTTTCAGAAAGTCCTGGAAGTAAACGTTAAGAGGGACATCAACTTTCTTTTCAACGAGTCAATTTCATATTCCTGGTAACCATTTTTCTCTCAGACCAGAACTTGACAGGGTATAATGACTGATGTCTCTCATAAAATGAGAAATGTTCATAGAAATATGTAGGTGAAAGAAAGACACTATCCTGAAGGGTTTGGTTTGGTTTGGTTTGGTTTGGTTGGGGAAGATAGAAGATTAATGTTGGATAATTTGCATGGCCTTTTCCTTAAGGACGTTCATCATTGTCGAATCCCACTGGATGTTTTGTCTGCAGAAAAGTAAAAAAGAAGTGTCAACTGTACCTAGGTTCTCTTTGAAGTTAAAAAGAGTATTTAATTTGCAGTACATGGAGCACAGAAAAAAACAATGCTAGGTAAAGTGCTGCAACCGATTTAACCTACTGAGAAAGCTTGGCATGGGGGGGGGGAACCTAAAAATCATATAAGCTTAATTGCACATTCATTTCTAAAGTGGCATTTCTAGCCCACCAAAGGGGTCTATGGGAAAGCTGTAAAAGAATTAATGGCTTTATATCAATGAATTACTGGTGCTGGTAGACGAGTTCCCAGGATTTGTGGCAGGGAACCCCGCCCGTAGCATTCAGAAATGCTGTATCCCAGCTTCCCTTATTACAATTGCATTAAGGGTTTTGTAGTCGATGTAAAAGAAAAAGCGAGGTTAGAGAAGATCATTTAGGATGAGTTTCCAGCATCACATAGCACTGGAATGTCTCTTGTACAGTTCCATCATGGCACCTAGAAAGTGCATTTGGCTTAGGTCGATGGGGGTGGGGGTCCCAGCAATGTCAGCCACATCAACAGAGGTCAATTTACTTGTTTCCTTCTCTAAAGTGATTTCTGACATGATCTGCCAGCACTGCCCCCCTCTGATTCTACAGGGAACAAAAAAGACATTCCCTGCACAAAAGAAAAAAATGGATACAAATCTGACATCTGGAATGGCCTTTTTTCATATAAAATACTTTCCCTCTGGTTCCTGGGGGACCTCCCTTATGAGGAAAGGCTAAAACATTTGGGGCTGTTTAGTCTGGTAAAAAGGCACTTAAGGGGGAATATGATTGAGAGGTACAAAATAATGGCAGGGCATGAGTCAAGTGGATAGAGGGATGCTCTTCTCCCTCTCACAAAATACCAGACCTAGGGGACATCCACTCAAATTGAGGGTTGGGAGAGTGAGAACAGACAAAATAATTTTTCTTTTTTACCCAGCATGTTGTTAGTCTGTGGAACTCTCTGCCACAGGATGTGATGATGGCATCTGACCTGGATGTCTTCAAAAGGGGATTGGACAGATTCCTGGAGGAGAAGTCCATCACAGGTTACAAACCAGGATGGAGATCTGTAATGTCCAGGCTTAAAAACAGGGTACTTCAAGGGCCAGATGCAGGGGAGTGGTATCAGGAGACAGAGATCTAGTCTCATGTGCTCCCAGAGGCATCTGGTGGGGCCACTGTGAGATACAGGAAGCTGGACTAGATGGGCCTTGGGCCTGATCCAGCATGGCTCTTCTTATGTTCTTATGTTCTTATTATTTGCTTTAATGTTGAAGCTTGAGGATGCAAACAAAGTAGGAGCTTTTTCTAGTTAACTGGGAGAACCTATAAACTGGACTTTTTTCATAAAGGAAGCCCAGTTAAAGTTCACTGATAGGTTTTTCACAATTAAAGGAAGGAAAATATGTGGTTGTTCTTCATTTTAAAAAGAACAATATCGGGCCTTTTAAAATTACTCCGCTTCGTGTAATTGCAAATGGGGGAAGCAGCAAACAGTAGTCAAGAAGTCCCAGGAATTACACAGCTGTGTGTCTGGCTCAGGATCCTCTGCCCTGGATTTTGTTCCATTTGGAGGTGAGCAGCCACCGTTCTTCAGCTAGAACTACATAGTTTCCTGGAAGAAGAAAACGAGTCCGCTGCCTTACCTTATTAGAAATAATACAGATCATTCCCATAATGATATACTACATTATATATTTTCCTAAACTTAATCATTCCATATCATACTTCCTTGCCTGCAGGCGTGTACTGTTATTTTTTACACATGGTTCCCAGCTGGATTTCATTGTGGCCTTCAAAACACATTGCAGTGTTGTGTGATTTAGTAGGAGTCACTTATCTTTTTACCGTCAACTTTCATCATATTAGATAGCTGTATGTTTTCTCTGAATTGGCTTATACCTTAGAAAAGTGAAAATTAATACTTTTTGAAAAGTAAAAGTTTTTCCATAAGAAAACACAATCCTGAGCTTCAGATTTATTTATTTTTTTACAGAAAGGCGGGACAGGATTACAGTACTTTTTCCAAAATTCAAGTGGAAATGTGTTAGAGAAGTAGAAATGTCCGAGACCTGTGGCTAGGAAACAAACCATGTTTCATTTCAGATTTGTCTGGAGATGGGAAATGACTTGGGGAAGAAATAGGAAGTCAATTCCAGATGGTTAAAATTGTACAGAAGAAATATTTGTACTAATGACAGAATAGAGAGCAGAGTGAAAGTTGAGAACTGAAACGACTTAAAAAGTCATATCTGTGTTGTGATCCTGGGAATATTTACATGAAAATAAGTATGGACTTGCTTTTTAAATATATATATATATATCCATAGCACAGCGTTTGCATAATTCTGCACTGTTTGTAGTTAACTCCTGAAAGTCATCATGGGAAACCACTAGTTGCCACCCCCTTTTTGTTTCTTGTTTACAGTCTACACAGATCCTATTGTCTTGTTCTTAGGCCCCCTTAGGATCATCCCTTTGGGCCCACAAGATGTGTGTGTGGAGAAAGTGTCTTAAATATCTGGAAATCGTTGCCATCGGGGCTGCGGTATCCACTGGACGTGATGGTGGCCATTTCTGAGCCTTTAAGACTGCCTCTGCTCTGTCTTGCATCCCTCACCCCGAAAACTTGTCCAGGACCAAAGAGATCCCAAGGGAGATGAGGAACCTTACAAGGGGGGGGGGGAATACAGGAAACTTTTTAAAAATCAAAATACGTTTGCTGTTGATGACATCCTCAGCTGTCCATGGCATAACTTTATATCTCTGGATTTCAGTCCACGCAACAGTCTGAAATCATACCATTATACCCATGCATGCAAAGCATTCTATATTTTGATAAATGTAGCATGATGTCTTCTTCATTTGAAAATCATGCTGCATAAGCAAATGCCTCTTGGAACAAACATAAGTATGGTTTTATTTCATTGAAGAATAAAACTGAATACTGCTATATTCATGACCTTGTTTACATTTCCTGCTGTTTTAGTATATTCCCAATGAACAGTGGGATAATAGAGCTAAATTAAGACTTACCTTAAATCTGAATGTCCCTTTTAATTTTTCAGGTGCTTCATAGACAGCAGTCACAGCCAGCCAAGGAAAGTTCCCCTCCAAGAGAAGAGGCGCCACCCCCACCAGCAGAGGACACGTGCACCAAAAAGACAAGATCCCGTACGAAGATTTCGTTGGAGGCTTTGGGAATCCTTCAAAGTTTCATCCACGATGTTGGCCTCTACCCAGATCAAGAGGCCATCCACACCTTATCTGCTCAGTTGGATCTACCTAAGCACACCATTATCAAATTCTTCCAGAACCAGCGTTACCACGTAAAGCATCACGGTAAACTAAAAGAGCACTTGGGTACCGTGGTGGATGTGGCCGAATACAAAGATGAGGAGCTGCTGACTGAGTCAGAGGAGAATGACAGTGAGGAGGGTTCGGAGGAAATGTACAAAGTGGAAGCAGAAGAAGAGGACCCCGAAAAAAGCAAGGGAACGATTTCGGACACCGACCAGAGATAATGTGAAAACATCACTGGTGAAAGCAATACATAGATCCAATATCTCTCTTCCCCACCCCTCACCCATCTTCTTTTTTTAAAAAAAAATGTGGGGTGCACATAGAGTATGTGCAAACTGAACAATTATTTTGCATAGCCCAATCAGACATTCCCTCGTAACAGGCACTTGAGTGTTACACTTTTTATGTTTGACTGAGACAATGTTAATTGTATTTCATGTAGGATTATATCATCGTTAACCTTGCACTTATGAAAGGAACCTCTAGCAAGTTACAGGAAAAAAATAGACCTATGAACTCATTGAAGGAAGTAATAACAGCATCCATGTGTATATGTATATATATGTGTGTGTCTGTGTGTGTGTGCGTGTGTGTGTGTACACACATACATACATACATCATATATATTTACGGAACATAATTTTACATGGAACATAATTTTACAATCTGAAAGTATAGACTGTGAAATGAGCTCGTTAGAGATGAGTCTTGTTTATGTATTTTTTTAAACCACTTCACAGTGAGTTGCTTTGGCTTTTAGATAAACTGCTGCCTGCTCCCAGGGTGTGGTTACTATTTTGGAATACCTATTTATTTTCTATGTTTATCCCTGATTTTTTAAATTATTATTATGGCTTCCACTTTGGCAGCTTGATGGGTAATTCTTGAGGTATGCATTTTAAAAATCTGAATCAACACTGCCAAAACAACAACAACATTGAGAAAGAGAGAGAGAGAGAGAAATTTGGGGACAAAATCAGGGCACCTTAAAAATCCCAAACGAAGTAACTTTTTAAAAAAAAACTTTAGTACATAAGGCACATTTAAAGTCACAACACATTTTTTCCTGTCATCTCTGTAGTGAACAGATGGATTTTCATGGACTTTTCAGTGGAAATTCAGTGCACAGTGAATTTGTCTGTTTATAAGGTCTTCATGGAAAAAAAATGTTTTTAATGAGATTTAGTGTGTGGATTTTTACACTAAGCCACAGTTTATAGTGGGGGTATTTTGGAAGGCGTGAACCATTTGCACACTGTTGCTGTGCAACTTGCATCAATTTCAACTGGCCTTGTGCAGCCACAGTTCTTGTTCATGGGTCTCACATTAATGTTTAGTGAAATTGCTCATTATTATATGTTCAAGTTGCTTTTCTGTTAAGCTTTTTACAAATGAAATCATGAAACCAAATCACAGCTTTCGTTCTGTGTGACTGGGCTAACTGGTTCTTAGGCTGATACTTCACGTCTCTCTCACTGCAGTTCATGGCCCCGCTGGAGACCGGTTCGAAGGAATGTAACCTCACATCCTTGTGGGGTCAATCCGAGTTCGAAGGAACGTAACCTCATGTCCTTGTGGGGTCAATCCAAGTTCAAAGGAACGGAACCTCACGTCCTTGTGGGGTCAATCCAAGTTCACCCCAACCACGCCCCCTGAACTGCACTCCAAGCGGGGTGAGAGATTCCCGTCCTGGAGCTCGGGAATCTTTTCAATCCACTTCTTGATCCGTGTTGAAAACCGATTTCAACACAGAGGCAAGCTCACCTCGGCTCGAGGAAGGACGTGAAGTAACCACCTTAGTCTGTCAGAAAGAGTCAGATGGTTCTCCAGCGCTGAATTTCCTTCTGTTATTTGTTCTGCTATAGTTGCTCTCTTCAACTTAAGGTGCATCATCTCATCAGTGAGACAAAATATTCTCCAGCCAATAGTCTCCCAAGGCACAGTGTTTATGTAATGCATGGCAGACTGGATGGGAACGCATTTTCTCAACTTGCTGCGCTTCATGGCAGTGCGCGAAAGCCAGGCCATTTCTGCGTAGACACTTCCTTGTCATAAAGTGAAACCTTCTCCCAGTGACCTTAAACATAGCAATCCCATGACATAAAGCAGAACAAATGCTGACTGACTCTTAAATAGTAACAAGCATTAAAGCTGCAATCTACTATGGTTCCCAGCAGGTTTCGAAGCTGTGGTTTTGCAGTGACACAAGTGGTGTTGCTGTTCCTTCTCAGCATAAAGGTGCCACCCACTCCTGACACAATATTTGGACTTCCTAATACGTATGGGTCCTAATACGTATGGGTTGACATGTGGACTTCTAACGTCAGTGTGAGGCTTCCTTTAGACACGTGCTCTGTCACTTTTAACAAAGACCTCATGCAATATCACTTGGAAAGCTATTCTATGTTTCTTGCACAGGCATTGTAATATATAATTGTTAATACTATTTATATATTTGAAAGGTATAAAAAGCAGGCATTAAAACAAACCTCTATATAGGTCGCTACTTCGAACGTAACAAGATATATAGAGGGAAGACTTGTTGCAATACAGGCTAATTCTAGCTGCTCAGTAACCTCTGAAGTTTTTAAAGAGACCTTTCCAGAATCCATATATTTGATATCCGCTGTGTATCTGTATCCACTTCATATATCCTTGAAAAGCAATTTTGGCTTGCTGATTTTAAACCTGTTGTCCTTTACTTCTGTAGTACGCTGCAGCTTTAATCAAAAAAAATTCAGTAGGTGCTGCTTTATGTTCTCTTTGTGTGTGTGTGTGTGTATATATGTATATATATATATATACACACACACAGTATATATGTAATATTGGTCAAACTTTCATAAGGATATTCATCTCTTTGATGGCATCAGCATTTCCCCCCCTTAAACACTCAACCCAAAAAATTAATAAGGCATTTTTCCCCCCAGTGCTGGGTCTTGCCCTTGTTTTGTTTTTAATTTCACTGCCAGTTTTGCAGTGGTTCTTCTAAGTGAATCTGTGGGCATTTTTGCCTGTGGTCTTGCCAGAAGTTTGCGAATTACAATGCATATATGTCTATTTATTCAATATCCATCATATAATATCTATTTGGGAAAAGAATCTTTTCTTGTAGTGCCTCCTAACAAAGCACAATTTACCGCCTTTTGTGAAATAAGAGAAAACTTTAAAAAAAATGTGTTATTGCAGTATCAACAATGTGAATGAGGATTAACATATTGTAAATGTTCTTTTTCCATGTAAATCAACTTGATCTTTGTTATCACTAAGTGATAATTAAATTTTAACTTATGTGCATTGTTAGTCTGTTAGAATTTTTTTGGTTGTTGAAATAAAACACATTCAGTAAATGAGTTACTTTGTAATGTCATTTTCTATACGCCTCTTTTTCGTTTCACCTCTTCCTGAATTGACATGAAACCTAACAAGTTGAAAACAGATCTACTTCTTATGTTAGAAATATGGTTTCAGCCAAGGCTTAATTACCCTCTTATTACAAGGCTTGCCAGAGCCTAGCAGTCCTTCAGAACTGTCCCCCCTGCACCTCCCCATGTCACTCTGCGAGCTACTTTTCCAGTTTGAGCTGTTTATGATGATATGGTGAAACAAGTTTATCCAGAAGAATTGGATTAGTTTATCAGTTTAAAGGCAGCCTAACTAGAATGACCATGGGCCAGCGGATACTAGGCTAGTTGAAACTACGGGACTGAATCCTCTCACTCTTATCAGCATTGGACATTGTTGAGGACTGCCCTTGTCCTGGTTGTACTTGGTACTGGCCCCGTGGCTGCATACCCGCGCAGTAGGAGGTTTACTTTGGATATAGCACGTCTTCTTTCTTTTCCGTCTCTGTGTTATCTGTCCTCTTTTACCAGCAGATCTTGACCACCAAAGGATTTTAATTAGGGACTGTGAACACTAGTTGACCAAAGAGGTTACTAGCCATTTTGTCACTCAGGGCTTCTCTGCCCTATTGCTTACGCTTAAGTCGCAGAAGACTGGCATGCGTGAGAAGATGAGAGAAGAACAGAAAGGAACAACTGGGTCTTGGAAAGCAGAATGAGTTTACAGATGGCAAGCAGAATGAGTTCACAGAACCCATTTTATGTTTCCATCAACCTGACAAGGAACAGCTGGAAGTCATGTAGGTACCTGAGATGGGCAGCATAGTGTCCATTTGGCAGCCATTACCAAGAGAAAGTTTGCACCCTCACAGCAGCAAATTGTGGTGCCCTGTAACGTTTGCACCCTGGGCCAACGTTTCTGTTGCTCCACTCTAGTCCCAGTTTTGCTGGCAGCATAAGGGACATGGGCCTCACCCCCCCCCCAAATCCTTTGCAGCTACTGACACCCTAACCCTAATCCAAACCATTCATTGTTATAGCTGGAGCCATTTTTGGGGAGGAGTAACATTCTGGATTCCAGGGGAGCAAAGAGGTCCGAGGATAGAACATGAATGACAAGGTTCCACACTCAACCCCCCCCCCAAGGGGTAAGAAGTCCAGACACAACATGAGAGGGCTTTGTTTAATTTATTCTATGTGGGAATTATCTTGGCAAAAACTGAAAACGTAAACTGCAATTAGGGATGTGAAATAAACATCTTGCAGTAACCTTGATGTTGGATAAGAGAGGCCACCTCAACACAGCATGGACACCTGTTGAGGATCTTCCAACCACCTGGGAATTCTCATCTCCAGCATGAGAGGAAGACCGTTGCCTTTTTAATCACCATGCTTTCTGGATGCATTTTGTGCATAAACATCTCTGCATAAAAACAATGCCTTTCCTTTCACACTAAGCACGCGTGAGAAGAGCAAGGTGAGAAAAGCAGGCTGGTTGGCCGCAAAGAGATACTACATTAGTTGGTTCATGCAAGAAAGCCACACTTAGCCACATTTCCCACTAATGAAACTTTGATAGAAATGTCCAGAATGTTCTGGGAAAATGTGCATAATCTCTCTGAGACTGAAGGTAAATCTTGTGTGAATAACAAAAAAAAATTGTACTTTCAAGAGAACATTTGTTGTAGCTGTTGGAAACACCTCACTGTGATTGAACAAGGAGAAGCAGAGAGTAGTGCTCTGGAGTAGTGTTTATATTTTCATCTTCTCAAGACTTACTGTCAGCGATTTCCACTTGGCTGTTGTAGAGGGTCTTCTCTGAGGATGCCCCTAGCTTCTGGAACAATTTGCCAAGAGAAGCGACATTTGGTCCCTTCTTGCTATCTTTCCACCAATATTTACTTCCACCAATAAATAGCTGAACATACAATGTTACACGATATTCTTTTAATGTGAAATTATTAATAGTATCTTCATTAAGAGATTCTAGTGCAGGCCTGCCCAAAGTCCGGCCCGGGGGCCAAATCCGGCCCGTCAGGCCATTCTGAGTGGCCCGTGGCTGACTGGTCCTCCTCTCTCTCCCCCTCCTTTGCCCCATGTTTTTTTTTAAATCTTCCACCAACACTGACACCGCTGGGAAGCTTGGGCGGATGGGCAGTCTGCCGCCACCAGCACCGCAGGGGAAAGTGTGGGGGTGGGCAGGTCAGCGGGCCTCTGCCACCACCAAGGAGCTTTGGGATGGGCTGGCGGGTGAGCCGTCACCACCGCTGGGGAGCTTGGGGGGGTGCAAGATCACACAGATCACCTCTTCCAAGGGGCGACCTGTGGCCATGGCTCCCTGTGCTTCCTTTGGTCCCCACCTTCCTTCCTCCCTCCCTCCCTTGGTCCCTCCCTCCCTTCCTTGTTCCCCACTTTCCTTCCTTCCTCTCTTGGTTTCCAACTCCCTCCCTCCCTCCCTTGGTCCCCGCCTTCCTTCCTGCGGGTGGGTTGCAAGGGGTCAGTGGGTGGGGCTTGCAGTGGGGTGGCAGGGTCGGGGAGCAACCGGCCCCTGACACATTCTCAGCCACCAAATCTGGCCCTCCTTACAAAAAGTGTGGGCACCCCTGTTCTAGTGTGTTTCAATTTGAAGTGTATTTTAATTGCATGATGGATTTGATTCTCTGCTAAGATACATAACAATTTTCTATCTTTTTTTGTAAGTCATGTTATTGTGATATCTCAGTCCTGGAAGAAAATGTTGCAGTTGGTTTTATGCAATGCAATGTAAAAATGATACTGTGTCTGTCTGTGGTTATTGTTTTACTTTTTACAGCCCCCACCAACAAAGATCATAAATTTAGGTCAAAATGTGTTAGGCATTTTTAGATTGAAATAAAGTATATTTGGCTACAATCCTGACAAACAAAGAAGCAAGCAAGCAAACAATGTAATTACAAGGTTTTAGAGGGATGGGAGACAGCAGAACTATATTGTAGCCATAAATTACTGCATATACCTGGAAGCTAAAATGAAGATCAACTCTTAAATACAATGTATATTACCAGAACAAGTGAGAAAGGAAGCAGCCGTAATATTTTGCTTCAGTATTTCTGTTTGCTAGTCAGTTTTGAAAGCCCATATTGCAAAAGTTAGCTTAATCAGATCCAGAAAATTCTTGATTAAGGTGCTTTTTGGTTCTCTCTGCTTTGTTTACTATCAATTGTTTTATTTGCAGGGGGAACTCAGCACACCTCCACCTAAGAGCACTTCAGAGATAACAGCCTAACAATTGTCAATCAGCCAATAATTTGTATTTAGCCAATTGCTCTACCATTTGCCAGGATCAGCATGTGGAACGTTCCTTGTTACTTTCAAAAATTAACTCCTTGTATTCATACTACTACTGTATCCTATTTCACCTGGTCCCCACCCCTGGCAACCATGTGCAACACTGTCCAGGTACACCACCGCCCTACATACTGTACTTCTTGTGTTTGAGGAACCAGAGAGCAACCCTCAAATGCTCAATATATTACTCTTAAAGGAGCTACAAAGCCTGAAATGGCATAAACAAGTTGAATCAGACAGTGACCTCTTTGAAAATACATGGAGTGAGTAAGGTTTGAGAAGAACAAACACTTCTTGATTTTTGTAGGATTCTAAGGAATCTCTTTGCATTTGCAAAATAGGAACGGATCAAAGTGGTACAGTTTAAGAAAAAGGCTACCGTGTTTAGAAATACACAGAATGAGGTAGGTGTGTGTGTGTGTGTTTGTGTGTGTGTGTGTGTGTGTGTGTGTGTGTGTGTGTGTGTGTGTGTGCTGGCTGTGCCATTTTCAAGTATAAGACATGTCCAAGGTCCCTCAAAGGACTGACAAGCCACTGGAATTTGACCTGTTGGGTGAACAACAAGCAACTCAAAGAAATAGGTTGCTTTCAGTGGGCTCATATACCCCTCCAAAACTCTTGAGAGTTTTACTAGAAAGAAGGGGGATTGTTCAGGATGGCACTCTGAAAAAAACATATGGATAGTTCTTACAAATCTTCAGAAATGATCATTTGGTAGGCTACTATGGCAGAAATATTTTTATTAATGCTTCTATTTCACCATACTTTACCTGCTGCTGTTGTCTCTTTTCAAACATGTTTGAGTTTTAAATCGAATGTGAGTGTAAAAAACAACAACACAAAACTGGTTTTTTTGGTTAATTATAGTTGTGAACATACTGCCTTAAAAAAAACTTACAAATCATTAATAGTTTTGTAAATATGAACAAGAATAAACACGAACACTCTGGCTAGATCATTTTGGGATCCAAGTTGTTAAATGTTAAAATCTACTCAAATGTGGGTGTGAATTTAAATATAATAATCTGGTTTAAACAAATATAATAATCTGATTTAAACAACAACAATACCTTTCATCTCCATTTAGAGTAGAAAATGCAAGGCAATGCTGACCTTTTAATTAAAATTAAAACAAAAACATCTGCATGATGGTACTCCAAGTCAATTAAAAATTAGCTATCAAGTTCAAAGGAAAGCAGGAGTTATGAAAATATGGTGCAAAAAGTATAGCTGCTCTAAAAACATGCCTTCCCCCCTATTGCTGTGGCCGTCTGTGCACTTGTCCACTGATCAATGTAGTCCCTTCCTCTTTCTTGGCCTTTTGCCACACCTCCACACCCCCTTCTTTCAAAATAGCCTTTTCTTTTCTTTCTTGAGGAAGGAGTTGGATTAAACGGCCTTTTAAAAAGCAAAGCAAAGCAAAGCATACTGCTTATATAGGACCCCATAGCACTTAAAGCACTCTTTTTTTTGGGGGGGGGAGGAGTTACGAGCTTATTATGCATACTCTACACACTCAAACCTCAACCCAGCAAGCTGGGTGCTCATTTTACCAACCTCCAA
The DNA here is from genome assembly GCA_023846285.1 of Phrynocephalus versicolor. NCBI lineage: Eukaryota > Metazoa > Chordata > Lepidosauria > Squamata > Agamidae > Phrynocephalus > Phrynocephalus versicolor. The sequence goes on along the minus strand of JAHTLZ010003542.1, from coordinate 7,809,970 downwards.
ACGATGGAAGGCTGAGTGAACCTTGAGCCCACTACGTGGGCTTGAATCCTGGGTCCTGAGCACAGTTTTGCCTGCAGTACAGCAGTCTAACAGCTGTGCTACAAGGCTTAGTCAATACCATGCATTCCAATTCGATTATTCTATGATTCCATTATTCCCAGCTGTATTATATTAAATGAATGACGGCTCTGGTTCACAATGTAGGCAAGTTTCCTGCTGTACTAATAATGTACTGGTAAATCAGTTCCGCATTTTATCAGTTGCTTAAAAAGAAAGATATGGAATTAATGATGTGCAATGGAAGCATGAAATACACATATAATAAAATTCTTCAGTAACTCTATGTCTCAAAACACACACACACACACAAAAAACCCTGTAGCTTATGTCCCACCTATGGGGCACAGCAGGCAATGAGCAGGTCGGAACCAAGTGTAAAAAGTGGGGGTTGTGATAATGGAGAGGAAGAATGATGGTGGAAGGAGAACTAATATTGCTAATATCATCCCCTACATAGAAAGTGGAAACACTGCATCCTGGGATGCAAGAAGGATGCATATGTATGGCCCATACAACTGGCCTGATCTACACATTGGTGGTAGTAGAAGGTGTGAATCAACATAGAACAATCATCTTAGCTGGTTGCACCCACAGATGTGCATCTGAGCAAATCCAGTGCTACGTTAGCAGTAAACCTTGCCCTTGATGAGTGCTTTGGCTGAGATGCAACTTAATCAATGAAAAAAGAGTCGAGTCCATAAGTCTATATGGGTGTTTAGAAGGGCATCATGGTAGAGCCAAAGGGCAGAGAAGCACATTCATACAGTGCCTTAAGAACGTAAGAACATAAGAAGAGCCGCGCTGGATCAGGCCAAAGGCCCATCGAGTCCAGCTTCCTGTATCTCACAGTGGCCCCACCAGATGCCTCTGGGAGCGCATGAGACTAGATATCTGTCTCCTGATACCACTCCCCTGCACCTGGCCCCTGAAGTACCCTGTTTTTAAGCCTGGGGATTACACATCCTAATCATGGCTTGAGGAAGCTAAGATATATTACCAGCAATATAACTGTGACACAGACATTGATGAGCTGTCTCTCATTGAGCAGAGTCTCTGAGAGGTTTGGTGAACGATGCACCATTCAGCCACACAGATGACTGGAGATGTGGAGAAAATCAGCTTTATTCTTAAACCTTGGTCAACTGACCTCACATCTGAGGCCTAACCAATTGCTTCCCCACCTGTCTGTGAAAAGGGCGTATTAACAAGGCCTCCCCAGTCTCATTCCATTGTTCAGTTACTTGCCAAGTGATACAAATATGAGTTTTATCATCATTTTGAGATGCCCTGCCTACTTCTGATAGGTGAATGAATGAATGAGTTAAAGAAGTCAGGTGCCATGGCTGAGCACCTTATAAGGTTCAATCCAATTTCCTTTGTGAATGTTCAGCTCTTGTGGCCATGCCCACATTTCCCTCTCCTAGCAATACCCACAGGAAGTGGTTCACATCTTTTAAAAAAGTTTATTAGTATTAGAGATAGTATTATTATTAGTATTTAATTATTTTCCTCTAGTGAAGTCAAGGTGGTATATATGGTTCTTCTTCTCCTGTCTTGATCTTCACAACAACCCTGTGAGGTAGGTGAGGCTGAGGGAGTGACTCCCCTGAGTTCAGTCACTGAGTTTCACAGTCCTGTGAGGGCTATAACCTGAATCACTAGGTCCACAGAAGCCCACAGTTCTTCCCACCCCTTTTGTTGGTTCCCTTTTCCTCCACCTCCACCCCATGTTGCTTCCACCACATATTCCCTTTTGGGTGCGGTGTGTTGTCGAACGGGGCCAAGGCGGTGCTACTGCAGCTGCTACTGCTTAGAGCAGGCATGTCCAAACTTCGGCCCTCCTGATGTTTTGGACCACAACTCCCAGAATTCTAAGCTTAGATTGCCAATGGCAAAGGACTGTGGCAGCTGCTGTCCAAAACATCTGGAGGGCCGAAGTTTGAACATGCCTGGCTTAGAGGAAGAGACAAGCGGGGGGGGGGGGCGGGCTAAGACTCAATATGGACCCCTCTTTTGGCCCCAGTGCATGCTCAGTATCACTTGAGGAAGCTGGGAAGCTTCCAAGTCTTGGCCATTTTAACTGGCAAGCAGTGGTAGACAACCATGCTGTACGTCTTAAAAAAACAGTTTTAATCTGTTAATTCAGTCTCATGCAGTCTCATTAAGGGGCTAAATGAATTATGGGGAAGGTGGAGAACTGACCCATCCAGCTGCGAATAATACTGTTTCCACTGTGATTGTTTTACGAGATGCCCTACAACGGTTGCCTCTGTAGTGTCAATGAACAGCACAAGGTTGTCATTTAAACAGATTTGGAGTGGACGAGACAGCCCATCAAATAGAGAGGACATTCCAAAGAGGATTGGCCTTTGACACGCCTTCAATCAGGGGACTGTTTTCTGGTAAAAAAAAAAGGATACATGGCCACTACAAGGTTATGGAGTCTGATTGTGTATAGCGCATATGTGGTTAAAGCTGTATAATTCGGGCTTTAAATATATGCAGCCCTGACTCACCCCAGTTGGTTGGTATAGCTAAATAGATATTTCCTCAGATTCTGAACTGCTATTTTCTTAATCCCAACAACACCACAGTGGCCTGGGCCAAACTTGAAGGGGGGTGGGTGGGAATACACATTGCATCACCAATGGATTATAAAATTATTGCATTGGATTGTCATGCAGGCCACAGTGTCCTTAAAAAACTAATGTTGCCTGCCTTTATGGAGAACTGAACAAAATTGTGTTATCTGGCAACTGGCCCTTATTGCACCCCGTGAAAAACCCACCTCTTGAACGGATTAATGTACATTTAGAGATCAGCATTCCAGTGTGGCTGTGAAGGTGAAATGTTTCATTGCAGGTTAAAATGAATTAGACAAGCCCCCCCCCCCACATGAAATCCCATCCCTTTTCCTCTATGAATTTTATGTATTTAAGTACTTAAGAGAGCTGCCTTCATCTTATTTTACTTTCCCTCCTGGAGCCTGGCAAAACATTTTCTACGTTGACACTTTGGTGAATGGAGTGATCAAAATCACAACAGTGCTATAAACAATTAGAAAGATGTTTTAGAGGCCTGTTTTGAATCACATTCCTGAAGGTGCTCTCAAGGACCAGGTTTCTGTGATGGGACACGATAGCATCTATTTCTGAACAGATGAAACCTGCAGGTTACACATTGTTTATGTCTTCCTGGGTGAAAAGTGTAATTCGATATGGAGCCTGTTGCCTTTGGGGGAAGTAGGGAACCATTCGCACTTTCTTTTAGACTGAACTGAAATGGGGGCATAGGAAGAAGGGTCAAGTATCAAGGTTCTTTCACTATTGAAATGCTTCCATTGACCATGTCAAGAGCCTATTTTAAAAATGTCCATTTAAAAGGAATGAGAAACACAATCTACAAATGCCGTACACTATTTCTTCTAAAATCCTCAGGGTTTTAAAAAGGTTTAAGTCAGTGGTTCTGAACCTGTGGGTCCCCAGATGTTCCTGGACTGCAACTTCCAGAAGCCTCTACCACTCTCCGTGCTGGAAAGGATTTCTGGGAGTTGCAGTTCAGGAACACTCTGGGGACCCACCGGTTGAGAACCACCCGTTTAAGTGATCTATGGCAGTGATTCCCAACACTGGGCCTCCAAGGGGGTGGTGGTCTAATATCATCTGGGGAACCACTTTTGGGATTCATGGCAATAAGAAAACCACAGAAGTGCTCAATCAAAGGGTTAGTCCTCAACTTGGGATGGGCACAAACCCCTGGTTTGGTGGTTCATCTCAGTTTGGGAGATGGGTGCACCGTTGGTCCAAGGTTTGCCCTTCCCCCACTCTGGCAGGTGTCCGCTCGGAGGCAGTCCTTGGAGGAGGCAGGGCAGGAGCACTGTCTCTGAGTGGGCAACCACTGGAGCGGGTGGGGTGCCAAACCGCAGATCAGCTGTGCACATGTGAGCCAAACGGGTATGAACTGCTGAGCCAGCAATTTGTGCCACTCTCTCGTCCTAACTCAGGAGCAGGCGAGCTCCACTTCCTGCACCCTTGCTTTCACACATAGAGAATGAAAGCAGAGAGCAGTTATGCATGAGGGTTCTCTATGTACACCATCGGAAAGCTTAGAAAACCAGAGTTCCCAGTTTATGGGGAAGCCCACTCCTTTTCAGATTTACTGACTTAACATGTCACCTTTCTCCCCATGCACATGTGTACAAGCACACACACACACACACACACACACACACACACACTAGTAAGTGACAAATAGAGGTCCCATTGAATCGGTAGGGCTTTGCTGGTCAACTCTTTTGTAGGTTCCATCGATTCAGTGCGCCTACTGTCACTGCAAGTAACAACTAGATTCTAGCTGCAAAGCCTTCCCACAGCTTATTTATTTATTTATTTATTTATTTATTTATTTATTTATTTATTTATTTATTTATTTATTTATTATGGAGCTTCTATACCGCCCATCTTCCCGAAGGAACTCTGGGCGGTTCACAATAACTGAATCGAATTCAGCCAACTTAACAACACACAAATAAATTGACAAACAATTTAAATTGACAAACAATTTAAAAGAAAGTATGCAACCCTGGCGCAAAACTACAAAAAACTTTAAAATACACTAGACAGATGGTGGAGAAACAAAAAATAATAATAATTAAAAAAAACTGAATTAAACTAAGTCACCAAAGTCCTCGCGGAAGAGCAAGGTCTTTAAGGCCCTCCAAAAGGCCGGCAGCGACTGTGCAAGGTGCACTTCGCTGGGAAGGTGGTTCCACAAAGTCGGGCCCGCCACAGAGAAGACCTGGTTCCGAGTCAAGGTTTTCCAGGCCTCTCTGGGCGTGGCCACCCGAAGTGAGTGCACCCATGACATCCTCGTTGGATGGGCCAAAGTTGACCGCTGGGCGATCCGCTCTGCCAGGCCATAGAGGGTTTTATAAACTAAAACCAGGACCTTGAATCTAATCCAGGACGCAATGGGTAGCAATGCAGGCGAGCTAGAACTGGGGTAATGCGGTCGTAACGACGCACACCCACCACCACCCTGGCCGCTGCATTTTGCACCTGCTGCAGTCGCCAGAGGAGAGTCAAGGGCAACCCCATGTAGAGAGCATTGCAATAATCTATTCGCGAGATCACCAACGCTTGCACGACAGTTCTCAGGGAGTCCCCATCCAGGTATGGGCAAATCTGGGTGATTTGACGGAGATGAAAGAAAGCGGTTCTGGACACGGCAGCCACCTGGGCCTCCATGGTGAGAGCCGGGTCCAGGACCACACCCAGATTCCGAACGCTGTCCGCCAGCTGGAGAGAAACTCCCTCCATGCTGGGGAGAGGGCCTGCATGGCCGGACAGGGAACTCCTGAAGAACATCACCTCAGTCTTCTTGGGGTTGAGTTTAGGGTGGGAAATGCAGCAGGGCCTGGCAGCTCCTCCTTTGTGAGCTGGGGGACTGGTGTGTGATGTTTAAAATGACTCTTAGCCACTGATGCAAGTGCTTGGGTCAGTGGCTAAAAGTCATTTTAAACATCGCGTGCCGCTCCCCTGTGATACAGAGGGGGGTCATGAGAAGCAGCACACAGTGTTTAAAATGACTTTTAGCCACAGACCCAAGCACTTGCCTCAGTGGCTAAAAGTATTGACCCGAATATAAGCCGAGGGCCCCTTTTTTCAGCCCAAAATTAGGGCTGAAAAACTAGGCTTATATTTGAGTATATACAGTAATTGTTAACTTTTGTAATACAGTAACCCCCTGCCATTTCGCGGTTTATGTACTGCGGTCCTGCTATATTGTGGGACCGCTGTACCTGCCCAGGCTCCAGCTGATTAGTGCTGGGGTGGGGGGAGAAGAACATTTATTTCCCCACCCCAGCGCCAATGACCTGGGGCCCGGGGTGTGGGGAAGGGGGTGGAGGTTTTAAAAGCCCAGGCTTTTAAATCCTTTTTCTCCCTTCCCCAAGCTCCAGGCTCAGTCTTGGTGGTGGATCAGATCCCCCAACACCGCTCACCCACCACTTCTAGGAGCAGCACGGGCAGGCGGTGGTGGTGGATCAGATCCCCTACTGCTACTCGCCCGGGCTGCTCCGAGAACTCTTGGAGCAGCCCGAGTGAGCGATGGTGGGGGATCTGATTGCCCCCCACCCTCCAGGCCCCACCTGACCTGCAGATAGGGGAGTCACTGAAACTTCTCACGGCCGTGAGGGGTTCAGAGGCTAGGTCCACTTCCCGCGCAGAAGGAGGGTCCTGCAACATGGGCGGCGAGCCCACTCCGCCACCCGCTCCATCGAGTTGGCCCTACCACAAGCCATGGAAGGGTCCAGCGAGCCTTGGGATTTCAGAAGACAAAAACCTTCCATTCCTCCGCATCATCCTCTTTCCAATCCTGCCTTCCTTACTCCCATCTTTCTCCCCTTTTTATCTTTCCCACACTTCCCGGCTCCTCCGCCTTACTCTCCTCACGCTCTCCTCTGTCATCCAAAAGCCTTCCACTATTAACCCTTTGGTGGTATCCCTGCTAACTTGTGTTTCCAGCACCCGCGGGCTCGCATCTCCCCCTTCTCTTCCTGTCCGGGTCCCTTCTCGCATGGTGACGTGCCACCCTTTCTCTTCGCCCTTTTCAGAGTGGGGGGACGATGCACCTCTCAGCCATTGTTCATCAGAGGCTTGTCCCTCACAGAAATCCATGCCCCTTTAATGTGATTTGTTTCAGAGTTTCAACTTATTCCTAGCACGGGAAATCAAAAAGGGGTTGCACTGGCCGAGTTCAAAAGTAAAGAGAATTCATTTTCTCTTAGGCAAAATACTCCAAAACATCACCCCCTTCTGATTTACTCTGTGTTCTTTTCAAAACAAGAGGCCACGTTACTTTTCAAAAATAGTAATTTATTTTCTATTCTTAAGATACAAAAATAAGAATTCAAAAAGTATCAAAAATATCAAAACCTTAACAAATCTCAAGCATAATTTTATTTCCCTAAAAATAATAAGATCTAAGTCATCCTGACTAGCAGATTACATTCTTTTTTTTATTAATTTTTTTATTAAATTTTAAGCTACATACAAACAACATAAAGAAATAAAAAACTACAATAAACAATATAAGTGTACCCCCATCCCACGGGACCATCCATGCATTCTTCTTCATTGCTCCGTCTTCTATTTTTCTAGTAATCTTCTTAAAGTCCTCTTCTCCAGAATTGTCGTGAGATATTCGTGGACTCTTTCCCTTTTCCTTCGACTAATACATAATCTATAAATTTACCCCAGATATCGTAGAAAATGTCTTTTTTCATTTCTCCTCATTTGACCTTTAAACTGCAAGACAATTTATCGTTTATAGCTATATCCCAAAGTTCATTATACCAGTCTTCCATCTTAAGTTCTAGTTTTGACTTCCAGTTTTTTGCTATGATTAATCTAGCAGCTGTCATAAGATTTGCTATTAGTTCCTTTGTTGTAACATCATAATCTTTGCTTGTTAACAATTATAATAATGCTATCTCTGGATTACAATCTATGTCTATCTTAATCATATTACTTAGCTCTAAAAACACTTTTTTCCAGAACTTTTGGACTATTTCGCATTCCCACCAAAGATGCAAATATGTGCCAAGCTTTTTTCCACATTTCCAGCATATCTTAGAGTAACCAGAATTCATTCTATTCAGTCTAATTGGGTTTAAATACCATCTAGAAACCAATTTAAAACAGTTTTCTTTTATCCTGACCGATAGTGATCTCAAAATTCTCATATTCCAAATTTTCATCCAGTCTTCTTTCTTTATCTCTACATTGAGATCTTGGTTCCAGACCTCTCTCAAGGTATTTAACTCCTTCATTTCCAATGATTCCCCTAATATTTTATATATTTTACGTATTGTTCCTTTCTCTGAATTTTCATGTTCAGACTCGAGCGATAATAGGAAGTGTTCAAATTTTGTGCACTCTCTGGTTTGATTATTTCTTTTTCCCCAGTCCTTTGTCCATTTCCCTAATTGAATATAATTTAACCATGTTAAATCACTGGATTGCAAAATATTTTTTATATCATGAATTGTTTTAATCTTGAGCATCCAATCCTTTAATCTGGCTATTTTCTTAATTTTAAATAACTCCAAATAATGCTTCAAGTTAACAGGGAAGTTTTCCAAGTCAGTAACTAAAGCCAGTGGGGATCCCTTCGGAGACATGTTTTCCATGTAGCAATTAGACTATTCAAAAGTGGGTTGTCGATCTTTACTTTGTTTTTGACTTCCGTAAATAAAAATTTATTTATTTCCCCCTTTATCAGAAGACTCTTGCTCCCACCATATTAGCTTCTGTGGTTTAAAAAGAATTTCCCCCAAAGAACTGAGTTGATTGGCTATATAGTAGTTTCTTATATTGGGTATACCTATTCCTCCTTCTTTCTGGGATCTGTACCACAAACTTTTATTTATTCTTGATTTTTTCCCTGCATTACAAAACCTATTTATCATGTCTTGGAGAGTTTTAAGTTCCTTTTCTAAAAACTGAACCGGTAACATTTTAAAAATAAAGTTAATTTTTGGAAGTATTTTCATTTTTATCAATGCAATTCTACCAAACCACGATAATTTTAATTTAGAGTAGGATAATAGTTTGTTTTTCATCTCTTCTTTTAATTTTAAAATATTTCTTTCTTTAGTTTTAGTAAATTCTTTGTAGAATCTAATCCTAGATATTTAATACTTTTTCCCGGTTTAAGTCCGAATTTTTCAATTATCTTTAGGTCTTGTTTTCCATAATTAAACAGTAAACTCTCTGATTTTTGCCAGTTTACACATAATCCTGTTATTTCTCCAAATTCTTCTAAATGAGTTTTTACTCTTTGAATATTCTCTATTGGGTTTACAATAGTCAAAAGAGCATCGTCCGCAAATAAACTGATTTTAGTTGCCCCATCTTTCCCTATACCTTTAATGGATTCATCGTCCCTTATAGCATTTGCCAGGAGCTCTATAACAATACAAAAGAGAACTGGAGAAAGAGGACATCCTCGTCTAGTTCCCCGGCCTAGGGTGATTTGTTCAGTCAATCCATCATTAACTATTATTGAGGAAGTGCCCTTTGAATATAATTGATTTATTACTCCCAAAAAAGATTTCCCAAATCCCCATTTTTCTAACAGGATTTTTAATGTGGGCCATTGAACGCAATCAAAAGCTTTAAAAAGATCTAGAGACAACATCCCAGCTTTAGTAGTACTCTTTCCCATTTCATAAAGAGCATTCAAATTTCTTCTAATAATATTTGCCATTTGTCTACCTTTGATAAAACCACATTGATCCTCTTTAATATATTTAGCTATAAATTTGTTCATTCTTTTAGCCAGAATTGCAGTAAAAATCTTAGCATCTTGATTTAATAAGGATATTGGTCTGTATGACCCAATGTTCATTAAATTTTTATTAGGTTTTGGTATTAAAATAGTTAAAGAACGGGTCTATGATCTCGGGATTTGTTCTCCGTCCAAAATTTTATTATATAGCTTCTTTAATTTGGGTATTAGTACTGCTTTAAAAAGTTTGTAAAATTCAGGTCCCAGAGCATCCACTCCGGGCGTTTTATTATTCTTTAATTTGTCTATTACCTCGCTTATCTCTTGGTCTGTAATAGGCTTTTCCATTTCCAGCATATCTTCCTGTTCCAAGACCCTCTTTAAATTCTTAGTGATGTACCTTTCTATATCCTCCTTAGGTTTATTTTTTGCGGTATATAACGACTGATAAAACTCTTGTATAGCTTTTAACTTTTCCTTCATTTGTGTACATATCTTGCCTGAGGAGTCTTTTATGATCCCTATTGTGTTCTTGTCTTGTCTTTTCTGAGCTAGTCTGGCTAAAAGTTTTGAGTTCTTGTTGCTATATTCAAAAAAGTTTCTTTTTAAGTAAAGTAGATTCCTTTGTGTTTGTTGTAGATCTAAATCTTTTTTTCTTGCTTCAATCAACCTCTGTATCTTATTATCCTTAGTAAAGAAAAATTGGGTTTTTAAGTCTGCTGTTAATTTTTCTAAATTTCTTTTATTGAGTTCTTCCTGTTTTTTAATTTTAATATTTTCTTTTATGATAAGGCCTCTGGCTACCGCTTTCAATGTGTCCCATATGATTGGCGTTTGGCTACCTGCCTTTTCATTTATGTCCCAAGTTTCCAACCAATCTTTTTTAACCTTTTCCAGCACTTCTGGATATTGAAATATTTTTAAGTTCATTCTCCATCTTTTAGCTTCTCTGTAATTTTTATTTGTTGCTAAATCGATTGACATTAAGGCATGGTCAGATGTTTTTATGATCTCAAACTCAGTATTGTTTACTTTGGGTATTAAGCTTTGTGAGACAAACACAAAATCTATCCTAGAATAGGTTTTGTGTACTGGTGAATAGAAGGTATATTTTGTTTCATCTCCTTTCAGTTCTCTCCAGACATCCTTCAATCCTGTTGTGTTTATAAACTTTGCTAGTGTTGTGTGTCTTGCCCTCCAATCTTCCTTTTTACAGATTGATTTGTCTTTAATTTTATCTAAGACCATATTAAAGTCCCCTGCCATTATTAAATACCCCTTTTTAACCAATTCAATCTGGTCCCAAAGGAGATTGTAAAAGCGACCTTGGTTGACATTTGGTGCATACAGATTTACCAAAGTGTAATAATCTTTCCCCATTAAAACTTGCAATATTATATATCTACCTTCTAAGTCCTTTACCACATTTTCAACAACACATTCACAATTCCTTGAAATTATCGACCCCTCTTGCTTTAGATGTGCCAAAGCTTTTTTCATATATATCAACATTTGAAATTTTTAATTCATTAAAATCATCTCTTGTTTGGTGAGTCTCTTTCAAAAAGGCAATATCTATTTTGTGCCTTTTAATCATCGCTTTGATTCTCTTTCTCTTCGAAAATGACCCCAGACCTTTTACATTCAATGTTGCTAATTTTATAAACTTTCCCATAACCTAGTTCTTTTGGTTTCAATATTCTGGAATGGTCCCGTTGTGCACACAAAAATAAAAACACCAACAATTAATGAAAAAATAACTAAAATGAATCTAATCCTCCACCCTAAAAAACTATTCTTTTCTCCCACCCCACCAGCTATCATACTATTTAGCATGTGCATCAAGGGGATGGGAGGGAGGAGGTCCGTCCACAGACAATAGCCAGCCAAGATCTCATTTGCTCTTAAGTAACATGTTACTGTAAATCCTTTTTTCCAAAAAATTATTCTACCCCCCTCCAAACCGCCCTCTCACCACCACCACCCCCTCAAAATAATAATAATAATAATAATAATAATAATAATAATAATAATAATAAAAATTAAAAATAAAAAGGGGGGAGCAAAGGGAAGGGATAATAAACAAATGGGGAAAAATTCCAAGGGGGAGAAAAGGGGAAAAAACCCCAATGAGAGAATTAAAAGAAAAAGAAAAAAGGGGGGGAGGGAAAGAGGGAGGGAAAGAAGGGAGAAGGATAGGAAAAGGGGATGGGAGGGGTGAGAGAGAGGGGAGGAGAGAGAAGTAAGCTGAATAAATTTCAAATATTGTTCATCGAAGATTCCAGGAGCCGGAGTAAGAAAAAAGTTCACTGTCCTGATGTTGCCATAGAAGTTCCCGGGGACGAGCGAGGAGAAACCGAGTCGTCTTGGATATTCCATGCTTCAAGAAGGTGCTGGCCTTCTTCTAGAGAGTGAATTGTGTGTTGAACAGAGCCTTTCCAAACTTTCAAGAATAGGGGGTGGCCCCAAGAGTAGCAATAATTGTTTTTCCGTAGTATGGTTGTAACTGGTCTCATCGATTTACGCCAATCAGAAGTTTCTTTGGAGAAGTCTTGATAAACTTGCACAGTTGCATCTCCTCTCTTAAGAATATTAGGATTGGCTGTTATTGAAGACATAAGACGCTCTTTGTTTACATAAGAGGCAAATCTTACTATCACTGGTTTTGGGGTCCCATCTCTTGAATTGCCCAGGTAGTGGACTCTCTTTATGTCATCATCCTCTAATTGTTTGGGCAGAAAAGAGTTAAGCCAGGTTATAACTTCTTGTTTTAATGCCCCCTTCTTTTGGATCACAAAATTTATCAGCTTAACATTCTGTCTTCGAGAGTAATCCTCGATATAAGTTAGGTTTTTTTTGGTTGTGAGTAAAATCTGTTTCTGAGAGCTAATTTCAGTTTCATTTTTTGTTGCACGTATCTCCAGGTTTTTAAACTCTCCTGCCAAATTTTCGAGCCGCTGGCCATTTAGTTTTGTTTCATGTGATAAATCTTGTTTAGTGCCTTGAAGTTCCTTTGAAAGGCCATCAATTCTACGTATCACATCCTGCTGGTTCACCCTCATTATGCTGGCCAAATCTGTCCTCATCAGTTGCATTTCCTTCATGGAGTCTTGATCAGCGGGGGAAGGAGTAGCCTCTCTCTTCTTCTCCGCTGACCCTGTCGCCATTTTTAGCCCCCCCCCCCTCGTCCGGAGGCTGCTCGACACGCTATAGAGCTTGGCGATTGTGTACTGTTTCAGGTGATTTTCTAATCCAACCTTTTGGCTGGGGGTTCTTTTTTGTTTTTTTACCCGGCATATAATTAATCAAAAAGCAGGCGTAAGGGAGTCTCACTGCTTGCAGTCATCTATACAGCTTTCCATGCAGCCAGCAGAAACAGCTCAAACAAACAGCTCAAATAGGCAGGCAAAACCGAAAGTAGCTTCGTCGCTAATAAATCAAGTTCATCTACTCTTCGAAGAGACATATATTGCTTCTCCTGTCGCCCCCGAGTAATTTATTGATGCATTACTCACAGCACCACAGCATTAAACAGTAGTTTTAAGGCTTTTTTCAGATTGCAGCACGGAGCTTTAAGATCAGGCTGCCGGCATGTCTGGTGGGCGGGACTTCCTCGGGCAGATTACATTCAAGATTCCTTCTAAGCTAACTTTTCCTATTCTACCTAACTGCAGTGAGCTCCATTGCTCACAGAGATCCTATGCTCATCATCAGCATAATAATCAGTATAATAATGGCTTGTTTTTGTCTTCTCATCTTCTTCTCACAGCATCCAGATATCACATGACATGATTGACCAATGGTAGCTAACCATTTTCTGTGCTGCTACTTTGTTATGTCTGTTCCTCTACGTTTTTCAGATAAGGTCTAATACAACCGGAATGTATTCTTAATATTCAGCTTAACAAAATTCACACTATGTCCCATCATGCTTAGTTTGGTACATTCCAAATCAGGAAGATGGATTCAGTACCTTGACGGCAGGACTTCATAGAACCTGGAAGTAAAGCCACAAAGCCTACACATATGGGCAGCTGGTAAAAAAAAACTGTTTGATAGTTCAGTGCCTTAGATATCAGATATTGGGTGCTTGATTCCTGACCATGCCTCGTTGAGAGGAGCTGGACTTGATGATCCATTGGTTTCCTTCCAGCTCTGCAGTTCTCAGACGTTGATGGTGATGATTAGAAGAGAATGCCGGCTCAAGCATTATGCTTTGTCTTTAGGGTGATGGTTAGGGTGAGAGTTTTGTACCTCATGTGCCTGACTTTTTCAGCTTTTTGGATAGTACGCCCAGCTAGATATGTTGCTGTAGACCAGAAAAATAGTAACAATGAAAGATGGACAAGGCAGAGACAAAATGAGGGAGCATATTAAGAAATTGACCTATTTCTCTTTGATATTTAATAAACTGAGAGCCTTTACAATTCAAATCCATTCAGCTAATTAGTTATTGGCTTTCCTGAGTCAGTATATCCACTTTCATTCTACCAACTTCAGGGGAATTTAGTATAGTGGATCACGATTAGTTGAAATTCTTAAATTATTTTAATTGGGTTTTTAAAAGAATACCTCATATGCAGTCTTGATGTCAGTCTCATGTGTGGGATTACAGAGAATCTTGAAAGCCTTAGCCTCATACTGTACTGTATTAAAGAACAACTGTCCATTAATTATGATAAGACTAAGATCATGGTCATTAGCAGGAAACGTAAAAAACATAGGTGGACAATAAATGGAAATAGCATAGAGCAAGTGTCCTGCTATAAATATTTAGGTATGATATTTTATTCCTCAGGCTTATGGTGCTCTCATACAAACCATGTAGCATCTAATACACAAACATGCAGCTCTGCACTACTGACGTTCTTTGACACCAAGGGTGGTCAATAGGTGCCATCAGCGATTCAAGTTTTTAAAAGCTAAAATTATAGCCCACATGCTTTACGGGGCCCCACTGTTTGCATACTCGAACTTGAAGCCCTTGGAGATGGTGGAGACAAAGTTTCTGAGAAGAATTCTTGCAACACCTTTGTGTGTCCCTAATGCAACACTCCAATTGGAGGCTGGATTAATTTCCATCAAAGCACGTGCACTGATCCACATGTTCAGCTACTGGCTGAAACCTATTTTTGTTCCATCACCCCTAATATTAGTGGATACATTTCAATCAACTTGGAAGAGGAACCTAACAGTTAATTTACTGCAGCTGGGTTTTTCCTCAGAGGCTATTTTGGTCATGGGTTTTGGCAAAATCAAGGCTGCCATGAAAAGGAGGATCTGGGATGTAGAACTCCAAGAACATCTAGCTGTCCGTAACAAACTTGGCACAGTTACTGGTAGGAGTAGTTCCTTTAGAATGGCTAACTACCTATCAAAAATAACCGTTCCCAAGTTCAGGGGAGCCTTTGCCTTAGCATGATTCAATGTTCTGCCCTCCAGATTGCTTGTAGGCAAATACCAGGGTCTGCCAGTTGATAGATGTGTTTGCCCTCGTAATGAGGAGACTATTGAAAATATTGATCATGTCCTCTTGGATTGTTCCCTTTATTGGGATATCCAGGGGATTCTTCTTCAGTCTATCTTGCAGCAAACTCAAGGGAGGCCAAGGGAGTTTTGTGTTCTACCTGCTTGCAGATAGAAAGTCGGATGTAACTGCGGCGGTGGCTAAGTTCTGTGCCGCAGCGATGAGGCATCGCTGTTCCCTGCCCACTTCGGGTGGTGGGGCCAGAGGATTGGTAATGGTGTTTATAGCCATTGTGTATTTGTCCTTACATCTTCTTACAGTGTGGGTTGGAGGTGGTCTGGAGCACGGGCATGGTCCCAGGCTGGAGACAATGATTAAATGCTCAGATTCTAGACTGTTATTGAGTTGACGACTCTACTGTTGTGCCTACTGGGCTGGGAAGATTCTACCTGTTCTGGTTTCGCTGTAAAGATTATGCTATTGTGTTATGTTTGTTCTTATGTGCATGCTTTTATTGCTTTTTATATGCTTTTATTTTGGTTTTATGCGGAATGTGTTTTGTATTTTGTATTTTGTCTGGTCAGTGACCGAAATAAAGATCTTCTTCTTCTTCTTCTTCTTCTTCTTCTTCTTCTTCTTCTTCTTC
>JAHTLZ010003542.1:7750220-7785071 GCA_023846285.1 Phrynocephalus versicolor | reverse complement strand
CCATTCCCGCACGGCACGAGTCTCGCCGCCGGCTCAAGCAGCACGGAGGGCACAGGAAAAAACTTTTAAACTCTCCCCCCACCCATTCCCGCACGGCACGAGTCTCGCCGCCGGCTTAAGCAGCACGGATGGCACAGGAAAAAACTTTTAAACTCTCCCCCCACCCATTCCCGGGCCAAAAAGCAGGCGGAAAATGCCTGCCGTGCCTCAGGGCACCTACCGGAGGGGGGGTTTATGGTCTGGAGGGGGGGTCCCGGCCTCCCCCCCTCCGTCCTGGGATGCTCTGGTCTGGTGGGACTTGCCGCAGGCTCGCCCGCCGCAAAAAGCCCAGTCTCGCCACCGGCCGCCAAAGCGCAAGCAAGCGGCATGGACGGCACAGGAAAAAACTTTTTTAAACTCTCCCGGGTCTCCCCCCCACCCATTCCCGGGCCAAAAAGCAGGCAGAAAAATGCCTGCTTGACTAAGGGCGCAGGGCACCTACCGGAGGGATTGTTTCTGGAGGGGTGGTCCCGCCTCCCCCCCATCCTGGGCAGCCAGACTCGAGTTGCCATGCCATGCGGTGCGGGCGGGGGATCCAACATGGGGCGGCGAACGCAATATTGTTTTTGAAATCGTGGTCCAAAAACACACAAGCACAACAGAAACACGCGGAAATTTATAAACTGCCAGATTTTTCACAGTAGCAGTGGGTTTTTTCTTGCCACAAAATGTCTCTCCTCTCCTCCTCTGTCCTCCATTGATTTTATTTTTTTATATTTTTTTTACACCTGCGCAGTGTGCAATGATGGGCTGGCCCAGTGGCCTGGCCAGCCATATGGGAGGGGACGACCATGCAAATTTTTGGAGCCATCCCACCAATCGCATGGCCACTTGGCCACTGAGACTTCTGGGATGTGCCAAAAAGCCCCCTAAAACCTGCCCTAGCCCCCTAACCCCCTAACCCTAATCCTTGACTCCTTACCCATACGTCACAGACTGTCTTCTTAGTGGGTCAGAGAGGCACCCAGAGGTGCAACCCAATAGCCCACCGTAACCTTACCCGTCATTAGCCTAACCCTAGCCCTTGCACTAAGCCACCTTAGCCCATAGCCAGATCTACTTGCATTGCACTACACACGCAAGTACGATTCCCTTCTTTGTGGGACATGGCAGGTGCGACACGCTCGTACCAGGGGATCAGGTACTTGAGCAGGTCTCACTGTCTGCAAATGGTATGCATATCCATATGGTTATGCATGCCATTTTGCAGCAGCAGCAGGTGAAGAGGGGAGACCCCCATGTTGAGGGGTCTCTTGGAGCCTGTTGCTGCTGTCCCTTCCTAGTGGGTGAGGATAGGAGGCACCCACGGGTGCCTCCAGGAGCCCACTTTCCCTTTATGGCGGGCCAGAGGAGGCACCCACCCCACAGAGGTGCCTCCAGGAGCCCGCTACCCCCCAAAAAACCAGTATAACGATAACAAAAAAAATGAAAAAACGAACCGACTAATTTTTGCGAAGTTTCGCGAAAAACGGAAACGAGCCAACACGGGCTGCCTCCGACACACGACAACTCGAAAACGTCATTTTCCCGAGTCGTGCCCATCTCTAGTAGGTACTAGTCCTTCATTTGGGGAAAGCTTGCCTGAAATGGAAGGTCTTTGCCTGCTTCTGGAAAGACCATCCAATTGTGCCTAAAGTTCTCTCTGGGTGGTTTACAATTTAATTACTCAATTATCAATATATCAATTACTTGATATCAATATCAAGACTACTGGAGCTCAGAAAGTTTCCAAAATGTAATCCATTTCTTTTACAACTTAAACATAACCCCAAATAATTAGATACCTACCATTATGGTCATGACTCCAAAACATTACTCTTTAATTTTCTGTTTACTGAAGAAACCTGAATGCAGCTGCATGAGGTGCTGGATGAAGCACCACTTGGACCCTGTGATCCTCATCCTGAACCATTGGTTAAGGCCAAACCCTCCATGACTGAAAAAGGAACTAAAACTTTACAGCGACCCTGGAGAAAGAGTAAAGTTATCCTTGGTCAAGTTGCAATCATATTAGTAAATTTGATACTAAGGAAAGGAAAAGATAGCATGTTAATTGCAATTAATTTTTTCCAATCTCTAGGACTACACAACAAGGATTAGTTTGCAAGGCCTGAGGAGAAATTCTAATTATGTAACGTTTTGGATGTCATTCCTTCATAAAGTCACCCTAAGTCGGAACTGGCTTGATAGCACATAAAGACGCCAACACCAACAAAGAAAAATTGGTAGATACCCAGTAACTCAGTGGCGTAGGCATCTGCCTGCAGAGCTCAATTCCCCACTGTGTCTCCTTAACAGGGGCTGGATCCACTGGGTCGCTTCCAGATCTGCAGTTTCAAGATCAGGAATATTTTATACCCTATATCCCAAAGGACACTAGTAGGGATGGGCAGGATACGAAAAATGAAATGCTGTTTTGTCATTTCGTTATGTAACGAAACAAAATGAAATGAAATGAAACAAGGAAGCAGCATTTCATTACAGACGAAACAAAACTGTCATTTTTCCATTGAAATCAACTGTTTCGTTCCATTGTTTTCGGGCTCCTGCTGAGCTGTCAATGGCTGGACCCCTTTAAACCTGGCCAGTCAGCACCAGGAGCCCTTTAAAAATGGCTCCCGGAGTCCTGGGCACCAAATCTGGTGTCTCTAGGATCCAGGCGTGCCAGTTTCATTTCATTTCATTTTGTTTCATACATTTTTTAAAAAATAATTGTAAGAAATGAAACAAAACAAAACATTATTTTTCCATTTCGTGCCCATCCCTAGACACTAGTCTAAAATAAATTTCTTAACCCCTCTCAATGCTGCTGTCAGCACTCCAGTTTAACTACAAGGGAAGAGTGAGGTGGATGCTTTGGGAGTGGAGGACAGTGGGGGATGCTCTCTGGTCTCTCAAACCCTCACATCTCCCTCCTCCCAAGAAACATACTCTAGTCGTTTGGGCAGCACAAGACTGCTGTGAATCGCATGGAACCTAGTGTACAGGACTTGGACACAAGTGTGTTTTTTCTGAAGTGTGCTTTAAATAATCGCAGAGACCTAGTGTACAGGACTTGGACACAAATATGTTAGTATTTCTTAATGACTGGGTGGTCCCCGGAATGGGGAGTCCAGCTACTGGGTTGGAATTTAAGATCATTTCCTGTAACAGCAGCACCAGCCCTATGGCTGGGACCCTATGGTATGTTTCTGCTGACATGCCAGCAGCGTGATTTTTCTGTGGTGAATTCCTGCGAGTTAGACATTCAGAATGGGCTTTTTCTATTGCACACATCACAATGTTTTGTGATAGGGCATTTAACAGTTATTAATAAAGAAATATGATTATTGTTTCGTTAGCATTACTGTTAGTACTCAAAGGCACCTCAACCGCAAGGCAATGTTTAATTATATTGAACGGAAGGACCAGAAATCTTTTAAACTTTTAAAATGTAATTTTAAAGAATGGACAAAGAAAGATTGCTAATAGTTTCTATGAGCGACCCGTAAATTACACAATGGTTAGCAAGACACCCTAAAAGTGTTCAAAGGGATCTCTTGCCTCTAAAAACAGCACAACCTGAGAGTCCTTCCCTTGGTCCTTCTCACTATTTAGGAAGACTGGAGGATTAGGAACAACAGCTGCCTCTAATCCCGCCTGCCGGATGACATCCACTCTACAGTACAATCTGTTGTTAGAAACATACATTTAAAACCATTGTTGTTCATAACTTGGTGTGATTTTGCCCTGTTTAAAATTCAAAACAGACGTTTGCTCTGTTCCCTTTCTTTAACATTTTATAAGTTCACACGCTAGCCTGTTAGGGAATGGAGTCGACCATTTTCTGAAGTGTGCTTTAAATAATTTTAAAAAATTGAAAAATTAAACTAACAGAACATAATCAAGATAACTTCAGATGGAACTATGTGGTATTTAACCACAAGGGATGGAAGTAGAGATGCAAGCCCTTGCAGGAATGGCAACAAATGGCAAAGTTTCTAGACACATTTTGCCATTTGGCTCTCTACTGAAAAACAATATTTTCCTCTCCTCCACTCTGGGTTGCTATATTACCTAAATTAGCTGGATTTTAACAAGATTCTGGACCCATGTACCCAAATTTCCCTCAGGCACATTTCCACAATCACCTGTTTGAGAATCAGTTCTGCCTCTCCTCTAATCCCTTGCCTACCCTAATACTGTGACATCACAGAAGCCTATCTTTGTGATGTCATAAGGACCCGCCTCCTTACGTTTGGAATTTGCTCACCAAGCAACTAACAGCTGACAGACAGAAGTAGCAAAAAGTATGTCAAAACACACCCGATTAAGAGAGTTTGCTGATGGATGGATGTCTTGAAAGCACATCCCATCAAACTGAATTTCACTTAGTCCTGAATAAATATACTTAGGATCTTGTTAGGACCATTCGGGGCAGTTAAATAGATAATAATTGATTAATTTTAATGGGACTTAATAATTAACTACCTCAGCTGGTTGAGGGCCAATGCATCTTTTCTTCAGCATACCTTCTATTTAAGAATATTTACTCAGAGAATGGAGGTGAATTCCAATGAAGAACTCTCCCATTTCATGTTGTTAACACAGTAACTTGTAAGACAGGGAATGAGATGAAGGCATCTCATACTCTCAGAAGAGGATAACCTATAGTGCAAAACAAATGAAATAATATACTGTATGTTGCAGCTAAAAATAAGTGTGGAGTGTATTTTCTCAAAAGTCCAGTTTGAGCTACATGTCATAAAAATAATGATGAAACCCCCCCCTTAAAAAACTGAATAAACAAACAAACAACCCCCCAAGCAAAAGCAGTAACAAAAATCAAATAGCCAAGCTTAAATATACTGAAGAGTGAGCACACTCTGTCTTGCACCAAAGACAAAGAGTTTTGTGGCGCAATGGTTAGACTGCTGTACTTCAGCCAAAACTGTACTCACAATTCGGGGTTCACTCCCAGATAGCCAGCTCAGGGTTGACTCATCTCCCCATCCTTCCAAGATCAGTAAAATGAGTACCCAGCTTGCAAGGGGGGGGGCAATATGTAGTCTGCATAATTAAATTGTAAACTGCCCAGAAAGTGTTGAAAGCACTATGGGGAGGTATCTAAGCAACACACTTTGCTTTTTTGCTTTTGAAAACCGTTCGAAGTGAGTGGTGTTGTGAAAAATATACATAACTTTATTGTTGAAGTGAACAAGATCAAGTCCTTAACTTTTGGAAAATATTTGCTGCATACTTTATTTTGTAAACTTATAAAAATGTTTGATATAAACATGCGAGAAAGCAAAGGGGAAGTACTCCTCTTTAGGAAAATACATATCACACACACACACACACACACACACACAGAGAGAGAGAGAGAGAGAGAGAGAGAGAGAATGTGTGTGTGTGTATATATACATGCACACATACTTATACACATACATTATGTACATATGTGTACATATATGTATGTGTTATGTGAGTGTGTACACATATACATACTGTGTGCACACATATGTGCACAGTATATGTGTGCTACAACATACATACAAGAGTATGTATTTATGTGCATAGACAGTATATATAAAGTCTAGAAAATTAAAGCATTTTTAAGAAATCATATTAAAGTTAGCTATCTTTTTCCTTTTGAGATGCAAAAACTAAAGTTGTTACCTTCCCCCCCCCCGGTGTGTGTGTGTGTGTGTGTGTGTGTGTGTGCGTGCGCGCTCTGGATCTTGGCTTTTAGGAGTTATTTAAAAATTATTTCCCCAGGCATTGGTACAGTTATGTAGAAAAGTAGGATCGTTCTCACCCATCTATAACATGGTGTGTCACAGCTGCTAATGTCTCCGGAAGCTAACAGCTTGCAAACTGCCAGGGTGGGCATTTTGTGTCCTTCCTGCAGGGAAAAGGGGCATTACTGCATCAAGCAAAGCTGGCCGCCGCTACCTTCCGTGATCAACAGGTGCCACCCCTCTTCACCACCCCTCTGTTGTGTGTGTGTTGTGTTGTTACAGTTGTGATGGACTCTTCGTGACTCCATGGAGTTTTCTTGGCAGGAATACTGGAGTGGCTTGCCAGTTCCTACTCCAGGCACCTACAGCACCTGGTATTCCCTGGTGGTCTCCCATCCAAGTAGTAACCAGGGCCGACCCAGCACCCCTCTAGGATGGTTTAACCCCTTTGAGGGTCCCCAGAAGGCAGAAAGTCAGTTTCAGGGCAGAGCCCTGCTTCCCACAACTGTGTTGCCACAACGTCAAACCAGAAGATTCTGATTGATCCAAGTTGCAACTCAAAATACTGCCCCACAGATAGTTGTCCTGCAGGCCAAATGCATTCTCAGCAGTCTCTTGGCAAGGGCTAGAGTTTGCTGGCAAAATTAATGAAATATGTTTGGATTTCTCTGTCTCTCTAAAAGCAAATTGGCCACCGAAAACTTCTTTTGCTACTTTTCTGATCTGAGAGGAGCTAGGTTGTTTTACTGGTTCAATGGATGTCACTAAGATGATTCACCCATCATTTTAAGAAACATTCCTGGTCATTCAAATAAAAGTGCTATTTGCTAATTTAAGTGTATTATTTTGATTCGCTCAGTGTCTCTCACATATTTTTCACTCTTTTCATGTCTTTTAAGGTTATAGTTATGTTGCTAAGACTTTGGGGTCAAATATGTTCTTCATTGTTGAGTTCCATCCAATTTTTTTTAGCTTCTTGAAGAACTTCACAGAAAGTATTATTGCTCTGAAGCTACTGAATTGTTTGCACATCCGATCTCGACTGATTTCGGAAGCTAAGCATGGTTGGCCCTGGTTAATACTTGGATGGGAGACCACCAGGGGATACCAGGTGCTGTAGGGGCCTGGAGTAGGAACTGGCAAACCACTCCAGTATTCCTGCCAAGAAATCTCCATGGACATGGGGTTGTGACTGTCACAACACACACACACACACACACACACACACACACACACAAAATTCAGGTGAGAGTAGCTATATAGTGGTTCAGCCCCATTTTCTAAAATTGCAGGACCTCACATATTTATGAAGACTAAACAAAAACAGAGGTCAAGCTTTTTTGTAATAATAACTAACTTTCCCATTGGACAACATCATCTCCATTAAAGCTTCAATTTTCTCTCTAAAACAAATTGGTGTTTGTTTTTATGATTATCACAAACAATTCTAGCAACTCAAGTGACATGACCAATTATGTTGCAAAAGGTGAAATGCACTTTGATGTTCATAATACCCTGCAATTTTCCTATGCGTAAAAAAATGGTATGAAACCCAACATCCTTGTAAAGGTTGCAGTATCAAAAGTGGTTGTGGAAACCAAGTGAAACGAAACGTTGTAGAGTTGAACCTTTTCCCTACACTGCATCCTTAAAGCAAAAATCCCATCTTTTATTTTTCCTTTCTTTTTTGGTAGAGCTTTCTAGGCATTTGCACCTTGAATCACCTGCACTCTTGTAGCTGGTATCCTTTTGCTTAAAAGCTGACCAACAAGTAATTCATTCAAAGAAGAAGAAGAAGAAGAAGAAGAAGAAGAAGAAGAAGAAGAAGAAGAAGAAGAAGAAGAAGAAGAAGAAGAAGAAGAAGAAGAAGAAGAAGAAGAAGAAGAAGAAGAAGAAGAAGAAGAAGAAAAAGAAGAAGAAGACCAAACTCCACACCATGCTAGCAGCTCTCTTGTCACACACCTGGTTGCATAACTGGTTAGAATCATAGACACATAGAATTGGAAAAGACCTCAAGGGCCATCCAGTCCCCCTACCATGCATCAACCTCCATCAAAGTATCCCTGACAGATGGCCATCCAGCCTCTGCTTAAAAACTTCCAAAGAAGGAGATTCCAGCATTCTCCTTTGTGGCAGCATATTCCACTGCCGGACAGCTCTAATCATCAGGAAGTTCTTCCTAATGTTCAAATGGAATCTCTTTTCCTGTCATTTGAAACCATTGCTCTGAGTCCTAGTCTCTGAAGCCATGGAAAACAAGGAAGCCCCCTCTTTGATATGACATCCTTTCAGATATTTAAGCATGGCTATCATATCCCCTCTCAGCCTTCTCTTTGTAAGGCCAAACATTCCCAGCTCCTTAAGCTGCTCTTCATAAGACATTTGTTCCAGACCTTTAACCATCCTGGTTGCCCTCCTCTGGACCCGTTTGAGGTTACATGATGAACATAGGAGACTTCTGGAGTGGAGTGAATACTTCAGCTATTTCTCTGCTCCAAGAGCGTATCTGGGGAGCGGGGCGGCAGAAAGATGCATTTGCCCTGGGGTGCAGCAATCTGGGGGCGCCTGGAAGGGGAACAGGAGGAGGAAGCCGTGCGCCCTCCCACCAGCGCCCTCCCACCAGCAGGCTTGGCAACGGGACCCCCTCCACTACCTCTTCTGCCACTCGCCAGATAAGTGGCGAAGCAGGCAGGCAGGCAGGTGGGGAGCACGGTGGCTGCAGCACCCTCCTCCTCCTCCTCTTCCTTGCCTTGCTTTGGGCGACCATGGGAGAGGTGTAACGAATGCATGCACACACACACACACACACAAACGGTCCACAACCCACATGCCCACACCTACTCACACCCTGCACATGCAGGATTGGGCCCCCGTTGCTGGGTGGGTGTGATGTGGTGGGGGTGGGCGGCAGGAGGGGGGCAAAAATGAACTTTGTCCCCAGGTGCTCCAAACCCTTGCTACGCCTCTTGTCTGCTCCTTTGCTTTTAGGCAACAATATATTAGCCTTTGCATTTAATACTATGCTGTCTTGAACAAATTGTGCCACGACACCATGATATTATTCTGCATTTTGACGGACTAGCAATTTGCAATTCCACAAGTGTTTAGTAATTTCTGTGGTTTTTAATATATATTTTTGAGGGTATATTAAAACTAATTTTTAAATGGACTGTGCTTCTCTGTCTCTTCAATGTCATATGTTCTCTACATGACCAGCTCATTGGTAAGTACAAACTGAATAAGACCAACAAGCCCTGTGAAGAAAGACTGAAAGAACTGGGCACATTTAACCTTGTAAATAGAAGACATACAACATAAAAATGGATTGCTCCATTTTCAATGCATTCCTATGGGAAATTTGTACAGTAACCCCCCGCCGATCGCGGGGGTTAGGGACCCACCCCACCCGCGATCTACGAAAATCCGGGATATGCGGAAGTGGGGGGGGCTGGGGCGGGGGGGTGATCATGCACCTTTCCCAAAAGCCTCAGAGGTGCCCGGGGGAGCTATGGAGAGGGATGCCATCCGTCCCCACAGCCCTTCCGTGCAGCTCCGAGGGCCTCCGGAGGCGCCCAGGGGGACTGCGGAGAGGGACGCTGTCCGTCCCTTCAGCCCTCCCGTGCGGTGGCACCCCAGGGGCGACGAAGAGCGATGCTATCACCCCCCACCCCCGCCCCCACCAGGCTTCTCGGAGGGGGGCGAACGGAGCGACCAGATGGCCCCCCCACGGAACAGGTACTGCGATCCCGCAATGTAGCAGGACCGCAGTACCTGAACCGCAAAATGGCGGGGGTGACTGTATAAAGGAAAATTTGCTTAACATAATTTCATTTGGAATGAATTTATTCCTTTATACAAGGTACCACTGTACTTGAGAGGTAGAGGAGAAGAGAGGCCGGATCAACTTCTAGTCATTCTAGAGTGGACGATATGTGATAATGACATCAAGTGATAGGAAGCCATATTTTGGTGGACTATAGGGGGAAACTTTCCAACCGTTAGAGCAGTACTGCGATAGAACCTATCGCCTTGGAATGTGGTGAGCGCTCCGAAGCTGATGAATCATTCAAGAGAAGGCCAGACAGCCAACCTGCAGGTCTAGTTTGATTTGGATTTCTGCATAGAGCAGGGACTTTGACTTCATAGGCTGCTTCTGGCTCCATTATTCTATGATTTTTTTAAATGATGATTTTAAACAATGTCTAGAGATAAGCAGGGATCACTGGTTTGGCCGTTCCTGCCAGTTCATATTTCAGGCAGGTTCTGTATTGTGTCCCCCTTGGTTTCACCTCTGTTTATGAAATGTATGGTAAAATGTGGTAGAGAGGTTAGAATTGAACCCCCCTGGAGCTGCCTAATAGGATTTTTTTTTAATTATTTCCTTTCCCTCCTTCTAATCTAACTGCTGACCTTTTCATTCCCGTTGGAAAATCAAGGGAAATTAATATGGATTCTTCAAGGCTGGTCACTGATCTCATTTAACTCTTCAGAAACCCGACTGGAAGCAACTCATGCTGAGCTGTGTACAGTATATTGGGGGAAATGGAAATTGTCCTTAATTCCAGTGTGGTGGCCAGCCAGCCAGTTCAACTGCAGTCTATAGAGGAATGCTTCTGTTTCTCTCTGGCTGCTTTCATCTTTTGCCAAGATCAAGCACAAAAGGGAAAGGAGGTGGGTGGCCACGGTGATGGTGTGTAGAGTGAATTGCTTTACACCCTAAAGGAACTTAATGGCAGATTTTTCACCATCACTTCTAACTTATCATCACTATTAATAACTCCAGAACTTTTACTTCGTCCTGGCCGGGTAGAGCACTTGGCTGAAACTGTAGCTGAAAAAGTAAAGGAATGTGAGTGGAATCTAATTCTAGTCCATTTTAGCTGTTCGAATATGGGTTGTGTAACTAGGTAAGGCTCCCCTTCCCCAGGATCACTTAATTAATTATAATGATTGTTGTGTTAATGAAAAGTCTGCCATCAGTCCAGTCAACTTTCAGAGTTGCCCTGGTTAAAGCTCTTGCTGTGAACTTCCCCTGCATTGTTATTCGGAGGCACCTCTGTGTAAACTGCTCCTGTCCTTGAAACAAAGAGTGTCATTCTTCAAATGAAGAAGCTGTCATTGCCTGTCATGTAACAAATTAATAAGCACATTTCCCCTAAAATGGGGTGGGGGGGAGTTGAGATGGAAGGGCAACACGCATGCACACAAACATAACCCACCCCATTGAAAACTATACTTATGCTTGCTTGGAAACTAAGTTTCTTATTTACCCATGTGGCCCAACCAGTACAGGCTTAAATGTGGAATCTGGGTCCTGGTTTTGCACCCAAAGTGAATATTTCCACCCAAAGTCAAAAGTTACATTAAGAGAAATGCCCCGTTTCACCCCTGCTTTTAGCACACCCTTCATTTTTAAGACTACAAGGGGCCCTCAAACGCAAGTAGGTCAGCCTTCCCTGTCCTAAACCCAACAGCTGAAGTTACCAAAACAGGCCAATCTATTCATGATTGGCCATTCAAAACCATGATCATTCCATACCAATTTTCACTTTAGTTTTGGCGGGGAAAGAAAGTTCAGCACTGGAATCAGCTAATTACAAGCAATTTGTAGCATGACTAATATTAGCAAATTGTGTTATTTGTTTAGAATAGTTTTCCCCCTCCACCACTCAGACAACAAATCCCATTATTCTTAGCACCCTGTCTATGTTGGCTAGGGTTGTAGGAGTTGTAGTCCAACCCACCTTGTCAGTGCCCCGTGATTTAAAGATTCTGGCTGAAAAAAATGCCAAAAACCATACAGCAACACTTGGATGAAGCTAGTCTCAAACCAAGCAGCAAATGAGCAGTGAAAAATAAGTCACAACATTCACTCGAATGGATAAGAACAAGGTCTGACAGGTAGCTGAGAGACAGACAAGGATATTTCCATCTGTAAAATGTTGGAGGGCCTGCCTTAAAAGAGGCAAGTGGGAGAAGAAAGAGCCTCTGGCAGCCTGGCCATCTGAGGTGGGCGATGGGTTAAAAGGCCACTCATCGCAGACCGGATCCCACCCACCCGTTTGCTCTGGGAGGAGCACCCTGCCGTGGCCCCGGGGCTGTGGCTTTTTGAGCTGCAGGTGCTTTTCCGACTGCCAAGCCTGGAGCGAGCCTGCAGTGACGCTGTCAGTGCTCCTTAGGCCTAATGCCTTGTGACAACCGTCTACCTGCAGTGTGATAATGGGCTGAGGAAGCTCTGCAAAATTGATAGGCTCCTCCGCACTGAAGGAACATGTCTAACGCAGCAAAGCCACAAAGCCCGCTGCAGGAGGCCCCGTCTCCTCTGTTCACCTTTCCGGTCGATGGCGAAGTTGCTCTTTTCCAAGTTAAAAAGAAAAGGGCTTATGTTACACAATTTGACTCCACCACGTGGTGCTTCTGTCGTCCCAGTGGGCTGTTTGGTGCAGCATGGTGGGTTGGAAGAGCCCCAGGACATGGTTCTGATGGCAATGGGAGATAAGACAGGACAAGCATTGATTCCTTGGGTGGAGGAATTGGGCCCTGACTCCCTTGAATGTCAGTGCCTGAAGGGAGAGAGGGCAGCAGAAGGGCAAACCTTTGGAGTGATGATGGCCTGTATTTACACCTGCCCCGGCATCTTATTTTATGACCCTGAGAATTTTGTTCTCCAGAACTACCTTCTTGAAACCTTGTACTGCTTATGGGCGTGGAGGTTCTATTGAGCTATCAACCAGGAATCCCACATGAAGTTATCTAACAACAATGGCTTGGTAGAGCAATTGGAGAGAGAGGTTACTACATTGCAACACATTTATGAGGAGAGGTAGTAGGTTTCTTTTTTGGTCATAAGTTCTTATGGCCGTTGGTGAGTTGTAGCCACCCAAAAGCAACATTTTTGAGGCTCCTTTTTAGGCCTTTGCTGTCCCTGAAATGAGAGCCGTTGGCTTGGCTTGGCTTGGACCACGTGTTTAAATCAACGAAGAGATACTGTCAAGGGCAGGTTTAAAGTGGATTTTGCTGAATTTTAGCGTTTGTCTTTCCTTTTGTTTCATCTTGTGGCATTTTCGTTTACGGACAACTGATGTACAATAGCATCTTCATTACCTTGGCTAGGCAAACACTGGATGGTGTTTGGATTTTCCTTCTGTCAAGACTGGCCTGAAAGACTGATTTTAAAAAAGTATTCACATATAAACCAGAACTGATGCTAAGAACCCTGAGGGGACATCCTGAGATGAGGAATCCTCAGGCTGTGTCAACCAAGCCTGAGGTTTGCTGGCACAATTTCTGTGGCATGGAAGAAAACCAGATCCAAGAGAAGGATGGCCAGCAGGACTTGGACAATTGGGAGACTGGATTTTCAAGGAAGAGGAAAAATACCCTTGCAGTTCCCAGGAGATGGGAATAAATAACGGCAACAGCAAAATGTTATGGCATGGCCATGCTTCTATTTGGAATGGCAACTAAAGCAAAAAAGCAAAGTGTTCTGCTTACATCCTACTCCATAGTGCTTAAAGCATTCTCTGGGCAGTTTATAATTTAATTATGCAGGCTTCACAGCTCCCCCACCCCACCCCAGCAAGCTGGGTATGCACTTTACCAACCTTGTAAGGCTGGAAGGCTGAGTCAGCCTTGAGCCGGCTACCTGGGATTGAACCCCAGGTCGTCTGAGCACAGTTTTGGCTGCAGTACAGCAGTTTAACTACTGTGCCATGAGGCTCTTCTAGTCCGTGATTCTTTCTCTTAGGGCAGGCATGTCCAAACTTTGGCCCTCCAGATGTTTTGGACCACAGCTCCCACAGTTTTTTGCCATTGGAAATACAGGCTTGGAATTCTGGGAGCTGCAGTCCAAAACATCAGGAGGGCCGAAGTTTGGACATGCCTGTCTTAGGATATTCCACTCCAGGGATATGCCTTCCCATACCTTTTCCGGGCTGAAAATATTTTGGTGGCCACTGAACAGTTTCAGTCCAGACTGGACTGTTTATAAATTGAGGATTAGAGTAGGCTTTTACAGCTTTTAAAAACAGGATTTGGTGGGAAAGCTCAGTAAAATGGAGTGTGGTCTCCTGTGTGCTGGAACCTCTCCTGTGCTTTTTCTGTGACCCTGTTTTGGTTTTCTCCATTCCCTGAGTCGGCGTTTGCATCAGAGGATGGTCTGTGGTGTTAACATGGGATTGTTCAAGGAAAGCAAAAGGTCATGCATCAAAATGGCCACTTATCTCCCAAGTATGGTCCTCTGCACACTTTCCAGGTCTGTGCTGAGGAATGGATGGTCTGCCAGATATTGTGGAACATTGCCCTCCTGGCCATTCCCAGTGGGCAGCAACGGCAGGAATATAGTTCATCAACCTCTGGAAAGCTGCAGTCTATCCCCCACCCCCACTCCCGGTCCAAGTCTAGAGAGTAAGTCAGATGAACACAGCAGGGATTAGCTCTATGGCACTGGAATGGACAATCTGAGACTAAATGCATCAGCCAACCTCTGAGATTGCTAGATTTTGAAAGAAAGGAACTCTTGTACTAAAGTGGCCGTAGGGAGATGAAATCTCTTCCAGATTCAAATTGAAGTCCAATTTAATTGCAGGTTTTATTACCTTGTAAAGAGCCAGCATGGTCTTTTGCCATTGAGTTTGTATGA
The DNA here is from genome assembly GCA_023846285.1 of Phrynocephalus versicolor. NCBI lineage: Eukaryota > Metazoa > Chordata > Lepidosauria > Squamata > Agamidae > Phrynocephalus > Phrynocephalus versicolor. The sequence continues at coordinate 7,770,671 of JAHTLZ010003542.1, read as the reverse complement.
CTGGACCTGCTAGCCAAAGGGGAGCAGAAGTGTGTGTGTGGTGTTTTTGAGTGGAACAGGAAGACAAAGCACCAAATGGGAATAAGCATGGCAACAGGATGAATCACTCCCGTACATTGCAAAGTGCGACTACACCCCAACGTTCGTTATAACTTCTAGATGTTCATTATTTATTTATTTTAAATGCGTGTATCCTACCTTTCTCCTTTAAAAAGGTCTTATGATTTTCACATTGATATCTCTTCCAGATACTTGAAGGATACGTTCTGTGCAGAGTGTGTGCAGACCTACACAGAGCTTTAAAAAGAAATATCCTTTGTGGAATTCAGCCCCCATCAGCTCCTAGTCCACTCAGGGTGGCGGCCATGTTGGCTGGATGAATCTGGGGGTTTTAAGAATAACTTTCCACAGTTCAGTCCAGTTCTAACCCCCCTGCAGTAGCTTTCGGTCCACGTGAAGTTCACTATCACATCTGCGGACTTATCTTGCTCCTCTAAAAAGCCATTAACTTTTGGTAAATGATCCCTAGGCTGTTTTTAGAATAATTAAAACCAAAAGGCCAATAGTTATTATCAGCTGTGTATCAGCAAAACTTGTGTCTCCAAAATGTGGGTTCAATTTCTTGTCATTAAAAAGCATGAAGCCATATGTGGAACATTATCACGCATCTTTGTGAAATTAGCGGAGTTATTTGAAAATCCCAGTCTGTCTCTACGGAGTTGGGCCCCACCCCCACACTTCTGCTCCCCATTTCAAACCCCCACCTTCCAAATATTAGGTGAAAGTATTTGCAAACATAAGGGCTGAGGTGACTAGGCTCAAGATTACGTGGAAAGGCTGGGATTGTCCTCAGAAATCAAGAAGGGTTGATTAACAATGTGAGCCGCTGGATGGAATATTATTTTCGCAGCATGGACATAAAGTAAGGTTTGTTTGTTTGTTTTCATTTTAGAGCCAACGACTTCCACTTTTTAAGAAGATGTTGGTCTCCCAAGGCAGAAATTGGGAAATGACACAGCCCCTGTGGAAAGGTCTACTCAGCCTGCCTTTACACTCAACGAACATGACCATTGTTAAGTACTACAGACCAAGTGTCAAGATATGTTTTTAATGCAATTTGTATTTGAGAATTAAAATGTAATATTGCATGTAAGTTTTGTAACTGGCTATGTCTGTGAAGAGTTACAATGTAAAGCTCAAGATCAGCTGAGACAAAAGTAATTAGCTAATGATGTGGTGCAACCGGATTGGTTGAAAGTCAGTATATGAAGAAGTAGCTGAGAGCAAGACTTTGCCCAATGTAGGTCAGTTCACTCTGATTCTTTGTCAAGTGACCCTGCTCATTTTTACCTGTTGTAAGTCCAGTTATGCCTCTTTGTAAATTCTGTGTTTTTTCTCTGTAAGTTATGCTATCTGTGCGTTTATATTGTTTGCCAATGACTGCCTATTTACATTAAGCTCAAGTTTTACTTATAACTTGGCTGTGTTGAGTCGTGTTTCTCTGGGGTTTACACAGAGAACTGCTCGCTCTCACGTACTCAGTAAAGAGTCAAGAGCGCAGATATCTCAACACCAAGAATACGGGCAGTGTTCAGCCTCCTTCTCATGGGTAGTATTTAGAAGTGATGGGAAAGGGGACTATCGCCGGTTGATAGAGGTGTACTGGGTACTCGGGGCTTTGCTGCCCTATTGGTTAAGCTGGAGTCATGTGAGAGTGACACATGGAGCGAGGAGTGACACATGGAGCAAGGAACACCTCTGTTTGACCATGTGAGAAATTGATTGGTGATGGGTGGAGCTCATCTACACTGGGTTTCCTTCCTGCATAGGAAGGAGCAGCTCGGGATGATATCGATCTTTGGGGCAGGCCTGTTCACAGCCTCCCACCAGGAAATATCTGGACCCTGGGTCAAAGTCCCAGTTACATAAGAAGAGCCATGCTGGATCAGGCCAAGGGCCCATCTACTCCAGCCCCAGCCTAGCTGTGGTTCTGCCTTCTCAAGGAAGGCAGAGCCTTGAGCAGGGTGGGCCAACTGGGACTTTGCCAGGAGAAGGGGGGAGGGATGAATAAGAACTGCTCCCAAGCTCCAGCAGGAGAGTTCAGGTGCTCAGCTCTCTGGCTGCTGAGCCACAGTTTGAGAGTTCAGCCCCCCCCCCCCCCCGGGCCTCCAGGAGAGGGGCTGGACTCTGTGATCCATAAGATCCCCAATATCTCTGCAGTTCAAAGGTGGTGGTTGTGGTCATCATTGTCACCACCACCACCACCACCACCACCACCACCACAATATGCAGGCATCCTAGAGTGAGGAGAACAGATGGATAGACAGCATGCTTCACATTTGGGGGGAGGCTGAAAACACAGGAATGAATTTAACGAGGGAGAGAATGCAATCACATTCAGATTCAAGAGATGTTGCAACATAATGACAACAAGAGACGTTGAAGAGAAGACCGCCTTCTTCCATATGAACCTGCCCATACTCTAAGATCAGGCCAGGAGGCCCTGCTGAAGGTGCCATCCCTCAAAGAGATAAGGGGGTGGCATGTCAAAGCAGGGCCTTCTCGGCTATTGCCCACTCAACTCTGGAATGCCCTCCCTATGGAGATCCGCCTGGTGCCTACACTTTGGCTTTTCGGCGCCAGGCAAAGACTTTCCTGTTTGGCCAGCATTTTAATTAGATTATTTGGCTGGACACATGAGCAGCAGGGTTTTATAATTTATAATTTGTACTGTATGCTGTTTTAACTGTATTGTATTTTATAGCTTTAGTAATTTTATTGTTTTATAGTTTTTAATACTTGTTATATGCCGCCCAGAGACCTCTTGGTAGTGGGGTGTCTAAAGATTCTTGTAAATAAATAAATAAATAAGATAAGACAACTGTGTGACTATATTTGCTTGATTTGTCAATATGTTGGAGGACAAGTATGTATTTGATTGTATTTGCATATACAATATTTGATTTATTAGTTTTTGCTTTGTTATCAGATTTAATTATCTTTGATTTGTTAGTTTTATTTTCAGCTATACATTGTACGTTGTTTAATTGTATTATTTATCATATTGTCCATGTCTTAGCTCTTGTAAACCACCTAGAGTGACCATTCGTCTGATGGTGCAGTATAAAAAATTAAATAAATAAATAAATGACTTGGTTATCAAAACAGGAACTGAGATGGGGATGTGTACTGTGCAGCCTTCTTCTCATAGTGAGAAACCAAAGGAATGTGAAAATCCTTCACATTCTCTGTGAATATTTTTCTTTTTTCCTAGTTCAGCAATCTCATGAGATTTCCTGGATGTTTCATTATCATTTTCCCCCCATAGAAGAGACACTAGTCTCCACAAAATTATAACTGCCCCTGCCCCTGCCACTCCACCCTACCCCACAGCATTATTCCTGCAGGCATCCTAGAGTGGGGAGAACAGATGGATTGACAGCATGCACAAGTGTCTGGAGAAAGGGCATGGAGCTGAATGGAAAACTGTTCCTGCATAAAAGAGCAAGTAACAAACACAAACATTTAGCAAAAACAAGAGCGAGGGCTTATTTTCATGGGAAGCTAAGAAATCTTGGTGTGTGTGTGTGTGTGTGTGTGTGAGAGAGAGAGAGAGAGAGAGAGAGAGGTCTCAGTAAGAAGTCTCTGACTGGAGAGACTTCATCACAGAGAATGAGAGATTTTTCAGGGATGCTCCAAACCCATCCCATTGGACAGAGGAAGGGTGTTTACAGACACGGAAATGGTAGCACCCTGACTTCCTGTTACGGTGGCTCATGCTTGAAGGTCTTTCCGACAATAGCAGTAGAGTTGCAGAATATTCTTTCTCTGGTACCTACTTCAACATTTTCTTGTTGATTTATATTTATCTCTTGGCAAAATCGAGCCAAAGCCTTTTAATTTCTTAACAATAAAACCATGTTGCATCCTCTTAAAGTTGCTTTTAGCATGGTAAACCTTTTATTCTTAACTCACTTAATTGATTTTCAAAGTATCTCATTTGCCATGTCCTGAATTTATTTTCTCTTCTGTCATGTTGCACTCTGCCTCACTGAATGTGTTATTTTTTTATCTGTAATAAGATAAAATAAATATCCACCAATAGTTGACCACGGAGGACCAGGTCACCCTTCCCACATGAAGAAGATTTGTAAGAGAATGTTGGGCTGAAGAAATTTTTAAAAAGAACATATGCATGAAAGCTGGTAAGGATGATGAGTCAGAAGTATGTGTGCCACCTTTCAAGTAAAAGTGAACAACAACAGGGAGATGTTTTGGTTGACTGAGCTGATTCAGCGAATATGAAACTCTTGAGCAGTCAACCCTACATTTACAGCCCCCGTGAGGTTTTATATGCAGCCAGCTCGGTCCCTAAGAATAAATGATCCTCCCACTTTTGGTTTCTGGCTTGCTTAAATTTGTCCTCTTCCTTTGTTTGAGTCTCTGAATATGAGGACTTTTCAGACTTGACACGGTGACTCATTTAATGGCGATGCAAACATTTTCTCTTTTAAGTCTCCATGAGAAGCATGCTTTCTAGGATGACCTGTTCTATGAAATCTTACGAGCCTAATTTCTCCTGACTTTTTTAGGGATTAAAAAAAAAAAAAGGACTGATGTGAAGTGGAAACCTCATACATTGGAGCTTGTGTCAATGCATAATTCACCCACGTCTCAATCAGTTCTCGGTTCGCGGGTTGAATAAACTCTTTTGGGTCTCCGGTGTTGGTTCTGGTTCACGTGCATCTTGAACAGTAGTACTAGCATCCAAAAACCTGATTCTGCAATGACTGTGACACTTCCACAAGCTTGTGCGAACATGGAATGCTTCGACTCGTATGATTCACATGGTGATGCCCACTGGGATATTTATGTCATGCGATGTTACAGAATGTTTCCTAGCTGAATGCTGTTCAGTCTGTTTTTACCTTCCTGGGACAGAAGCAAGTCCCATGCAGTCAATCCTTTGAGACAGAGGTCTCATCATGCACGGGACACTCCCAACGGTGCTCTCTGTCTGCGGCCCTGCTCCACGCATAATTAGAAGGAAAGCGGCACAGTGATTGGAATTACATGTAGTCCCAGGAGAGCCAGCTTCTAATCAAGTTCCAGCCATGAAATGTATGGGGTGACCTTAAGCCTATCACCCACTACCTATCTTAACAGGGTTCTATTGAAGGTAAAGGGGAACAAAGCCACATATGCCACCTTCAGATCATAAGGTTGCATGGGGAGGGAATGGGATGTAAGTCTAACTTACGAATGAAATAAGGGTACAGTAACCCCCCCGCCTATCGCGGGGGTTAGGGACTCACCTGACCCGCGATACATGAAAATCCGTGATATGCGGAAGCAGGTCGGGTGGGGTGGTGGGCGATCAGAGGGGTGGGTGGGGGCGGCGGGGAGCAATGCAATCGCTCCCCCCCGCAGCTCCGAGGCCTCCTGGACGGGTCTGGGGTGGTGGCGGGGAGCGATCTGATTGCTCCCTGCCGCCCCCTGCGCTGCTCCGGGGCCTTCCGGAGGGGGCGGCAGCGGCGGGAAGGGGTGCGATCGCTCCCTGCCCCCCCGCAGGTACTGCAATCCCGCGATATATAGGGACTGCAGTACCTGAACCGTGAAATGGTGGAGGGTGACTGTATCTGGTTGCCCTCGTTATGTCCTGTGTGAAAGCGCCTTGCCTTTTGCTGTGTTTTGCTTGCAGGCATCATACCCAACCCACTGGATTAGGAGGCATGGAGAGAAATGTCATCATGAAGAGAAAGGCCAGCCACACCCTTTTCTAGCAGCACTGACAATCTGTAGGCCTTTTCCACTCTTTTCCATTCTTAGCAGAACACTTTTTTTACGGGATAAATTCCACCTCGGGGAGGTCACTAGTCCATAAGGTGGCCATATGGTGGAAGCAACTTGATGGTGCAGAACAACAGCTAGATCCCGCCGAGGTCTCTGGCCACTTAGGTGCGCCACGAGTGGCAGCCTTAATCTGCTTTTTTAAGAAGTCTGTGTTCTAATCTGTGATCAGCGCGTGTACAGATTAATTGCACAGTTGAATGCTTTTAGGCTACCCTTCTGTTCACTCTTATGGCTGCCTTTCGTGTGTGCGTGTGTGTACAAAAAGAACGTGGAGTTTTCCTTCTAGCCCTTGCAAAATGTGAGCAGCATGAAAACGGGGAAACAGCCCATGAAAGGGTTACTTGCATTCCGTACATCTGGTGCTTTGGCTATTAATATGGTAAGAAAATCAGTTAGGCAAATTGCCCAGGGTGCTGATGCTAAAGGACCTATAATTAACATGTGACCACTCCTGGCCCACAGAGCAGTGGGTAATAAGAATGGGATGATACTCATCTATTTTCAGATGATGCATGCCTTTTATCCAGTAAGTTTATAAAATGGGGGTTGGGGGAGAGGAAGGATGCCAATTAGATCTCTCAATTATTCCTTAGTTTGAGCCATGTTAGGTAGAAGTGTCCTTATTTTTAACAGCCATCTGCTGATGAATACAGTCTGGTCATCTGAGTTTCAATCATGTCTTCGTTGTGGTTTTTAAGGAGTAGAGGGATTGCTTTTAGCAGAGCTGTGGCCAGAACTTGGGAAAAACTTATTCTGAAGGGGTTCTGTCTGCAAGAATTCCCCGGCTCAAGTGGCCATTCTAGCCAGGGGATAATGGGACCTGTAGTTATTTACAGTATTTATTTATTTAATTTTGAGTATTTTTAACCCACCTTTCTTCTCCCCAAAGTACTTTTTCCAAGATCGGGCCATGAGTCCTTCTGTACAATCTTCTACATGTCACATCCAAGACCAGTTCAAAGAGAGAACACATTAAGAAAACAGAGCAGGGATCTTATTGTTTCTTAATAAACTTTAGTGTTTGTTTGTTTGTTTAATTTCTATACCGCACATCCAATGGCAAGGTCACTCTGGACGGTTTACAGCTACAACATCAGCAATAATAATACAAGCAAAACAAGGATAATAATAGCAAAATATCATAATGCAACATAACAATGACAAATAATCTTAATATAATTAAAATAATAAGAACATTATCCAATGAATACAGTATGTTTCCATGTATAAGGCTATATTGTTACCTACAATTGTTAGACTAGAAATTGAGAGTTGACTTATGCATGGAAGTCAACCAAGGAGAGACCCGTCCAGCTTCAAAACTTATTTTGGGTTGGAAAAGTGGGGGGGGGGGTCATCTTATACATGGAGTCACCTTTTAGATGGAAAAATACGGGTAATTAAGAATTCAATTCAGTTTGATGTAGTTTAGATGGGAGGGATAAATCATTACTAGTAAACACTGTAGTCATGGTCTGGGCAGTGGGTGTGCCTGCATAAACATCCAGGTCTTTAATGCTTGTTTGAATGAGCTCAGGGGGTGGGGAGGCAGATGTCATGGGGAAGATGGTTCCATAGGCATGGAGCAATAGCTGAGAAGGCCCAATTCTTTGTTTTTCCCTCTACAGACCTTTCTTGGTGTTGGTGCCCTCAAATACCTAGCCTGATATAACTGGGTAATGAGGGTGGTTATCATTAGGACACGCCTGTCCAACAGGTAGACCATGGGCTACTGGTAGCCCACAAAGGGTTCAAAAGTAGCCCTCCAGCCATCAATAAAAAAAGTAAGGGGATATGTTCTCCACCCCTCCCTATCTCAGCCGAGAGGGGCAGTTCAAGGGCCATGGCACATTCAAATCTGTTCCCTCCAGAAGAGATGAATTGGTTTCAATGCATTCCTATGGGAAACTGCTGCTCTACTTATAAAAGTTTTTACTTATGAGCATGTGTTCAGAATGGATAAAATTTGTAAGTAGAGGTTTTAGTGTAGTAGCCCTCAGGTACTTTGGGCCAGAAAAAGTAGACCTTGGCCTGTTCAAAGTTGAGCATCCCTGCATTAGGAGAAGGCGCTTATCAGGTAGCAAACAGAGATGGGCACGAATTTTAAAAAATGGTGTTTTGGTTTTTCATTTTTCGTTGTGGGTCCATTTTGGTTCGTTTTCGTTTTTCATGATTTTTGTTTAAAAAAATTGTTTTGTTTTTTCATTTTTCATTTTTACCCGCTTTTGGTGCGACTTAAAGCATTTCTGTGCACGGACATCCCCCAACGCCCCAGACAAGAGGGAAAACACTAAAAAATGATGCTGGCAGGGATACAGTATAGACTAGGTACACAGGGAGGCTGCAAAGGCAGTGGCGGGCATTGCTCAGGGCATAAGGCAGCCGCAGAGTGACTGCACTGCGGGGCAGGGGAGGGTACTCACTGAGAGGTACGCACGCACACAGGGAGGCTGCAAGAGAAATCTCTTCTTTCTCTCCCCTAAGAGCAAGGCTGCAGCCAGCAGGAACACAGAGACACACACCTGCCTGGCTGGCCTAAAGAAACGAGTCACAGAGACAACAATCCCACCCTAACTCCCACCACAGACTGCAAGGAGGACGGGGGCTGCCAAATCTTTTTATGCCCTCTGTGGCTGCCACACCTACCCAGTCTGCAACCTGGGCATGCTATTGGTTGAAATTGTCCAAGAATTTAGATGATCCCATCACATGGCTTGCATCCATCTTGTGGCTGGAATCCATTTTGTGTCATCCTTAAAGGGAAAAGAAAAAATACATCACGACGGGAGAAAGACAAAAACAAACGTTTTAAGAACCCCAACCCCCAGTAGGTAATAATTTCAAATAATTATCACTGTATTTTTACGGATGTCCAGGGTGTTTTAATGCCCAAGAAATCAATATTAGGCATCTGGGAGCCATTTTGGGTTGATGTCCCCTAACTCCCCTTAAAGGAAAAAAAAATACAGCGATCTGAGAAAAGGCATAAATGCACGTTTTAAGGACTCCAACCCCCCGGTAGGTATTATCAGGCAGAATAAATAATTATCGCTGGGTTTTTACGGATATTCAGGACATTTTTTAACATTTAAAAACAGCTCATTTCATTGCGCATTGCCATTAATGAAAACGAAACATAACGAACCTAATTTTCGTGGTTCTGTTCGGTTCGTTCCAATTTCTTCACAATTTTCGTTATTCGTTTCATTATGTAACGAAACTAATAATGAATAACGGAACTTTTTTTTCATTTCATGCCCATCTCTAGTAGCGAAGCCCTAAACTGGTTAGGTCTTTATATGTCATAGTTAACAACACCTTGAAATTGATGCAAACTCGTAACCAGTATAGGGCAGCCAGGATGGGGGGAGAGGGGAATATATGTTGGTGTCTCCTAGTCCCCATCAACAATCTGGCTGCCATGTTCTGGACCAGCTGAGTCTCCTCATCAGTCCCGAGGGTAGCACCACATAAAAGAGCATTGCATTAGTTCTGATGTCATTGTACAGCATCAGAATGCACAGTCAGATAGGTATAGACCAGGCCTGCCCAAAGTCCGGCCCGGGGGGGGGGGCAAATCCGGCCCGCCAGGCCATTCTGAGTGGCCCACGGCTGGCTGGCCCACCCTTCCCTCTCCCTCCTTCACCCCATGTTTTTTTAAAAGAAAGTGGGTGGGGCTTGCAGTGGGGTGGCAGGGTTGGTGAGCAACCGGCCCCTGACACATTCTCAGCCACCAAATCTGGCCCTCCTTACAAAAAGTTTGGGCACCCCTGGTCTAGACTTTACTACTATTATGGTCACTGATCAGCAGTATTGAATCTAAAAACTCCAAAAAAATTGATAACATACTACATTAACGAGCAATTATATCACCTATATACAGCTATTACTATGTGAATACTTTTAATAGTTTTCTCATTTACAATAGACTGAGGTGTCCAACAGATCAATTCAATAAACTCTGTGGTATCGCATCTCCACCACCTTTCCTTAAGTACTAAGCTGGACTGAGTTTTGATTTACTTCTAACTTTGAAACCATCCCTATATGTAAATGTACATTTGAGCAATCTGTGTAAATGTGAGTTCGCTTCCATCCCCCCCTTTTTTCCACCAATGATTAAAATTGACATGCTTCCTGCACTATGTCTGCTCTCCCACTCTGGTTGTAATACTTTATTTTGCTTTTATAATGGGGGTAGGAGTGGGTCAGTCCTCCTCAGGAATACAGCGCATAAGAGCTCAGCAGACAGAGTACTCCTTGCTATTTTGTGAATGAGAACATGCCCTGTTGAAAGCACCAGGGAAACCTACACACACAAAGCAGGCTGTTTATGTGTGTGGTGGTGAATATGAAAAAGATTCTGGCAAGGAATGGCCATGAAACGAAAAATGAAATGCTGTTTTGTCATTTTGTTACATAACAAAATGAAACAAAACAATGAAGCAGCATTTTTTACAGATGAAACAAAACAGTCGTATTTCCATTGAAACAAACTGTGTTGTTCTGTCTGTAAAACGGTGGCTTACTTGCGGGTGTTCTGCCACTGAGACCACCCAGTCAGGCCGGAGAGGGTGAGTGGCTGGTAGGGCATCCTAGGCCCGCTACCGGAACCTCCACTTCTGCCACCGGAGCCGTTGCCGCTGCAGCAGGAGAGGGCGAATGGCCAGCAGGCTGGTCTAGGCCTGCCGCTGACAGAGTTGCTGCGGCTGCCGCTGGAGCCCCACCAGCCATCTGGGCAGGCCAACCTAGGCCCCCACCCTGCCGCTGTCGGAGTCGTGCTGCTGCCAGCAGAAACGGAGTCACCGCCGGCCAGCTGGGCAGGCTGGCCTAGGACCCCCCACTACCGGAGTCGCTGTCAGTCAGCTGGGCAGGCCGACCGCCACCAGAGCCTTTGAAGCTGCTGCCACAGGTAACGAAATGTTTTGTTTTGTAAGAATTTTTGTTGTAAAAATTTGTATGAGACTAAATGAAAAGAAATGTGGGGGACCATGAAACAGAACGAAACAAAACACCATTTTCCTGTTTTAGCCCCAATTCTGGCCAATAGATGTTGATTGTACACCACCCAGGAATTCTAACAAGGATGAAAAATGGTATAAAAACTTTTTAAAAGCCACCAAGGAGTGTTCTCACCCCCTATTCCCCTTTAATCTGCCACATTCTCAAGAGCTAGAAAAGGCCCTCCTCCTTCAACTCAGTCCCAGCACCACCTCCATCTGGGGGTTCAGGCCCCGGGATCCCATGTTCAGGAAGACATGTTCAACAAAGACATGACAATACTCTATAATCAATGAGGGTATTTTTTTGCTCAGAGTCACAACACTTGTTTTACTAAAGGGGAAAAAATTATCCACCTTTCTGTGTAACTACGAAGTAAGCCAAATCTATAAATTTAAGTTCCAGGCTGTGTTAACTATTAAGTTACTATGACATAGGTTCCCTCCCACCCATATTTCATACTTAGTACAGTATAGTGTTCTTTATCTTAGCTAAAGTGATACATCCTCCTTGTTATCTTAACAGTGACTCTTTTTACATCTATCTTCAGCAAGATATGTAACTTAATGAAAACATCTCTAAAGCTGTCATCTGCAAAGAAATGAGGCATTGCTTCTTAATATTTGAAAGATACTTGCATAATTGTCCACAGGGCCACTGCTTGACAAACCAAAACAATATTTTGAGGTGTAGTATAATGCTTTAGTACAGAAAATAAACTAAGAGTGAGCTTGCTGCAAGAACCCCTACAGAGTGCCATTTCTTTACCATTTCATTCATATGAATGCCATATTTTTATGTGTATACAATACTATTTTTTTCCTAGAATCATGGCATGAAACATTAAGGGGCATTGTACACACAGAGGTAAGCCTTTCTGGGGGAGAGGGTGGGGTAGGAGGAAAGCCAAACTGGCCTTGCTGCTCTGTTCTGAAGACTCAACTCTGCTCTGTTTCTGCAAGGATTGGAGCTTTTGTTTTTGCAGGGAAATGCTTGAGGGTGGAGCAACCCATTAAGAAGTTCATTTTCAGGCAAAAAAGAATGGTCCGATCCTCCAAGAACAAAGCAGAGAGGAGGGCAATCAAGCGCTCCTGGAAAGAAAAGAAAACAACAGGGGGTGGGGTGCTTCCTTCTTTTTTGCCTGAAAATGAACTTCTTAATGGGTTGCTCCACCCCCAAGCACTTCCCTACAAAAAATCAAAGCTCCAGCCCTTGCAAAAACAAAGCAGAGAGGAATCTTCAGAACACAGAAAGTAAAGGAAACACCATGGGTGGGGTGGGGCTGGGCTGGGCAGGTCAGAGGAGAGCTCAAAGAGGATTTCTTAATTTTCTTAATTTGGGTGTCTTAAAAGGTTGGGGGAGCGTCTAATATACAGCAGTGTCTTATAGATGGGAAAATATGGTATCTCCCTAGGTGGATTATGTTGTTGCATAGTTTACTTACTAAGTGGCAATTGTCCTACTTCTCTCTGGGTCTAGGACTTAGGTCCATAGTGCCATCATCTCATAATCTGCTCTTGTTTGAGAGAAACATTAACATTTTTGCCTAACTTTTTGATTTTTGCTTCCTTTAAACACTCCAAATTATATACGGTTGGATCCCAAAACCAAATTACCTTCAGAAGAAAAAATGGAGGTTTGCCATACCATTGGATAGAGTGCTTGGGCAGTCCTGCACTTTGTTGTTCTTTGTTATTGTCCTATCTTTACTGCCAAGAGGTTAGAGAGAAGTGCCTGTGGGATTTTCTGTCTCAAAAGTTGACTCTGCCGCGGTCCTTCTGCCAACGGAGCATCATTGCCCCTCCCCTGTGCGAGGTAATGCGAGACAGGTGGGGGCGAGATTTGAGGCCTGAGTGGGGTGACCTTATAAAGGGGGCTCCCTGCCCAGGCCGAGGCCTCTTCCTTTGTCGAACATCCCCCTCCCATCCACCACGTTTAATAGTTCCAGCGCCAGTCTGACTGGTCACATTAAGGGCTGGATAGAAATTTTTGACCCGCTCCAGAATTGGCTGCGAGGAGCGGGGATTTTTCGCCTATCCTGTGCTGGCGCCCGGGGGTGATTTTTGGTTTGTTTTGTTTGATGTGTTGGGTTACTTGGCCCATGGTTGTGCAACAAAGACAAGTCGGTCACACTGGCGGTAGTACAGAGGGGTTAGAGCTGGTGAGTCCAATTCAAATAGCCCCTCCGGGCCCATCCAACCTCTGAACGCTGAAGATCCAGAGATTACAGCGGTGGGGAAGGATGTGCTCAGAGGCCTTGCCTAGGCCACTGGGCGTGAAGAAAGCATGCAGGGGACCTGGGTATAGGGGAGGTAATTGGCCAGCCCTGGGGGTCTGGGGCTATATCAGGCCACCAGGGGGTGGGGACTCACCCTAAGGCTCTCTAATTGGCGGGGTCCCAGGAGACCCCCAGTACTGACTCTAACCTGCACAGCGGCAGGCCCCTCAGCATATTATGTGTTGATAAGATGTGTTTTAACATGTTACAGTTGATAAAGTGTGGCCTGCGGTTATAACCCACAACCTGTCTCACATCTTCCTTCGCTCGGGGGGGGGGGGGGCAATGCAAAAATATCCAGGTTGACTTTTGGAGAAGGGAACACCAGTTTGCAGCAAGTGTCTTTGGCCAGTCCTAAAAAATACATGGCAGGAAGGAATAGTCACAGGCAAAGCAATACCTACGGAAGATATGCACCACTGTCATACATACGGTCACTCAAGGCAAAAAGTAAGGTTAGAGGCAGCATATGATTAGCAAGCATATTAATGTTGCAGAGAGGCAGCTGAAGCACCTCTTTGGGGTTTGTCAAATCCAGCTTTAAAATTGATTCCTGGGCTGACATTCTGGTTCTGAAGACTGGAGCACCAAACAAAGCAAGCAACGTTATATGCATAATCTCAAAGATGAGTGGAACTCAGCCACGTGCATCCGTGAACAATTTCCCTCTTCCAGTGACGGTCAATCACTCAAGTCTGTTTCTGGTCCCAGAATGCAAGAATTTAGCTTCCATGGGGACAGGAGCCTTCCCATCTGCTTCAATGCCAACTTGCATGAGCCCCAACAGCCTAAGACAGACAATAAACAAAGTTTTGGACACAATTTTTCAAAAGCAGTTGGCTTGGTTAACTTATTGTTACACACCAACTCAAGGTGGTGGTCATCACCGTCGTTGCCATGTTAGTCTCTGCGCATGCTGTTAGGTCACTGGTGACCATGAACTTGAAGGCTGCGGGTCCTCCATTCTGTTCTTAACTGTGGAACCTGAGAGTCTTGGACCTTTCCGAGCAGAGGAAGAAGTTGCCGGCTGTTGCTCCCAAAAGCAAAGATCTCTCCACCTGGCTCAGCAAAGCAGAGCTTTTGTCCCAACAGGAGGTGTGGTGAGCTCCCAAGCCACACTTCCTGTATTTGCTAGGATGTCACTTCTCAAACAGAATGACATCGAGGTCAGCACTGGAAACCCATGAGTGCACAGGATCCTTAATACAATTACAACAGAAAAAGGGCCCCTTCTGTCTTCTCCTATGCTCAGGTTACAAGCATTGAAGACGTATAGTGGTGGCTTCGTTTCTCTCAAAATGTAACAGTGTTATGCCTCATCACATGGGAAAGTAATGAATTATGCCCAGTATTGGGACATGCAACATATTACCTCTGCTGTTTGATATTTAAATATCAATGACTGATTATAAATATGCTCCCAGGACTATGCCAAGGCTGGATTACCAATAGTCACCCACAAAAACACCACTTGCTCGCACTACTTCCCCAGGCATTCTCTGAACCTTCTGAGTCTCCCACTGGTGGCCGGGGGTCCGTCGAGCAAGTCTGATGGCTCGACCGGCTGAGAACACTCCCACAGCTCTGTATGTAAACACAGAACATAGCAGGAGAGGGAAGGCAGAGCATCCAAGAAGTCTGCTGGCCTCTCCTGAGGTGGAGGGATCCATTGGGATCTCCTGTGTCTGTGCAGGGCGCAGCTTGTTCCCTTGGTCAACGGGTGGCCACTGAGCTTGGTCATCCCCATCCTGACAGAGCGTCTCTTTTGTAACAAGTACAAAGCTTGACTTCTCTGGCTTGCCATCTGTGATGCAGGACTCTAGGAAAGGAGCAGAAGCAGGGGGCATCTCCACCCCATTGAGAGAGACAGAAAAAGGCTGATGGAAACCAAACTGGATGGAGAGGGCTAATTTTTTTTTGGGGGGGGAGGCATATTTTCTACATAATAGATGGATTTGCAGGTGGCCTGAGATAAGTGGCCCGGTGTCGTTGCAAACAACAAACCCAGTGACAATGCAACTCTTCTAGTAGGAAGATAACAGCTAACAGTTTGTCTTCTTTTTTTAAAAAAAGTGAAGGATCTCAACAGTTTTGGTGACCTTGCTGTAAGCTTTTCTGTCAGGGGTTAACTTTTCAAAAATAGCATAGCAGAGAAAGGTGGAATAAATCTAACAACACAAAGCACTCGTGTCTAAACAGATCAAAATAAACATTTTTGTTTTTGGAATCATTAACTGCGTGGCATTTTCCTGGTAGTGTGACAGTGTCATTGTCTCTCATCATCTTTTACTGTGTCAGGTTTTAGTGAAAGCAGACATTAATTTGAGGCACTTGTTCCCATGTCTAGCTACAATCTTGTGAAATTGGTAAGAGCACTGGCCGTACGCATGGACCATTGGCCCTGGAATCAGGATCAAAAGTTAGGGCCTTCTCAGGGACATCAAATGGGGACCAATATGGACGCTGATACAGAGCAGTATGGAGACTTTCTGTGTTCATGAAAACGTCCTGTTGCACAAGTATTCCCTGTTAGTTTGAGGCATTTTTCCTGTTCTGTATAACCTACCTCCTTCCCCGTCACACGGTAATTGATTTTGAGCAGAAGTTAATGTCTAGTACAATCCAATACATGCTCATTCAACAAGCCAAGAGCCATTGATTCCAGCAAGGACTTAAATCTATTTGAAAAATAGACTGAGTCAGACTTTAATAACACTACATGTGATAGGTCCTTCCAAAGGTAATGCCAGAAGAAGCAGGGGAGTCCCATGACAGGGCAGCATGAATGTGCAGTGAAAGGGCAGTGGTGGTAGAAACCGGTGCCTGGTAGAGATGGGCACGAATTGAAAAAATGACATTTCGGTTTTTCATTTTTTGTTGCGGTCCGTTTCGGTTCGTTTTCATTTTTCATGAATTTTTTTGAAAAAAATTCATTTTTTTTGTTATTTGTTTTTACCCACTTTTTGCGTGACTTAAAGCGTTTCCGTGCGCAGATGTCCCCCAACGCCCCAGACCAGAGGAAAAATACTAAAAAAAAATAATGCTGGCAGAGACATAATATAGACTAGGTACACAGGGAGGCTGCAAAGGCAGTGGCGGGCATTAGAGATGGGCACGACTTAGCGGTATTCCCGTTTCCGTTTCCGTTACTCGTTTCCGTTACGGAACGGAAACGGTAACGGGAATTACTCCGCCAGACTTCGAGCTCGAACCGACGAACGAACAATTTGGTCTGATTTTTCGTGGTCGTTACTTGCATCGCGCGATCGCGCGCGATGCCAAGCGGCACAGAAAAAAAGTTTTAAAAGTTTTAAAAAAACCCGATTCCCGGCCCTAAAAGCAGGCGAAAACTGTCTGAGGGCACCTACCACCAGGCCAGAAGGGGTTTTTTGGGGTGGGGGGTTCCCCGCCCCCCTTTCCTTGGGCTAGTGCTACTGCTGCGCTGCGCTGGTACCAGGCGGGGGGGCATTGCCAATGCCATTCGGTGTGCGGGCGGGGGGATCCAAAATGGCGACCGCAAATTTTTCTTTGAAACCGTGGCCCAAATACCCAACAAAGCACCACAGAAACATGAGAAAAATAGCTATTTTAAACACTTGAATTTTTACTGTAGCAGCAGTGGGTTTGTCTTGCCAAAATACGTCTCCGTTGATTTTATTTTATTTTATTTTATTTATTTTTTTTACACGTGCGCAACAGTGGGCTGGCCATGGGACGGGACCATGCAAATTTTCGGAGCCATTCCACCAATCGCATGGCCAGGTTTTGACTGACACTTCTGGATGTGCCAGAGGGCATAAAAAGGCGAGGCACCTTCCAGTCCGTCGCAGTCTGGGCTTGGATCTTGGAGGGTGGTTTAGTCAGGGCTGGATTGCTGCGCTCGCTCGAGTCTACTAGTTTCGATTTCGCGGTCGCGCTAGGCAGGGACTCAGGGAGTGAGGGAGGGAATTGAATTTAATTCTCGTCGTCGCAAGCATACGATTCGAATTTCTTTTATTCCTGGCTGTGGGGAATAGCAACTCAGCGTTTATTCTTTTTTGTTTTCGGAAGAGTTCCGTTTTTTATTTGCTTTGCTGTTTGCTTCAAGGGGGAGGGAAGATTTGAGCGGGAGGGGAGGGGAGTGCGGATTGGAAATATATTATTTTTATTTTACACTAACATACCATTTCTTTTCTATCCCAAACCCAATTTCTTCCCACCGAGTTCATTTACTTGGCAAAGGTCCTTTTACCCTGCGTACCTACATCTTTTTTGCTGCTGTTGCGATTGGGGTTTTGGAAGGGAATCCAGCAACCCTATCCTACCCTAGCAGCTTATAGTTTTATTTATACCTTACCAATACCATTCATTTTCTATTCTACCTACAGTTCAGCAAGTGGCAGTACTAGTGCTTAGAAGGGGTGGTTGGAGGCTGTGGATTAAATTATTTTAGGCAGAGTCTCCCTTGCCAAGCCAACCAGTGCACTCAAAGATCTCTCACATCACAAGCACATTTGTGTTGACTTGGCATTGGCATTTGGCAACAAGGCTATGGCACCTTCTATAGAACATTTCACAATTTCATTTTACTTATTTATAGATATATATTCTTTCTCTTGTCCAACACCTCATTCATTTTTTTGGATTAAGGCACTGAAACAAACATTTGTTGAAGGGCAGGCACCCAGCCACTTTATAGACCTTTTCCTTCAATTACATCTTTGAAGAAGTTACCTGTGCAATAATACACTTGCCTTTTGAAACTTGTTTGCCAGGATTGGCAAACCCATTCCTTCTACTAGCTTGGTTTTTGTGCTGTTTGTGAGTCAACCTCACTCATTTACTTTTGCCACCAGGCTACATAAACAATTACATTTTTGAAGAAGTTACATTTCTCTTCGTTACACTTGCCCTGTGCTATATGCATTGAGAAACTTGTTTGCCAGGATTGGCAAACACCTTGCTCCTATTTCCTTGTTGGTTGTGTTGTTGTTTGTGCTGGTGTTGTTGTGAGTCCATCTCACCCATTTCCTTGCAAGCAGAGCCTACATAAATACAATCCTACTATTATTTACACAACTGTGAAGAAGCTACAGTTCTCCTCCTAAGTACAGACTTGACTTGTGCAGCAGGGCATCGAGACTGAGACTAGGGTGCCAGCCAGGATTGGCTAAACCCTTACTCCTATTCCCTTTTTGGGGGTGGGGGTGTCGTTGTCACTCCATCTCACTCATTTCCTTGCAAGCTGAGCCTACATAAATACAATCCTATTATTATTTACACAACTGTGAAGAAGCTACAGTTCTCCTAAGTACAGACTTGACTTGTGCAGCAGGGCATCGAGACTGAGACTAGGGTGCCAGCCAGGATTGGCTAAACCCTTACTCCTATTCCCTTTTTGGGGGTGGGGGTGGTGTAGTGACTCCATCTCACCCATTTCCTTGCAAGCAGAGCCTACATAAATACAATCCTACTATTATTTACACAACTGTGAACAAGCTACAGTTCTCCTAAGTACAGACTTGACTCGTGCAGCAGGGCATCGAGACTGAGACTAGGGTGCCAGCCAGGATTGGCTAAACCCTTACTCCTATTCCCTTTTTGGGGGTGGGGGTGGTGTAGTGACTCCATCTCACCCATTTCCTTGCAAGCTGAGCCTACATAAATACAATCCTACTATTATTTACACAACTGTGAAGAAGCTACAGTTCTCCTCCTAAGTACAGACTTGACTTGTGCAGCAGGGCAGCGAGACTGAGACTAGGGTGCCAGCCAGGATTGGCTAACACCTTGCTCCTATTTCCTTGTTGTTTGTGTTGTTGTTTGTGGTGTTGTTGTTGTGACTCCATCTCACCCATTTCCTTGCAAGCTTAGCCTACATAAATACAATCCTACTATTATTTACACAACTGTGAACAAGCTACAGTTCTCCTCCTAAGTACAGACTTGACTTGTGCAGCAGGGCAGCGAGACTGAGACTAGGGTGCCAGCCAGGATTGGCTAACACCTTGCTCCTATTCCCTTGTTGGTTGTGTTGTTGTTTGTGGTGTTGTTGTTGTGACTCCATCTCACCCATTTCCTTGCAAGCAGAGCCTACATAAATACAATCCTACTATTATTTACACAACTGTGAACAAGCTACAGTTCTCCTAAGTACAGACTTGACTCGTGCAGCAGGGCATCGAGACTGAGACTAGGGTGCCAGCCAGGATTGGCTAAACCCTTACTCCTATTCCCTTTTTGGGGTGGTGGGTGGTGGTGTTGTGACTCCATCTCACCCATTTCCTTGCAAGCAGAGCCTACATAAATACAATCCTACTATTATTTACACAACTGTGAAGAAGCTACAGTTCTCCTCCTAAGTACAGACTTGACTTGTGCAGCAGGGCATTGAGATTGAGACTAGGGTGCCAGCCAGGATTGGCTAAACCCTTACTCCTATTCCCTTTTTGGGGGTGGGGGTGGTGTAGTGAGTCCACAAAAAGTGAGAACAATGAGGAGAGGTCGCAAAGCAAGAGGGCAGGGGAGGGGAACTCCTACTAAGATAAACCGGGCCACGTTTCTGAGGGAAGGGACAGGGACTAGTAGTGCAGAAAGTGATACTGGTGCAACTCCCTCCCCAAGTAGCAGTGCCAGTGGCACAAGCAGCACCGTGCCATCATCGTCTGTCACCGAGGGAAGCATGGATGAGGCATACCAACTCCCATCTCCGATACCTGACAGCATCACCCTTAAGCAGGAAGAAGACGAGGGCTCTGATTCCGAAATGGCATCAGAATCAGAATCGGGATCCCTTTATCTAAACCTGCAAGATTCTGAGGACCTGTTGGCAGGGACAGACTTAAGTCAGGCTCCAGGCAGTGAGGGAAGGAGCAGCCCTCTTTCCACCCAGAGTACCACCAGTGAGAGCAGTAGTACTACTCTACTTTCCCAGCAGGGCACAGGCCACACCAGCACCACAGCAGCGCCGGCAGGCAATAACAGAGGGGGCGTTACTTTCTGTAAGCCACGAGGGTGTCTCTGGGAGCATTTTGAGAACAGCCCACAAGACCCAAAGATGGCGGTGTGCAAGATATGCGGGGTGGTCTTGCGCAGGGGGAATGACCCCAAACACCTCTCCTCAAGTGGGTTGCGCAGCCACCTGATGAGGAAGCACCCTGGGACTCTGCCTGGAACCCTGTCAGGCCCTTGCTCTTCAGGGAGGAAGAGAGGGGAAGAAGGGTTAGAGAAAGAAAAACACAGCTCCGCTAGTGAGAGTGGGAAGAGGCAGGCCACTCTGCAGGAAGTGGGTCTGTTGGGTGGGACTTTTGTCAGCCCGCGAAACAGGGCCAAAGCACAGG
>JAHTLZ010003542.1:7714895-7726741 GCA_023846285.1 Phrynocephalus versicolor | reverse complement strand
AGAAGAAGAAGAAGAAGAAGAAGAAGAAGAAGAAGAAGAAGAAGAAGGCTTTCACTTTATATGGCATGAGCAACATCTGAACTGGATTCCAAAAAGGACGAGACACTTGAGATCAAATTGCAAATGTCAACTGGCTATTGGAGCACACCAAAGAACTTCAGAAGATCAGCCTGTGCTTTATACAGCACTGCAAAGGCCTTAATAGTGTGGACTGGGAGGAGTTGTGGATTGTTCCGAAAGAAATGGGGATACCTCAGCACTTGATTGTCCTGTATTGGGGTCAGGAAGCTATTCTGAACCACCAGAAAGACAAACAAGCAGGATGTAGAGGAAATCAAGCCCGAACTCTCTCTTTCCAGGGGTCAAAATTGATGAATCTGAGGTTGTCCTCCTTTGGGCACATCGTGAGAAGGCAGGTTTCTTGGGAAAAGACAGTTATGCTCGAAAAGGTGAAAGGTGGAAGGCAGCAGGAACAGAGGAAGACTCAATATGAAGCAGAATGTCTCCCTAAATGCACAAGTCTGAGCAGGGCTACTGAGCACAGGATATGGTTGATGGCTACTCCATAGGGTCACCCTAAGTCGAAGGCACTTTGGCGACACGTAGCAGCAGCAACAACAGGAACAGATTGGGGAGACATCCTCTGCCTCATAAGGGAGCTGGCATTCTACATATAATCTCGATCCAAGAACCAGCTTTGAAGTGACACTGGTGGGCCATGGTTTTGAAGGCATGTGCATATAATAAAGGATTAGCAGACATCACGCATGTATGCAATTTGGATGGCATTGTATAGGCACCTGTTAAATTCGCTCTGAATCTTCTCTGTTTATCTTGGCACTGGTTAGTTTGCTGCCCATGCCTGCACTGTTTAGCTTTGGAATTGGGGCCCGACACCCAACTGCCTGCCCCAGCTCAAGGGGATCCACCATAAAATATTCTTCTCCCTCCATTCTGTGAGTTGTCTTTTGATGCTAGAGCTTCTACCTTCAAACCACTTCTGAAACGGCACCTGCACGACCATGTCTGGTTATGTCCTCAATCACCCATTCAAGAAGAAGATGGCACATCACAGCAGGAAAGTTGGTTCAAAATATGATGCTGTTGTTGAGAAAATCCAATGTATCAACTATCACTGAGAGAACAAAGTCTGAGTAAAGCATTAACGTGTGTCCTCACCCAAATCACACACAGCAGTGCTATTGCAGCCCCTCAAAGTGTCTGTTTCTGTAGCGCCCTTTAAGGCCTAATACAAATATTAGCCCCCATTCTTCCAATTTAATAGTGTTAAAGTTTTAAAGAGTCAGGGACTGTCAACCAAATGGTCTTGGCCACTGCGAGAAAGGTATGTGGCAGGTTCACTGTGCGAAAGGATCTTGCCGATGTTCTCTCTGGGTGCCCACGGATGGTCTGGGGGTGCATGCCTCCTTAATCACTGCCCCCCTTCAAAGTCAGGGAAAGGTGTGCTTAGCGAAGTGGTTACAGTGCTAAATTGCATGGCAAACACCACAATTCCCCCTCGCCTGGTTTATGGGTTGGATGGATGCATAGCCTTTTCTTTCTCTACAAACCAGGTTCTAAGGTGGCAGGGAGGGGGAACTTTGGCTCTCCTGAGGATGGCCAATATCCTACAGCCAGTTATATTGTCATTCAGGATATCACAGTCCCTGTCGCTGGCTATGGCGATTAGAGATGGGCACGAAACGAGCAATTTTTCGTTTTCGTTTTTGTTTTTTCATTTCGTTACATAATGAAATGAAAAATGAATTTTGTCTCCAAAATAAAACGAAACAAACCGAAACACCAGAAATTTTGTCGTGTGTTTTGTTTTCGTTGCGGCAAATACATTGAACTGTAATTAATGCTAACAACACAGCAATTTTTCATTTTCATTTTCATTTTTCATTTCATTACGTAACGAAACAAAAACGAACCGAAACGGACCCCCTAAACGACAAACGGCAAACGAAACACCATTTTTTTGAGTCGTGCCCATCTTTAATGGTGATGTTTGATAGGCCAGAACAGCCGGAGGACCAAAACGTCCCTTTTTTCTGACAATGCTCTGCATAATGAATCCACCCCATGTCTGCTTACCTTCCACTGTTATGGCAAAGGGTGGCCTGGCCTCTGGCTATTTGTTGGGCTCTTCTCAATAGTTTAAAGTTTTGGGATAACAACTACCAATTAAGAGTTATTAGCAGATCCACCAGTTGGCCATTTGCTTTGAGAGCAGATTTTCAAAACAAGAACAGGGAAGGCAGAGATTATTGCTGAGGAAGGTGGGGGGCTGGTCTTCATTGCAACTTCTCTCAAGGTGGCTGATCCGTTTTGTGAAAGGCTGGTCTGTGCGCGTCCTGTGACTTTAACATAGGATTGGGAGTCACCTTCCTTGCTCCTTACTGGGATGTGAGGGTAATGTCCCTGTTGTCTCCCAGGTGAAAGGAAAGGGAGGAATGGAGGGATCAGAAATAGGGATGGGCACAAAACTGAAAAAAATAATGTTCATTTCATTTCATGCTCACCCCTGTTTCATTTTGTTTCGTTTATGGATTTTTTTTAAAAAAAATCATACAAAATGAAATGAAATGAAATGGCTCCCCTGGTGCCAACTGGGCCAGGTGTAAAGGGGTCCAGACATTGAACGCTTGGCAGGAGCCCTCAGAAAATTATGCAGAGGGTAGTTTCGGCCATCGCGCTGCCCTCCGCACCATTTTCTGAGGGCTCCTGCCACTCTGTCAAGGGCTGGAGCCCGAAAACGATGGAATGAAATGGTTCATTTCAATGGAGAAATGACCGTTTTGTTTAGTCTATAGCAAAATGCTGCTTCCTCATTTTGTTTTGTTTCGTTACATAACGAAACAACGAAACAGCATTTTGTTTTTTGTTTCCTGCCCATCCCTAATCAGAAAGGCAATTGGGGCAAAGCGACATGGGCAACCAGATCAAGCCGACACAAACTATATATTACAGAAAAATCTGTGCATTTCTTAATCATGATACGGGCCTTCCTGATCAATCATATTGGCAAACAAAGCCTGCACTTCCCTTTTGGTGACCAATCAGAAAACAAGGTGTGCTAATTTGCAAAGCACGGGGTGCGTGAAAACCTTTCACCTTCTGCCATGAACTGGCTATGGTGGATGGTGGTGGTGGTGGGGAAAGACATGGGGAATGGAAAACACCTAGAGATACAGGTATTTGGAAAGGAAGCTACGTATTTGTGTGGGAGGGGCGAGGCAGTGGTGAAAGATCGCTTTGCATGGATCTTTTGAATGGAGGGAGGGGTAGTAATTCCCTGACAGGAAAACAGCAGGGCTTCACCGAGCAGTTAACCGCTTGACATGCTGGTTGGGCCAGAGAAACTTGGCAGTGGTCAAGCGTCAAGGGCAGCCTGAAATTGCTACCAGTTTGACATTAATTAGACACCTCTTGGATGGCTGTGCCGGTGACAGGGGCCGTCTGTGCTCAAAGCTGTTTGGCTGCCCTGTATTTCTGCCCATAGTCTTTGTTTTGAGAGAGAGAGAGAGAGAGAGAGAGAGAGAGAGAGGCAACTGGATTTATACCAGGCTGAGGTAACAGATAATTAGTAGAGGGATTTTGAGACAACCTGCACCATGGTGCTTTTTAGGGCAAAGGGAGAAAGGCAACACAAATGGAAATATGAATAGAGAAAAGCCACATCAACAAAGGAGACAGCACTTATCTGGAAGAGGTGTTATCTGACTGGACAATTTTCAAAGAGATTCCCATCTGTGTATGCCTCTCCTTCCCCTCCTCTCTCTCTCTCTCTCTCTCTCTCTTGGCCAGGCAGCTAATGTGCAATGATTTAGTGCTGCGCTGAACAAATAATATAAATCTAGCATATTGCCCGAAGCCACTGTACCACCTCCTTGGCTTGTCAATATCATCCTCATCAGAAGCGGAGGGGGGAACGCTGCACAGAGGGTGGCTGGGACCATTTCAATGGAACTTCCCATTTTAAATCTGTGATTAAGGAATTAATCATATATACATGAATTAATTGGGATTGCAAGCTTTAGCTAATTAATCAGTGGGAGTAATTGAATAGAGTGCTAATGGTGGTTTAAAATGTGCCCTGATTAATGGTGGAGTTCAAAGAGCAGCTCCACCATCTGGGACTTTAGAGGGGAAAGTGGATTTTCATCAATGTGTCAGGGTTACACCAGTATTCCCTGACTTGGCCCCCTCTAGGTGGACAGACCATGCTAAATGGGGAAGATGGGCCTTGTCGTACTGTACGTCAGAAAGGCAACAGATTGGGAAAACTAATATTCCCCCCTCCATAGGCACAGAGTTATCACCCCTTACATATATCCTGGGAGATTCAAACAGGCAGCTCAAGGTTGACTCTCCCTTCCATCCTTCCAAGGTCAGTAAAAGGAATGCCCAGCTTACTGGGGAGCAAAGTGTTCTTCGCATAATTGTGCCGTAAACCACTCAGAGAGTTCTCAAGCTCTATAGAGCTGTATATAAGATCAACCAATCAATAAGCCAGCATTCAAAACGTTATCAACATAAAACAGGCCAGGCTGTTAAAAATCTGAGTTGGATGAATTTTGGGAACTGTTGGGTAGTTCAGTGGCTCAGGAGCCTCGTGGTTAAACTGCTGTAATGCTGCAACCAAAACTGTGCTCACAACCAGGGGTTCAATCCCATTTAGCTGGTTCAAGGTTCACTCCGCCTTCCATCCTTCTGAGAATGGTAAATTGGAGGGGGGCAAGCCTAGCTTGCTGGAGTTAGCATAATTAAATTGTAAACAGCCCAAAGAGTGCTTTAAGTGATATGGGGTGGGTATGTAAGCAGCACACTTTGTTTTAGGTATCTGACTCTGTGCCTCCTTGACATGGGATGGACTCAGTGATCCAGAGAGAAGCTGGAACGTCACCAATGCAATATGTTGTTTAATGTGTGACTAATAAATACCTAATGTGGTGCAGTGGATGGAATGACAAACTAGGACTTAAGACACCTGGATTTGAATCCCCACATGGCCATGTACATTCATGTGGGTGCGGCACTGGTTAAAAAAATACTTCTTAAATATCACATTTACCTTTAAAGATCTCTATTCTCTACAGTTGCCATAACCCAGTTCTTAAACATAAATATAGGAAGAAAAGATTAATGGGCTCAGATTGTCTTCACAGTTTTTCAAATCTCCAAAATGGACTTTTTAAAAAAAATGTTAGGCCCTTCCCACACACCTCACTCCCTCAGCTAAACATAGATCTGTGGGCTGCCCGCGTGGTTTTTGAAATTGCTTGATCAGTGAGAAATACAAATGGATGAACTGGGCAGCAGTTATTCCACATCCTTGTTTTCCGAGACTGCCCACAACAAATTAATGGAGCAGCCAGTCTTTTCCTCAAAGGATAGGTCACCCTTCAGACATCAGAAAAATGAGCAGAGAGACATTCTTTATTTAGCAACTTGATTCAAAGAGTTTGTTTATTAAATATGTGGGCAGGCCTGCCAGACAACCTTGATTCTGGGAACTTGAACTTTTAAAATATCAGTGGTTGCAAGACTTGTGATTCAAGTTATGGGAGCTGATAGAAGTCTTAGCATCCAGATGTGTGTGTGTGTGTGTGTCTGTGTGTCTGTGTCTCTGTGTGTGTGTGTGTGTCTCTGTGTTTGTGTGGCCTCTCACTATAGATTGGTGTAAAATGGAGGGTGACATTGGCAATCAACTCCTCGCAAGCCTGCAGTCCAGCATGTTGGGGAGAATCTGAATGGCTCTGTGGGTGGAAAAAAGTAACTTGTCAAATCATAGTTACATTTAGACCTCAGTGTTAAATCCCAACTCTCCATGGCAAAGGATCTTTAGTAAAGAAACAATAAAGGAATATGACCTTAAAATGGAACAGCTGGCTGGAATTCCTATTACCGTATATACTCAAGTATAAGTTGACCCAAGAACAAGTCGAGGCCCCTAATTTAACCACCCAAAACTGGGGAAACTTATTGATTCGAGTATAAGTCTAGGGTGGGAAATGCAGCAGAGCCTGGCAGCTCCTCCTTTGTGAGCTGGGGGAGTGGTGTGTGATGTTTAAAATGACTTTTAGCCACCAAGACAGCTTGCCTTGGTGGCTAAAAGTCATTTTAAACATCACATACCACTCCCCCGTGATGCAGAGTGTGGGGGGGGGGTCAGGAGAAGCAGTGTGCGATGTTTAAAATGACTTTTAGCTACCGATCCAAGCACTTGCCTCAGTGGCTAAAAGTCATTTTAAACATTTCACACCACTCCCCCACAATGGGGGGGGGGGGTCAGGAAAAGCAGCACACAATGTTTAAAATGACTTTTAGCCACCGACCTACACCGAAACTTGCCTCAGTAGCTAAAAGTATTGACCCGAATATAAGTCGAGGGCCCCTTTTTTCAGCCCCAAATTAGGGCTGAAAAACTAGACTTATATTCGAGTATATACAGTATGTTTTCTGCTCCTCCTTCTTGGTTCTAGGTCCGATTGATCTTCTTCATTATTGGAAACGACTGCTTGTATAATGTGGTTTGATGCTCTATGCAGTATTTCCCAATTTTTTTGAGTCACAACCCACTTTTATCATAGCCAAGTAACCTGCGACACCCACCAAATTTGCATTAAATTGCTTTTTAGTGGGGTAAAGAAAACACATGAAAACAGATGTTTAGAATACAGTATAAATCTAATCTATTAATGAAATAATACATAATCACCCTCCTTAAATGTCTCCTCTCCAAAGTGCCCTCACTAAACAGATCATCCCCTCAAGCCCAAATACAGTACTTCCCCCATGTAGAAGACTATATATTTGCCTAAAATTGTTTGAATAAAAATGGAGGGTTGTCTTATATGTGGAAATGTTGCCTACAATATCTAGAGGTCCAAGATTAGGAATCACTGCCTGTGTCGTTTGCTAGGGACTGTGATTGCAGAGCGCTGAGTCGTATGTTTGCACTTAGATGCTGTGAGGTTGCCTCTGACTAAAGGCACCCTAACAGGGTTTTCCAGGTAAAGAAGGCATTTTAAGGAGTCAGTTCACTAATGCAAACTCCTAGTGATCTTCCCCAGCCATGAGGACTGGAGCCCCATTTTTCTTTGTCCAGTCCCTACACTCTATCCGTTACACCACGTTGGCTGTGATGAGCGTCCACTGCATTGTAAACATATCCAGGCCTCTGTGCGTCATTTGAAAAGTGCCACCTCTGTTCACACGTTGATGGAGTTTCCACGAGAGGCACCGTGTGTCAATGAAAAAGCCACAAAGAATAAGTCTCTAGAACATTGAAGAATGAAATGAAAGGCAGTTACTTCACATCTGTTTTGTCTCTGTAAGTGTTGCGCTGCAGACCAGTACAAAAAAAATCTTACTTCACGTCCATCACGCAACAGCTGAAATTTGTCTCAACTACGCCCCCGAAGCAGGATCAGAATGTGACCATACTGTACCTGGCGCTGGGTTGGGGTTGGGGTATTCTCTTGTCACGATTTGTTCCCAGTTCCTGTTATAAAACAAGGGACCGTGTGGTAACAACGGTCATGCAACAACCAGTGTCCACCTAGTGGTCAGCGGATGAAGCAGCATTCGACATTAGTTCCCTTACGAGAAACACCATGCAGCACAAATGTTTATTAAAGAAAGTACTGAAAATTCTGTAGCACCTTGTAAATCCTGGAAGGCCTGTAAATCGAAATATCGAAAAAGTTTTATTTATGATATTTAAAAAGGGGTTAAGAAAGCAAAACAAATTAAGAATTTGTCACTGAACAAGACCGTGAAGTAACAGTTGTCATGAGACAAGTTATCATGCCCGTGAGAAAATGGAAACAGGGACAAAACTACGTGATCGCGACCAACGCTGTCACGATACAAAACTAATCACAGAACAAAGAAGGACATGAAGTAATCACCTAAGTATGACACAAAGCAGACACTTCCTTGTTGCTCCAGAGATCAGAGCGACAAGTAAAAGTTAAAAATAGGGATGGAGCAGGCTTCGGCTGTATATTAGTGTGTGTGTCGGGGGGGGGGGGACCCTCCTAACTATAACAGGAGCTGTTTGGCAGTAGACCTAACGGGGTGGGCTGCCTTTGACTGGTGACACTTAAGCACAGGTTGGGTGTATACCTGGCAGTGTCAATGCTTGTCCACTTTTGGGAACATCTCAAAGATCCCTTGCATCTCCCAAATTTTATGAAAGTGGGTTGGCCCCTCAACGCAGCAGAGACCGATCAATTTTTTTTCCAGCGTCTCATCAGCCAGTTTATGCGGAGATTTTCTACAGGACAGGAGTGTTAGCTGCAGCTGTCTGGTGCTTTGCAGAATTCAGTTCCCAGAGGGAATCTACTCCCTTTCCCCTTTGGAATGGCTGGGGAAAGAAAGAGAAAGGGAGAAACAACCTACAAACAAGGGAGAAAGGATGTACCAGGGAGTGAAATCATAAGGCTGGGCTTCAGGGTCTTCTTATATACAGAAGTTTTCATGGCGGGATCTTTTAGAGGCCACTCATTCATAGGGTTGCTGTAGCTCAGAAGCTATCTGACAGCAGCTAAGGACGACAACATAGAGTGAGGCACCTTGCTGGGAATAACAAAATCATCCTGAGCTAATGAAACAAGAATGAAAAATTTATCTGGCAGGGAGAGGGGGGAGGAAGAGGGAAGGGGGGAATATTTAAAGTGTAATGACACCTACATTTTATATTCCTACCCATCTCAGTCTTTGCAATTCATCTGATAGCTCAAATACTATAAATTTAGTTGAAGATAACAGAACAGATGGGAAAAACATATGGTTTGTAGGTAGTGTGTGGTGGTTGGTATTTGTGGTACATTAGGGGAATTTATTTTATTTTCTCTGTTTTCTACTATAACTTTTTTTCAGGCTTTCTCAAGTGCTTGTGTGTGTGTGTGTGTGTGTGTGTGTGTGTGTACGCGCGTGCACACACACAACTCTACATTAAATGGAACACTGGTTGTGTTTGTTTATATCAGTTTAGACCCTCATTTCCTCTTGTAACACCCATCCTCAGTCCTCAGTGCTTGCAAATGGTTGTAGCTTTGTGAACTCTGTTTATTAACACAGGTTCCAATCATGGAGTAATTCCTTGGTCCTTTCTTTGTTTAATGCTGTACTTGCCTAGTGCCAAGAAGTAGGTCCTAGTGGCAACAGATTTTCAGCCACTGAGTTCAAGCTGATTCTGATTCATGATTATCTTTTCTAGGATTTTTTAAAAGGTACAGACAGATGACTCACTGACCATTCTCTTCTTTTGGTGGGTGCCCTAAGATTGTGCAGCTTGCCTGTGGTTACAATGGGGCTGCTGTTCCCCCCACCCCAGGAGGCCCACTGAGGGAATCACACTCCTGCGATCTATCTAAACCGCAGAGGCATCCAGCCAGCTATATTAAATAAAACTGAATGCCTAGTGATTGATTCACAATGAGGTACATGGCAGCAACCTTTGGCCTTATTTCTGGTACAAACAGTGTTCTTGATGATAATGCAAAGGAGCATATCTGGAAAAGGAAGAGACCACAACTGTCTTTAGTAGCACACCTGTTTACAGGATCAAAGTAAAGGAACTACCGGGTTACTAACTGCTAAGAACTGAGATGGTGCGGCTGCTGTCCTTACTGCTACAATTTACTGCTACAGTAGGACCCCCTTATCCACTGATTAATTATCCACTGATTCAGTTATCCACGGTTGGCAGAGGAAAAAAATTAAACAATTCAGCAGCCACAAAGCAAGCTGTTGTCACAAGCAGCAGTTGTAAAGCAAGCTATTGTCACAAATAGCATCTGTAAAGTAAGCTACTGTCACCAACAGTGGCTATAAAGCAAGCTACTGTCTCAAAACAGCAGTCATAATGGAAGCTACTGTCAGGAAAGAGCAGTTTGTGGGTGAGTGGGCAGGCGTTCTCTCTTATCCACGGTGTTCATTATCCAAAGAAAGGCCTGGAACCAATCCCCAGTGGATACCGGGGTACTACTGTATATATTTATTTTAAAAATAATTTTATTAATAACAAAAACAATGAAAAAACAATCAAAATGTCATACAATCACATCAACATAATAGGAAAATAAAATATGAAAGAAAAAAAATCTATAGAACCTATGGAACCTTGTGCTCCCTTCACCATTGAGGACTGTTCTTCTATTCACATGTCAAATTAATATTGTTATTTGCTTGTTTATTATTATGTATTGTGTTATTGCCCCAATTCCCTCTAGAAATACAGTGAATCTTCACCAGGGGGTGGAGGGAATTCTTTTGCTTTCTCAAGTACATGTATCAAGAAGGGTGTACATATACAGGGGTGACTCAAATTACAAAATTAATCTGTTCACATTTCTTTGTACCAAATCTTCCATGCTAAATTGGCTCTCATGTCTCCAATAATTTGGATGGGAGGATTCCTGTGGTTAGCTGATGCAGCATCTCTCCTGCAGTCTGTGTCTGCAGGACAGAAACTGGACCACATCCCTTGGTCACACTTTCAACCACAGACAAATGAGCAGGGCCACTTTTACATTAGAAAGAGGTCGTGATGG
Source organism: Phrynocephalus versicolor (assembly GCA_023846285.1). NCBI lineage: Eukaryota > Metazoa > Chordata > Lepidosauria > Squamata > Agamidae > Phrynocephalus > Phrynocephalus versicolor. The sequence goes on along the minus strand of JAHTLZ010003542.1, from coordinate 7,716,173 downwards.
GGAAAAAGGTGTTCCTAAAGTGCTCTAAGTTGCCTAGTTATCCACCCCTGCCATATTGGCAAAGTAGTCGATTTGGTTTTGTGAATGGTCATCAGGAAGTAAGCACAAGCATTTTTGCCAGTATGATTGGCAAAACCTCTGGAGCATTAATGGATTTGAACTTCTAACAATAGGCTGTTTGCCTCTTGGATGTCAGCAAAATACAATGATTGATCAAAAATGAAAACAAAGTTTAGACTTAGTTTGGATTCTCGGGGGGGGGGGGAGAATATTCCAGAATTTATAATCCTACCAATACTTGGCAAATTAACCAAGCAGATACAGTATTGTAAGGTAGAAGAGGAGGTAGTTCTGAGGCTGAGAGATATTATACTAAGTTTCTAATATTTTAGAAATGTGAGAGAGGGTTTGATCCTATAGATGGTTATTATTAGAGATGGGCACGAAATGAACAATTTTTCGTTTCCGTTTTTGTTTTTTTGTTTCGTTACGCAATGAAACAACAAACGAATTTTGTCTCCAAAATGAAACGAAACGAAACGAACAGAAACACTGGAAATTTTGTCGTGCGTTTCGTTTTCGTTACTGCAATGCAGTTGAATTGCTTTAAAAATCATAAAAATCACAAAAATTGAAATAAATGGTAACAAAACAGTAACGAAATGAACGAAAACGAAAGCAATTTTTTTGCAAAAATTCACAAAAAATGGAAACGAACCGAAACGGACCCCCTAAACGACAAACGACAAACGAAACACCATTTTTTTGATTTGTGCCCATCTCTAGTTATTATCAAAGAAATCCACACATTAAAGTTTTCTGGTTAACTTTAGATTTTAAAAGTAAGATACCTTTTTTAAGGCTTAGTTCTGTCTCCTATATTTTAAAATGTCATCATCATTAAATACATTTGACAAAATTATGCATCGCTGAATTCTGATCCAATAAACTCTGACTAGTTATTCTCAACTCTCATTCTCTGTTACTCTATCCTTTGCTTGAGTCCCAGGAGCATTTGCTACAGAATAAATTTCCAGACACTATCTCCAGTTGGAGAAAAGTCATTTAGAACTGAAGGGTTTTCTCACTCTTCAGATTTGCTGAATAATTTTGATAATGTGCCCCATGGTGTCTGTTTGTCTGTTTGGGCCATTGAGTATTTAAGCAGCAGCAGCAGAAACAACAACAACAACAACAACAACAACAACAACAACAACAACAACAACAACAACAACAACAACAACAACAACAACAACAACAACAACAACAACAACAACA
>JAHTLZ010003542.1:7701638-7714885 GCA_023846285.1 Phrynocephalus versicolor | reverse complement strand
CAACAACAACAACAACAACAACAACAACAACAACAACAACAACAACATAATATTAAAAACACGAACATTTTAACCTTAGCTGTAGTTGATTAATCAGTCAAGGTTTTAACTGCAGTCCAAAATTTGTGCACTAATTAATCTTTGGAGGTGACAAGAAGCACGTTTGCAGTATTGGGTCTCTCATTGGTTGGCATCTCCCAGCAGTTTCATATAGATAAATTAAAAATCATTGGGGGTAATGGCTGATCCCTGAGGAACCCTATACAAGGCATCCCAAGGGTTAGATACCACCTCCCAACACTGCACCATCTGGGATCAGTCCTCAAGGAAGGACTGGAACCAATGAAGAATGAAGCCCTCGTGACCTAAATTTGATAGCCATTTCAGGAGCATCCCATCATTGTGTTGTTTGTCTGTGAAACTTCTTGTCAGGATGTGGTGATGGCATCTGTTGCAGATGCCTTTAAAAGGGGATGGGACCGACTTCGGGAGGAAAAGTCCATTGCTGGTTACAAGGCATGATGGCGATATCTCCAGGCTTAAAAGGAAAGTACCTCAAAATGCCAGATGCAGGGAAGACAGGTCTCTAGTTTTCTAATGTGCTTCCAGAGGCATCTGGTGGAGCCACTGTGAGATACAGGAAGCGGGATTGGATGGGCCCTTGGCTGCTCCAGCAGGGCTCTTCATATGTTCTTATGGTTGGTGGTATCAAAGGCGGCAGAAAGTGTTAGGAAGACCAGTAGGGTGACACTCTCCCATCTGCTCCCCTTGAGAGATCTTCCTGAAGGGCAACCAGTGGTCTTTCAGTTTCATGCTGTGCCTGAACCCCAATTGAAATGAATCTAGACAATCCATTTCCTCCAAGTTCACCTGCAGCTGGTCTGCTATCACTCTCTTGATCAACTTGCCCAAGAATGGAATATTGACAAGGGGCCTATAGTTATTAAAATAATCCAGTGCTGAATTTTGTGGAATGGGCCTTATAATGGTCTTCTTTAAGTGAGAAGACAAATGAACCAAATGTAGAGACGCCTTAATGATGTGCATACTCCATTCCACAGTCGTCCCCTTTGCTGATTTTAAGAGCCACAATGGGCTAGAATCTAGAGAAGAGGTGGTGGCTTTGCAGGGTGCCTTGTCCACATCCTCAGGCCATACTAACTGAAAGAGCTCCAATTTAACCCAACTAAATAGTGCATTGGGCACCCCCTTCAGATCTACTGATATCAAAAAGGAGTCACATCCTAATGGATGCTTTCAACCTTAGATCCATAATGGGCTGCCAGTTGGTTGCAATTGCCCAGATTTGGATGTAAAAACTGAGTTTGGTCCAGGAGAGATAAGGCCACAAATGACATAAAATCTACCTATTAGTTGGAATTAGTCCCAATTAGCTGGATGTTATGTCTTCTTTAGTAGCTTTAAGCTTATTGAGATATCTTTTCCTGATAGCCCCTAGGTTGAAACACCTTGGAAGCTTTCCTCCATCTACTCTCTAGCTGCCTTTGTGGTTGCTTTGCCCTTTACTCTTCTGTGAGCCACAGAGAAGACTGGGCTGTGCAGTGAGGTGTTTAAGGGGCAACTGTGTCAATAGCTCAGATCACCTCTGAATAACAGTAAGTGGCCAGACGAGCATCACTCATATCAAAGCAAAGCAAAAGCAAAGTGTTCTACTTATATACTACCCCATACCACTTCAAGTAGTCTCTGGGCGGATTGCAGTTTAATTACAGTATGCAGGCTACACATTGCCCCCGCCTCCGGCAAGTGGGTACTCATTTTACTGACCTCAGAAGGATGGAAGGCTGAGTCAACCAGGAGCCTGCTACCTGGGATTGAACCCTTGGAAAAAACCCTGGGAAATGTTGGAAACAAACAGGAGCCATCAGTCCTTGGGGAGCAAAGGAAGAGGTCCTCCCTCCCTCTGGAGGAGTACAGTTGTGTGGAGTCTACATTTCAACAAGGGGGAGGATTCAAGATTCACCATCTTCAGATAATCCTGTCCGTGTCCTGATGGGAACACCAGGTTGAAGGACTGTGTATGGGCCATGTAGATATTTGGGACAGGTCCATGGTAGCCATGAATTCCAGACCTGCTAGCTGGGAACAAAAGTATGGGTTACCTCAACACATCAGCAGAGATGTATCTGGTCAGTTCTGGAAGGGAGTATGCTGGGTTATGGAGGAAGCAGTATACCAACACCCATCCTGTTTGACCTGGTGGTCCAGCATGAGCTGAAGATAATCCAAACCTGGGCAACTCCAAACTTAGATGAAGAGAAGGTGCAATTTTCTGCTGTATCTCAGGTAGCAAATATCTTGAGTCATCGTGGCCAGGGTGAGATTTGAGGAAATTCTGAAAGGACCTAGATCTCACCTGCGCTGACTCCAGCTTTCCTTGATGGGAGGGAAGGTGTTTGTGTTTTGAACAAGGAATTCTCTCACACTTCCCCTTCTTGAATGCTTCCACCCAATCTTCGTTTCCTTCCACACTTGGGCCAGTCTCTGTCACCTTCCAAAGGTATGGGGGAGGGGGGGACATGAAGCATCTCAGGGTCCTTCTTAGTCTGTTATGGATTTCTCACTGCTAGTTTAGTCACAGGACAAATGAACTATACCTGGACACTGAGGGGCTTTTAAAAACTCTCCACCCAATTTCTGAGGAAAAAAAATAGGGTTCTTCCAAGCTGTGGGAAAGGGGAGAAACAGTCTCTTATGCCAGCGTGGCAAACTTAAGCATGGAACTTGCCAGTAGGCTACAGAGAGAAGGACAATGGCATCATGTAAAAACTAAAACTAGTTGTTATGGGATTATTTTTAAGGAAAACCAGCCCATCCTTCCCCTCAGCCTTCTATTTGAAAGACGGGTTGGAACAGCACACACTGTTACAAATGTGGATTTTGTACTTTTACAGCTTACTCTTTGATAATGCAAGAGAAAAATTAATCCTTTATAGCCTGTGATTATCTGGTTACAGCTTATTAAAGATATAAATGCCAGTAATTTTAAATGACTGTATTAAGTTGTCCTTGAAAGAAAAGGGGGTGTGGAGGGAGATAGATAGAGAGAATACAGAGAAAACATTCTTATGAATCATTAATATAATTCTGGTTGGGGCAGAGGCATCGCACACTGTTCCGTTTTAAAAGGGGATGTTTGGTTTTGTCAAGTTTTGTAGACAGTGACTCTTTAATAACAAGGGATGAAATATATTTTTATGGCTAGCTGTTATGAAGTCTGCAATCTCTGAGTGGAGATTATAAAAGACTAAATGCAGTGTGCTATCAATAATCTAAAGTTTGCATGCTGAGCGTACTAGGGTTGTTTAGCTGATAGCATGCTTTTCAGATTGGATGGAAATCTAATGTCGGTAGGCCATTAATAATAATGGCGTGCTTGGGAAATAAATATTGTGATAGTGTTTTACATCATGCCGTTTAGAAAAGCACATTGCGTTGACAGCTGCAACTGACGACAAGTCGTCCGGGGCCATAACAAGGCTAGGCCCGCAGCAGTGGTGGCTGAAGCGGACGGAGGGCAGCGGTGAGTATACAACGAACATCTGTCCCCAAATACCCTATAACCACGGCACTGCGGATCAGGAGGTCTCAGTGTCAGGGTTGGTACACAGGGATGCCTCCCTGCACTGGGGATTACCCAGACTGATGCCATCAAAATGCAGGGAGGGTTAATGACATCGACTGGCCTGGTGGTTGTCATCGGCTGACTGCACCACCTGAGGATTGTGTCTTGCCCGATGCTGCCCGGTTGGAGGGGTCCCAGTAGACCCCGTGGTTCTAACCATGTTGCTGATGCCAGACCCCTCCTGTTGTTGCTGTTTATTGAAGTTGTGTTAATAAAGTGTGGCCCAGTTATACCCCATTGCCTGACTCGTCTCGTCATTTCGAGTGGGAGGGCAATAAATATTGTGATAGTGTTTTACGTCACGCCGTTTAGAAAAACACGTCGCATCGACAGCTGCAACTGATGACAAGCTCTTTCCATTCAAAAGAGAACCAAGAGAACTAATAAATTCTGTTGCAAGTAGGTAACAGAGAACATCTGCATGAAGACTTGTACAGTTATGCTATATCTAATTAAACAATTCAGAGAAACACTGCACTTGAAAACACTGGACTGCTAGAGCTGTGAGAATCATGTAATAGTTTTATGTGTAGAGATGGGCACGGACCAGATAAACAGTGGTACGTGGTGGATTGTGGCAACACACAAACCATGAACTTTCTGAACATTTTTTTAACAAAATGAATCATGAACTAGTTTTCTCCCCCCCCCCCTCAAAAGTTCATGCCTGGGAGGAGGGAAAACTAAACCCAACCCCCCGTGCCATCCCCCTGCTCCCTTTCCCACTTCCCTTGTTGCCACCCTACCCTTGTGCTTCCTCCTTCAGCACTCCATCTTCACAGACAGTGGCCGGACTTCCCTTCTGAGAGCACTGGGCCTGCTGTCTCTGCAGGGAGATCACCTGGGATCCTAAGTATGAATTTCTGGATTCCTGGAAAGCTGCACTGCCAGCACTAGGAGGATGATAGAGGAGGCGGTACCAGTGGTAGCAGAACCAGGTAAAAGTTTGTGTGGGGTGGGGGGCAGTGGGAAGGGGGCAAACCATAGGCAAAACCAAACCACCGAACCAAAAATGTCTTAAGCACTTTGTGGGTTTGGTTCATTCGTGTTTGTTGGTTTGGATGATCTTGAAAAAATTCACCTCAATTTTTTCCCTGAACTTCCTGGTTCATTTTTTTTGGTTCATGCCCATCTCTGTTTATGTGTCATTGTAAGGGGTATAGAGCATGAATTTTAATTGTGCTCTTTCAGTTCAGTTGTGGTTTATGACGACCCTTCTCAGAATTTTCTAGGTATAAAATACTTTGAAATGGTTTATTAGTCCCTTCTTGGGGTAGGGGCTTCGCAGTGGTGGCAAACCTTTGGCACTCCAGATGTTCTGGACCACAACACCCACAGTCCTTTGATATTGGCAATCTAGGCTCGTAATTGTGGGACTTGTAGTCCAAAACATCTGGCATGCCGAAGGTTCGCCACCACTGGCTTAGGGACTTTTCGGTCTACCCAAAGCCATGCAGGCCGGCTCCTTGCCCAGAAGACAGAGTGGCAAATCCATCCAAACCAATGGAGGACTACTTACCCTGCCATTTTTCTAATAAAGAACCAATACTGTAGTGATCTATCTGGAAACATTTCCCTTAAGCAGCATTTACAATTATTTGCCAATAAAGGAATACACAAAGGCAAAGCCAGTTTAACAGGTGATTATTAATAAACTGACTTCCAGTTTCGCCCTGTAAGTCTAATGAGGAAGAAAGGGATTCTCTGTGTCAGACCTTCAACCACTCCTGTTGATTCTCAGGGAGTTGGGTTGCCCCATCCATTATGCCTAGCCAGTGTGACCATGAGTTACCCTAGCAGAGGAACATGGGACTCATAGTCCCATACTTCTGGAACGTGCCAGATTATGGTGGGTTGCAGTTTGCTCGAGGAAGCTGGAGAGAATTTATAGGTTAAACTTCATAAATCAGTTCAGTAACCCCATTAGAGATGGGCACGAAACAATTTTTTTTCATTCCATTATTTGTTATTTGTTTCGTTACATAATGAAATGAATAATGAACCTGGCGATGAAATTGGAATGAACTGAACTGAACCAAGAAAATTAGGTTCGTTACGTTTCGTTTTCGTTAATGGCGATGCACGATGAAAAGAGCTGTTTTAAATGTTAAAAAACATCCTGAATATCTGTAAAAACCCAGCAATAATTATTTATTCTGCCTGAAAATACCTACCAGGGGGGGTTGGGGGTCCTTAAAACGTGCATTTATGTCTTTTCTCAGATCACTGTATTTTTTTTTCTTTAAGGGGAGTTAGGGGTCATTGACCCAAAATGGCTGCCAGATGCCTAATATTGATTTCTTGCATATTAAAATGTCCTGGACATCCATAAAAACACAGCAATAATTATTCATTCTACCTGATAATACCTACCAGGGGGATTTGGAGTCCTAAAACATTTGGTTTTGTCTTTCTCCCATTGCGATGTATTTTTCTTTTCCCTTTAAGGACGACACAAAATGGATGCAAGCCACAAAATGGATGCAAGCCATGTGATGGGATTGTGTAAATTTTTGGACAACTTCAACCAATAGCATGCCCAGGTTGCAGACTGGGCAGGTCTGGCAGCCAAAGAGGGCATAAAAAGCTCTGGCAGCCCCCATCCTCCTTGCAGTCTGCGATGGGAGTTAGGTTGGGGTTGGATTGCTGTCTCTGCTGCTCGTTATTTTCACTTTAGGCCAGGCAGGCGACATGTGTCTCTGTGTTCCTGCTGGCTGCAGCCTGGCTCTTAGGGGAGAGAAAGAAGAGATTTCTCTCTAGCTTCAGTCTTGCAGCCTCCCTGTGTGCGTACTGCGTACCTCTCGGTGAGTACCCTCCCCTGCCCCGCAGTCACTCTGCGGCTGCCTTATGCCCTGGGCAACACCTGCCACTGCCTTGCAGCCTCCCTGCATACCTAGTCTATACCGTGTCTCTTCCAGCATCAAATTTTTAGTGATTTCCCTCTGGTCTGGGGCGTTGGGGGACACCCGTGTGTGGAAATGCTTTAAAAATCACGCAAAGAGGGTAAAAACAAATAACAAATTAACGAACCAATGAAACAAAATTTTATGAAAATTCACAAAAACGAACCGAACCGAGCCCCTCAACTAAACGAAATGAAATGAAATGACATTTTTTCAATTTGTGCCCATCTCTAAACTCCATAGTCAGACACCAAACTGAGCAATAGAGATGGGCACGAATAAAAAAAATGGTGTTTCGTTTGTCGTTTGTCATTTAGGGGGTCCATTTCGGTTCATTTCCGTTTTTCGTGATTTTTTGCAAAAAATTCATTTTCATTTTTGTTCATTTTGTTACCATTTCGTTACCATTTATTTCATTTTTTTGTGATTTTTTAAAGCATTTAAAGCAGTTCAATGTATTGCCGTAACGAAAACGAAACGGACGACAAAATTTCTGGTGTTTCTGTTCGTTTTGTTTCATTTTAGAGACAAAATTCGTTTTTCGTTTTGTTACGTAAACCTAATGGAAACTTGATCGTTTCGTGCCCAACGAAAAACAAAAACGGAAGCGAAAAACTGTTCGTTTCGTGCCCATCTCTACTGAGCAACATATCGACTTGTTATTGCTATGTGAAATTTCTCAAAAGGAAAAAATATGTATTTGTGGAATATGTGGTAACAAGGGAAAGCAAGTTATTAATCCATGTGTCTTGAACTGCTTGCTTTTCTCTTTTTCTCTCTGTCTCACTTCCTACTGGTGGTAGCTTCCTATTTATATGTGGGAAAGGGGCAGTGTTCAGCTATAAAGCCGTACCTAGCAATCCTATGAGAGCACTCCCTCACCCCCTGCAAACCTTTCTGGATTATGGAAGGTTATGGGTAAGGACTGCCTCTGGATCTTGCCCTTTTGGGAAAAGGAGTTGGAAAAGGACCTGGGCCTTGTTCAGCACAGGACTGCAACTCCCATTAGCTACACCCGGTGTAATGGCGGTGGTCAGGGCCGGCGCTTTCGTTAAGGCAAACTAGGCAGTTGCCTAGGGCACCAAAATGGAGAGAGGGCGCTGGACAGCCTGCCCCCACACCGCTCCCCCGCCACTGGCCACCGCCGTCCATCCCCCCACCACCCACCAGCCGCCCGTCGCCGTCCGCCCATCGCTGCCCGCTGCTGCCCACCTGCCGCCGCCCGTGCCCATCGCTGCCCACCCCCGTGCCTGTCGCCGTCCCCCAACATCCACTGCCCCCGCCCCTGCCCCCCTGCTCCCCACCCGCCCTCCCCACTAGAAGAAATAGTCCCAAAAATATGGTCATTTTGTTCTCTACCCATGTGGTGATGGGGAGAACGGAGAGAGAGAAGAGTATATCCTTCTCTCAGGTGGGAAAATGCTGGACTGAAGCACAAATGTCTCTATACTACAAAGACCATGCGGTCAGAACAGGAAGAGGAAAGCCCCGGGAAATACAACTCCCTTGATTGGTCTCCATGCAATAAACCAAGCATGTTAGGTAGTGCCACGCATAACCCGTCCCACATACAGCATACAGCTGAAATCAGCATGATAGATTCACTTATCCAACAGTGGTAAGGATGGCTGGATTCTCAGCACCATCTGGAGGTTCATATGTTCTCACCTCACTGGCTTTGGCACCACCTGGAACACCATCCTCAAATCGGGTCTGTGCACCACTCCAAACTTTACTTTTAACATGTTAAACTGCAGTACATTTCAATATTTTTCATTGTTTTAATTGTGTGTAGCCTACATTGCCCTGAATTTTAATGTGAATGTTCTGCTTATATATACCTTCCGATACAACTTCAAGTAGTCTCTGGGTGGTTAACGTTTTAATTATGCAGGCTACACATTGACCCCCCCCCCCAGCAAGCGCATATTCAATTTACTGACCTCGGAAGGATGGACATCTGAGTCAACCATGAGCCAGTTACTGAGTGGCAGATGAAACCTGTGTGATAACTCAAAAGTTAAGTCTTACTGCATTTAACAGTGCTTACTGCGAAAGAAGTACTGCATTTCGGCCTTAGGCCATACAAATCAATCAATGATCCCACTAATTTGGGGGAATTGGATTCTAAGTTGTCCTATGGACGGTGGGCTCCCCCCCCCCCCCCGTTCACAGGAGGTCATTTGATGCACTGAACACAACCGTTAGTGGGAAAACAGTGCCCGCACTGTGCGCATTGCCACACTGTTTCAGGAGGGCAACCCCCTACCTACACCTCTGGGACGGATTTCAGGGAACACAGGGATGAAGGAAGGAGTCTCACTCTTGAACGGTTGACCAAAAAGCAAATGTCTGCTTACAGGAACTCCACTTCAAAGCCGTTTTATCCACATAGCTGATCTTGAACCGTCTGGCTTTGGCAGAAATGCTGCCAAACAAGGGAACTGAACAAACAAACTCAAGTGGGATGGTCTGAGCATTAAGATGCTTTCATTGAGCTTGACAAAAAAAAGTCATTTTGGTCTCGACAATGGCCATCACACCAAATGGCACCTCCAGGCCCCTTTGTTCCAAAGGCCGCTGACTTTTAACACAGCCGACTCCGACCCTCTTCAAGGCTGAATGTGTGTCAACAGCTACAGAAATGTGTGTCGTAAGGGCATTGGTTTTCACACATGGGGTTTAAGTAGCCCTTGAGCTGCTCTCACCCTGTTCATGTTAACATTGGATCCATTGTTAACAAGGGAGAGCAAGGAGGAAAGAGGCATTTGACATTCAAATGTACATCCTGGCCAAAGCTGGTTTTATATCCTTGTTACACGCAGAGACACCACTTGTGCTTCACATGTGAAAATGCTCCCTAACAGAAGCGTTTGGCCAGAAACAATTCTCAACAATTTAAATCAACAATTTAATTTATTTTTACCAGATGTCCTGGGACATCCCTCCCCCAACAAAACATGGCAACATTGCCAGTCCAGGTTCCTTAAAGGGCATTTCATTTGTTAAATAAGTTGGGATGTATGGGGATGTTGGGGTACCCAGGGATGCTGGGGTGGGGACAGGCTACTGACCCATGGAGAGAGTTCTTCTCACAGATAGCAGGAACACCCCTTCTGCCAGCTCCTGGCACCCACCTATTGGGAAGGCTGCCTTCGACAGGAGATGGAGGGGGACCAGGTTCTCCCTCTGCTTGCATGTTTTCTCTCCATGTGGGCAATCTGACAGAGAAGACTCTCCCCCTTGTTGTCACTTCACTAGAGGCCAGGGCAACAGCACCAGGCACAGCACTGTCCAGCCTGCGGACTGGCCCCAGTTAGCGCCACTATCCCAGTGCCAATAAAGGGAATGGCACGTGTTACCATTAAGAGACAAGAGGCGGGACCCCATGATATGTTGTACTCCATCACTATGTTGTGACTGTAACATCTTTATACATTTATAGACAGGAAAGGGATGTATTAGAAGTGGTTTGTTATAGGTGATAACCTTCCAAACTCTGGTTGGCCAGAGGCAATTCACAAAGAAATACAGTAGGACCCCCCATATCCACTGATTCATTATCCACGCTTGGCAGAGGGAAAAATAAATAAATAATTCGGCAGCCGCAAAACAAGCTACTGTCATAAAACAGCAGCTGTGAAGCAAACTACCATCACAAACAGCAGCTGTAAAGCAAGCTACTGTTGCAAAACAGCAGCTGTGAAGTAAGTTACTATCACAAAACAGAAGTTTTAGGGTCATTTTGGCATTCTCTTTTATCCACGGTTTTCATTATCAACGGGAAGGCTTGGAACCAATCCCCAGTGGATACTGGGGTCCTACTGTACAACCGAGTTGCGTACAAGCTCATTCATGCTTTGCCATTGTAGATTTAAAAAGGAAAGTGACGCTGGTAAGTCTTCAGAAGAAGTCCAACGATTTGACTGGCACCACTGCCATTTGTAGCTCAGACTTATCTCTAAACAAGGGACACTGTGGGTTGTCAAGTCCCCAGCCCCTGACAAGGAGGCACAGTGGGGGAAATCAAACTCCCAACCTGGCAGCAATGCAGCCAGACAGTTAAACCACTGATCTATCCAACAGTGCTGTATGTCGTAAATATGTCGTTTTGTGTAGGACATGTATTTTTTTAGACTTGTATTTCTGCCGGGTGGGGGGGGGGAGGAGAAGAGGGGAATGAAACATCTTGTAAGATTTCCCATGAGATTTCGGGGTGGGGGTGGGGGATAATTGCACAGAAAAATCTCCCTGCAAAAATAAAAGAGCTTTCTTTCCCCTCGGTGACTCGCCAAGAGACGCAATCCCAGTAGGAAGTATTCTTCCTTTTTATAATTAACTATCTCTGTGCTCATCACAGTAAAGACATAGCCAAATGCCTGAATGGGTGGCAACATTCCTACTCACACAAGAACAGGAGTCTATATTGAACACAAAAAGTAGCTGTCTGGTCCATGAGTAGGGAAAAAAATTAGGGGGAAGCATTTATGACTTTTACTAAATTAGCCCCTAAAACATCAGGAACCTGGCAAGCTTTTGCCTTCTACAGAATGGTTGCCGACCAAGCAAAATGGTCCAAATGTAGAAGATGGAAGAAGAAAGGACCAAGAGGTCTGCCCAGACTTGGTAGCCACCATCTGTATAAGCAGAGTCAATTGCGCCATCAGGTACCTTGAAGAAGAATTGGGGCTGTGGTGCTCGTTTACGGTCGTCATCCCAAGAGAGCTTTCCGTTGCCTTTGCAGAAGCACTCAGGCTCCGGAACTGGCTTAGAACAGAAGCACAGAGCAACATGGCAATCTTTGTATTGGCAAAACAGGAAATTACATTTACGTGCAAGTCCTCTCTGCTGACCTTTGCAAGAACAGTATTTTGCTCGTAAGTGAATATGTTCATTTAACAACCGAGGACACTTCCCCCCAAAGTCTGGGCTTTAACTGAACCATCTTGGTCCACTAAAAGGTTTCCTCAACTGGCATATGTCTTCATGAGGACCAGCTAAAGGTTATGTAGAACGCTTTCCTTGTATTCTGGTTTCATATTGCCTGTTTTCCTGTCAATGAAGGAACCCTAAAGTAGGGAGGCGGGCACAGACCGGTATTTCTCAAATTTCACTCTTGGTCCTGTAACCATCCATGAAGAAATTGGCATACTGTTGTACCTTTCCATGCACTATACCTTTCTGGACACGCCGAACTGTGCCTTGTCTTTGGCTGGTAAGCCAGGAATAGGGCTGGTTACTCTATGGAGGGGACACCACTAGTGAAGATCAGGGGAACTCCAAGGAGGGTGAGGAAAGAATTGCGCCTGAAAGTACAGAGAACCACTGCTCAAGGGGCAAATAGTCTGGCTCAGTATGAGGTATCCGTATGAGGTATTTTCCACAGCAGTGGCAATTTTTGGCGGTTACTTCACATCCTACCTTGTTCCGTGATTATGTTTGTACCATGACAGCGTTGTTCACGGTCATGTGGTTTTGTCCCTGTGCAGTTCCTGTTTCTGTTTACTCATGGGCATGATTACTTGCCTTGTGACAACTGTTACTTCACAGTCTTGTTCCGTGACAAATTCTGAATTTGTCTTGCTTTCTCAACCCTTTTTTAAAACATCGCAAATAAAACTTTTTTGATATATCGATTTACTGGTCTTCTGGGATTTACATGTCAATGCTACAGAATTTTCAGTACTTTCTTTAATAAACATTTGCACTGCATGCTGTTTCCCATAGGGAAACTAATGTTGAATGCCGCTTCAGCCGCTGACCACTAGGTGGACACTGGTTGTTGCATGACAGTTGTTACCACATGGTCCCTTGTCTTGGAACAGGAACCGGGAACAAACCGTGACAAGAGAATTCCCCAGTCCAGGAGCAGGTACGGCTTGTCACGCTCTGTTCCCGGTCCCAGGGGTGTGGTCGAGACAACTTTTTGCTGTCATGCTATGGACGTGAAGTAAGGTTTTTTTGTACCGGTCCCAAGCGGGACAGCAAGAAGGGACAAATGGGACGTGAAGTAACCACCTTTGACGGAATTCAAAGCACATCTTTCTCCTGTCAATTTTTTTTAAAGTCGGTCTTTCTCAGATGCTTACAAAATGATGTGAATCAGCCTTTCTCTTAAAGAGACATTCTCCATCTTGCTGTGCTCAAAGAGCTGACTTACAAGCCTCGTCTAGGAAATGACGTTAAAGCACCCTAGTGGGGTGTGGCAGCACATAACATTTCCTCAGCAGAAGATAGGGAGGCCTGTGACTCAAACAGTGCGGGGGAAAACTTGCATCAAAAAGCATTAAGGTGGCAGTTGTAACATCAAATTGGTAATGTTTATCAGGCTGATGTATTTCTAATGAAAATAATGCCTCCTTCAGTCCTGGGTCTGTACTACCATATATTGACATCCATTCATTCCTGAAACGAGGCAGATGAGTGTCAGGAAACTACATTGCCAAAAAGGCTCGGTAGCCAAATCACTTGCTGCAACCAGGAATAAATAATGGGCAGAGTCTGTTCTAAAAACGGGTTCCCTCCCAGGTCATTTTTCACAACGAGAGATATGTGAGAATGCGTCGCACCAATAGCTGGGTCACACCGCTCGCTTCCCTGCAGGTCCCACGCTTCATACTCTCTGCAACATGCTGGCCTCTTAAACGTGTCCCACTGTGCAGTTCAGTGACTTCAAGGTGCCACAAGTACTCAGCACT
>JAHTLZ010003542.1:7689247-7701628 GCA_023846285.1 Phrynocephalus versicolor | reverse complement strand
TACTCAGCACTTGTCAAGCTTGTTGGCCGGCATGAATGAAAATTCCAGGCGAGAGAGTATGGAGAAGAAAGGGGCCTGCTGTGAATTTTATGATCTAGGTTTTTTTCTTTTGCTCATTCCTAATTGCCCTTCTAATCAGCTTGCGCACACACAGTGAACACAGTGAGTGAGAATTAGTCACATCTGAATGTTTAAACTTAAAAAACCCCCCACCAAGTAATGATTTTGCTGATAGCTCAGTCATGTTGTTGTGCTGCAGCACTGCTAGGTTTTGTCTCTCTGCAATACTCATTCTATGGATTCAGACTGTATTTCAACATTTGTATAGAAAGCAGAACTCATCTAGCAGGGTGGGCATACACAACGCCTCAGCCAAGTAGTAGTGGAGAGTTCAGACCCAAGCATGGGAACATATTCCGGAACCGAAAGACCCAGTAGCAACTTCTTCCCACACCTGCAGAGGTTTCTGAGGTTTATTGGGAGGTGTGTGGGTGGAGGGAATGACTCCTACCTTCTCCATCATTTGATGTAAAGACTGGCACTGATAGGAACTGCCTTGGAAAACTGTGGTGGGAGGGCACCAGATTGCGCAAAACTGGTCCAAAGAGAAAAGAAACGGCCATTGGCTTTGCTTTCCTGTACATGCCATGTGGTATTGCAGTCAGAGTGATGGAGTGGGATTCAGAAGTTCTGGGTTCGAATTCCCACTCAGCCATGGAAGCTCACTGGGATTGTGGAACTGCTAAAGCCTCTCCTTAAATATTTCAGCAACCTTGGAAGCCCTAATAAGGCTTGCTTATTTATTTATTTATTTATTTATTTATTTATTTATTTATTTATTTATTTATTTATTTATTTATATACCACACCATCTGACCAAAGGTCACTCTGGGTGGTTTACAAAAATTTAAACATAGATGATACAATAAATAATACATTATACAATATACAATATATAACTAAGTAAAAATCAATCAATCAATCTATCATAATTGAATCAAACAACAAAACCATAATGATAAATCTAAATTAACATGCAAGAAAAGACAGACCGAGGCGGATTAAAATATAAGAACCAGATCAGCAGGATGATGAATAATGATCAGGGAAAGCAAGCCTGTACAGCCAGGTCTTGATGTCAAGAATGACAACATGCAAAAAGGGGTCCCCGTGCACGTCCCAAACCAGTGAGTACACCTGCAGACAATGCGAGTTTCCACATATATATTTGTTGCATATTTAAATGTGTATTTAAACGGTTTTCTAGGTTTACACCCAAGCCACAATATAGTGCAAAGAATCCCTGAGAATGTTGTATAAGAAAGTCAAAGGTCTCAGTAATGATGTATTGCTCACTTGACCTTTCTTGCCCATGGAATTGTCTACTATTTATTTATTTATTTATTTATTTATTTATTTATTTATTTATTTATTTAATTAATTGGCCAATTTGGTCTCAAGTTTCCTGATAACAGAAGGCTTTGTCAGCAATCTGCCTTAGCATAACTGCATTCTGTTTTCATGGAATTTAGTGTGGAGTGCTCAAGCCACACGTGTAACAGAATAAACCAGGTTGGTACAGTATTGAGAGAGAGAGTACCAGCTCAAGTGAGCTTTGGGCTTTTGGGCTGATCTGCTGCTGGCCAAAAGGCAGTTGGCAAATGAGGTGTCTCTTTGCACTGCCAAAGAGAGAGGAAAAGCATCCAGAAAGGGGGGGCAGGGGGAGGCAAAAGGGAACATTAGATAAAATAACACATTTTACTATACCTCAATTGGGTGACTGATGGGTTTGCTGCATCTGTTGCGGTTGGTCTGGTACTGCACATCCAGAAGACTTAAGTTTTTGTTCTCCTTATGAGATTTAAAATTGGACCAGAACAAAGGATGATCTCTGAATTTCAAAGGAGTTTGTCAAAGTTTCAGATATTGGTTATATACCATGAAAATATTTGTTCTCATGTTGAGCTTCCCATATATGCTTCACACTGCCTCAGCAGGAGTGGCAAATGTATGTATGCATCTCTCCTAGTGAAATTATAAACCTAGACCATTGATGGTGAACCTATGGCACGGGTGCCAAAGGTGGCACTCAGAGCCCTTTCTGTGGCCACCCGACATCACCCCTTCATAGCCACCTGTATACAGGTTAAATTACTGTATTAGCACTTTGCAAAAAAAAAAAAGTAGAGGGTTTTGAATAGCACTTTGGGCACTCGGTCTCTAAAAGGTTTGCCATCACTGACCTAGACCATGAAGGCTAAAGGTCAGTTAAAAACTAGTATAGACTCGGGAGCACAGATTGAAAGCAACCCATTAATTCAAGCCATTAATGTTAAAACTGACACTTGTGTGTCAAATAGGAAGAAAGCATCTGATCTTCAGAGAATAATTTTTGAAAGCAATGTGTTAATGTTAAAGTTATTAGTTGCTCCTTTCTAGATCCATTAGTTGGCGTGTCCTCCTGTTTGATGCAGAAGTAATGATTTTAACATCAACTAATGCATGCTGATCTGGAGGAGGGGAAAGAGTGGTAAAAGCTACTGAAACTGTAATTTGTTGTTGCAAAAATGAGCAGACAGGAATCCAAAGGCACCAGGATATCACTTCTTGTGGTTCTTTGTGAATGAGGTGCTTTGCATATCGGCACCTAGGGTGCTAACTAAGGGAGAAAGGCACAATATAAATAAATAAACCAATTAGTAAACAATTTTTAAAATGTTCTCCAGGGTACTTAAGTGTTTACTTCCCTGTCTTCACACCGGAAGGCGAATCAAATACTTATTTCACTCGCCCTTGCTGTAGATTTTGCCAAGAAAAAAAAGGTGCATTCTCCGTTTATAACCAAGAGGAGGTGGGTATACTTTTTGATGAACTACATGTAAGAATAGCAAGGCTTCATGTCTGCTTCTGTAAACCAGGTTGGGCAGCTATGACCTTTGAGATACTATTAGATTTCAATAATCCCTCACCGTTGGTAATGCCAACTAGAACTGATAGGAGCAGCAGTCCGGCAACTTCTGGAGTTGCCCAACCCGGCCCTATGTCAATAGTAAATGAATCGATTTGGGTGTAGGAGTTGTGAGAAGTGAAACATTCTGGTCTCTTCAGTGGTGTCCTCCTTAGTAGAACAACGTCTCATTGCCTTTACTTTTTGTTTTCAAATGGCCAATAATGCAGTGGCAGAAAAAAAGTAGAATATTCTCAATACTTGAATATGTGTTAATTGTACGGGACTGTATATTGTCCCTAATTACTGTAAGCCGCCTTGGGTCCTTTACCAAAGAGAAAGGTGGGGTAAAAATACTCTAAAATACAACAAACAAACAAACAAACAAATAAATAAATAAATAAATAAATAAATAAATATTGCTTCATATTTTTTTGGGGGGGGGAGCACAAATTTAACATTTGCGTCTAGCATCAGTATAGAGTTTAGCCGGAACTATGTCACTTCTTTTTCATTTATATTTGTGTGTCTGTCTCCGTGCCTCCTATTTATTTATTTATTTATTTATTTATTTATTTATTTATTTATTTATTTATTTATTTATACAACTTATGTGCCGCCCACCACCCAAAAGTTTCTGGGCAGCTTACAATTCAAAATAAAAATGAGCAAACAATTTAAATATTAAAATACCAATGAACAATTAAAAACAATTTTAAAAACGTAAAGACAATACACTAAAATTGCCACCAGGGCCCACAATCTATGTTATACCAGTTAAAAAACTTCTGGAGCAGGAGTTCTACCTGGTGGAGCGGGTCTCCCAAAGGTCAACTTCGTCCTGACCGACCAGAGCCTCACTCTCCCTTTCACTCTGAGGAAAGCCTGAAGGGTCTGTACCCAGAATCGGTCCTTCTCAGTGGCTGCCCTGGCATTTTGGAATAAAGTGCCAACAGAGTCCCTGCCAGCCTTCAGGAGAACGTTAAAGACCTGGCTGTTTAGGAAAAGATTCAGCAATCGCTGAGAGCAAGATGGTATGTTGTCTGTTGGTTTGTATTTGTTTGTCCGAGCCCTTTCTTGCCAGATTCTGTAGTTGTTGTATAGCTGTAGTTCTGTTTTATCTTTTGTTTTAATTTGATTTACTTTGTTGGGGTTTGTTTTCTTTCGGATAAGATAAGGGAAAGTCAACAAGTATAAAAATAAATAAAATAAATAAATAAATGTCGGTGTCAGGTGGCTCTCACTTGGGAGAGCGTTCCATCGCCTGGGGGCAGTAGCTGAAAAAGCCCTATGTCTACAAGCCATCCCTCTCTCACACCTCCTTGAGGGATGGCTCTTTCAAGAGAGTCCCCTGGCTAGATCTTAATTGCTGGGTAGGTTCATATGGAAGGAGACGGTCCTTCAGATATCTAGGGCATTTTTGTGAGTGCTGGACATGGGAACTTTGCATTTGTATCCCTGGAGATACAAATATGAAGTGTGGCACCAGAGGTTAGGGTTAGGGTTAGGTTTAGGGTTAGGGTTAGGGTTAGGGTCTCTTCCCTCCCCTCAGAACAGCTCAGTCCACCCACTGTTGGGCACATGGTGGTTGCACCTGTCACTGCTAACATCATTCCTATTGCAAAAGTAGCCTGGTCTGCCTCCTTGCACAATTGATCACTCAGCAGCTGAGCAAGGAGACACTTCATCCAAACTCCTTGCTGTCATGGTCAAATATTTAGAATCCCATCTCAGAACCTGCCTTGGTAACTTTGTCAACAAGTAATCAAAGAAGAAATGTATTCCCAAAGGCTTTCACAGATGGGATCCGATGGCTGTGGTGGGTTTTTCAGGTTATTTGGCTGTGTTCTAGAATTTTTTTCTTCCTGATGTTTCACCATCACCAGATTCTGTGGGCAGCATCTTCAGAGGGCAAGGAGCTCAGAGAGCTAGGAGTTCTCTCTGTGCTCTGGGGTACAGAATGAGTGAGATTGTGGGGTTTTTATAGTTGCGAGAATAGGCGTTGATCATAGATTGTGATGTAGAGGGATTAAGAGTTTCACAGTAATAAGGGAGGGTTGATCTGTCTGTGGTTGATGGGTGTCCTTAGCTGTTCTATCGTGTGAAGTGATCACGGGTGCTTGTGGCTGGGTGGGGATCACTGACCGTTTGCAAGCTGTAGTTTTCAGTACTGGGAGCCAGGCTTTGCTGATTTTTAGACTTTCTTCTTTTCTGTTGAAGCTGTGGTGGTGTTTGCGGATTTCATTGGCTTCCCTGTATAGTCTGACATAGTGATTGGTAGTGTTGTCCAGTACCTCTGTGTCTTGGAAGAGGATTTCATGCGCAGATTGTTTCAGAGTATGCTCAGCTACTGCTGATTTTTCTAGTCTGCAATGCCTTTTGTGTTCTTTGATTCTGCTCAGGCTGCTGTGCTTTGTGGTCCCAATATATACAGTTATATAATGCGTTATCTGGAAAATTAATTATCTGAAACATAGTTTCCCATTGAAATGAATAGGAAACTGATCAATCTATTCCGGATGTCCAAAAAAAGGCAAAAAGCTATGTTTTTCCCCACACCTATTTATAAAGTACATTTTAAAAGCATGCAATGCTGGACCCCCCCCCCCCCCGAACCTACCTGCAGTGCAATGCAAACACAGAGAAATGAAACCAGCAAGCTCAGCCCAGCCTTTTCCTGCCTAAAGTGCAAAGGGGGAAAAAATCCAGAGAAACATAAGCAGCAAAATGCAGCCTGTTTTACCTCCAAAGTAATGGAGAACACTTGCAAACACAGAGAAATGAAAACACCAAGCCTAGCTCAACCTTTTCCCACCCAAAGTGCAAAGGAAAAAAAAATCCAAAAACAGACAAACATAAGGATAAAACCAGCAAGTCTAGCCCAGACTTTTCCTGCTCGAAATGCAAAGAAAAGCAGTGCAAAGATGAATAAAACCTAGCTCCCTACCTTTCCAAGTCCAAATCCCTCAGCAAACCATGTCCGCAATACTTCCAAAACACCATGAAAAAAAAAGTTCTAATTCCTCCCTCCCCTCCACAAACTACAGGGGATGCAATGCATCATGGGTACACTTTTTCCCCAAGGCATTTTGAAACATTAGTTATTCGAGGCAGTCCATAGGGAACATTCGTTATCCGAAGCAGGCCTAAACCCAGAAATTTCCTTTCGTTATCAAAAAAATTAGTTATCAGGGGCATTTGTTATCCGAGGTACTACTGTGCCTGGCCACAGCTACAAGGCATCCAGTATACTCCTGCAGTGGCGAGGGGGATCCTTTTGTCTTTTGCTAACCATAACATCTGTTTTATTTTTGTGGTGGGTCTAAATGCTGTTTGTAGGTTGAGAGGACTGACACTGAGACGGGGTGGGCAACATCCAACCCGGATCTGTTTAACCTGGTGTCCAATTCAATACAATGTCCTTATGGCTTTGATATCCCAAGGAAAAACTGGACCGAGCTTATCCAGATTTGAATTGAATATGGTGGCTGCCAATATTGGAAACGTATGCAGGGCCTGGCCAATAATTCCAATTGTGACTGCGTACATGTCCCACAAACTTTACATCACATTGTGATGGAATGCCCCCTCAGAAGATTCCCTGGTTCCCTGCAAGCATCACATCATCTTGAGGGCACTGCTGTTCAATGGTTATATGACTTAGATATATGGCCTTCGGCTTAGTGGCTCTAGTAACTGATCGTACATAATTTATTTCATGAATCATTCATTATGCGTATTGCACATTTTTGAAATCTCAGAATTTTTAAAATGTTTTACAGTTTATACATCATTTATATGGTCTTGGTGAAGTCTCGCACAACAATGCTGTATTCTGTGGTATCACATGAAGTTAAATAAATAAAACAAATAAAAGCAAGTGTGTTTGTCCGGTTGTGGCTATGTTGTTCTTGGTATTACTTTCTTTCCTCCATCTTGTCCTCACAGCCTCTCTTTCCCCCCCACTGCCTCTTGATTCTGCTGGCTGGGCAGATCCAAGTGATTCCAGGAAGAACCCAAGAACCCTGCTTCCCTTCCAATATGTTTAGCTGTGGAATACTCCAGGTCAGCCCCTAACACATACCTGTTGGCCTCCCCCGTTTTCACCCGTGCCACCTCCTAGCCCTTGTTACAAAGCCTAACATTGGCATCGTATTCATGATCCTAATATTTCATGCCTCTGGAGTCCTGCTTCACTTTTGTCTAGTTATCCATGAGTACATCTGATAGATTGTGTTCATGCCCCCCCCCCCAACTGTGAGGACAACGTCCATTAACATAATGAGTTTCCCATATCCTAGGTTTGACTTTTTGGGGGGTGGCTTACTATTGAGGAAAAGAGAAGAGAGAGAGGTTTTATTGTACAAGCTGAAATCTATAAATGAGGTCTCAGATAGGAAGAATGATTTCCTTTAATATTTTTTGCACATTCTCACACCAATTCGATATGGGAAATAAGCTTTCCCCTTGTGATTTCTAACACCATTATTAGAAATAATTACTAGTTGGTATTCAAGATATCTATATCTATATCTATATCTATATCTATATCTATATCTATATCTATATCTATCTATCTATCTATCGATCGATCGATCGATCGATCGATCGATAGATCAATCGATAGATAGATAGATAGATAGATAGATAGATAGATAGATAGATAGATAGATAGATAGATAGATAGATAGATAGATAGATAGATATTCCCCAATGAACACAGAGACACTCCAAAACTAATGAGGCAAAAGTGATACTTGGGTTTCAAAGTGCTTTTCTTTTCTTCTCCCTCAATTCTTTTTCTTTCTATATATATATGTATATAGAGAGAGAGAGAGTGAAGAGAGAGATGCAGATATACATATTCCTCACACTAAACGTGATTAGAACATAGTATGGATTAATTGCTCCACCAAATGTCATTCCCATAAATCAAATCTGTTTTGTGACATATGAGTGAAAGTATCTGAATGCATCAAAGTCATTAAAAGATATCTGCATAATTTTAAAAGCTGCTAAACATTGTTCTTATTTACATTAGAGGATGGGGAGGGAGGGGTGAAGGGAAAGGAGTGTTTACTCTGCTAATGAGAACTTGAGTGACACATTTCTGTCAAATGCTAATTTTTACATCAACCCTTTGACAAGGGTGTTTGCCGCAACAAAAATTATGCTGCATTCTGAGAACACGAGGCCAAAGCTTCCCATCATTGAGCCTCCCTCTCCTCCCTTCCCCCTCAATGTACCTATTCAGACAAAAAATCCCAATTCCTTTGAATTTATGAAAAAAAAACTGAAGTGAATGTGTATCATGCCTTATTCCTCTCTTCATCCTGTTTGGTGCCCCTTAAGAACGGTTTCAGTTCGCCCTACGGAAGCCGGCCATTAGGGCCGGCCTGTGTTAAATTAAGGGCTGTCATTAAACTGCTGCAAATGGTCACTTATTTGGTGTATTACATTTCCCCTCTGCCGTTTGGAATTTCGCCTCAGACTTTGGCTCTTCAACTGGGGATAGCAGAGGAGATGGATTTAGGATAATTGTTTCAACTGGTAGCTGGTAAGAGAACTTTTTGTAACTGTGAGGGGATGGCGTTGAGGCGCTACAGACAACTGGCTCTCAGGGTTCTACTATGCATCACGGGAAGCAGGCTTATTGAGAACGTACTGAAGATTCCCTATGGTGACTTTGGAGAGGAACTATCGGCTGGCTTGGGGTGGGGGAGTTGACCATAAACCACAAAATAAATAGCAACATACAAAGAGCTGTGAAAGTCTTTTCAGTTTTGTAATTTTGGTCACGGTGTATTCCTCAAAGTGTTGGCAAATCTATGGTGTGGGTGCCAAAGGTGGCACACGAAGGAGCCCTTTCTGATATCGCCCCCTTCACAGCCACCTGGATTCAGGTTAAATTTGCTGTATTGACACCTTGCGGAAAAATTAGTGTGTTCTGAATCACATTGGGCACTTGGTCTCTAAAAGTTTCATCATCACTGGTCTAGGGTTAGCAGGTGTCAGGTTTTGCCCCCGAGGACTCAGGTTCAAGCTCCATTGCCCACATCTCAGGGTTTGGTTCTAAATTTCCAGAGAACTGGATGCTGCCAAACCAGCAACCCTAGATTTGAAGGGTTCAGTGCTATAGCTTCAAGACATACCACCAATATATGCTTAGAAGTACCTGTGTTTGTTTTATCTTGCATGTTCTAGAGCTGCTGCTTCTGAAATGCATGTCTCCCTTGAATTGCAAGGCCTGAACAGCATAGTTCTGGTTATACATGGATTTTTTTCATCCATTCATTCATGCATTCACTCATTCATTCATTCATTCACTCACTCGCTCAGACTTCAATAAACACTGTGCCCTTGACCACCCAAAAACAAGGACATGAGTTCAACACCATCAGATTAGCCTACTTGCCCCCAAACACAACATCTCTAATTTGGCCTCTCAGAGGGTTCATTACACTGTGTGGAAAAGATTGTTGATGGAAGAGAGAATCCCTTTAGAGACAACTGCCTAATACATAGTTTCACTAACTAATATCTGACAGGTTCTGTCGTTTATTTAATGATGTAAAAATCCAGTAACCTGAAGAGGGACGGTTTCTATGTCCATGTAGATTCTCCGTTAGAGGCAGAACCATCACATTTTCACATTCTGGCTCTTCTGGGGAATCCGCACACAGGCAACATTCCTTTGTCAGGCTTTAGCTTGCATGCCATTTAATGTGGTCACGAGTGGCACTGGTGCACATGCCTCACTTGTGGGCTGGGGTACCATGCTCTTATAGTGTGTGAACAGGACTAGAGGCCTCTGTACTTGTGCTCCTTGGGACCTGATCACTTGGACCACATGATATTCCTCCTTTAGTGAGGCTCGGATGCCTTAAGTACAAAGGTAAATGAAAACATACCGCTTCACACGGGGAGGGAGAGATTAATGTTCTCCCTTTCAATGTTACAACCCTAATGCAATGCAGTTATATCTTCTTTGAGGAATACATGTCAAGTGACTAGTTGTTTGTAATGATTTAATTTGACGGTGATTAAAATTCGCATTTGGGGGGGGTGTCTGAATCCTGAGTCCTTGGTTAGGTCATTATTTTCTACTCTGCAAAAGGGTGGGGTGGCAACCATTAGTCAAGGGAAGGGCATATGCCCAGAATGCAGATCCTTGGCCCTTGAATCACAAAACAAGAGTTTGCAAATTGGAGGTGTAGAAAATATAGCAGCCTGAGACTCACCCCCACCCCCGACCCCAAGAAAACAGCTGCTCCTAAGAGTCTTGCAGGGCGAACAAGAAGACCGTTTGAAGGAGGTTTATGGCTTCATATTTCCCAGGCAGTTTATTCTGTGACAGGCAACAGCTTCTGCCTGAAACATGACAAAGAAAATACCTGAAAGTAGAGATGGGCACGACCAGGATTTTTTTTTTTTGAGTTATCGTTTTTCGGGACGGGTCCGTTTCGGCTCGTTTCCGTTTTTTGCGAAATTTCGCAAAAATTTGTCATTTCGTTTTTCGGTTTTTTGTCTGACGTTATACTGGTTTAGGGGGGTAGCGGGCTCCTGGAGGCACCTCTGTGGGGTGGGTGCCTCCTCTGGCCTGCTATTAGGGAAAGCGGGCTCCTGGAGGCACCTCTGTGGGGTGGGTGCCTCCTCTCCTCGCCCGCTACAAAAGGGCATGCATAGCCATATGGATATGCATACCAAGTTGCAGACACCGCAGACTGGCAGAGGCACCCCTCTTTTTGGGGTGCCTTCCCAGCACTCGGGCGGGCATGGTTTGCATGGCACACAAATGCTGCTGCAGGAGTCAGCCAGAGCCACAAGTGACGGACTGGCAGACTCTTTGCACCCGCTGCGTCTCAC
The DNA here is from genome assembly GCA_023846285.1 of Phrynocephalus versicolor. Lineage (NCBI taxonomy): Eukaryota > Metazoa > Chordata > Lepidosauria > Squamata > Agamidae > Phrynocephalus > Phrynocephalus versicolor. Next base: position 7,690,815 of record JAHTLZ010003542.1, on the reverse strand, counting down.
TAAGAAGGGAAACGTACTTGCGTGTGTGCAATGCAAGTACAGATCTGGCTTAGGGTTAAGAGAGGGTTAGCGCAAGGGCTAGGGTTAGGCTAGTTACGGGTGAGGTTAGGGTGGGGTAGTGGGGTGCACCTCTGGGTGCCTCTCTGACCCACTAAGAGGACAGTGTACTGTGGCGTATGGGTAAGGGTTAGGGTTAGGGCTAGGGCTAGGGCAGGGTTAGTGGGCTTTTTGGCACATCCCAGAAGTCTCAGTGGCCAAGTGGCCATGCGATTGGTGGAATGGCTCCAAAAATTTGCATGGTCCACTCCCATGGCCAGCCCATCATTGCACAGGTGTAAAAAAAATAAAATAAAATAAAATAAAATCAATGGAAAGAGGACAGAGGAGACATTTTGTTGCAAGAAAAACCCACTGCTACTGTAAAAATTCTGGCAGTTTTAAAATAGCAATTTTTGCATGTTTCTGTGGTGCTTGGCTTGTGTGTGCTTTTGGCCCACGATTTCAAAAAAAAAATATTGCGGTAGCTGCCCCATTTTCGATCCCCCGCCCGCACCGCATGGCATGGCGAGTCCGGCTTGTTGCTTGTGAGTCCCCACCAGAGCAGCCCAGGACAGGAGAGGGGGGGAGGCCAGGGACCCCCCCTCCAGAAACCACCCCTCTGGTAGTTGCCCTCTCAGACAGGCAGGCAGGCATATTTTTGCCTGCTTTTTGGGCCGGGAATCGGGGGTTTTATAACTTTTTTTCTGTGCCGCTTGAATTGCAGCGGCCGGCAGCGAGTCCAGTTGCGAGCAACTGCGAGACCTCGAGGATTTCTCCCACCAGAGCAGCCTAGGACAGGAGGGGGGGGTCAACCACCCCTCTGGTAGGTGCCCTGAGCCCTCACTCAGGCAGGCATATTTTCACCTGCTTTTTCGACGGGAATCGGAGTGTTTTTTTAACTTTTAAAAACTTTTTTTCGGTGCCGCTTGAATGGCGGCAGCGAGCCCGTGAGGTGGCGATGTTGGCGGGATGACGAGGATGCCCGCCGGCCGCCACTCCGCCAGAGCAGCCCAGGAAGGACATGAGGAGAGGGGGGAGGCCGGAGACCCCCCCCCAGAAACCACCCCTCTGGTAGGTGCCCTCACTCAGGCAGGCATATTTTTGCCTGCTTTTTTGGCCGGGAATCGGGGTTTTTTTTTACTTTTTAAAACTTTTTTTCTGTGCTGTTGGCATCGCGCGATCGCCGCGATGCCAGGAATGACAACACGACAAATCAGACCCAATTTTTCTTTAGTCGGTTCGAGTTCGAGTTCTGGCGGAGTAATTGTCGTTACCGTTTCTGTTACGTAACAGAAACGAGGAACGGAAACAGAAACAAGAATTTCGTCGAGTCGTGCCCATGTCTACCTGAAAGGTGTGGACTGGAGGTACAGAGGGCTTTTCTGCCACCCTTGATATAGCACCTGGGATTAAAGGGGGGAGCTCGTATATCATGGTATTACAACTTCCTGTCTTCCAGCAGGATTCAGCATCTGTGTGTGCGTGTGTGTGTGTGTGTGTGTGTGTGTGTGTGTGTGTGTGTGTGTGTG